>JAYDZK010000056.1:59988354-60024146 GCA_034509185.1 Euphonia xanthogaster | reverse complement strand
GTTAAGAAAATACGTTTCCCATAAAGGGAGTTTTTTGGCAACAGAAATACTTCTGGAGCTGCACTACAGTGTTATTTGCTTGTGTCTATGTTGTTAAGCCTAGCATGTGCTAGTTTTTTTCCAACATGTTCTTATAGCTCCAGATGGAGTAGTATACCTTAACATACATTAAGCAGGAGGAAATAGAGTAAGTAAGTTAGGAAGGCATATTTCTGCTGGCCTTTTATATTCAGGTTAAGGAAAAGATTTGAAAGTTGGCATGGAATCAATTTTTTAAATTACTAAGGAACATTTAATAATCTAGATGGCTTTAAACATCAGAACCCACTTTCTGTTCATGCTTTTGCAGTTCAGAAGTTGCTTCACTGATGTTAAACATAATCTGTATCCTTTCGTTTTTATAATGAGCATAAGTGAAGACCACCCTTTCAAAGGAGATCTTACTTGGAGGAGTTTACTCTTATAGATGAGGATTTTAAACTATTGTTTCCAAAATGTTGTGACAGTGGTGAAGTGTGAGTGTGTGACATTATTCAGTAGCTGCTGAAGTGTGGCGAGATGAACACGCTATTGTAGGTTGCAACGTGCAACCTAGGTGTGTGATTCTGAATCCCTTTATTAGAATAATTCAGTAGTTGACAATGGTGAGATTAAATTAAGGGTCTGAAGACAATTATTGTTTACTGACTACTCATTGAAGGAGATGCAGAATGCTACAGTATAATCAAGCAAATAGCTTTGTAGGCAGCTACGGGCTTGATTTAGACGTGGCAGCCACTATTTGTGAACTGATATATGTGGTCTGTCTGGTGCTATCCAGCCAGGTTCTGGCAGTGCAGCATTGCTGTTGTGTGCAGTGGGAGCTTCCAAGCTCTTCACGTGACTTCAGCCAGCTGTGAGTCAGTATGTTTTTCTTTTGTGCTACAGTAAAAATGTTCTCTTAAAGAATAGGGTTGATATTCTTAAGGGCAGGCAGGCAAATTACATTTCTCTGTGTCGCCCACTCCAAGTCAAAGCTTTTAGAGTATTAATGTTTGATGATAAGTAACATTAAGGTAAAGTAGTTGTGAAGAAGGTAAAAATAGACTTCAGTTAGGGAGAGGTTTTATTTCAGATCTCCCTCTAAATTAAACAGAAGAGCAACTTCTCTTATAGGGTACAACTACATCATTCTACTCTTTCTCACTGCTATGATATAGCTGCAAAGGCTTAGCTTGAAACAGACTTGTTAAGTGAGTGGGGAAATGTAAGAGGATGTGACCTGCTTATGGTAAATTATATCTGTCCACTCTTTCTTCAAGGATTTCCAAGTGCATGAACTTTGCTTTACTGTTGTGTTCTGTACTGAGAGTGCTTTTGCGAGTGTATTGCAGAGGAGTTATTGAATTAGTTGCACTTAGACAAAGGTTCTTCTGGGTCCCAACCAGTATGGTTGTGGAAAAGCAATGGTTTCTTTTGGTTCTTTCAGCTAGAAACTGGAATTATAAATCATTCATCTTAGAGAAACCAGTACCAGCTCAAAGTAAAGAATGCCTTGCCCTCCCCCATGTAGGGTTTCTTTTAAGGGATGCAATAAGAGAAGGAAAGATGATACCACAAACTCATCCTACTACTTCCCAAATATAATTTGTTTGGTCCCTGATGGACCGATACCAATCTTTTTATATAGATTGTGTGCTCATACTAAAATTTGTGTCTGATGTAAATTGTGAAACATCATTTGCTTTAGCAGAGCTGAACTACTTTACACTGGGGCTTAACACAGGATGTAATACACTAACAAATTTTTGTGCAACATTGTAAGTTATGTCAAGTTCTGGAGTTTCTTATAGTGAGTGGTTCTGGTTAAATATTTATGTGATTAAAATTGCAATATCAGATTTGGATTGGTGATATGTGTGTTTAAGTGATGGACCTGCATTTTTGCAGTGTTTGTCACGTTTGGGGTTTTGGTGTTTTGTAAAATATTTTTTTTTAGCATTTTGGTTTTGCCTGAAGAAAACGAAAACAAGAAAAGATGGACTGGAATGTAAGGCCAGTCCAGAATGCTGATGCAAATACAAGCCTGCAAAGTGAAGGAGCATGTTTCACTCAGTTACTTCCTAATGGACATGGCTTTCCTCAGATAAATGCCAACTCCTCTAAAAATGCATGCACTCATGCTGAAAATAACCAGATCGTGTATATGCCAACTATCAATGTTGCCTTCCCTGCTGTAAATGCTGAAGGATTCAAAACTTCAGATCAAATCTCACCAGGAGCATCTGTTACTGGTAATAATTTTTTTATGTCAAAATACTCAGTAAAAAGACATCAGCAGATGTACGGAACAGGTCTGAAACCTCCCATTCAGAATTCCACTTTGCGACCAGAGATGACTCCGACTTCTTGGCCAGTCTCTAATCCCTACAGTTATCCCTGCAGGAATGTACCCCCCCTGTCCTCTCAAGTGAACACAGGGAATAATGTAAGGAACATGCTTGGGGAGCCCCAGTACACCAGCACCAATGCTTACACGGCGCAGCCAGAAATGCTGCAGCATAATTCCCTGAGACTTGCAACACTGCATCAAGGTGGCATTCATCCCCAGAATAATTCTTTTCCTCTTGCTGCTTCCGGGCAACATGTCCAACCCCAAATATTTAATTCCAATAATCCGTGTAAAGTGTTGTATTCAGTGAATCAAAATACCGGGACAAATGTACAGCTGCCACAATTTCAGCAGAGTCAGATGGCATCGGAAGCTCCTAGAGGATGTTCTGCACCCTCTTTGATGCCTGCCAATTGTGTTTCAAGGCCTGCAGCACAATCTTCAATGGGTGTACCACAGGAAATGCAAAATGTACCCAGTGGATACAACATTAACCAGCAGAGGTGCCCACTGGATCCAAAAAATGCCCCTGGATTTAACAGTATTCAGCAACACTGTCAGAAGCAGCAATCTGGAGAAGTCAGTCAATCCATCAGGAATGTCTGTAATCCAAGCGGAAGTGTGACAGCAAATCGGTCTTACAGTGAAAGTTCTGTGTCATCCCCTGGCATTCCCAAAGAGCTGCTTGATGTTGTGAAAGAAATAGAAGCTCTTTCTTCAAAGTCCCTGAGTGATCCTGCTTCAGTTCCAGAGAGCCAGACTAGTAGTTTGATGAACGGGCCTGTTAATGCTCAGATTTCCTCAGCAGCAGCAACACATGGAGTAGGAATTACAAAGGAGAGACTAGCTTGGGAAGCTGAAAAGCTGAAATGTCTTAAAAAAAGGGTTGTCCTGCTTGAAACGGTTCATAATTATAAAAAAAAAATCTATAATGAAAAAAGTACTCGTTCTCTTCCTCCTAGTTATCCATGTTCTACTTCTAATTGTCTTCCATTTGTGCCCAAACAAAATGTACAACCTCCCCCATCTGAAGCAGTGAGGACAGAGAGGCCCACATTCTTGGTTTCACATGAAGAAAGAAATGACAAAAACCTAGCCAGTGCTGATAACAGAAGATTGGAGGTGACTCAAAGTAGCCCTCAGGTGAAGCAGGGAAGTCTTTCATCAAGCTTCACTCCTGTTCCCTCTCAAAGCAAAGTCCCAGCTCAATTTAATAATCCTGAGAGCACCTTGGAACAAAGGGATGTGCATGCCTTGGCCTCTTCTCAAGGAGCTGTGACTTCCTTGAACAGTGCTTCATGTTTTACTCCGGCAGGGAGCTCTGTCAGGGCTGCATCAAAGACTCTGCAAATTGGCCCTGAGAACTCATCATTTCTTCAGTTTGTATTGAGCAGCACAAATGCGCTAAAAGAGAAGACAGCTGGTGCTACTGCTGATAAAATACTGACAAATCTCCTGTGTAGTGAAAAACCACTGCTTGATACATCTGTCTCGGGTGGAAGCTTGCTAAAAGACACCGGTGAGAAGAACACAGAAAGTCTGAAAGGTGAGCAGGCACCTGTGGCTCACACAAACTCTACTGCATCAGAAACAACTGCATCTGGTGATGCTCAATTGCAGACTGAGGTAGCTCAGAAAAAAACACCATTTACTGAAAATCCATCCTGTAGCCAGAGCAATTGTAGTTACTATATGGAAGAGCTGGTTGCATGCCTGCGCTTGTGGGGGAAATATCCACCAGAATCTGTGAGTGTGGAAAATAAAGAGTCAAATGAAAGCCCCACAGCAAATCAGGTTTCACCCTCTGACCAAAACACAAAGAAGGGAGAAAAAAATACTGTGCTAGATAGCATGGATGAGGCTGTTTTGCCTGTAACAACTACCTCTGTGGGACAAAAACTTGATACGTTGACTTCCAATTTGATAAAAAATTTTGAACCTCAAGTTGCAGTTGTCTCTCCTTTAGTACTTAGTGAACAAAGAGCACTAAGTGAGCAGGCAGGCAAGATCCCAACACCTGAAGGTAAAACCTATCCAGCGATCAACTCGGGGAGCACATGTAGCTTGCAAGAAGATGGGGAAAATGGTTTAAGTGTGGCAAGTACTGCCAAAGGAACAATAGAAAATGCTTGGTCATCACCCAGTGATTGTGTTCTGGAACAAATAGTGGAGTCGCATTTGCAACAGATCAAAGAAGGTGATGAAAACCAAAGGAAAGTTAGTCAATCTGCACAAGATGCAAGAAAAAATCTGCAGCTTGGACATCAAAACAAGGCTCCTCTTCCTGAATCAGGCACAAATTTTTGTAGTCAAATCTCTCAAGAAGGTACAAGAGACCATGAAGACAAGCAGGCTGTGTTAGAGGCAGGAGATACAGCCACAGCTCCGCTGGAAAATGACATGTTTTGTATTTCTAGTGTATGCTCTCTTGTTGAAGGTGATAAATTCTATAACCCACAAATAGCAGGCATGTTCAAGTCAGTCTATGAGACACAGGCATCAGAAGGAAACACATCTGGTGCAAGGCAAAAGGAACAACATCTGGACTTGAATAAAACTGAGCTGAGCAATAACACTGCCCAAAGAAAGAGCTTGCTGCTAAAGATGTTGGAAGAATCATCAAGTCATTCGGAGAAGGAAAGCCGAGGCAATCCTCCTAAAGCAGTTTCTACCTCTGAACAAAACATGTCATTCAAGGCATCTTCCAAGCATCCTGAAAATTCCTTAGAAAGTCTTGCTAATATAAATCAGAAGTTAGCTCAAAATTCACTGGATTCCTCTATCAGCATAACTGCTAAAACAAATGCATCCGCTGTTCCAGGAGAACACAGTAAACAAAATTCCATGCCCAGTAAAAATAGCACGGAAAAGGATGTGAACTTTTTTGGAGCAAAACCTAGTAAATATCTAAAAGATCAGCTGCTTGCTCTAGTGAGGGAGTTTCCATATGGCATTGAAGGTGCTGATATGCTAACAAAAGAAGTAGCACAAAATCGTTCGGTGGCTGAAGGGACGGAGAATCAGTCTCAAAAAGAGGTTAAAATTTGTGACAAGAATTCTCATTTGAAGGACCCAGTAAATCAGACTAAAGTTGCAGTGTTAAGATCTGATCAGGTTCTAGAACTGTCTCCTGGGCACAACCAGTGTCCCTCTAGTGACAGCAAGAGAGAAGTGAGTCAACAGTCAGAAAAGGCTTCAGGTGACAAGGACAACCTTGGAGGCAGTGTCCAGCCTTGTCAGGATCTATGTGAGAAGGAAAAAACCCCACAAGAAACTTCTAACCCCAGTGAAAAAAGTGAAGATCCCTCTTTAACGGGTGGTGTAGCTGTAGCATATAAAACACCACATTGTCCCTCTCAATTAGAAACATGTGGTTCAGAGAAAAATGATTGTCAACTTTCAAAAGCTGAAAATACTGACTTTGCAGAGACAGAAGAAAAACCCAGTCAATCGGATGCCTTGAAAAAGGAAAACTGTGCAGTGGGAGGAGAGCTGACAATTTCTGAAAAAATCCCAGACAGTATTAGCAAAAATAAGGATATTTGCAAATACACTTCTGAAATGAACAAAAAACCTAGACTGAAGGAGGATAATGAATACAAACTGCCTACAACACAGCAGGAAAAAATTGGACCAGTTAATTCCTTTGAAAACCAGCATGCTGATAAATGCAAAAGCAGCAGTTTGAAGGAACATCTGCAAATTGACAAAGGAACCCAAGTGTCAAGTAAAGAATTTAATTATTTCAAAAAAGAGCACCAGACAGCCTCCCAAGAGTTACCAGAAAAAACTGATCATACACATGCAGACAACATGGCAAAGTTGTCCATAAAGAAGGAGAGAGTTTTCGAAACTGAATCCCTTTCAAAAGATACAACCGAACCAGGTCTGACCATGGAATCCAAAACAGACATTCACCAGTCTGTGAAGTCAGAAACGGTTGAAATTAAGCATTCTGAAGTCAGTCAAGGACAAAAAATTAAAACTTGTGAAGAGAACTTAGCTGAAGAACAAAACTGTAGGGAACAAAAGGAGGTGCTTAGGCAAGACGTAGGAATTAGTGTCAAAGTGCAAGCAAAATTACCAGCAGAAATAAAACATAAAAAATTGAGTAGTTACCGAGCTGATGCTGTAAAATTCTCAGATAGTAGCACTGTAGACTTCAAATCAAGACACACAAAATATTCTCAGCATAAATCTGTGAAAGTTCATCCTTTGCAAGAGCAGCCATACAAACGGAAGATGAAGGAAAATATGGTTGGGAAGAGAGAATTTAAGAAAGCAAAACTGGAAGAGGAAGGACTGAAACAATCCGAAGGAAAGAGTTCTAAGCAACTTGCACACAATTGTTTGCTAAATGCTGACAAAGCTAAAAAACTGAATGGAGAAAATGGTTGGAAACCAAGGAGTTCCTTAGCAGATTGCTCTGTGCTTAAACTGCAGAGAAAAAGGGCTCGATCTTCTAGCATGTCTAAAAACTTCTTTTCTAGCAAAGAAAGACATCTCGATGGTCAAAACAAAGACAAGTGCTCTGAGAAAATGTTTCATGATAAAAGTCTTCTATACCTAAACAGAAGAAATAACAGACTAAAGCTGCATCTTCAAAAGGAACCCAAAAAACACTACCTGAACAGAGTGGCATTTAAACGTACGGCACAGGAGCGCATCTATCTGACAAAATTAGAGACATCACCTGTCAGACCTGTCTGGCATAGAACCACCAAAGTGTCACAAAGCAGCGACTCAAAAAAAGATGCGTCTGTGTCAACAGTTGAGAAATCATGCAAACAGGAAGTCCTTGAGTTCAAGCTGTGTCCAGAGATACTGTTCAGGAATCCAGCCCCTGGTGAAGAAAGCTTAGCTGCAAAGAATTCTCCAGAAAGAGATAAAGTCGTTGTAGAAGGTATGATGGTCTCTTAAATATTCATTTGTAAATAAAAACTATGTATTAATTTTTAAATTCATGTTGCACAAAGCTACAGACAGTGAAAACTTGGGACTGTAGAGGCTGAAGGCTGAGATATCCTAAGTTGCTCTCTGGCAGACCACAGCTGTGTCTTCAGCTGAAAAAGAACATGGGAGTTTTCCTTCAATTTTCTGTAAGTCTTAGAGAATGAAATTAAAATACTTTAGAGCATGGCAGTTTCAAGTAACTTTGGGAGAAGGCTTTCTAAAGTACTTGTAGAAGTTAGCTTGGCTTGGTTGTGGAAAGTAGATAGTGGTGTAGGGTGATCTGATCAAAGGTGATCTGATCTGCATTCATTGTTCACCTGATTGTGCATCAGTCTGGCTGGGCCGAGGAGGGAGAGATCTTCTGTGACATTGAGGAATAGAGTGGGCTTAGGCCAGATGTATCCTGCCCATAGTCCCCATAGTCTTAGCCATCTTTGCTTTAAACATCCATTTTTCCTTCTCTTCTTCCCTACCCCGTTTTTCAACATTTTACATGGTGCATTCTGAAGCATATTTATGTCAAATGTTGTATTTTTTTTTCTCAAGCTGTGTATATCAGCACTTTGAGTCATTTTCAAACCCAAAGGAAATTTCCTTTTGTGTGTGCTAGTATATGTGTTAGAATTTAATGCTGAATAGAGGCCATAACTTGTGATAAAGGAACCTCAGAAACATTTTTTGAAAATTTCTTTTCAGGTGTCAAGAGTAAAAAAGAAGATTGGTTAAAATGTGAACCAGTGAAGCAAAAGAAACCGGAAGAGATCTCTACAGGTGAAGTGACTTCTGAATGTCCCATTTGAAAAACAAGTTAAATCCTCTTTGCTTGGTTTTAAATGTTCCTTTACAGTAGTAAACCTTAATAAAGCAGTTAAAATTATTATACTCTTTCTCCTGATTAAATGGATACCATAGAATAGACTTACAAGTCTCAAAGATTTGTATTGCTTTATGGATATGTTATTGGAAATGTTGAAATTTTCCTGTGCCATTAGCTTGGATGTAGCACTAGTAACATTTCAATACAGTTTTCAATTGTATATAAAGAATCTTTCATGCTTTAAAATATAGAAAATGATGTAGCAGAATCTAATGCAAAAACAGAAAGTGATTTTTAAAATAAATCTGGCTTTCACAGTACGTTGCTGCTGTCCACACATAACACCTGTGTTCACAAGTTCCAGGACCTGTGTGTCACAGTAGTCTGGACAAGATAATCTGTGTGACACCCAGAGGAAAAGGGGGGCCACTATGACATCTTCCTCATTTCTCTTGAATGGAAAATTGCTTTTTGGATGGTCTTTTATACCCTCTAGGAATCAACTGTCACAACAGTGGCAACTTTCATCTCAGGATCTTGTTTGTTCCATCCTTTGTAAATCTTGGGTGAGGTTGCTCCCAGCTGTCCTTGTTTCTTTGCTTTAGATGCCTCTCTGGCTCTAGTTTTGTTTTTCTAGTGGTCTAACAGGAAACAGAATGCATTCTGTAGCCTTGTTGCTGCCTGCTTCTTAGCTTTAGAACAGAGGGCTTGCATGCTGGTGCTTGTGTTGTGATGTTGCAAGTAACATAGTTTGCGTCCTTTGTATCTTTTGCTGTTGCCTGTGTCCTTGGGCTTTGGTGTCTGCCATCATTTTAGCCCTTCCTCTTGCTTCTTCTCTTCCTTTCACAAATGCATGCTTTCTGTCATACCTTTCTTAATACTCTCCAGAAATCTCTCCTGTGAAGACACCCAAATAGCCATTTTGTGCTTAAAGATGCATTGGAGATTGTTTTAAATCTGAAGCACCTGGTGCTTTAGGAAGGAAGTTTGTGGCATCCTTTTTGACACTGGAAGGTCTTAGGTACCACACATATAAGGAGTGGAGTCCTTTGAGACTCTTGCTTTAACGTGCTTGTCTGTCTTGCAGCTGAGGACAGTATTCCCCTTGATACAGCTATACAGATCCTGGAAGGAGATGGAGAGACTCTTCACATTCCTGTCAAAGACTCAAAAGAGATGTTTCAGACCTACAGGAAAATGTATCTGGAAAAAAAGATGCAAAAGTCTTGATAGAACTCCTGTATCAAAGGTCTTACTATCACTGAGAAAAAAATGCCAACACTAAGATGATTTTTTTTCTGTTTACTTCATGTTGCTGAATAATTGTAAAGGCCCACAGTTCTCTGGTGGGTGTTGAAAATTTTCTTCCCCATTTCCTCATATTTGTGAATAATTACATCTTATTCTGTATTTATTGTCCAGATATTCTTTGGTGCTGTAAATTCTGTTTTAAACGTATTGTTTCTTTTGGCATTTCTGGTCCTTTCTTTTTTTTTTATTAAGATAGAGTAGCTCATTGAATCTTGACCAAAAATAACAAACTCATTTAGACTGTCGTAGCCTGTCCTGATTCTCTTATTATACTTTCTATATTATACTTACTATACTTTCCATTGCTGGCAGTGGAAGAATATTTCTGCTGCAAAGGGACTGCAGTGGATTCCCAAGCATTACACTTCTGTTTCCCACTTAGGGTAGTCTGATGGTTATGCTTCTGTTTTTGTAGAAACTTAATTTTTTTCTAAACTGGGAATAGAAATATAAACCACTCAATGCAAGCATACAGATCAGGGGCATTTATGAAGTATTCATGCTGCTACCCAGTTTTGTTACATTTCTTTTTGTGGAGCTTGTATAAACTGAGCTCTGGGTTCACAGTTTGAGCACAGTGCTGCAGAACATTAGTCAACTGGAGACTTCCCCTGCTTTTCTTTCTCTCTTTCTTTGCACTTCTATTGTTGAAGTGCAGGGAGTTCAAATTCACTCTTGTCTGGATTATGTTGCTGAGTTCAGCTAGACTGTGATTAATTTCTTTGTTTATAAAGTGTTAGATTATGTTTGCTTACACATTCACTGTGACATAACAGTTGTATTTGTCATTGGTATCTTTTGTTTAAGTGCCTTTTCACTGTTACTCAAAATTTAAAATCGTATTTTTACAGAGATTTGGTACTTGATTCTTTCTATCTTATTAAACCTTTAAGCTGAACAAAAAACCTGTAGATACCTTACTGAACAATTTTTATACTTGAAATAAACTTTTGAGGACTACACCTTGTCTTTTTTTTTCCTAAAAATACAAAGTTGTGCTTATTGCAGTTAGTTAAATAGGAATTAAAGATATTCCTGCAGATGAAATGCAGCCTTAAAATAAGTGATGAATCTTCCTTGTTGTAGTTGCAAGTTGATTAGTTTTTTTCTCTCTCTAGATGCCAAACTATTAGTCTGTGGGGGATGTTGCCAATGGAGGATTTTGTAGTAATGTTGTCAACTCTGAAAAGGTTTTTCATTTTCTTGACAGTTTAATTGCCTGTATTATACTGCCTGCATGAAGGAAGATTTATTGCAGACTTAAATGTACCCAGTACAAACAAAACAAGAGTTCCTATCAGGAATTTAATCTGAGTTTTGTTCTGCACAATGATACATGAAGGTGACATAAATGCTTGAGTGAATTCTTTTCAGTAGAAAATTATTTGATCCATTGACCCATGATGTTTATGTTCTAAATATTTGGAGAAGTCTTCTCACTGATCTTGGCATCCAATAAGCAAGAATGCTAGTTTGAGTCCCAGTGGATGCAGCTGTGTCCCTTTCCTCCCTTATACCAAGAAGTGCATCTTGTCTCTGACAATGTTTACGTGGTGACTTGTGCCTGCACTGATTTGCTATGGCTGGGATCTTTGGGATAGACTTTTGCTGATACTGGAATCTCCCTGGTAAATTGCTGTGGCTCATAAGTTGGCCACTCTCCATTCAGACAGCTGCTGGAAGGAAAACATCTGTAAGGAGCAGTGGTAGGGCTGCAAGGAGTACCTGCAGAGAAAAGCCTGGAGACCATCTGCTCCACAGAATGAGCACTGTGGATATGTGCATAAATGTCACATGTAAACACCAGCCCTTATCGTGGTCATGCTGGCTTGACAGAGCAGACACAACTGTCTCTAACACTGCCTGTTTCACCTGTGGGCATCTCCAGCAGCTGCAAGATAAATGGGCAGTCACAGGAGCCGACAAGAAAAACTTTCCATAGGGAAGCCTGATGCTGCTTCTCAGCATTGCTTTACTTCATCTCGTGCAGCTAACTGTGGTTGAACCTGTTCTGAGTGCAAGTACATCCAATGCAAATTTCTCCCCTGAAAGGACCTTAAACAGCTACAGACAAGAGTCCCTGAACTTTACATTTTAAAATGTTGACAAAAATATACTTTTTATAGAAAGAGTATGGGAAAGGATGTACAGGATGAAATGGACATGTTTAACATTTGGAGGTGACAATTCAATACGCACGGTAAGTTCTTAGGGTTTAATGACTGTAAACTTCACTGGTTTTGTGGACTTGTACTCATTTAGTAGTGTGATGGTAAGTTTCCATACACAGCATAAGGAAAGTCTCTCAGGGATTAGAAAGTGCAGTAAGATGAGAAGCCCCACTGCTCCTGGGGAGGGAGGCTCTCTTCTGGGTTAGTGCAAGGGGCTTTCAGCTGTTCTGTACTCCTGGGAGGCTTTGTGGCAAGGGAGATAAGAAACTGCAGAGAGCTGTTCTGCAGTGTTTTGATGAGAACCTCACTCACTCCATTGTTCTGTGTGCTGGGAACAGGAGAAGGGCCAAGTGCATAATTAATGAGGACTAGACATGGCTGCTATCTATACCTGCAAGTGCTGTTTTCTGTATGGAGCTGGTCAGAGGTCTTCCTGGGATTCCAGCAGAAGAAATCCCTGTTGTCTTTGTAGCCCTGCTCTGTCCATTGCCTGAATGAAAAAACGGAGTGTATTGCACCATGCAGTGATTGCAAGAGGGGGTGGAGAGAAGCTGGGCCTGAAATGGGGGTTACCTCTTAATAAATATTAAATTAATGTTAAATATAAAAGGGTTACCTGTGCATAAATATTTCTTTTTTTTTTTTTTAAGAAAAATCCAGATCACTACTCAAATGTTTTTAATAATTGGAAAATAATTGACTTAAAGATTCCCTGAGGCAAGTCTCATCCTGTAGCAGGATGTTCTGCCTGGAGTGGGGGTAAAACAACTCAGCCCTATTTGGAGAGCTCTCAGTGGTGAATGCAGAACAGGGTACCACATTGCTTCCCCCCAAAAAAATGAGCTGAAGCACCAGTACCAAAGTAGGTATATCTACTTCCTTACTTGGGAGACTTAGTCTGTGTATTCATGATAAGAAACAGGAAGGGAATTCTGTTCTGAAATAACTGTTCTCCTGCCCTGGCTTCTGTTACTCCAGTGGCCCTTTCAGCAGGGACAGGTTTCTGTTGAAAGCTTGGTGACAGGGTGGATTAGCTGTCATCTCCCAGAGAGTGGCCACCTGTTAGCAAGGTCTAACACAGACTCGATTTCCAGCAGTTGTTGTTAGCTCCTAATTCTTTGTCCTTTTTGTGTCATGTCCTTCATTTGCTGATCATCATTTGAATTGATATCAATTCTTGAAAATTAATTGCTGAAGAAGCCAATCTAGGTTTCTCTAGAGGAGGTTGACTGATTCCTGCACTCCCAGCTTTTATTTAGGAGTCAGCCACGGATGTGGCCATGAGTTTCTTTTCCTGACAGATCAATACTGTGGCCTGTGGAAGATACCTCTCCTTTTTTTTTTTTTTTTTCCCAGAGGCTCATTAAAATGATTATTAAACAGAAATTTTTTATTAAAAATAACCTTTGCACTCATCCAAGAGATTTTTGATAGAGCCTCTGAATGCAGAAGCAGAGATGCAGAGAAGAAAAGTTGGTCTGGAGCGTGGTTTGTAAACTGTTTGAATGTTTAAAGTTGCATTTCTCCTTTCCGCTGCACGTCAATGGCCTCATATTCTTTGTTTACGACTTCTGACAAATCCTTTTCCCTTCTCTCTCAGTTTTTGTAAGAAGCTGCAGGCAGTGGAGGGTCATAGAAAAGGGACCACTGAGCTGAGATGGGCCAGTGACAAAATTGCCAAAGCAGCACAAACATATTTAGCATTTCTTCTGTGGGACAGAGACTGGCCAAATCACAGACTTACTATAACTGCAAAACAGTGAGAGAATTGCTGATCTGGAGGTAATATATTTAGCTAATTGCTGATTTAACATCTGGTAAGACCATAGGGTTGATGTTGCAAAATCCCAGTGCTTGAACCAGCTGCAGAGCGAGAGAGAAGGGATCAGTTGTCTGTGGGTGAGCCTGGGGAGCTGACTCCTCAGGAAGGCAGCTGTGGGATGGGGATGGAGTGCTGGGCTGTGGGATTCACATTCTCTGAACCTGAGAGAAGCAGTGAGAGAAGCAGAGATCAAAGCAATTCTTATCTCACTTACTGCTCCTGTGTTTTGAAACATGTAGAATATGTTAGAAAATTATTTGCCTAAAAAAAGTTTCCTTAATTAAATTCTAATATAAGTATTTTATTTTCTTAACCAATCTCTACAAACTGTGTCCTGATGGTCGGTCAGGAGACAGTCAAGAAATTTTGTTGAGTGCTTGTGCAGTTTCAGTTTAGATGTAGTGTAATATAGTATAGAATAATATAGTATAATAAAGTAATTAATTAACCTTCTGATATCATCAAGTCCTCATCATTCCTCCCTGCGTCAGGGGCCCTGCTTATCCGATAGTGGGCTGCCTCTGGGACAGACTCAGGGCTGACTTCCCAGGAATGAGGAGCAATCTGGCTCCATAAATGAGCAAGTACAGAAGTCACAGGTCACTACAACCTAGAGGATGAAAGGGAAAATCAAATACCAAGAGGTAGGTTTAGCAAAATAGGATCAGCATTGAAAATCCCACTGTCTGGGAATCCACAGCTACGAAGACAAACACCTCCACACCACCACGCCCTCATGAGCATGGACCCAACAGCTGCATCTTGCAGACCCTCTTGAACTGGGAGAACTCAGAATTTTGGGGTGCCTGTCATACTCCACGTTGCCAATATTATCATCCCCACACACTGCCAGGTTTATCATAGTTCCATACTTGTTAGGAACTATGATAGGTTAGGTTTAGGCAAACATAACTGGTATAATTTTGTTTTCCTTGTGTTTGTAGTACTTGAATTTATCTGTCAATTTTTCAGAGCAGGAGCCTGCAAGCTGTGGGGCTGGAGCTTGGAGAGGCAGAGGCACTGTGTAGCTACAGACACCCGGTGTGTTCAGCCTGTAGAGCTGTCTTTGAAGCCTGGAGGGATATCAGAGGGCACTTCCATCACTCATAATAAATCTCTAAAGGCATTTATGCTGCCCTGCACACACAAGAAACTTATTTCTACACTAATTTAAGGAAAAGATGAAAGGGAAATGAAAGGGAAAGACATTCTGCAGTCACTGGCTAGCAGTGGGGAAATAGCCTGCCTGGGAATTACAGTAACCCAAAGAAAAAGGCATTGTAGTAGTAGAGGTTTAAAATGATGAGAATAAAATTATTGTAAAAGAAGGATTCAGAAAGGAGAAATCCCAGGAGAACTGGGTGAGAAAAGGCAGAAAGTGTACAGCAAAAAAAAAAAAGTTTAAGCTGCAGTTACGTTCAGTGAAACTACAGTGTAGTATCAAGCTGAGCTCTGGCTATCACCACTAAATCCACCAGATGGCAGTGTGGAGACTGCATTCAGCACTGCAGCAACATCTGTCTGTTCTTTAAGGGCCTGTCTTGCTGCTAGAATCCCAAAGTTTGCAGGGGCTTCAGCCCTGTCAGTGGAGAGAAGGTTGTCTTGGTCAGTACTGTAACACTGGCATGAAAGAGGTGATCATAATTTCTCTGGCATTGGCTGTTTTTAGCAAAGCCTTCAGGTCCAGGGACTTGGATTTGGGGAGTGGTAATGGAAAGTGGTCTGAGGGATGGAGGGACACCTGCCACCTCTCTGCTGTGCCTTGCAACCAGGGAGGGAGGGGGACAGACTTTTTAGCAGAGCCTGTTGTGACAGGACAAGGGGCAATGGTTTTAAAATAGGAAAGGGTAGATTCAGACAAGATAAAAGGAAAGGATAAGGGTGGTGAGACGCTTGCCCAGGTTGCCCAAAGAGGTGGTGAATGCCCCATCCTTGGAAACATTCAAGGTCAGGTTGGATGGGGCTCTGAGTCTCCTGGTCTTCATGCAGTGGCTGACCCAGAGCAGGAATGTTGTGGGGGGCACACACTGGTCAGAGGGCACTAACCCATCCCATTGCTGGCAGTGAGGCTCAGCTGATCAGCCCTTCCCTTCTGCTGGGTCTCTCCCCTATTAAAAAAGATGCCTTAGTTTGAGAGACATGAAATATTAATCTGTTGTGCCATTTATTCTAGTGCAGCTTACCATGCCCTGGAATCCCAAAGTGCCCTGAATTTTGTCTTAGCCTCTTACAGATGCCTTGAAACTGGCATTTGGCAGTTGTCCTGGTGATTTTATAACACCCAGGGTTTTAGGATTTTTGATGCATATGCTGCATAAACTTGGCCTTATATGGGATAACATGAAATTCCACAAGTGACAACAGATGGATTTTCTTTTGCTCTGCTTTTTCTTTCCATCTAGAGGAAGATTTGTCAGTCTAATTTTTCTTACTGCCTTTTCTGTGGCTAGAAAGAGGAAAAGAAATGCCATGAGTGATCTCATTTAATAACAACCAGTCTTTCATGGCCTTTGTATCAGGCAGCTCTGTGGAAAAGGATTTAAAAATCATCCTGTCTGTGAATCTTTCTTTTCTTCTAAATTAACCATATATTGCAATTTCATAAACAATTATTTCAGTCTCTTTATTTCTCAAACACAGTATTATTTATCATTAAAGGCTGCTTTGAACATAAAACTATTAGGATGCCCCTTATTAGAGTGGCTTACTGCAGCTCCCTTTCTAATGAATTTTTTGCTTTATGACTTGCTGGCTGAGTTTGGGCTCTTGCTTTAAATCACACAATTGATTCAGTGTTCAAAGTCAGTTTATCAGACCGTATCTTCATGGAATTGCCTGCCAGCAGAGCAGCCGAGGCAGTGAAAAATTAGGATGGAAAACAAAGTAACCTTGTTTTTATAAATTGTCAAACGTTCGGGCTTTGCTTCTGCAACCCTTAAACTCAGATGGGCGGGGAGCTTCTGACGCCAGCCCAACAAAGCCAGAAACAGCCCTCTGGAGTGGCACTGCTTCCTTCTGGAAGGGATGATGGACAGCCTGGGACTGGGGCAGCTTCTCTGATGGGTTTGTCACATGGCTGGCTCCCTTTTCCTAATTTTCTAGGGAGATGTCTGCAAATGCCTATGCTGTAAATTCATTTTGTCAGAAGGTGTCAGGCCCCAGGAAAGCGATTGCTGATGCTCTGAGCGATGCATGTGAGACTCTTTGCCTGTCGCACAAAACTACGTAGCAGCAAAAGACCCTTTACAAGATATCACAGTTGAAGTGATGATGAAAGTCCTCAATGGAGAGGATGAGGTTATGGTGGGTACTTCAGGAAAAATGTTTGTCTTCTCTCAGCTAGCCCGGTCTTACCTGGGTGAAGCAGAAATTGAGGGATGCCATGAGGGAGACATCTAAAATTGTGCTGGGCATAGGTCGGGGGGTGGTTTGTACATCAGAGATCTGAAGTCACAGAATCATGCCATCATTTAGGTTGGAAAAAACCTTTAAGATCATGGACTCCAACAATTAATCCAGCACTGCCAGCCCACCACAAAACCACATCCCCAGGTGTCGCATCTACACATCTTTTAAATATCTCCAGGGGTGGTGACTCAGCCAGTTTCTTGGGTAGCCTGTTCCTAAAGTCAAGGACAGAAGCTCACCTGCCCAGGGATCAGACAAACACCTCATCACCTTGATAATCAAATTTATCTGCTTTTATTTTTCAGTGCATCAGTCACAGCAGCTCAGCTGGGCCAAGCTTGGTATCACACATACCTCAGTGGTTTGTAGGCAGGGACAGAATCTGACCCTTTAACAGAAGAAAATTCCATGATGTAAAATCTCTTGGTACTTATGGATTAAGAATTACTATGGTAAGTACTTCCTGAATGTGCAAGTGCTTAATTTGGGTACTTGCACAAAAAACCTTCTTGCACTGTGATGCAGTATAAACTTACAAATACTTGACTGTGTGATGCTGCCAAAACAATTTGTAATTGGCCAGCAGAACAAAGAGTTAAATAAGTAACCAGGAAAAATCCAGATTTTGAAAGAAATATCTCATTTTGCATCTTCTTCTCAGAGAAAAATATTCATATTAAACACACATCAGATCTTTATACAAATTTTAGGCACTTTTAAACATACAAATATGAAGTGTTTTCCCTTTAAGATTTTGTTCTGGAAGTGCTAAAAATTTCTGTGAAAACAAAGCAGCTTGACATTGAGCAAGGGAAACACAGTTTGCTCTACCTTCTCTGGAATCTGCAGTAACACAGAAAAAATTTTGGTTTTAAATGAGGTAGTGCAGCCCCACTTGGCATCAATTTGTTGTGACTGCTAACAGAACTTGATTCTGTAACCAGTGAACGCTGCTGCACTGTGCAATAATCATATTAATAACCTCACAGGACCAAGTCATAGTATCTGAAAAATAATTCTTAATTTTAAAAAGACTTTAGAGTGATTTGTCACATGAAGCTTTTCCAACATTGTGCATTGCATCTTGGATGTTGCTTTTGAATAATGTGATGCTCACTATAACACAGAATTTTCTGGTCAGACACATTTTCCATAATGCTATGAAAATCCTGTGGCTCCCACGATGAAACATTCATGTTTTTTAAATAAAGAATGCACTGAATTGTGTCACAGATACCAAGACATTAAGAAAGAATGGAGATTGACACTTTGTATCACACAAGACAATTGGCATTTGCAGTTAATTGTAGAAGTCTTTCAGAATGAAACATTTTCGGTAACTTGGAAGAAGTTGAAGTTGAACTTCAGTATATTCTTCATTGAGTACAATGAAGCTAATATTTCAATTGTTCTAATTGTAAACAGAAAGTCTTAGTGGAAAATTTTGATTCTGCAAAAGTTGTTTTTATATTCGGAAAGGAGCCAACTGTTTAATGCCAAAAAGACTTTTAATCAACTGTTCAGTACAGGGTCCATATGGCAGAAAAGAAGACCTGTAGTCTTTGATCTTATTTGGGTTTTATCAAAAAGAAGGAAACACATGATCAAGACTACTCTGAACTGTAATTAAACGTTGTCCTCCTGTTGACCCAGTTATCAAGAGCTACTTCTTCATGTGAGCTGGGAAAATCAAAGTAAGGTTGGTATGACAAAGTGATGCATCTGGGTTTGGAAACTAGCATGTAGTAACTGTGCTGCTCTGATGGGCCACAAAAAGGGCAGAAATGCATTGATTGCCACTTTGGTGGTGCTTGATGAAAAATACATACCTGCAAAAGAAGAAGGGATTGTAATAAATTACTTTTGACTGGAACCTTGGATCTTTGGGTGTTGCTTTAATATTTTCTGTGGAGAAAATAAACAAAGCTCTAGTTAAAGTAATCTGAATAACTTTGTCTCCTATCTGAGGAGCAGGTAACAAGCCTTGCATTACTTAGCAAGGCATGGAAATCCTCAAGGAAAGCCATCTGGTAGAAGAAGGCAGTTTTGTTTTTTTTAAAGGAGTTTTTTGATGACCAGTTTCTGGAGAAAATAAGAAGGTGGAGATCTGGCCTGGAAGTGGGTGGAACAAAGCTGAAGCAGCCTGCCCAGAAGTTGAGGACTGGAGGGGTGGAATGTGGAAAAATGCTGAGGAGAGGGATTGCTTGCAGGCCTTGCTGTTGGCAAGCCTTAGCTTTTAATTTCCTGGTCAGTTCTTAGAGTAAATGTGGTGTTTAGACACTCCTCTGAGGGCTCTGTGAGCAACTTGCTCTGTCACACCCCCCCGAACAAGAAAGCTGGACCCAGCCTGTGTTCACAGCCTGGAGCCCCCTTGGGCTGTGCAGAAACTGCAGGTTTGTGGGTGAGCCAAGAGTTATTTTCTAGGTCAGGCAAATGAAATACTTCAAATTGGTGGCTACAGAGCATTTATTTGGCTTAGGAACTGAGAGCACTGGATCTGAAGGATGCAGGACTCATGAACAAGTATTGTTCATGAGTTATTATTATTTTCTTGTATCTGTTAGCACATGATACAAGAAAAAGGAAGCTTGGGCTCAGCACTTTAACTTTTGCACATGAAGCTTATCTAGGGCGTTACCAATTGGATTAAAGTTTATTAATTCTGGTAAGAAATAGTGGGGTAGATGATCAATGGAGGAAAAGACAGGCGATGGCAAAGAGCTATTAAAATCTGCAAATCATTATATGAGGGCCTGCTCTGGATTTAAATGTGTTAATATAAATTAATTATGAACTTGCAATCAAAGGGAAGAGTGGAGTATTTATGGAAGGGGTACAAAGTAGCATAATCTAAAAATAAAGTAGTTTGGGCTGAATAAGAGAAAAAATGGGGCCAAAAAACTTCCAGTCACCTATCTCCAGCTTCCATGTGTTGATGATAATTTGTCTGAATTTGTTTTCCAGTGCTGCAGAATATTACAAGATCAAAAAGGCTGACCCATATGGAAATTTCTGCTGAAAAATAAAAGCTATTCCTGCTGCTTTCTGACATGAGTGAGGTCTGATAACAATGCAAATCACAGGAATATACAGAAATGCAGCTGAAAAAAAATTTAGAAGAACTTCTTCCTTTACCAAGGAGTATATTCATACACCCTTCTGTCTGGGCACAGACACCAGGATACAGGTCTTTGGGGGCAAAAAATCCCATGAAAAAAAGCTGATGGAATTTATTAGGATTCCCTCTTAAAAAACCAAAAGCTATACCTGGCCCATCCCCCCAAGAAAAAAACCTGAAACATTTCAGTTGAAATATGCTGAAAGAAACCCAAATAAAATATCTACCCCTACGCCTAAGTTTTAGACTCTGAAAAGATTTAAAGATACACAGACATGAAATGGAAGCAAAACTGTCCTTTGTATCTGGGCCAATTAACTTGATGTTGAATTGTATTGAGACACCACTTAGATCTCCATATCTGGTAATGTGATTTAAATTTCAGTTAGATGTGTAATACCAAAAATTACAAATAAACACCACCTTTAAACAACAACATTCTAAAGCTGCAAGACTCACTGGGGATATAAAGAATCTCTAGTATGTACCTGAATAATCTGCAATAATTTTTAGGTTGAAATAATTAATCTAGTTGTCTAGTGATTGGGGATGAACATTATCATCTTTCCTGGGCACAAATACTTTAAAGAGTCTTTTCTCAAAATCTGTTCAAGAGGCACTGAGGTAACCAGTGCCTCTATAACCAGTAAAACCAGTTCATTACTGTAGCTGAAGAAACAAATTTCTCTTCCAGCAATACTAATTTCTTACAGTACCTATCTGTCAAGATGGTTCTAGTAATTATAGTTTCTTATCAAAATGGAAATCAGGTCTCTCGTTGATCAAATTCCTAATCTTTCTTTGGCACTGGCTGGGATGTGAGCTGGAAGGAAATTAAATGCTGATGCTTAAGGCAACACTTTGATTTAAGCCTGTCTTCAATTCCTTGGCATCACCTTTAGAAACAATGTGAAGAAAAATGACTGGTTGTACATGAGTGCTCCATTTTTTATTCTTCTTCTTCTTATTTCTCTGCGTTTCTGAGTTTATATGATTTGACTACCAAATTCTGAGTTCAATCAGCTTTTGGAAAAAAGTCTAATTTTTCCTCCTACTCCTGATGAGGGAGAAAAATGACAGATATGAAAATGTCATCATTTTGCCCTGTGGACTCATTGCAGAATTTAATTCTGCACATGAAAACAATGCTGCAAACAACAGAAAAACTCACAATTTTACTGGAGATCAGATATCAACATCACAGGAGGGCTACTTCATTGTGTTCTCCATTTTTCCCCTCACTTGTATAAATTTCTATTGTTCTCATGTCTCCACTCCTCCAACTTTAAAACTTTGCATTTTCTTTATGATTCAAGATCCATAGATTTTCTCTGAGGGAGAAGTAGTGTTGTTTTTGTATGTTTGATGTTCTCATGGAAACAAATCAGTACCAATTATTCTAATATAATTTCCCATTTCTGACTATATATAGCTTTTGTAAATAGTCATTCTGATGAAATAGGAGACAAACAGCTGTACTATACACATATACCCCATCTGATGTGTTGTCTTTCTACTACAGCACTGGTAGTAAAGAAAAAGTCGTAAAACCAATCTTGGGTTCATATTTTTTGCAAGATACTTCTCCAATTTCCAGCAAGTTTTAGTTTAGAAGCTTTCTTATCTAGAAATTGTATCTGCATAGTATTGTCTAACTGTCCTTAACAGACCTTTCCTTCTAGGAAGCCATCTAGTAGCTTTCAGAATTTATTTATACTTTGGGCATCCAAACAAATCAGGATTTTATAAAATAACAGGATGTTATGTCCTGCAATACAATTAGGCACTACATGTGCCAGTGGTTTTTTTTCATTTGTCTTTGACCTGCTGCTTGATGGTTTCATTGAGTTCCCCATGGTTCTATCTAATGAAAAATAATGACTAATCATTCCCTCACTACCTGCTCCATGTCAGGTATGCTTTTCTAGACCTCTATCATGTCCTCAGTTAATCTCTTTTTTCAAAGTGAGGAAACCAAATCTTTTTGCTTTCTTCTATAGCTGAGATGAGTCAGAAATAGGAAACAATCTGACTCCCCTTATCTGTACCTTTTCTAGTTGGAAAATCTCCTTTTTGCAGTGGCCAGAGCCTCTCAGAAGCCTGAGTACACCACAGCCTTATGGAGTACCAGAAGATAGTTTAATTCCCTTGCTGTCTTTTTGCTGCTCAGGGGATAGAAACTTCATCCTGCAAACACTGTCTGCAGTGATGTCAGAGAATGCCTGTGACAAAAGCTGTTGAGAACGTAGAATTAAGGTCACTTCACCGTGTGCACTGCTCTGCATTCATCTGTGCTGCTTTTCTCTTGCTGCTTTGTTAGCTGGGCAGTCCTGCCAGATCTTTCTGTAACTCCTGGCTAGCAAGTTAAATGCTGATTCTCTGAAGCATTAGCCCTCCTGGATGAAAAAACCCCAAGCCCAGAAATTATAGAGGTTTACATGCCACATCTCTTTGAAGGTTTTTTTTTTTTTTTTTTGCTCCCCTTCTGTTTGCTTCCAGTTGTTCAGCACCCTAGAGTGAAAGAAACAAAAATAAACATAAGAATTCTTTTTTTCCTGACATACTTTGCCTTCCAGATTTTCAGGCAAACCGTTTCCTTCAGTAATAAACGGAAGGCAGAGACTAAAGGTAGGTTCCCTGATCTACTTGTGGCGTTTCCATGAGCAAAATTTTCAAGACCAGGCTATAAAGACAGCTGCAAGGAGTGGCAGAATAACTGCTGGGAGTGGGAGGTCTGTCTGAGAACTCCTCTGATGCTGCAACCAGAAAAGCCTGAGACATGGGATCGATTTGTTCACAGTGAGTCCTTGCTGGCTTTGGCACATTTCATTATACAGAGTGAACAATAATTGGTCTCATTGGTATATAGCTCTTTTATATGTGTTTTTAAGGATGGAGATACATCACGTGTATTTTATCAGTGCTCTGTCAGCACATGGCAGCTGAGCCCAGCAGCAATGACATTATTATGTAGATTAGATTATGTTTATATATAGATATGCTGCAAATTTTCACTTTATTAATGGCTTTGTAGGACTTCTTGTCTTCTATGCAGTATAAATATGAAATTAAATCAAGTAAAGAAGTGTAGCTTTTGTTGTGCACCTTCATAGTATCAGTGGTAGGGTGGCAGGAGAAACCTGAGGAAAGCAGAGAATATAAAGGGGAATGGAAGGAGGACAAAAAGAAGAGGAATATGCACAACAGATTGCTACATAGTGTTGAAGGTGGATTTAAGAAAAACAAAGCTACTCAAAGACAAAAATAATTTTTTTTTGATTCCCAGGGAACCAATTGAAGCTTCTTGGGAACTACTGACATATAAATCTGTGAGGAAGAACAGAGAGCAGAAATGTAGAACATCCATGCCTATGGCAAATAATTCTTGTAGTAGGGATGAGCTGGCCCTGCCTGCTGCTCCCTGCTGTTCAGAAATGTCTGCAAATGATGCAGTGGGAAGTGCAGGAGCACATCTGGAATGTACTACAGAAACCTGCCCTGGCCCTCTGAGAGACCAAACACCCTGGGCACTGCACAGCTCTGCTGTCCCTGTGTGTCAGTGTGGAGCTATGTTAGTGGTTAAGATGAGGAAATAGTCTGTGGAGCAGGTAAATATGATTTTCCACAGGTATTGGCAGGCCTGCAACATTCAGCATGAAGGATTGTTTACAGACCTACTCATTTATTCCAGATCTCATTCCTAACTCAAGGAATAAACACCATTAATTCAGAGGCATTCACTGAAAACATCAGATCTGCATGATGTGCAGAAATGAAACAAAAGACTGCAGAGACCTTTATCTTTGAAGGGTTTTTTTAAATTCCAACTGACAGTACCTCACGCTCCAAAGATTGAAGCATTTATTCATGTAGAGGTTAACTGCAGTCAGAGGAAGCAGTTTAGCCATGCTCAAACTAATCCAGAATTGGGACAGCCTGTCAGTTTAGGTGGGAGGGTGTCTGGGGAGCTGTGCCTCGGGCACTGCCTGATCCCAGCGTCCCAGCATCCCCATCCTGCTGGCTCCCTGAGCCAGCCTGGCAGCTGTGATGCTGTGCATGGAATAGGGTCAGGGAAGTAATCCACCAGCAAATTTTGGGCACCTGTAATACATTTTGCTTTTCTCTTTAAGCAGATCACTGGTTAGAAGGAAAATCAGGAGTCTCAGAGCAGCTAATGTAACCTCTACCTACATTTATTGTATCCAGTCATTACAACCACAGCTTATTAATAGCAATAATTGGAAAGAAACTTTGCTTAATAGTGAGGTTTATTTTCCCCTTAGGCTGCCAACAGTTTTCCCGTATATAATCTCATTTTTCAACATAATTTCATCTATCAGTCTGGCTATAATAAGTCTTTTACTTCACTTTTTCGTGCTTAGTCACCCAAGTAAGTTTTCTTCTGATATTTTTGTTCAAGCTCCTCTATCAAGACAGCAGAATCTGGAGCACACAGAGACCCAGACTGAAGAGAGAGCTGCACAGGGGAGCAGGCAGCTGGCTTGTCATCCCTAGCAGCTCCTTCCCTGACATCCATTTCCCATGAGAATGGCAGCAGCAAGGTACTGTTGGCTGTGTTTTCCGAAGGGACAGGAAGGGAGGACCCGTTTCACTCTGTGGTCATATCCCCAGACATTACTGACAAGGATCAGATGGCAGACTGCCATCTCTGAGGACAATTCCTTTCACCCTTGGTTCTGTCTCCAATCCCCTGACAATTCTCAGCCAGTCACTGAAGCCTCACACATTTCCCAGACACTTTCTGATTTTAGTTTTTTTCTTATTGTCATATTGACAAAGATATCCTTCCATCCCATCCCTCTTCTTCTTCCCCCCCCAGCCCTGTTTTTCTAGTTCCCATCTAGCACAGGTGGAAGAGAAACACCAATGTGACACTGTCAGGCTCAACCTACTTAGTTCCCCAAGCAAGGGACAGGCTGCACAGGGAAGAACTGCACATACAGGGCTCACACATGAGAATTATCCGGGATCTTCACCATGCACAGTGAGCTGGTATTGATGCCAGGTGACCCCAATGCACGGAATAATGTGCTCCGACTCCATGATTCAGAATGCTGAACAATTGCTTTATTAAAACTACACTATATTACATTAATACTGTATTATAACTATACTAAAGAGATACTACACTCTACTACACTAAAGAAAACCCATAACTGACTGAGACAGCCAGACACAGCTTTGAGTGACTGGTTAATCACTCAAAACCACTTTCACCTGTGTCCAATAACCAAATCACTTTGGGTAAACAATCTCCATAACACATTCCACATGTGTAAAAACAGGAGCACTGAATAGAGATAAGAATTGTTTTCTCTTCTTCTCTGAGGTTCCCACAGCCTTCCCCAGGAAAAATCCTTGGGAAGTTGTGCCTGCCTCTCTCCATGAAGAGAGCTGCTGCCACAAGCTGGCACAGCCAGTCCTGGAGGAACATGAAATTGCTCTGCCCAATCTCTCTGGTGGGCGATGGGCAGCACCTCAGTGCCAACATGTGATGGTACCACCTGGGGAAATCTGCTTCCTTGAGATGTTGGATGTTTTCAGAGCAATGAAATCTGCACTACTCAGGGACTTCTGGCTGGATGCCAATATAGGCCACCAGCAAATCTCTCCATGATACCAACTTCCCAGCAGTTCCAGATACTGTCCTTCAGTGGCTTTTTGATCCATGGCCCATTACAAGGCTCACCTCACTATATCTGTATTATCCTACCAACCTCAGCCCATGATGCTCAGTAACTCAGCCCTCGATTAAGGCAGTCGTGATTCTTCTGTAAGTATCAGTATTTATAAACAAGTGAATAAATAAATGTTTGTTTGTGGGTGTTTAAGTCTTGTTTTATATTTCTAACATCACATCTCAACTGCTTTTTGTAAAAGACAATGAAAAAAATATTCTGCTTGCCCTTTTCTTTGGATAACCCTGAAGTGTATGTGTGTGCATGTCTGTTCCAGCTTTCTGTGGATTGGTGTCCAAGTTTGCCAGATATGGGCAACAGAAGTCATTCAAGAGACTTGACTGCCCTGACCATTCCAATGTTCAGAACAATTCCCTCATCTTGCTCATTCACTTTCAAAACATGTTTCTACTCTGACATGACTCTCTCTCTTGCAGAGAGAATCTGTGACAAGCTTGCAAATCGAGCTTCCCCTCTGCATCTATCAGTAAATTGTCAAATCCCCTAAAATGTAGCAGCTGCCATTTTCTCACAATATTAAGGAGAGGGATTACTCTTGAAGAAAAGTAAGGAGGAGAGGAGGGTTAGTATTTGATTTTCTCCTTTTAGCTGGGCACTTATGTTTTCTTCTCCATGGTAATGAGCCTTCTTATGGAAGGTGTTTCCTCTTTCTTCAGTTGCCTGTCAGTGACAGCCTTGGGTGATCTGCAGCTGACAGCACAGCAGCTGTCAGTCAGGAAGAAGCAGGAAGGCAATCAGGTGCCCACCTTTATTTTTCTATGGTTGTACCGAATGCTGCAGACGACCATCTTTCTTACAGGGAAGTTGATGTCCCCATATCTGCAGACATTGTTCCATTCATATCCCACACACTGATAAATGTGATGATAGCAGCTGCCTGTGTTCTCAGACAGTCTGAAAAGCAGAAAGATTCATGAACTTATTAATTTTAAAAGGAATAATAAATGGTAGTTGTCAGGCATCAATGTTATGTAATATCAAGATACATTACCTCTGCTCATCAAAGCAGGCAAGAGTGAGAGGTGATCAGAGATGATGTCAGCAGCAGAAGTGAGCTGCTCTGCAGGACTGTGCACCCTGCTGTCATAGCTACTGCATGAGCTTTGTGTGGATTTCTCTTGCAGCCAGGTTTTCACAAGCTATTGTCACTGGTGTACTCAATGTGGGACATCAGGGAGCAGCTGCTTTACATGTTGTCCTATATAACTGAGTTGCTTCAACTTTTCACAAGCCTATTTTGGGACTTGCCAAGAGCTGAGCAGAAGGACAGCTCTCTTCTTGTAATGTCCCCTTCCACATGCAGAGCTACTCTCTCTTCCATCTTCTCCCATGCAACCCACACTCACATTTGCCTCTCACAGCCTGTTTCTGAAGTTTTCCACACAGTGTCTCCAGCAGCTCATAAGGGGGAGCAGTAGCAGATGGGTTCCTTGCATCAAAGGAATTTCCATCTGTTATTTCTCTTCTCAATTTTGTGCACTGCTGGTAAGAATTTGACTGCTTCTCCTATTCTCCCTTGATCCTCTGCTGCCCAGCTGGGCAAACAAAGGTAAGCAAAGAGCAGCATCCCTCTTGCCTTTCCCCCTGCTTGTACCAGGAACTGCTGAGAGCAAGGGTAGCACCCAGCACCCAAAGGTGGCCGTATCCCCACTTCAAATATTCCCCACACCAAGCTTCATCTACTGTGCCTTCAGAATCTCCTGATCATTGAGAAGGAATAAAAAAAGCCTAGCAAGACAACCTCACAGAAACTCCCAATTAACTTTATTCCCCTCCCAAATGGTAGCACATATCAGGAAAGGCTCTGGCACTACACGGTTCGTTTGCTCTTATCTTACACTGTATTAATGTTTCCCAGCTAGATATATTCAGAAAGCTATTGTTAAAATGCAACACAACCTTCCTACATATCTGCACTGATGAGACTTTCATTCGAAAGAAAAATGTTTCACCCAAAAAAACCTTACCATATTTTCCTCCAGGAGACCTCTAGGAATTCAGTCATGTTTTGGGGACTGTAAGGTGAGGGCTGGAAACTGCTCCATGCTCATGATGTATTTCTAATTTGTAGGTTTAGTTAGAATCCATCTCTCCTGGACCTCAAAAGTTCGTAAGTTCATTCAATAATCTGTTGGAGGTGGTGGGTTTGTTTGTTTGTTTGTTTTTGTTTTGTTTTTTAAGAACAAAGCTCTTGACTGTAAGGAAATCTGGAACAAAGTACCAGCCAGTCTTGATCTGGCTCAGAAAGCATAAGGCAAATGAAAATAGCCCAAGATATTACAGCAAAACAAACCATGAAGAAAATACCCTTAGAAAGTTTGATGGGTTTCAATTTTTTTTTTAAAGGGTTAGATTTCACAATGCAGAATTCACATGAAATAATTTTATGTAGTACCTGTTTCAGCTATTGCAGTCCGTGTCTGTAGGTTGAATAATGTGAAGAAGAAGCATTATAGTAAGCATTATAGAAGCATTATAAGAAGAAGCATTTATAGTATAAATGCTAGTATAATTATTGAAAAAAGTTCTAGAGAAGATTTTAAATTAGTTAAGTTTGCAGTAGCCTGCTTTGTGATAGAACAATCATTTAATCCAAGATGTACCAAAAGTGATTGGGAAAATTCCCATGGAAGTCAGTCTCCAGTTCAAGATCTTAATCTCCTAATTGGACTTTGACTCCTCTCTTAGCTGAGGAAAATAATTGTAGCTTTGATCCAAATGCCTTCTTTGTAATCCATTGTTTTTAGTGCTTTGAATACACACACCCATTCTGTATTAAGTACTTTGATAAAAACCTACCAAAATCCATGTTTATAGGATAGTGTCATAAACCTGGCATCTTTCCCAAATGCCACACTCACTTAATAGAAATGTCATGTGATTTTCTTTGTGTTGTGTGCTCTGCATTCATTGTAATGTGTTTTTAGCAGCCAAGTGATGAAGTATTAGTTTAGAGCTCTTGAAAAAAAAATCACTAAATCATATGCTTTTTATAGTATCTGAATCAAATTTTCTTCACATTATCAACACAGCATTACAATTAGATTCCACATAAAAATTTCAGTTTCTCTCTCAGTGATCAGTGTCTGTAAATGTTTTTAGTCATTGAAGCACGATAAGGAATGTAAGGCAAATGCTAGCTTTAGCAGAACTAAGTGCCTTTTGAAGCTATATTTAATAGGTGCACTGCAGATTCTAGGCTGTCAATTTCAAGACAAGGCACATTGTTATAGAGAAATTTGTTATCCCACACTAATGACTTCTGAGGAGAAAAACTAGTCAAAATGGGATCATCACCTGCAGTCTGGTTCTTATTCTACAGTCAGATCACATTTCAAATGTGCCATCTACCTATTATGCTGGTTTTGCCAGCTGCTTTTGCCCATGCTGTGGTGATAGGAGGAAGCTGAGGAACTGAGCAGCTCTGCACATCCACTCACTCCAAAGCTGTTGGCGCTGACTTGACATAATAAAAGGAAGAAGGAGGCTGGAGGAATAATGTATAACCTCATTTCACTTCCCAGAAACACACTAAAGATGACTGAGAAATTGATTTGTGAGAGTCTGGAAAAAACACAACAAACGAGAGGGTTTGAAAAGTGCCAGAATAGAGCTGCCAAGAAAAGAGGGCATTGTCCTGTGCCTTTGGGCATTGAGGACAGCAGCTGGTTGGGGGTGTAAGCAGCCATGAGAGGCTTTGGGCATCTCTGCTGGAGCAAAAAGCCTCTGCTCCGTGGAGGGACCAGGTGTTCAGACAGAAAACTCCCTTGGTCATCCCCACAGGTGCTGTACCTGCCTCAGGAGGGTCCTGGCTGACAGCCTGGCCACAGTGTGACAGCTGTGCCCAGGGTGCTGGGGAGCAGGGGGGGCAATCTGGCAGCCCCCAAGCACTCAGATCGCTGCTCTGGGGGATGTCAGTGGGGCAGAGCCCCCAGGCTGTAGCTGGGCTGACGGGGACTGAGGGAAGATGAAGTGGGAGGGAGTGGCCATTACAAAGCAGGGACTGTGCCCAGCAGGCAGCCCCGAGGAGCACTCCAGCTACTTGCTGGTTTTGGAGTATTTCTGCTGTGTATCTGAGATAAACTGTGCTCTCCCTTCTCCTCCCAGGTTTACATCTGTTCAGTAAGGAACACTGTGACACTGATTTATCTAGGCTGAATTGCTGACAAGTTGTTTGGACAAAGGATTCTTGGTGGGCAGGTCTTCTTTGTGTCACAGGAAAGTGCAGGGTAGTTTAAATAGGCATAATAATCCTTTCTGTGCTCCTTTCAGCCATTTTTATTTGTGTTCTGCATAGAGTGGAAGAGCAGTGTCCTGGATCTTGAGCCTGAGGGCAATGCTGTCAATTAAAAGACTCAGCTTACAGTTGTGGAGATGAACCAAGACCCATGTGCAACACTCACTGAAAGCAGCACCCTTTCAGGCCGAAATGATTTATTCAATATAACAGTTATAATTCACATTCTTTGCTGCAGTCTGTAAGTTTTCTATATGCAAGTATCAGTTGGCTGCTTAGTTATTGCTGACTGTATTTTCTAAATGTTCTTACACTTAATTTTTTGAAGTTTTCTTGTAAAACTCATTTTTGAGTCTCTAATCCCTGCTCATTACACACAAAGTATCCTCCCAACCATTTTTGTGCAGCCATTTTCCCTGATCTCCTTGTTGAAGTGTTCTGTTTTACTCCATTTTCCTTTCAGATTCCATATGTTCTACACAAGTGGTTTTCAACCTCCAGCTTTTTGCAGCCTAAAATTATTCTGGTGAAATTACAGTTTCCTGTATATCACATTTAACTCCACCTGATAATAGGCTTACAAAAATTAAAATTATTTACCTTTGCAGATCCTTTAAAGGCGGTTCACAGAGGACTCACATAAGGACACAGCTGTTTGAAAGCTTCTCTTCTGAATGCTGACACTCATTAATCAGAGAAACATCATTACTTTTTATTACATGCATTATTGTTTATTAGCTCCTGTGTTTAGTTTTTCTTAACATTCTCCATAAACTAATTTTCTTAAAACCTATTACCATTTCTATTGGACTAGGATCTCATAATATCTTTTTAAATTTCATTTTCTTCCCAGTGTCTCCCTTTTATCTCTAGGCTGACCATTCATTACAAAGGTGACGTTTATATTCAGTGCTGGAGAAAGATAAAGCTTTGGCAGTGTAACAGCCAAACTTGTTTATTTCCAAACCAGACCAGCACAGTTCCCATAGAGACTTCTCTCAGTGCTTTTCCCTTTTTTCCCATTCAGGAAATCAATGCCATTTTCATTAACAATGACAGGTTGGTCCTCATACCTTTCTTTTTCTTGTTGATTTATTTTCCCCTTTGGCCACTCTGGTGAGCCTGCCAAACACTGGTAATTAGCAGTTGCTTAGGTGGTTTGGGCTCTGGTGCTCTGAGATGCTCCATACAAATGGATTCACAGGGATGTCTGTGCATGCTGCAGGTGCAGATTCAGCCTTCTGCCATACAGTACAGGCTGCTTTTACAGCTGCATTGTCACTAAGGCACAGAACCAATAATTCATTTCATAGAGGTCATTAAATGCTTCTTAAATGATCTGAAATTTAATAATCTCTTGAGTAAGATTTGAATTGTATCCTTTTCCATGTCCTTGAGTATCTGATTGGCTAAAAAAATGTGTAATCAGTACTGAAACCTATTATCCTTGGTTTAGGCATCCACTAGTATCACATGTCAGGAATCTAAAGGAATTCAGTTTCATGCCCATGAAATGAATGCAGTCAGAAGGAAGATTGTTTTATTAAAGTATGTGGAATGACATGTAGATGAAATTACTTGAGACTTGTTTGAAATATTCATGTGAAGGTGGTGCACAGGACAAAGTGAAGGAGACATAACAATGCAGGGTGATATGCCAACCTTTAATAAGACCAGGGTATGCTTTTTGCACTTGGGGAGGCAGAAAACCTAAGAGCATTGCAGCAGGCCTTAAACCAATGTGAGGTGATCGCACCAGGGCAGTGGAATTGTTTAAAATGCCAAAAGCATTGTTGTAGGGCTATCTGCACTCATGAGTGAGCTCCTAAAGGTACCAGAACTGTGACTGAGACCAGAGCTTTGCTGGCACCACTGTACAGTAACTCGAATCCATAGTTTATCACAGGCACTCCAGAAAGCCAGAGATCTGCATCAGAGGAGGTCCCACTGCCTCCGTTATGGGATAATCCCTAGGGAATGACCACCTTTGAGTCATGCTGCAGCATCTCTTTCTTTAATGAAGACTTTGGCTAAAATGTAGATGCTATTTATATTGTAAGATCATCCATCTTATCTCCACAGAGTCACGAATGAGGCAAAATCAGAGCTCCTGGCAACAGGGAAAGGAGCTTGAATATTTTCCAGGTCCATTGGTGACCTTAGTAGTCCATTATAAATACATATGGAGGATCTTGACAACAGAGTGTAGGTGCTGGTTTTTAGGGCTAAGAAAAGACAGAGAAGTGAAAGGTGGGATTCACTCAATTAAATATGGATGTCTGAAGGTATCCATGTATGTGCTGCCCAGCCCAGCCAGCGCAGAGAAACTGACAACCGACAACAAAAGTCCCCTGACAACTGGGGACTTTTCAGAGAAGACTTTTAAAGAAGTAGAATTTTAAACCAAAGACAAATATCACCAAAGAATACAGGTTTGATATTGTTTACATTTAAGAGGCAGGAAGAGGGATAAATGGGCACTAGTCACAGAAAATCATGGGCATCCTGGTGTTTTCAACTCAGAGTAGCTTGAGGACCTCACAGTCACTGTGCACTGCTATTGTGTTTGCTGGGAATGTCCCAACAAAGGCAGGAATGATGCATCTGACTCCATGTTCTCAGAAGGCTAATTTGTTACTTTATAATACTATATTAAAAATACTATACTATACTAAAGAATACAGAAAATATACCTTCTGAATGCTAAAAAGTTAATAATGAAAACTCGTGACTCTTTCCAGAGTCCCAACACAGCTTGGCCCTGATTGGCCATTGAGTCAAAACAACTCACAGCAGAATCCAATGGAACAATCACCTGTGGTAAACAATCTCCAAACACATTCCACATGAGCAAAACACAGGAGAAGCAAAGGAGATCATTATTGTTTCCCTTTTCTCTGAGGCTTCTCAGCTTCCCAGGAGAAAAATCCTGGGTGAAGGGATTTTTTCAGAGAATGTGGGTGCCACAATAATGCATTGTAATATTCTGGAATCACTCCCTGCACAGGTATTTTTCCTCATAGCTTGTCTCAGACCAGGAACTTTGTTTTGCTTTTCTCCCTAACATAAATGGCTTCGTGTGGAGAACCTGTCTGGAATAACTTCATCTGCAAAACTGTGTCAGTGAATTTAGCAGGCTCTTGGAATGGGAGCATCCAAGTTTACTTAGTTGTCTGCCATGTAAATATGTCCACACAGGGAGCGATTTCAGAGTATCTACAACATTTGCATTCACATCACAGCTTATTTCAGAATAATTTCCTATAGGTAAGCAAGCTCTTTAACAGGGAATTTCAATATTTATCAGCAAGCTGTTATGCAATACACCAGGGCAGGAATATGGGAATGTCATGTCTGCACTGGCACTCCGCACCAACATGCAGACATATGTGCTGCCAGAATTGCTAAAGAAAGCTGAATCATGACCCAGGGATGTAGCTGCTTTTAGTATCTGAATGGATTTAGGTTGTGCCTGAGCAGCTGGGACCCTGGGATGCCTCCCAGCTCCCTCAGCCGAGTTCACTCACTGGGATGTGACACAGGTTCACATCAGCCTTGCTCCTACTGCAGCCACCTTGAGATTTTCCCTGCCTGTGCAAGCAGAACGCAGCCAGAATTATCAGGGGGCAAGGACAGCCAGGCACATTGTACAATTCACAAAGTTTTAATCACTGCCAGAGTACCCAGATACAAATAGTTCAGTTAGCCATGTGCTTTATTTAATATATCCAATCTATCTTAATGTGTTATGCTTTAATTGTTAGGGCATAGGTTGGACTCAATGATCTAAGAGGTCTCTTCCCACCTCATTATTCTGTGATTCTGAAATAAAAAAACCAAAAAACCAAAAAGAAACAGCATATTTAAACAGCTTCATTAGTTAATAAAATAAAAAATAAAATCTCAATTTGGATTTATTTCTAATCTCTTTCCATAAGCACCTTGAGTCTAATCTAATGAAATGCAGAGTGTCTAAGCATCAATGTGTGGAGTTGTAGTCAGCGAAAAAATCATGTTTCCTTAAGAATGCAGCTGGAAAGCAGAATCTGCCCCGACTGAGCAAGTCTGCACAAAGCTCTTTGTGTGTTTATAGAACCTGAACGTTCCCAGGTCTGGCTGCATGGCTGGAATATTCCCATTCCCAAGGCAGAGACCCACCCTGCTCCCTGCATTTCCTGTGTGTCCCACAGCAATAGCACAGGTTTCCTCCTGCTCAGATGCACCAGGATTCTTTCCCAGCAAGTCATCGCTGACTTGTGGGAATCTCTGGGACCCGAGGGAGGTTGTGGTTAGGTCAGGGAAGGACTGGGCTGTGTGAGTGAGGCTGAGTATGTGCTGCAGCCCCAGCTGGAACACACCTTGGGCTTTCACCCAGCCCTGGCTCCTGAAAGCAAATAAACAGAGGTGCAAGAGGAGAATAAACACCTGCATGGGAGCCACTGCGAAAGAGAAAAGCCCCTTGAACGTTTTGGTTTGAAGGCACAGAGAATGGAATTTCCATGCCTCAGAGGCACGGGCAGTTCTCACATTTCCAGCGTTTGTGACACAGCTGACCTAGGTTCATATATCGAATTTCTTAGCTGATATAACAATGCTTATAGCTCTGTGGTTTATCTGACCTGCAGTTTATCTAACCTTGAGAAAAGTATGTTTTACTTTAGGAAGTTCCAACTTAACCATGTTTTCTCGTGTTATCTCCTAGCAGCCTTTCATTGGCAGGATGTTTTCGACCGTTCTGTCAAGCAAATATTTTTTCTGAATTTAAACTGGAACTATTTAGTGGCAATATAAATAACTTTTAAAGATTTATTAATTAATAACTTGTTATTAATTAAGCTGCCAGTTTTGTTAATATAGTCATATAGCATTGAGACAGTTTCAATCTTTTTTTGCTACAAATTTAGCTTAGGCTAAATGAAGATGATTGTTTAAAAGTAAATATCCTAAACAGAATAATAACCTGTTCAAAAAAAGCAACAAATTTAAAATTTGTGATCTTCTGTCAATGCACCCACTTTCCATCACCAAAACATCCACAAATCCTAAATATATTCCAAGCATTTAAAAACCAGAGCAAAGCCACCACCTGTGCCTCCCTTTTCAGCTTGCAGGAAAGCACACAATGTAATACACAGTTGAGGTAGGGAGTGTTCTGGTGAAGAAAATACTCACCAAACACAGAGAGGCAAGAGAATTTCTGTGCTTCATGGACACAACAACCTTCCTGGAGCAAGCTCTGCTCTCATGCAATTGACTTCTATGCAAGTAGAAATATTTATTAAATTACACGAGCACATTAAATGAAAATCTAAAAAATATGAACAGAAATGACAGCATAACACCTTGCTGGTTTCTGAAACTTAAGTCTGTACATGATAAAAATACTACAGCTAACCCTACACCTTCCTTTAAATACACCTAAACAATCTAAACCAACCAACCAAAAACCAAAAAGCTGCACATGAGGAGAATACTTTTAAATGCAGAATCAGAAGAAGCAATCACTTACTTATGTCTGACTGTTTTATTTTTAGAAAGACACAAACTACTCCTTTAAAAAATAAAAATCATGTTAGCAGTGTTGCAAACACCACAAGACATTTAACCCTTCAAATGTCTGGGGCAGAGGGTTGTGTCCAGATATTTCTGGAATATCTCCAGTCTTCATAGTCCCTGGAGCACCAGGATGATGGGACAGGGAATAAATGCCAGCTGTACAACTCCAGAACTCCACTCACTGACTATTTTTATTTAAATCTTTGCAGTTTCTGTCTTTAAATTCACATAGTGGTTAGCCATGAGCAATCAGCAAGCCACCAAACAATCTTTGCATTTGCAAAGCTCTGTCCTCACATCTCCTGAGC
>JAYDZK010000056.1:59969665-59985703 GCA_034509185.1 Euphonia xanthogaster | reverse complement strand
GCTGCGGACGGGACCGGCCCGCACCACCCGGCACAGGAGAACTGCCGGAGAAGCCCCGCAAGCGGGACCGCGGCTCCCCGCCAGCCCTCCCCGCCACCCGAGCGCCGCCGGCGGCACCGTCCCCACCGCTCCCCGGGCCGGCCGCACTGACCTTCCGCAGCACGGCCGCGCCGCACCGCACCATGGCGGGAGCAGCCGCCGCCCGGGCCCAAGCCCAGGCCCAGGCCCGTGGCTGTGCAGAGGGCACGGGGCAGGGGGACGGGCGGGCTCTGGACGCCGCACGGCGGCAGCGCAGAACCGGCCCCGCGCCGGCCCTGCAGGTGGGCGAGCGGGGACGCGACGCGCGGGCCCGGAGCAGCTGCGGGCTCCGCTCCGGGGGTGGGGAGGAGGGGATTCCCGGGGCCCAGGATCAGCCGGGACCGTGGAGCTTAAGGACGGATTACGCGCGATCGCAACCCCCTTTGCCCTGAGAAATTTCCCCGGGGCCGCGCTCTGGCTCCTGCCGCCGGCAGCCTCCCTCAACCTGTGGGAACGAACAGGCGTTTGCGGCAGGGCAGGGTTCCCCGGTCCGACCTGCACCGCATCGCCCAAGGCTTGTCTGGGAAGAGCAAAGGAAACAGTGGGATGAGAGCTGGGCCAGCGCAGTGCATAAGGAGTCGGGATCTCTGTAAACAGCTGTCTGCAGTGCGTGAGGAGAGAGACAATTCCTTTTGAAGTTATTTATAGCCCCGCTTTAGTCTGCCAGTGAGGGGAACCGCTGCCATTGGGGAGGGGGGGCGGGTATACAGCACTCTCGAGGTCACCCATCAGTGGAAATTAAACTTCTGCGTCATGCTAAAAGGGTGAAATATTTGACTGGAGAAGTGATTTGGGGTTATCTTTCAAATGTGTGTTTGTAACACTCAAAGTATCAAGTAGGTGGGTGTTACACCTTGCCTTTCAGCTCTGCTAAACATGACTCTGGCTCCGAAAAATCATCACCGTCCCTATGTTCATCCTTAAGGGAAGTAACTTGAGGCTGAGAACAGTGCACCTGCGTGGGAGCTACGGGAGGGCTGTGTGTGCACACGTATGCAGCACTCACAGCTCTGCACCTCATGCTGTTTTTATACCATCTCAGAATGTAACTGACTAGGTTTTGTAAACAGAAGCATCAAACAGATATTCTTCCAGATTTAGAATGTATCTTTTTGTTTTACAGAAAAACCCTCAACAAAACAAAAAGCCCCTCGCTTTATAGAATGTGCAGAAATTCTGTTAGAATTAATGACATTTCTATTAGAAACTGTGAACGTATTCCATATGGAGGAAATACACTTAAAAAACTTAGATTATTTCTCTTTATATTCTTTAGACTACTAACTGATGCCCTTTCAGGAGTGTTTTTAATAAAATAAAGGTTTCATTTTACTTGCAGGTAAATGAGTTATGCTACAGACTTGGTTCAGTGTCCAGAAGAGTTGAGAACATTTTATTTTCAATATGAAGAATAAAGCTGTTTTTCAGAAAAACCTATTGGTCTCCTTAAACTTGATCTCTGCCTCCCTGCCCCCTTGAGCCTATGGAATAGGCTCAGGACTTCTGAAACAAGTAATCACAGAGTGAGGGATAGAGATGCATCACTTGGCACTGCCAGGAAGGCAGTGCTGTTTGAAATGACCTGTCAGTAATAGAGGAAGATAATTAAAAGGGGAAAGTACAATGCAGTTTCTAGGGAAAAAAAAAGAAGAAAAAGATGAAGGAGGAGATAAGCAAAGCTGCAGGTAGCTGTTATCCCACCATGACCATGTACAAAAGAAGACTGATGAGATGCCAGGCTGACACATGGGTGCACATGGCCATGGATAGAAGAGATAGTGCAAGGAATCGAGCTGAAATTATGAAACTAGAAGGATTAGTCAATCAGTGCAATTAGTTGAAATCAAAGATGGGCACAGACTCTCTTCCTGTTTACCTCTCCTTGAAGTCAGTGCATGCTCTGCAGCCCAGGATGGGTTGTGGGGCCATGCCTTCATGCTGTGCCAGCCACAGCATGGATACTGAGGGGATATTCACAGAGGGAGGAACAGGAGAAACCCCATAGCTTGCCTGATGCCAAGCAAGAGTGGAGCTTCTCCAGTTTCCAATCCAGACCCAGGGCTCTCAATTCCTGAGCTCTCCTTAGCAGCAGGTAGGGCATTTCCATCCCTCACCTCGGCTGCAAGGAATTGTTTTCTTGCTTTTAGCCTTTATAGCAGAAACCACACTGATTCTTACTGCACATGCACTCTGCAAAGGAGAATTTTCTCTTAGCCATTCCTGTTGCTGTAATCTGTTTTCTACTTCTGTGTTAGCACCTCCATTATGACAGTTCCCTCAGCACAAGTCAGACCTGTTATGGTGAGACACAAGCAAATGGCGCCTCTGATGACGCCAGTGAGGCAGAATTCAGGTAGTTCAGGCAAATTGTCCTGTGGAATGTAGATGGGGGGCTGTAGGGTTCTGTCTAAAAGCTCTTAAGGGTGCAGAGAAGTCCAAAGACACGTTTTTGGTTTAGTAAAGCACCATCCAAAATGTGTGGAGGAGGGTTTTGGTGTCCTTCCTCCAGCAGGCCCTTGCAAGAATGTGCTGCCCAGTGGTAGGACATCGAGTGCCAAGACTGACTGACTGACAGACAGACAGGAATCTGTGCCATGCTCTTACTTCGCTGCATTTGCATCCTCTTTGAAGCCATATTGGGGCATAGAAACTAGGCCTCAGATCTGTGCTAGAATAAGCAGTTTGTCCATTCCCAAGGAATAGTAGGTGCAAGAGGGTGGCCAGGATTGTGTTAGGACAATTACCTCTCCTTCTGCAGACCTTCTCTGAACAGATTCAGTTACTGGGATTGACTTTTTTTGAGACAAGTCTTAATTTTTTAACAGTTTTATTATTGATTGCTTGTGTTCTGTTGTTAGGACCTCATTGTATTTATTTATTACTCAGTTGAAGAGCTTCCTATCTTTAACTTTACTCAGCCACAGTTTGGCAGACAGGGATCTGAAGTCTTCTCCCATCCTCCTTGGCAATCCAAAACTCCAGTGGACTTCAGCAGTCCTTTTCCATACAATAGGAGAGTGAAATGGGAATACAATAATTTCCATCATTGGAGAGTGAAATGGGAAACTAAGGCCATTATCGGATGTTGAAGTAAAAGCAAATTACAATATCTTACATTAAATATTAATACTTGTATACAGGATATATGCTATCCACCCTGCAATATGAATTGTTTTGGTAATCTCTGATGTTTCTTCTGCTGTGTTCAGAGGTCTCTGCTCTAGCCCAAGATTTTGATGGTTTGGGCCATGAGATAAATTTATGTTGCAAAACCACTATTATTATTTAAAGCATTATTAATTTTCATAGGTTTGGGTTGTTTTTTTTCCTCAGTCTGAAAATGATGTTTCTCTAGTCAATTACATCTCACTCTAGTAGAATTTTGGATATTTGGTGAAACACTGTCATTTTAGGGCCCCTGTTACCAATGTTGCTTTAGCTGATGTGCCTTTTAATCTACAGTCCACAAAAATTCAGAGACTAGGACTTGCTATTAGCCATGGGATTGAAGGTAGCTTGTTTTCATTGTCTTGCTGAGCTGGGAGTTTAATTATCCTATTTTATGTAAAGCATCTTCCAGTGGTTTCATTGTATCTGGTCTTACATGTTCACATTGCATTTGCTGTAAGAGTAATGTGTGTTGTCTGTTTCTTTTAATGGAAGTGTAAAATGGCTTCATATTGGTCTTCTTGCCTGTTTACTTCCAGCCTCAGCCATTCCACGATTCTCTGATCAGCCACTGGACACTGGTGGTCCATAAAGTTTTTAAAGCAGAGAAATATCAGTCACATCTGCTTATGATTAAATGGGGATGGAAGGCTTTGGTGTCCAACTCTGCAAGAGTTAAGCCTGGGAAATCCTAGCAGAGATTTCTCTTTGGGAATCAAATCATGAACATGGCAGCTGTTCCTCTCCTTGACTCCCTCTCTGACTGACTAATTTAGGCAGTATCTCACTTGGCTTCTTGTCTTTTATGTATTTCATTCTATGGAGACAAGCTCTTCTGGGCTGCACAGGGCACTAGATATCTCATTTCCAGGCAGTTTGGTGCTTGCTTTATTTAAAAGCAAATTATCCATGGTAAATGCTTGGAAACCAGATTAGTGGTGAGTAGCCCTGTCCTTGGCAGGTGTTTGTTTTCTTTACCTCACAGAAATGTTGTGTCAATGATTATGAGGTGCTTTCTCAGTTTACTAATAGGGCTTCCAGGAGTAATTCTTGGTCTGTGTCTGAAAGAGTTTTTTGAGGAGTAGAGCTGAAGGTCTCTCTGGCAGCTTCTTTTCTCTTCTGCTCTTCCTTGCACTCTTTCAGCACAGGTGACTCAATCTCCATCTCTCCTCTTCTGAAGTGACACTGCCCCACAGCTCCCACACTGTTCTCCAAAACCTCTCGCCCTCCTGCTGCTCGAATCACCTCTGCCTTTTCCATCTTTGAAGTGTACATTTGGTGGGATTTCTCTGCATCCAAAAAGGCTGGAGGAGAGGGAGACTCCTCCCAAAAAGTATCCCAAATACAGCCCTCTTAAATGTGGATTCTTATACACACCTGTCTACATCACAGGATGCTTAGGAAAGTGTGAAGCAGCTCATAAATTGCACTGAGATGTTCTAAATTCTTCCCAAAGCTGAATGTGTTCCAAATATGGGAGCTTGGGAGCTGTGAACTGCTGCCATCTCAGTATATCTTTACACCTCCTTCAGTGGCAGCATCTGTGGGCTTGTGTTGGATGAGGGGAAACATTTTCAGCGACTCATCCTGATCTCACCACGTTGTCCTTGGTGCCTGCTCAGGTTGTATCACTCAGAAAGGCTGTGCTGCCCAGCACCCAGCTCAGAGATGAGGACATTCAGTTAATACAGGTTGGGGACTGACTGACTGACTGACTGACTGACTGGGGATCAGGTCTGTGGCAAAGGATTTGGGAATCCTCGAGGACAGTAAGCTGAATGTTGGACAGTGGTGTGTCCTGACACTGAGAATTCTGTCAGCATCCTGGACCTTTAGTAGCAGAAGCAGAGCTGGCAAATTGAGAGAGGTGGTTATCACTTCCAAACTGGCAGTTGTTAATCCACATCTAGAAAACAGCATCCAGTTTGGGTACCCTTAGTACAAGAAAGACACGGATAAACTGGACTGCATTTAGCAAGGGAACACCAAGATGGTCAGGAGCTGAAGCACTTGCCCTGTGAGGAGAGGCTGAGGGGGCTGAGCTCCTCAGCCTGGAAAAGGGAGGGCTGTGAGGGACCCAGCATCAGCCTGTCCATGGACACAAAGTGTATTGAGATGTCAGAGCCAGGCATTTTGTGGAAGCGCCCTGTACCTCTAGTTGGAGGCCTGTCACTAGCAGTGTCCCCCAGGGGCTGGTACTGGGTCCAGTATTGTTTTAACTTGCTCATCAGTGACTCAGATGAAGGGGCAGCTGCCTCCTCAGCAAGTTCACTGCTGACACAAAGCTGGGAGGAGTGGCTGATACCCCAGAGGGCTGTGAGCCCTTCAGAAGGACCTCGACAGACATGGGAAAGATGGGCACAGGAGAACCTCCTGAAGTTCAGAAAAGGCAAGTGAAGGATCATGTACCTGGGGAGGGATAACCCCATGTACCTGGCTGAGTGCTGACCTGCTGGGAAGCAGCTCTGTAGAGAAGAATCTGGGGGTCCTGCTGGACAGCAAGCTGTCCATGAGCCAGAAATGTGTCCTTGTAGCAAAGAAGGCCAGTGGTGTCCTGGAGTGCATTGGGAAGAGCATTGCCAGCAGCTTGAGGGGGGGGATCCTGCCCCTCTACTCAGCCCTGGTGAGAAACAATCGAGTGCGGTGTCCAGTTCTGCGCTCCTCAGGACAAGACAGACAGACAGCTCCTGGAGCAGATCCAGCAGAGGGTGACAAAGATGAAGGGACTGGAGCATCTCTCTTACAAGGGTAGGCTGAGGGAGCTGGAGCTGTTCAGCCTCAAAAGAGACTAAGGAGAGGGGACCTTATCAATGTCAGTAGTATCTAAAGGGAGGCTGTCAAGAGGATGGACCAGGTTCTTCCTGGTGGTTCTGAGCAATAGGACAAGAGGCAATGGGCAGAAATTGTTGTACTGCAAGTTCCACCTTAACATGAGGGAGAACTTCTTCACTGTGTGGGTGACTGAGCACTGGAAGAGGTTGCCCAGAGTGGTTGTGGAATCTCTTTCCCTGGAGGAAGTGATGTTGGAGTAGCTGACCTCCAGCTGTCCCTTCCAACTCCAGCCATCCTGTGATTCTGTGAGGGGTGGGAAGACAAGAGATAACTGACAAAAATGGAAACTACAGAGGTTCAGACTGAATTTAAGGTAGATCTGTTTCCCTGTGAGCACGGGCAGTCCCACAGGTGTTGCCCAGAGAGTCTCTTTCCATGGAACTTTTCAAGCCCCAGCTGGATGCAGCCCTCAGGAGCCTGGTGTGAGTGCAGAGCTGGTCCTGCTGTGAGAGGAGGTTGCAGTAGGGGAGAAAGGGGGCAGACAGCAGGGGGCTTTGAGCAGTGCAAAGTCTCTTAAGGGTGCCCACTGTGCACAGTTAAATTCGAGTGGTGTGTTGCTGGGAGTTACCCTATACACAGTCATGTCCTGCCTGGAAACAGTGACTGTCAGCAGGCCCACAGCCTCACTTCGTGCCTGAATTTAATTTTCTCTTGCTTGTTATTAAGTCTCCAGTGACCTGGGGTTACTAAGGGCGGAGTTGGATGTGCTCATCCCTCAGCAAGACAATCCTACATCTCCTTCTGCCATTCCTGCCCCTGTTCTGGCTCTCAGCTGTGCAACTGTTCATACTGTCACAGCAGGGTAGGAAACTAGCCTCAGTTAAAAATAACTGAGGAGGGGTTCTTGCTGTCTGTAACCCAGATTGGGTTCATCATCTGATTCCCAATACCTCCCAGGGAACTGCTTTACCTTTGCCTAAAAGTCAGCACGAGGAGAGGAGTGAATGCAGAGGGAAGAGGAACATCTTGATGATGTTAAGAGAGATGCTCATCAAATTACATCAGGATTGCTCCCTCCAAGAGGAAATGAATCCTGTGCATTAGCCTACAGAAAACATAAGCAGCTGGAATCATGTTAGGGGAAATTAGAACTATTGTTGGAGCTTTGGCAGCACACAAAGAAAAATGTAGATGAAGCTTTTGGTTTTTTTTCCAGGAACCTGTATTCCCAGTTGCTCTCAGTAATTGTGTTTTATCCTTAGCAGCCAGTACAGATGAACATGCAATATTAGTCTTCATATGATAGCCAGCCCTTTAGCAGGGATGGTCACCTTTCAACACTGGGGGCTCACATATTCACAAAACAAATCTAAATCTTCAGTTTGTTTTCTCCCAATAGTTAAATTATTTTTTTCATTTTATTCTTTTATCAAATAAATCTCTTTCTAATCTGAGCAATTCTGATTGAATCAGTCATCTGGGTTGAACTCCTCAGAGATAAATGGAAGTTGCAACTGGATTTTATGTCACGGAAAAGTAAATTTTCCATAGATTTTCTAGGAAATATCAGGTTAGTACCAAATCTAATATGACTGATTGAGGTGTTAATGGGTGAGCCACACATTATCATTATGAACTACTTCCTGTGTAAGGCTTATGAATGTAAAATTGGGGGTCACAGGAGAGATTTTAATCTGAAGGTCCCCATCTGTTTGGAATTAGGGTTTTTTTATAGTGGATTAGAAAAGGAATAATTTACTACCATCTTTTGACCTTCCTTTAGGTGAAATACTTTTACCTTCCCTTCTGTGTTGCCTAGTGGATTTTCTTTTTCAGGATGTGTGAACACCTGGCTTTATTGAAAGTGCAAGAGGGGCAAAACAATGGTGGAGAAAATAGGATTTGTCATAAACCAGTAATTTGTGAGCATTCATCATGGTAAAATGAGGAGCATTCTCAAAGTCAGATAGAGTGAATTTGCACCTGGACAACTTTTATATACCTTATGCAGTTGGAGGAAAATACATGCAAGATCATGTGTTTTTCTGTATTGAGGGCTTCTAGAAGAAGAGGTTTCTTCTTGAGATTGAATGTGGTTTTTCTTCAGTACCTCATTCTCTCTTATGTTTCTGCATCAGTGTTTTCTCCATATGGACAATGAGAGTAAAATCCAAATCACCACTTGCTCCTGCCTCCCTTTTGCTTCTGTTACAGATTTCCCTTCCCTCTTTGTCTGATACCTGAGGTGGTAATGTTTAATTCAGTACAATTCTGTACTGTACTTTTTTTTGGGGGGGAGGGATGATTTTAAATTATAATGACAGAGACTGAAAAGCATGTATTCATTCCTGCTGAATTGTCTTACATTCCTTCTGTGACTTTCATAGCCTTCCTCTTTCCTCATTTCCTTGAGAAATCAAAACCACTCATTTTATGTGGGAGGAGAGAGAGTATTTGCCTAATTTAGAGGAATTGATATAGCATGTAGAGACATGAATGTGCCCTTTGTCCCTTTATCACTTGCATCTCTCACAGCAGATAAATATGAGGAGAAACCAGCAATTTTTTGTACTGTACTGTGAATGCAGACTGTGAGTACAGACCAGCTACAGATGGAAGTAGCTGGGACTAATCAGAAGGTGAAAAATGTGCCTGAGCAAGGGCAGGTGCCTAAAGCTGAGGTAGGCAGGTAGAAATTAAGCCAGGTTGCAGATTAGTGTTTTGTTGGTGTCTCTACTGCTCTGCTGAGAGTAGTATTAAAAGTAATTTTGAGATTTTAATATTTATGCTTCTGAATTTCTTTCACTATCAAAGTTTAATTAACTTGGTAGTTAAAAGAAGGAGCAGGCCACTGTCCTAAATCTATGGTTTTGGGACAGACCTGTGAGACGCCAAAAGGCTTTCACTAAGACTGAAATGTGTCCAATCCCATTTTCTTCATCTCTCTTGGGGTTCCTCCCGCTCTGTCTGCAGCCTGATTCTCATTCTTGTACAGTGCTTGTCTCCTGCTCATGATGGTTTATGTACTTTCACTTTTTTTTTCAATCTTTCCCCTATATCTTACGTGGTGTTCATTTGCTGCTCTCTAAGATGTGGAACTGAATTCTTTATATTGAAGAGCCTTTTTGTCATTGTGTGAATGTAAGAAATCTAGCTATTTTTGGTGGCTTAGACCTTCCATACTATGCTCAGATACTGTAAGGACATGAGGGGTTCCTAGAAATACTTTGAAATGTTGTTTTAGAATGGACTGAAAATGAAGCAACCAAGGATTTGTCCACTCTGCTTTGTAGCAGCCTCACCATTAAAATCATCCTTGGAAAGATCACTTCTAGGGCAGCTTTAAAATCAGATTGGCTGTGTGGAAGCAAAGGAAGAAGACACCTTTCCAGCAGGCTTTAGGAAACTCAACCCCCTTTAAAAAAAATAAAAACTGTATGGTTTCTGGAATTATTTGTTTAAGCCCAGACAAGACAGCTGATGCCCAGCGAGGTAAGATAACACACTCAGACCTTTTGATCAGCCCTGGGAATGGGGCCCATTATCCACATGGTGCTGCCACACCTTCTCCACACCCTTGCTCCCCTGAATCACACCTAAGTTACCCCTGCACTGTCTTCAGCCCCTCTACACAGCCAGTAGCTCTCCAGCTGATAGAGACAACTCTGTGCTGAGCCAAGAAGCATCAAAGACATCCTCAGTTAGCAGAGCTGGTCACCTTCCACTTCAGTCAGTCACCTCTGGGGATGTTTCAGCTAAATTATATAAACTTTACTTCCCAGTGGTTTGGTTTTTTTCTGGTCTGTGTTTGTTTGTTTTTAATTCTGTGATCTCTCAGAGCTCACAGGTGGCACACAGGTGGTAGGGGCAGTGCTGTGCATTTGATTTGTGCTGTGGGAAGTACAAATGTTGTAGTCTGTCAGCACCAAACAGGCTTTCCTTGGATGCCTTAGTCCCTCTGGATGGATTTAAATGTCAGTGTACTGAGAATGAGCTGCACAGTGCTGTTGTTTGTCATCGCTGGCTAATGACTGATTCCCAAGGAGGAAGCTGGAAGCTGCTAATAGCTGCAGCTTTAACTTCTGTTTTGGATACTTTGAAGGGGAAACCCAGCTCCTAGCAATTGTAAAGCTCAGATGGGAAGAAAAAAGCAGACTTTTAAGGATAAATATAGGAATTTGGGTCAGGCAAAGGGAACAGGTGGCTTGGTGAAACAATTATTTTTAAAAGCTTGGCTCTTGGCCAAACATGAACACAGCATGATTTGGATTTTGTCTTCTCAGGACTGGAGTGTTGTTTACTCACACCCACAAGGCAAGGTGCAGGATGCCAAACTGCACTGCATCCTGGCCCTGCCCAGAAAGGTAGAACTCTCAACCTTCTGGCATTTGGGTGTTAAGAGAAGTGGAGCATTTGGTCTGGAGGCAGATGGAGAGTTCACAGTTGGGTTAAAGTGCCCGTGTATTGCCTCTGGTTCTCAGTTTGATGGCTAAGCCAAGGTACTTAACAACTGTGTTGTCCAGCTTGAATCTGTGATTCTTTTTATTAAATATGGGCTCTCAGTAGCTTGTAGCTTTTCCTATAATAAGTAGCATTAATAAAGACAAGTTTGTGGGACTTTTTTTTAGGTGAGTAGGAAAAGTTTTGCTCATACCGTGAATACCTCATAGAGTTTTTACAAAGCATTAAAAGTTTGCTTGGTTCTGGGTAATTCCAGGTGACTGCACAGCAATGGCAAACATGCAGAACTCGCCTGAGTTTAGTTGAAGGGAACATTTGCATTGTCCTTTCTTTCTTTGATAACTGCTTGTAGTTCCCAGCTACAAACAGTGAGGAAAGGTTGGCTTTAAGCATCCCATGTGAAGAATGCTATGTCTAACAATATACCCTCTATGCAGGGCTCTGCCTAAGGGTCATTTATAGCAGGTATGACTCCAAGACCAATTCTGAAGTCCTGCCTCCATGGGTAAGTCAAAGATAAAAGAGGGCAATGATTTATGGTTGAATCTCTGCCTACCACCTGCTGGCAAACAGCACAGTCATCAAGATGCAAGGGATAAAATGTGTTACAAACTGAGAATTCAGATTTCTTCCCACCAAAGTGGAAAGAACTGGCATAATTATAATTATTGTGTCTCAAGCATGTGATCTTGTTCTTGCAGTTTAATGAGTTGTCATAACTCTGCTGAGCTTCTGTGACTGCTCATGTGCATGCACTTGACCAGCCCCAAATGTGTAAGAACAAGGTGAAAAAACCCCCACAGCCAAACACAGAACACAGCAGAAATCTGAAGGAAAGAGTTTTCAGCTGACATGGATCTTCCATCTGCAGTAAGCTAAAAATGTGCACTAGATCAATTACTAATCCATAAAATCTCTGTAATAAATCTGGGTCCTTGGTGACAAATTTTAAAGTAAATTTTAAAGATATGGTACCAAGGACTCCTCTGTGAAATAAAGTGTATTACATATAACATTAGAGAAGAGAAACAGAATTTAGATGGGATGTAATTGTCTGTGTATACCAATAAGGGAGATGGAGTCTTGTGGCATTGTTAGGAGTACATTACTTTGGGCATTAGGTAATTCCATTTCTTGGGCATTAGGTAAGCTTTTCATTTCTCTGCCAGATAAGGCCTGATGGTTGCCATCTGATAATAACAAAACTTTCACTTAAGATGCTGTAAGCTCAGCTGTGTAAAAATAGTAGCAAATCTGGAACAACACAGTTGAGGGACAACATTTTTTCCAAATGTGTTGAATTTAATGTTACAGTGATGCTGTAGATTGTTAGGTGCTTTGAATTCACAAAATAAAATCCACATTAAAGTAACAGGACTGAATCATCAAGCTTAGATCAGATTTGGAAATTTGTCCCCAAAGTCTGTATTTAATTTGTACTGGAAAACAACGGGTTTGCTTTCTGAAGCAGGCTGAGCAGCTTTGCACTGAAACCTGTATTTCTAGACTTCTTTTTGCCCACATACTTTGAAATTACAGATCACATACCTGAGCATTGTGATACACACATAGGCTCCTGGCTTTAAATATTTTTGCTGTAGTTATTTAATACTGCATCATGATTTGTAATTTAAAGTATTTTCTGTCTAATCGCTTGTGGAAAGAGTCAAGATTCAAGAACAGAAAATGCAGTGATACCTTGATTATAGTTTTAGCACTTGTGTTTGAGAAGTACTTTACTCACAGTTCCCTGGGCTGATGTTAGAGACACTCAAGAGTCATGCCTGTGTTTTTATGGTTGTTGAATTTGCTTTTGTTGCAGATTAGACTGATGGGAAAACACTTAAACCTAAAATGAGCCTTGTTTGGGTATACATAACCATTTCCCTGGGTATAACAGGCAGAGTTGCAGGTGGAGACCATGCTGTGCTCACTTTTTATTCTATAAAAGTCTCTCAGTTGTAAGATGTTTCTTGAAATGTGGGCCCTGGTTTCTTAACCAGTGAGAGCCTGAGGTGGGCAGCCCCAGCTGATGCTGGGCTGGGTGCTGAGAGCTGCTGCTTTGTTGCCATCACTCAGGGATGTGCTTGTCAAATATTCCAGTCTGAAGAAGTGAGTTTGGGAAAGGGGATCCTGAATTCTGCTCCAAAACCCAGCAGCAGAGATTCTTCTCCTGCCATCAGTTACTTTTGTAGCAGAAAGTAATCTACCCCTTGAAAAGGCATCCAAAATCTGATAAGCAACACTTTTAGGAGCCTGCAGTCCGATGGTTTGTGCTGTCTGTGGAGGAAGGAATTGCAGCTTTGCAAGTGGCAGTGTAATGAATAGTCAAGCACTTACCAGAGCACTGGCACTGGATGGATGCAGGGAAAAGCCAGAGGGAGTGAGTCAGCATGTCCTTGGCTGCTGCCAGGGTATCACATCCAGCCCTCCAGGGGCACTGACATTGGTTGGGGTCTTTAGTGGAAAGTGACTCTGATGAATTAAAGTCCACTGCAATAATTAACCACTGCTTGTGTGTTTTGTATTTGCAGGGAATGCCCTGACAAGAGAAGGAATGATACATCTGACTCCATGTTCTCAGAAGGCTAATTTATTACTTTATAAATCTATATTATATTAAAAAATACTATGCTATACTAAAGAATACAGAAAGGATCCTTACTCAATGCTAAAAAGATAATGAAAACTGGTGACTCTCTCCAGAGTCCTGACACAGCTTGGCACTGATTGGCCAATGAGCCAAAACAACTCACGCCAGAATCCCATGAAACAATCACCTGTGGTAAACAATCTCCAAACCCATTCCACATGAGCAAAACACAGGAGAAGCAAATGAGATAATTAATGTTTTCATTTTTCTCTGAGGCTTCTCAGCTTCCCAGGAGAAAAATGCTGGGGTGAAGGGATTTTTCAGAGAATGTAAATGCCACACGTGTGTGTCTGAAAAGTGTTCACTTGCACAGAGTAGTGTGCAAAAAACTATCAACTTAAGCCAGCTGTAGTTATTCAAAAGTGGTTTTGTTAGTAAGCAGGTCTAATTCTTTGCTACCCTGTGGCAGCACAGGCTGCACTCCGAGAAAGCAGAAACAGCCTGAAAATTCAGAGTGCTGCTCATTCAGTGAGCTGCAGTTTGGCACATTGAGTCCCAGCAGGGTGGGATAAATTGTTATTTGTTGCATGACAGTAACACCTGGGGATTCTGCAATGCCTGGCACAAGGAGTTGCAGGTGTATAACTAGAAGAATAGAGATTTTTACTGTGGAAATAGGACTTTGTCAGGGATTTGATATTAAGGAATAATAAGAGGGATTTACAGACAAATAATAGAGGTCCAGTAGCTGTGGTGGGATAGGTTGTTCAGCCATAATTTCAAAGGAAATCTGTGACTAAATCACAAGGAAAACACAGATTTTTGTCAGATTCAGTTCAATAATTTATCTTCCAAATCCTTCCATTTAAAAAAGCCAGTCAGCCAGAAAGCAAGAGCAGTCAAGTGCCCTGTGCTCACTGACCAGGGTGTGCACTGGCAGTGTCTCCCACTGGTGCCAAGGTCACCAGTAAGGCCATTTAGGAATGGTGGTATGGCAGTTTTGCTACTTTATCACAATCAAAGCTAAAGGAAAAATGAGGATGAAAAAAACTCAGATAAGCCTTTTTGGTTTCTCAGTTCATTATTTGGCAGTGTTTCAGTGGCAAAAGTCCTTAGAGATCATCAGCACCTCATCAGAGCACCCTGTCCCCTGTGGGCTGTAGGGTCCCTTTGTGGTCCCCCTCCCACATACTCTGCTGATCCAGAGCACGTGTAGAGTACCTGGGGTCTGGGAATACATCCCCATGTCTCACCCCCAGCTGCCCTTTCTGCTTTGCTCTTTCCCCCTTTGGAAGCTGCTCCTGGCTGCCATCCCACAATTTGTTGCAGTTGTCCTACTCCTTCCCACTTATCTCTTCCTGAACCACAACTCTTCTCTGCTGGGACTGAGATTTTCACATCAGCATTTACTAATCCCAGCAGCTGGTTGAAACCCTTAATTTTTCCTTTGCTCTTTGCATACATCTAGTTGTTGATTGCTGGTGGGAGAAACTGAATTCCAGCCACCTCTCCCTGCAAGGAATGCATCTTGCCTCTCCTTGCCTGCTATCTGTGGGTAGCCTCACCCCACAAAGTACCCCTTGTTGCTGTTGCTGCATGGGGAAAAGTTAAGTGCCGGGATTTACTGTAGTGAGATCCAGCCTGTGGGGTGACCTTTACAACGGGAATACATGGGCAATCTTCATTTAAATCTGTGAGGTGAGACTTTTGCAGTTCTTTGGGAATTCAGGCCAGCTAACATCTCCTGGGGTGTGTTGAGCACTAGATGAGGCTTCTTGCAGAGCTGGCATTGGTTAACGTGGAGCTTGGAGCAGGAGTTTGTAGAGGGTGAGGTCCCTGGGGCAAGGCCTGCCCTTGCCCTCCTGTTTGTGCTGAATGAACACAGTGAGCCTCTATTCTTGGCTGAGACAATTAGGTTCTGTGGCAATATGAGTAATTAATAATAAAATGGGGCCTCTTCTGTGGATGGGCTGTTAGAAATAATTTCCTTCTGCCAGTTGCTTCTCTAGAATGTGGTTTTGAACTTTGAGATCCTGAAAGAGATAGTTGAAATACAAGCAGCTGTCACAAACCTTTAGCTCTGTTTGTTTAGGCAGTGGTGGAAAATCACAAAACTAAATTGGATGGTTCACTGGTTTGTGCATCTTTTGTTGAAACATCAAGCTCTTACGCAATGGACCCTTGTTTGATTAAAGACTCTCCTCACAAAAAGTGGGTTTCAACTGTCCAGATTTTTAATAAGGTAAAGAGAAGCAAAGCAGACTACTGATCTCCTGGTTGCCCTTCACCCAATTCATGTGTGGCACACTCAGAATCAGCTGTGCTGTGCTGGATCAGGGTGATCCAGCTGCTGCAGCTGCAAAAGGTAGGCTCTTGTTTGCAGGTGTGGTGGATCTGAACCCTGCCTTCACCCATGTGCCATCTGGGGCCCAGAGGTGGGATAAAGCATTTGGTTGCTTTGTCACATCACAGTCCTTCAACAGCTGTTCCTCATCCCCTTGGCAGCAGGGGTGGCATCTGGCCATGGAGATGGGCTGTGAGTGGTGGCAGCACAGTGCCAGGAACAGTGTGACACAGATCCTCCTGTCCACACACCTCATCCAGCTCTGAAAGCTCCTCTTGTCCATCTTCTTTCCCAGATGTCGCATTCACATTTTCTGAAAAATCCTTTTGCTCAGGATTTTTCTCCTGGGAAGCTGAGAAGCCTCAGAGAAAAATGGAAACAATAATTATCTCCTTTGCTTCTCCTGTGTGTTGTTCATGTGGAATGTGTTTGGAGACTGTTTCATTGGTTTCTGGTGTGTTTTCACTCATTGGCCAATCAGGGCCAAGCTGTGTCAAGACTCTGGAGAGAGTCACCAGTTTTCATTATTATCTTTTTAGCATTCAGTAAGTATCCTTTCTGTATTTTTTAGTATAGTATAGTATAGTATAGTATAGTATAGTATAGTATTCTTTAATATGTT
>JAYDZK010000056.1:59934844-59959001 GCA_034509185.1 Euphonia xanthogaster | reverse complement strand
ATAATAAATCAGCCTTCTGAGAACATGGAGTCAAATTCTCATCTCTCACCTCATCCTGGGGATCCAACACCACAACAGGAAGGTGCTCTAAGATCTCTTCAGAGCCTTCTCTTCTCCAGGCTGAACACCCCCAGCTCTCAGCCTGGCTCCATAGCAGAGCTGCTCCAGCCCTCTGAGCACCTTTGTGGTCTCCTCTGGATTTGCTCCAGCAGATCCACATCTTTCTTACGCTGGATGCAGTGTCCCATGTGGGGCCTCACCAGGGTGGCTCTTCAGATCATGAACCAGTGGTGAAACTGTTAATGACTCAGGTTTTTTGTATGAAAACACTTAAATTTTGTTGAAATAGTTTTTGTAATGTTGGGTAAACTGGAAGCTGAGAGGAGTCTCACTTAAAGAGAAAAATGTGCTTTCATTTGGAAACAAATTCAAGTATACATTTGATTTAGCAGCAGAATAAAGATATTTTTACAGGCAAGCACACAGGTGTTGGGGTAGGAATTCTGTTGAAAAACCTTTTCAAACTGATACTTTAGTTGCAATGTCACTGCTTGCCCATCACCACTATCACTTTCCCTACCCATACTATTTTCTCCCAAGAAGTGAATGGAGGGCTGTAGAGAATCACCTGACCTTGCAGGTCATCAGAAAGTAGTTTTTCTTTTGTTATCACAGGAACTTCATCAAGGCATCTGTCCTGTTTCACAAAAATTTGTCCAGAGAGGGGTATGTAAGTTTGTAATATCTACTTTGATACTTAGATTGCACAGCACATTTTTTTATTTGTAAGTTTTCTGATACAGAAGGAAGAAAGGAAGAATCTTGTGTAAGTTTAGAAGACAATTTTTTTGGGCAAAAGGCTTATGGCCATCATTAGTCAAGGTGTAAGTGTACTTGTTGGAGGGGACAACAAACTCGGTCTTCATGGAATTCCCATTTGGATATAATGAAGGCATAACAACTCCATTGTGCTTTCTGTCAAGAGACTGCACAGCTGGAAAGGAATGACAGGAATAATTTGGCTCAGATTCCAGGGGAATTTTCCTGTAAGGGGCTTGAGATGGAGAAATTAATTGGAAAGTGCCAAGAGCCCTTTGGGAAGATCTTTTCTAAGTGTCTGTTTGCACAGGAGCCATTGCTTCCCTGCCTGAGCTGTAGAAGGGGGTAGAAGCAGGAATAAATCTGTTGAGTTTATGAACCCCCTGATTATTTACCCCTTTGAGTACTGGTAGTTCTGTACTGGGGTAGCTCAGCTTTGACAGTGCAACCCACTAAATTTCTGTGCAGGTGTAAATTAGCCTGTGAGTCTAAAGATAGCTGCCTGATTTGTTAACACAGCGTGGAAACCCTGGTATGTTTTGAGCTCTGTAGCTAATGAGCTTTGCAATCAGACCATAATTTAAATCACATAAATATGTTGTCTTGTGGGTGTTTTCATGGGATTCTTTTTGTTTGGTTGGGTTTTTTTTAAACCTAGTATTCAAATCTGTCATTAATTTAAGCATAGTGTGTTAACTAGAACACTGCTCTGTATAGCCTGTAAATGGTTATTTGCTAAAACAGGATAAAATATTGCAATTGTTTTGATTCAGTAAGGATGTAAACAATCTAATTGGAAACTAATTAGTTGCTGGTTTCTGGCGTGATGTGTTGATCAGTTGGCAATCCAAGTGATGCTATTTATCTACATTTTAGTTGCTCCCTGATGTCCTGGAGATGAAGTGAGGGTGACCTAGGGTGCACCTTTTTGCACCAGTAGTTCTTAATGTATCCATTGTTCCTAAAATATCATTTACAGGTGAGTGCTGCATACATACTTCAATAAAAAAAATAATGTTGAGTGGAAAAGTACTCTTTGTGTTTGTGGGTTTTGGTGATGAGGTTTGATGTACCACAAAGCTTCAAAGGACTTTACTGGCCACGCAAAAAGGAGACCTTGATATGTTTGTAACTCCTTTGTTGTGACAAACAAGAGGTGCATTAGCTTCTTCAGTTGAGATTATCTCAAATGGAATTAGCACATTTGCTGGTTTTGTTTGGTTCAGCTGCAGCAAAAGGGGATTTCACCTTGGCTGATTTAAAACTTCACAATATTTTAGTTTGGGTTTGATTTTAGGGGATGGGATGGTTTGCCAGTAGTAACAACTAACTTTCTGTAGTGCTCTTAAAATAACATGGTTATTTCAATGACTAATAGCATTGCATAGTCTATTAGAGTGATAACACTGGACCATGTGATTATAGTTTATATTTTTTTCTTCTGCAGTTCCAATTATTTTTCCTTTCAATTTTCTTTTAAGGAGACATATTTTGCCTATTAAGCAATTATGCAGTTAAGTACAGAACCTGGTTATTTGCCAGGTTTGCATCAGCAAGGCTGATCTTACAAATATTTGTTAGGCAAAACTACTGTGAGCTTTTTCTTGCTGCCCTTCTTTGACCAAATGAATTCAGTAGCATTGCCAAAACCTCCACAAAGAGCTGCAAGCTCTTCTGTTGGGACTGTTTATCTGCTTAAAGGTAGGCTTTTATTGAAATCTGTGGTGGATGTACTTGAGGCAGACTATAAACTGTTATAAAAATAAAGTATTAAAGCAGCTACATGCCAGATGGTATACTTTAAGTTAATAAAAAAAAAATAGTCTGCAGAGCAAATGGAGATTTTGGTACTTTGAAAGGAGAGAATTACACATTGGTGTGGTCGTGGTGGCAGTACCTAAATAAACAGGTTTGTGCATAACTCCAGATCTTCCTTCTTCAGGCTTTGGCCAAACTCAAAGCTTTTAGCCCATGAGGACCATGCTATCATCATGTAGGTGAGAGTCTTTGTCAGCACCAGGAAAGACTCAGGTCTGTGAGGCTGTGCAGTGACTCTGTTTTGAAGGGTGGTGTGAATGGAGTGGAAGATAACAGGACTGAGTGACAAATGCCTTAACTAGTTTATTGTTTTTTTACTTTAATCAAGACAGATAATCAAGATGATCTTTTTTGTGTGGTTGATAATGTATCATTTCTATGCTGGAAGTCCTCATGCATCCAGGCAGAGGAAATGGGCTCTAATGAGTATGTCTCCAGTCAGACACTGGCTTAATGGATCATAATGGGAATTGAGTGCTTCAGATTTCTTATGGAAAAGGCAGAAACTGTAACAGCTGTTCTTTGAAATATAATTTTTCCTTCCAGCAAGATATGAAAGAGATGAAGAAAAGAATGTGTGGAATCAATCTCTGCCAGTTAAACCTCATCTCTTATTGTAGCTTATTCTACATTGAACACCTTTCAATGGATGGTTTATTTCTCCAGCTTAGCTGTACTCTTCCATCTCCTCCCCAAGACTGTTGCTCTCTCCCATCTCCTCTGTGGAAGCACCCCCCTTTCTATCCGTAGCCATGCAAATGATACAGAAGGGATAAGTCAGGAGGAATGCCTGAATTCATGGGAGATGGGAGAAAAAATCTGCTTACAACTCCTTTAATCCAGCAGCAGATGGTTGTGTGATGCTGGAGCCAGTGGTTCTGTGTGACTGCATGAGGAAATGGAGAAAGGTAAAGCAGCCATGGCAGCCTACCCTGGCAGTAGGTTTTCTATTTCTGTGTTTCCTACATAATTAACTAGCTCTGCCTGGATCTCTTTGCTCATCATCCAAACAGCTGATTTCCTGAAAATGCTTCCAGTTTTGTTCCAGCCACCTCCAGCTCTCTTGCTGAGATGCTTCTGGAAGGGAGCCCTACCCTAAGCAAGCGCTTTAGAATTAAGCAGAGTGGTGGTGGTGGCACTGGAGTCCTCAGTGATGACTCCTTGCTTCCCACACTTTCAGCAGGCCTTTGCCAGACAAAGGGATGGCTCCATAACTGCAATCCAAGCTGTAGTCTGGAATGGAGCAGTTACTCTGGTCCTGTTGAGCCAGTCACAGGGTTACATGAAGGAAAAAAAGCAGCTTGTCTCATGGCAGCAGCTTGTTCCCTGAAGCATGTGCCTTCTGCTTTTTTACAGACTGGCTTGTGGAAAGGAGAATTCAGCAATGACTGCCTTGTTTACCAAAAAGGATTTGTGTATCCAGTTGTTTAAACCATTTAGACTCAATCTGGTGAATGAGTTGCTTAGAGGAGGATGATGAATGTATGCAAACCACATTGTCCAGCTCAATCTTGTTTACCACACTGAAATGTCAACATTATTTTCTGCTGCTCTCTTGAAGTGTTAGTGTTTCTGTCCTCAGACAATGCAGTGTTGCTGGAATACCAATGAGGAGTCAGAGAACTTCTGAAGCTCATAAGTCCTTATATAAATCCATGTGTAAGATTCACTTCATACCTGTCATTTTGGGAAATAATGAGATTTTGGTGCATGTTTATCAGAATACCTGATTTTTCTCTTCACTATTTCAAGTGTCTTCATCCACATAAGAAGGAATAAAAATTTTATGGAACTTAATTAGTAATTAGTTCTTAGGCAATGGATACTAGGATGTGACTTATGATTGACAAGTGGGAAAATAACATGTTTGTTTAAAATTAAGGATACTATCAAAAGTGTCTAAAGTCTTAAGTGATGGTGCTGTCTGCAAAAATCTGATTTTTTTGTGGTGTGGCAGAAGCCAACAATTATACACTGGAGAGGAACATGGATTATTTATTTCAGAGTTGTGCAATCCAAGGTGCTTGGTGGAATTCCACAAATGAAGCACACTGTCTATCAACATGTTTCACTGCTTCTTCATTTTAGCAAGGAAAAAAACAGTAATTATAAGGAGAGCTATGTAACTTGTAGCCAATGAACAGTAACTCCTGTCTTCTATCAGTTACTGATTCTCTTGCTGATGAGTCCACATGCTCAGTCTTTCAGTCTGCTTGGGCTAAAGGTCCTGATCTCCCCCTGCTGGAATTACCTTTTACCCTGTTGAAGCTGATTTCAGCACAATTGCTTTCTTGGGTTTATCAATTTCTTCCTTATTTTGAGAATTCTGCCTGAAGACTTTGTGGCCCATAAATTCTGCGTTCTTCCTGTGTGCTATCAGTGGGCATCCTTCTTCCCAAGGTTTGTTAACCTACCCCTAGGTCTGAGATCACTGAAGCATATCAAGCCCTGAACTTTAACAAGGCAAGTCTTCCACCAAATATTCTGTTTTTCTAACACCTGGAAGTCACTTAGAGCTTCCTTGTTAGCTGCTTTTTCATGGATTAGATCTCCATTCTTGTTGATCAGGCTGGAAAGTATGCAACAATCAAACATCAAAGAACATCTTTTCTTAACAAAATCTTTACATATTCCCCATCTTGCAAGAGTGAAGGGTTTTTTTTGTTTATTGCTTTTAAATTGAGTCTTTACCCTGGTTTTAGTGACAAAACACAACTTCTTAAGCCTGAGCCTTGAAGATACAGCCAGGATATCTGCAAGTACTTGTTTGCAGCAACAGAGTTGGGCACTTAGGGGCTCAGTTATTTAAAGGTTTGACCTGTCAGTGCTTTAAAACTCTGCCAGAAGTAGTTATGCTATTGAATGTTTGGTCACAAAGGATGACAGTAAAATCCCAGCATGCATCAGAGCAGTTGCTGCTGCTGTCACCAACTTGTCTGTCCTTATGGAGGCAGAGGGAGATACCATGGAGTGCCTGTTGGAATTTGTTGATATCCAGATGCCAGAAGGGAGAAATGGGGTCTGGGATCAGAGCCCCCATGAGCCTGGAGGAGGATGGCTGGATAACTTTCCAGCATCAGCCACTACAATAAGGAGTTCTTTACTGTGTGATATTTTAGGAGAATTTTAAGCAATATCAGAAATTAATGGCTCATCCTCACTTCTAATTTTATATCCTCTACAAAAGCCTGTTATACTAGACAGTTTGAATTCTAGCACCCTCTGATGCTTTGTTGTGTACCTGATCTGGAGGATAGTTAATGATGGTTTGTACCCACAATTCTTATCACCTGTATCTTCCAGGATGATCTGGAGGTGAAAATCCAAGCTGTTTGGAAGTAACACCTGATTGCTGCAGGAATTTTCTGATAAGGGTTTTGGAAAAAGGAAACCAGGTCTTGGTATCTGAAGGCTGAGCTGAAAATTTGAGCTCAATCTTATCCACAGTACATTTTTATATTGTCTTGGAGTTGTTTACAAGAATTGTAATTGTAAATTTAAAAGCTCTCCTGGAAAAGGCTGTATGGGATTTGGTCCTCTGCCTCCAAGTCCTGTCCTTGGGCTGCAGGGTGAATCCTCTACCTGCTGCTGTTGACAACACCTGTAAAGAGAGAACAATTGGAGAACCTCAGGATCCCACAGGCAGCACAGCACCTGCTTTCTCTGGAAAATTCCAGATACTTGCATTGTGAGATCTCCTCCTGAGCTGGGGTTTCCTTTGTGTGGTACCTGAGGTGAGCCTGGTGCTGCAGAGGAGGTGCTGGAGTGTGGCTTGAGCTGCACAGCTGCTCCTGTAGCCCTCTTCAGCTCAGTCTGCTCCACAGCCATCTCAGATGTGCCAAAATAAACCCTGCTGAACCACCTTCAGCTGCACTCAGCATTTCTAAAGGCTCTGAGGGTCTCTAGTAATGCTTGTTAGCTCTAAAGAGGATTCTTGATTGCTTGGTGCTTTTACTGCCTTTGTGCTCTTAGCCTGCAAACCTTGCTGAAAGGACAGAGAGGGGGGAGGATAGAGCTCAGTCAGTGAATTAATTTAGAAAATGCATCTTTGAGAATGCTGGCTGTCAGGGAAACTTCTGCCTTTTGGAAGAATCTCTTAGAAATCTCCAGGAACTGCCACTTCAAGATGTTTACACTCTAATTGTGTTCTGTCCATGGTTAAACCTCAGCCCTTGCAGCGCAGGTTTGCTCTTAGGCATTTCCATGGTCAAGAATCAGCATGTCTGAAATTAGGTATTGTTCTGTGCAGTGAGCAGAATTGTGGGCTTCAGTGGTCAGAAAACATTGTTTGGTTTAAATACAAAGATTTAATGATCCTTCTTGGATGTAATATTGTTGCTTTATTCTCTCTGTCAGCCTATATACTTTGATAATTCATAATGAAACATGGGATGCTTTGTAGCTTAGTATTTTTAAAGAGTATTAGCATAGCAAGAGCTTTTGTGTTACAGTGATCCAGCTAGTAACAATAAAACTTCCTGAGGTTTTCCCTGCTCCTTCTTCCAAATGCCCTGAGCCTTTAAAAAACTCATTTATGGCTCCTTCTTCTGTTATTCTTAATATGATATGCCTTTGCAACGAGTAAATTGTTGTTGTTGTGGCTATAAAATAAACTGATGAAACAATTCTTGACTTGTTGATCTGCACTTGGCTCCTCTTGGATAAGTGACTTTGCTTTTCCAAGCTGGAATATGCAATACCTGCCCATCAGAAAAGAGCAAGGCAGGAACCTTAGGGGTGGAATTTAGTTTGCTGTCTAAATAGCAATATCTGCAATATTTGGGAGTTGGGATTTGAAGGTTTGATATACACTGGTGTTTTAAACTACAAGACAGAAAATACGATGAACAAATAAGAGGGAGAATCTAATTAATGCTAGATCTGAAGCATACTGCTGTGACTAATCCATCCAAGTTGTGCATGTTTGGGTTATTGTGAAGTGACCTTTACAGCATTTGAAGGGCAAAAAATATTTGGAAACAATAATTAAAGCTTTGTATTGTGATTTGGCATACCTAATATACTTTTCGCTGTGCGTTGACTTTCCCAAATGAGCTACTTTCTGTGTTCCCAGCCAAAAAACCCTTCCATGGCAAAGTTTATTCCCTTTTCTCTTCAAAGTGGTTGTGTTTTTTTCCCAATTAAGATGGAATTGGGTAATTTTGTGTCAAGGATGGAGGGCTTGGACCAAACTGGCTGAGGTTTGATGGTTTGCATTCAATGCAGCTGTGTGTGGAACCCCAAATGCTTTTTTGGGGGATGGGTGTGTGGCAGGCAGAGTGGGAGCTTCACAAGTTCGTCAGGGAGAGCCTCCCATGAGTCATGAGGTGCAGAAGGACCCTCTTGCTTTCTCAACACCTCCTCCTCACAGGGCAGCCTGGGTGCAGCTGGATCCAATCCTAGCTCCAGACTGAGTCAATGTTTATATCTGAGGAGTTATGGAGTATAATTGAACCTTTATACAACTTTGTCCTGGAGGATTAAGGATGGCAAATCAAATACATTTATATAAATTATTTCAATTGAGTATGATAGTGATTAGACTAAAATATGTTAATCAGAATTGCAGAGCATCCTGCTGCAGTGTTGATACACAGCAGGAGATGTGATCTGTTTGTGCATCTGTTCAATTATTTATTTAAGAATTGTAATAGCTGAATGCAGCTTCATAGAATTCCTCTGATTTTCAGGAAGTGTGGCAAAGAAATTGTTACTGTGAAGCTAAACTTTATAAGTAGTCTTAAAAAATAAGTAATTCTGCAGTGAGTGATGCTTATGCTTCTGGCATTAGCCACGTGTGCACTCTATATCCTGACCACAGCAGTATTATTGGATTTGGAAGCTGCAAAAAAAAAAAAAAAGAGAAAAAGCTTAGAACTTTTAGTAGGTTTTCAAAGTAATGGTTATGTTAGTAAGGCTGTAAGAAGTGAGGTGAGGAAGGAGATGTGATAACTCTAACTGAAGAGTAGAAGAACAAGTGGTGAAAAGTAAAGAAGCTTTTCAGGGCAAGGGAGATGCTTGTTTCATCTTGCAATATTTTGTAGTCCTATGGCAAAAGAGTACAGCTGTGCTGTACTCTTTATTGTAGACTGCCTTTGTGTGACCTTGAATTTGATGTTAGCTGAAATTCATGTATTATCTTTATAAGAATAGGTGAATTTATTAAATTGCATTCCTTTAATAAAATTAAATATTCTAATATACCTAGGAAGTTTTCAGAGTTTTAGATTTGTTGCACTTTTTATCATGTCCATATATTAACTGGATAATGTTGTGCTTAGACGTGTAGTTAATTGGGGAACCCCATGATTCCTCTGAATAGGGACTTTTTAAAATGGGCTTCTAGGATAAAACATTGTTGCTTACAGGCATATAATAAAGCCTGGGCATAGTTTGCGTTCTGGGTGTGGTTTTTTTTAATGTTTTGTTGTGGTTTTTTTTTTTAAGAGAGGTCTTAAAATTCCATTAGTTTACATTTCTGCCACAAATATGTGTAATTTGTGAAATTCCGAATTTGTCACTAGGCCTGTTCCTAGGCTTTCCAAGGGTATCACAGCCACCTGCAGAAGAGCCATACACCTCAGAAAAAATGGCTTTATGTCAACACTGGAAGCACATTACCAAGAGACTTTACCCCATTGTTTTTCTTTTTAATAAATAATTTTTTGGTACTGTGCCTGCAACTTCTACCTGTGGGGAGAAGTGATAGGTGCAACTGTAGTATGGCTGTCATAGAGGTGCAGCTTGTGCTTCCACATTTCTTAGGTTGAGCAGAAGCCCCTTGGAAAATGAGGTTGAATCATTTTATAGCCTTTGTGTTTAACACATCATGTTAAATGTATTTGTCCCTGTCCTTTTGGCAGTGATAAATGGCTTATTGGACCAGAGGTCTGGGATAAATCAATAAGGAAACTCCTCCTTCAGTATGCCTGTGTCTGCTGGTATCTGGAGGGATGTTACTGAGTATCAGAGATGAACTAAAGAGCTCTCTAACAACTGGCAATCTGCTCTTTTTATCAGATAAGCACACAAGAGTCTTGGAGGAGTTAAAAATATTTAAGCAATTTAGATATAGAGTAGATAAGTAACCACTTCATGCACCATCTCTCCAAGGGTAAGGCCTCTTGGATGGATCTAAAAGCAGAGGTTCAGTGGAGACTGGAAAATGTCTCATCCAAGCGATCACCTGTGTCAGCACCTCCTCCTGCACTCAGTGGCATGAATAATTGAGTTATTTGTAAATGTCAGTAAGAACTGCTTTCAAAGATTCCTTTACAGTCACTTCCTCCTCCTGATACCCGGGCTTTCCTCCTGCACCCCAAGATGACAGGTGATGTCTGTCTTTCATGGTGGTACCATTGCAGAGCCAGTGTTGTGGAGAAAGAGGTGCAGTGACAGTCAAGTCTGCTCCCACCCCTATTCCTCCAAATTCTGGTGCCAGTGGAGAGTTGTGGCTTTTCTCACAGCATCTTGTCTGCACATTGCTGCTCTGAATGATGTGTAGAGGACGTGTTGCTGTGTACTTTTAGGGTGGGTTTATGTTGTTCACAACAATCGAATGCCTCTGTAATTTTTATGAAAGGTTCAGTGTGGGGTGTTGTTGGGGATTTAGGAGTAGCTGCTGCCAGGCAGTAGTAGGGATATTTAATCACTTTCATGTTTGTGCTTCTCAGTTTCCTGCTCTGACTTTGCAAAACATGGTTTATCTTTGCTTCTCAGAACAGCTCAGGGCTCTGGGAGCCAAAGCTCTCCTGAGCCAAGGGTGGCTGCTGTGAAGGAAAGCTGGGGAATGGAGGGGCTCACTGACACTGCTGTTCCTGGGGGGAGTTTGCTTTTGGATCAGCANNNNTGGTGTTCCTGAGGGAAGGGGAAAGGAAGCAGAGAAGCTCATTTAGGAACATGTCAGGGCTGAGGGATGCCAGTCCTATCTCTAAAGCAGCAGCCCTAGTAGCAGCAGGAGGCTGGTGAGGCAATTGAGTGTGATCATGAGCTCTTCTTGTAGCATGTGCCATTGCACTGAAAATATATTCCCAGGCTTTTGGGAGAGTAGGAGGAAATGCTAAATTAAGGGGAAAATATTAAAGCCAGCTTGGGTTACTCCAGTAAGGACTGCCTGGTGAGGTGCCTGTTGGGCATGACAAGGTGTTTGGACAGGTTCCTGGGAAAGGGAAGAGGAGCACTCAGTGGTAAAGCCATCTTGCCTGTGTCCATGGTGCAGTGAATCCAGAGGTTCTGGAAACAAACCTTAGGCAGTAACTCCTCAGCCCTGCTCTGTGTAGGTCCTGTGTTGTCCTTTGTCAGTAGCTAGGTCAGAAACAGGAGGGATGGGTGGAACCCAATGAAGTGCTACTTAAACATGCCCAGAGGAAAACAAAATCCACTTATTTTGATACATTTCCTATGTATTTCTGCATTAATCCCATAAACTGAAGTACTAAAATGCACAACTGTATGCTTTTCTTTAAAAGAGGATACTGATATAAAATGCATCTTAAATTTAGCAGGAGGGTGACAAATGCTGGGATAATGCAGTGTCAAAGTACAGAGAGCTGGAGTAGGTTGAGCTGGCAGAGAAGCTGTGCTGTATTTTGAAGTTTAAAGTCAAATCAGATCAGCAGCCTGCTATAGGTAACAGAAAAATCCAAGTGAGTTCAGGCATAGAAAAGAAAAAAAACATGGTAATAGGATTGTGTTATCACCATCAGTGCTGTGGAGGAAAATGGGGGGGACTGCAAAGGGATAGGGCACAACAGCTGTGTCATATTGGGATGGGATGCTGCAAATAGGCTTTAAACACTGTCAGTGGCAGCTGCATAGATGAACTAGGGAGGGGATTTGTAAGGGGAGGCGCAGCATCTGGTTCCTGAGCATGCAAAGCAATTTCAAAATGTCACAGTAAAGCTGCCCTGTGGTAGTAGCTGCAGGGTGCATAAATTCAGCATCTCTGCAGGGGCAACAGAAGTGAGAAGATTCCCTACGAGAAGTTGAAGACAACTCTGAGAGAGCAGAAAAGGAGAATATTTGCTGTGGGGGCTGGTTTTGGTTAGTAGTGGTTTTTTGGTTGTTTGTTTAGGTTTTTCTAAACAGATACTGAAAGAGTAGTTAAGGGTCAAATCTTTGTGGTGGTTTAAAGACATAGTGCAGGAGACTCCAAGGAAAAGAATTTATCTAACAGACCCTTTTCTGTGACGTGTATATCTGTTGTTGTTTCAAACATATCCAAAGAAGTAAGTTACAACAGTAAAATCAAATTATTTTATCCCTTTTGCCATCCTAGTGGAGAATGTGGGGTTTTAAAATGCCCTGAAATCTCCGCTAGGAAGGAGGCAGGTACCAAAGGATTTGTCTTGGTGCCTGTAGAAAAGGTGACTGGAGGAATAACATAACTAAAATAGATTATGACATGTCATCACTGTAGTGTGGTGTGCCTTGAAGGACAGAAAAAAATTACTTGTGATATGTAACTGCTCACTTTCATGTGATTCGCTTAATATGATTTTGCACTTTCAGAAGACTGAAAGGATGGTAAAGGGTAAGAGGGAGGCAGTTTCCAGGGAAGCCCAGGAAGCCCATTGTCCTTATCTGGGAGACTGAGTTTACTTTTAACAACAGAATTCACCTTTGGGTGAACATAATAGATGGCAGAATAGTCAGTATGGCATTTGCAACAGCAGGGCTTGCCCTATTTATTTATTGGAGCTCTTTGAAGCACATGGTGCACATGTGAGCAAAGATGATTGTCAGCTGAGGTAATATGTTGGGATTTTCCATAGGTAGCTGACAAAATCACCAACAACCCTTCATTAAAAAAAAAATTTAAAAAACCCCCCAACATTGCAGTGGACCAGCAAGGTAAATCTTCAAATGATTTAATAGTGGATGAAAATGACAGAATATAGGTATCAGTAAAATGGGCAAATGTCATGGTGGAAATCAAGCCACCAGTCAAGGGCTGCAGAGATCTCTGCTGGAGCCTGTGCAGCTCGATGTATTGATGGGTAACTTGGAAAAGACAGGGGCAGTGAAGTGAACGAGCTTCTGCTGATACTTGAGCACACAGGGCAGTCAGATGGGGCCTGTCTGAGAAATTGCAGACAGGCTTTATGAGGTTGAGCAACCGGGCAGCAGAAGGTCACAGGAAAATCAATGTATTGATTTGAACTGCCAGTTTACCTTCAGCAGTAATGCCTTAAGATTGTGAGAGACATTCCTATGAAAACAGCCTCTCAGTAGAGGGCAAAAACCCCACCCCAAACCTGAAATTAAGAGGTGTGGTCATCTCTGAAATGACACAGCCTAACTGGAAGAGATGTGGACAAGAGCAACAGGGGTGGTTAAAGCAAAGAATGGCTCCTGAAAGTGGCAGGGTGAACTACAGTGTAATTTTTGAGGCTGGAAAGGAGCTGCAGTGACAGATATGATGGAGGTCTGTGGCTGCCAGGCAGGGGGTGTCTGGGGAGTGTGTTGCTGTGCTCCCCAGCAGAAGAGCTGGCAGCATCCAGTGTAACTGCTTGGCTGCAGGTTTAAAGCACAGGGAAGCACAATGCTTTTCTGCACAGTGTAGTTGGGCTGTGTAGCTGTCACATGGCCCTCTGCATTGGTTCACACAGTGACAGGCTTGGTTTCAGGAACATCTACTGAAGGCTGTTAAACAGGGAAAGGGTATTTCTGGCTCAAAGCCCTGGCCTCACCAGCTAGAGTGTGTTCTGAGGACCTGGTGCTGCATGCTTTGCCTCTTCATGAGCAGATTCCCTGGGGCTCTGCTGTTGCTGCCTGCTGGAGAGCAAAAGAGGGCACTTGCCTGGCTTGTACAGCCTTTCAAACCTCACTGAAAGCAGAAAACAAGTGAATGCATGACAAATACCTGTGAATTGCACTGCTGTTCTGTAGACTTTGTGGTTTACAGTAGTAATTGCCAACAAATCCTCTTGCCATCCCTTGTGTTTCTAGGGCTACTTTTAGAGCTGCTGCCTTGAAAGAAGCAGGTGAGAGCTCTGTTTTTTTATAGGTAAAGCAGGTAGGGCTCTAGATCCAGCTTATTTGACCTCAGCAAACAGTAGACAGGATCACTGGTGACTGAAAAGGGAATTTAAGGCTTCTTTCTTTTGGGGTTTTTTGAGTTGTGTACTGGGTTGGCTTTTTGGGATCCCTGATCTGGCAGTCAGCACAGTTCCATGCATCCAACTGATGATGGGGCTGTGGAAGAAAAGGAGCAGGACCACGGAAGGCTCTTCATGGAAGCAGATTGAGCTTGGCTTATTCTGTTAAACTGCACCCCTTGGCCTGCTTGTGGAAGGTACAGACACACAATCTTTGCTCAAAAGTTGTATTTATTCAATCAAAATTGCTTTGATTTTTTTTTGAAAACTGGTATGAAATAACAGGCAGGATTTCTTAAGCCTATGTGAACCTGTTGGCTACTGGTTTAGCTTACATTAGTAAATAATATCTCTAAAACATGGCTAAAAAAACCCCAAATTATAATTAATGACAAGAGGTTTTGCAGCAGCTTTACAATAGGAGTTTTAAAATAGGTAATTTTTTTTGTTAGGTTGCAAACACTTTGTGTCTGTATTGCCACAGGGCTCAGAAGCTTCAGGAGGACTTCTTTAGAAATCTTTCATGCCCTTTCTTTGAGAATGTGACCTAGCAACCGTTCCAAGAGCTGGACTCTTGAAATGATTTCTATTTTGGGTGTTTGCAGAGCAGATCAGAAGAATAAGGCTGGCACCAGGAAGTGTATGAAGAGACAGGCCCTTTACTTCATACAAAATGGGTCAGCATTCCCCACTGCCCTGGGGTAACTCTGGGTGCTGCAGAATATCAGCTGCAGAGGGGATGAGGGTGTGAAATGTGCATCTCCCAGGGAGTGAAGTGGCTGGAAGCAGAGAAGCTTGTCTGAGGATGGGTGCTTGGTAATGGAAGCGCAGTGGTGAGCTTAAAGAAAAGTTGTGTCACAGTTGAGATGGACAGAAATGACACACTGAGCAATGTAGCAAAGGCTTTTTTATTGCTGCCTCTTCTCCTGTTTTATACGTTCCTTGACTAAATGTGTTTCTTGGCAAAGTGTGCAATTAAATCATTGGTCACAATAAAAAACGCATTGAGTTCATTGGTACAAAGCAAAATCTCCATGAACGTATTGGGCAAACATTTACAAAAATCCTGAAGGCACGTGTTAGTTTTGTTTCCCTAGCTGCAAATATCTCTTGCTTATCTCTGTTCTCTTGGTTCCTGTGTGAGTGACCTTGTCCTCTTCCTTTCAGGGGTAAACATGAATTTTTATCTACCTCTTCTTCTGCTAATTTGGCTCACAGACCAGCTGTCAGCCCCCCCCCCCCCCCCAAAGTTGCATGATTTGCTGAACCTCATAGTGCTTAGCATTAAATAATTTGCATTAAATAATGCAAATACTGCCAGCAGCTCATTAGGAATGGTGGCGTATGAAATCATGTTTTTTCTAGCAAAGTGTTTTCCAGTACAGTATTGAAAAGCAAGTTGTCATCCCTCAAAAATGTGGTAGAAGTCTGATCCTGCTCATATGGCACGTGGGAATTTAGGGTGCTGGAAACTGGCCTGTTACAGGGTATGTATGTGCAAAATGGACATGTTAAAAATCCTGGTTTCGAACTAACCTCATCACCATACTTTTTTTCTTTAAAAGAAAGCAATTCAAAAGAATATGTATCTCTTCAAAAGCAGAACTTTCAAAGTAATGTATAAATGCTGATAGCATTTACTTAAAGGTAGGGCCAGTAATAGAGATCTACAGAAGAAAATATTAATTGTCCAGATTTAAAATAATCATTATAGTAATTTATGATGTTAATGTTCTTAGTAGCTAATGCTTGACCTATAATCAGCTTTGTAGTGCTTTTTCACTACTTCTTCTAGCCTAATTCTGTGTATATTTAATTGAGCTAGCATGGGTAATTCAATTTATTTTATCAACTCTACCCATGGCAAAGGTCTGTGAAGCTCTTTACATTGTTGAGCTGGAATGTGAAGGAGACGTTTCCTTTTCTATAATGGTTTCCTTTGCTACTGCAAGGTGCCCTGAAACACATTACTTGTGCTGCAGAGTACATCTTGATTGAATTACACTGCTGACATTTCTGCCTATCCAAGCTCCCTTGCTCCTTTTAGGTTGTCCTGTGAAACTATTAGAAACGTTTTCAGTTTTGCTTTTTGCTTCCCCTTGAAATTGTGGTTTTTAAAAAAATGATTATTAATCTGGTTGCATGTAAAATGGGGAAAAAAAATCCAAGTACTGTGTGGCAGCAGCTACCTGATCCCTTGAAAGGTTGGAAGCAATGGGAGCTCTGAGGAATTAAATAGTAGGAGTGAAGGCTGGTACTGCAGTAGATGGATTTTTTTTTTTAATTTTTAAGTTTAAGTCTGACTTCCTTTACTATAGAAACCCTGTGACTCAGCTTCATAAACCATGAAGTATTGAGTTTGTTTATAGAATCTTCTTGAATAAAGGTTCTTGTTTTACGAGTGGCTTCATTTTCCTCTAGGTGTGCTGACTCTTATGACCCAGACAATCCTTTGTACAAAATATTCCAATTATTTTTCTTTTTCCTTTTCAGTGAAAAAGAAATGGACTCTTTGAAACACTTGAGTTGTGATACAAAGGAGGAGCAAATCTGAGTGGTCTATCTAAAATAGAGAGGTGGAGGGCATCTGAGGATTCACTGGTGCTGTCTCCTGCACAGCTGTGACAAAACCCAGCCCAAATCAAAGCACTAAACTGCTTTCAGGTCACCACAGATCCTGAAAACAGAGATGGTACTTTGTGAATATTAGGATGGTTTTGAGATTTAAATTTTTCTTCTAAGAGAAAAAAAAAAAAAAGAGTAAAATGGTTCAATAAAATCACTTTTTCTGAACATCATGGAGCATCTGTGGTTGTCATACCTAAGATTGCAAGTCTTATGCTTGCAGCATAAACTTTTTTCAAATGTATCTTCTCTTCAGCATCTTCAGTTCAGTGATAATGTAATTATTTGGATAGCATTTAAACAGCAAAGTAGCTATTTTTTGAAGTGTTTCCTAAAGTGTACTGTATCAATATTAATCCTTTTACAGCAGGAACTCCTGGGAGCAGTGGGACTTGGATGTCCATAAGGATTTCTTCGCTTAAAAGCATTTGCCACCTTTAAAAACAAGCAAAAACCCCTCCAAAACTTCCCTGTGGATAGCCAAAAATCCATGTCCTCTGTGAGAACATGTTAAAATTTGATTGTACCTGATCATTGTTCTTCAAAATTATTTTTCTGCATGCATTTCTGAAGAAAATAGGCCAGCTTATGAATGTCATAGTTTTTTTAAGTACACAGAAGTAGAAGAACATTAACATAGTAAACACATTTCACCTCTGAGGGAAGTTGCACCCACTGCCACCTTCATTTTGGCCATCTGGCAGAGGTCCCTCTACTGATTACTAATAATTACTTTTATCCCCCAGGCTATTACCTGTTTGCAGCCAGGTAAAGCATAAAGAAAACAAAGTAGTCTGAATTTGTAGTGAGGCATCATCCAAAAATAGTGTTCTGAGCTGTAGAACAAGGCAGGTTACAATTTTAGAAGAGATTTGGCAGGAAAGGAAAGTTGTATGATTTCTAAATGAAGTTTCCTGGCTTTTTGACTCTGACAGATGGAGGTATCATTTTTCAGCATTGAGTCATCTTGTATGTTCTAACTATAGTTATAACACTTTTCTGAGAGGCATTTGATAATTTATTCACTGACAGGAGTTATCACAGCTGTCTGCCAGATGAAGATTTTTCCCAGCACTTAAAGGAATAGTTGCTCCAGTTTAAGTGGGATCCTGCTCTGGGGCCGACTCTGGATGTCAGAAAAAGAGGCAGGTGGACCATGGGTGCATTGTTATGGCTCCAAGCCTGCTGTGGCCTCTGCTGCTTGCTGAGAAGGTCGATGAGAGGGGAAGCATGTATAAAATGTGGGAAGGAAGTAGGGAACAGCCCCAAATACATCATAATGAGATGGGTGGGATTTAGCAGAAAACAGGTGAATAACAAACTCATTTGCCTGCACTTACAGCATAAAAGGCAAAGATGAATAACCACAAATGGTGCTGTTTTTAAGACCTAGGCAAAAGACAGTTATTTAGACTGACAGGGTTGCATCCAAAAAAAAGTTTAACCTCTCTTTTCCTTACTAGAAGCAATTCTGTTTAATAATGATGGTAGAAGGCTGAGAGTTGGCTGTGATTTGGGAGGGAAATGAAATGTACTTAAGTTTGTCCTGGTCCTAGAGGGGATTGGAAAGAGAAGGGTTTGGGTTTTGGTGAAGGAGTTGAGTAGCAAAACCTTTTGCCATCAGAATTTGCTGGATCTCTGCAATTAGTTCTGAGCTTCCTGTGTCTGCAGTGTGGTGACAGAAATAACTCACCTCTCCCCAAATCAGTGGAAAATGGTAAATGTTCAGCATATTTAAATTGAGCAAGCTTGAAATGTAAGACTAGCCATTTGATGGGAAAAATAGTATTTAACTTGCATAGTGAGAAGAGATGGAAAAAAAGAACAAATATTCTGACCACAAGAGCCCTTGAAGCGAGAACTGAAATGTTGATATAGCATTGCAGCACCTCATTCTGTAACTCCTGCAGCTCTGCCAGCCTTCCTTGCCCTCTTTCTTAGGACATGCCTGCCATGTGGAGGTGTCTTTTCCTTTGATGATGGAAGACCAAATGACTGGAATTAGGCATGACCAGCTTTTTTCTTAGTGCCAATAGTGCTAGCGACTGCCTTGGAATGCAGGATTTAAAATATCTTTGCTCCTTAAAAAAACAAAAGGGAACAACAAAATGCAAAAAACCCTAGCAGCAAAACAAAACCTTCATAATGATATTGGTTGTTGTCCTGCATGACCCTGAGTGTAGTTTACAATATAACAAAGAAGTATTTTGCTTCCAGATGGCAGCATGGAGGAACATTAGGGAAATCAATACCGCATTAAAGATTCAGGCTGCATTAGGTTGGTGTGACAGATTATTTTCCCTGGGTGCTGACATCATGTTTGGCTGTGTCCATTCCTGGATCTCCAGGAGGTGGTGGTGGGGCTGACTCAGCCCTCCTGGGAAGTTCAGTCTCTCAGGAGATCTCCTGCCACGGTGCTGTCCCCAGCAGTGCTGTTGCCTGGTGGAGGCTGCAGCCACGGGGGTATCCTGGCACTGCTGCCTGCCCTGGCCATGGTGCTGCCTGGGATGCTCCTGGCAGGTCTTCCCGTGTCGGGGGATAGAATGTAAGAAAATAAAGATGGTGCAGAAGGTAATCTCACCCCTGAGGAGCTGCAGCTGTACTAATCACCAAAGATTAGGAACAGGCCTGCCCTTAACAGGCCACAGCTATGTCCAATGCCTATGTGCTATAAAAGAGTGGGTGAGGAGAGTGCTGGAGTGTGTTGGCTGGGCTGTGAAGAAGGAGTCAGTACTGTGATGAGCTGCCCATGAGAAATCACCAAGAAGGTATGAAACTTGTGCAATAAGATGACAACATTGCCAGATGTCTGGGTTAGCTAAAAAGGGGAAGGTAGGTGGGAAGAGGTCTGGAGAGAGCCAGCAGAGGAAGGGTGATGCTGGGGAGATCAAGGACAGGGGATTTCTCTGTTGTTGCCTCTGTTATATGCATGATGAGGTGTGGCGCAATAGCAGAGTACTGGAGTGGGACTGAAGAGCCTCAGCTTTGCTCCTTAGTTACATCTGTCTCTCTGTGGCCTTGAGCAATTTGCACCCAACTTTCCCCATAGGTAAATCGAGAAAATAATGTTTCTTTGTCCTTTTATGCTACTTTGAGGTGCCCAACAGAAATGTGGTGAGTATTGTTATTCACAGACTCACATCTTTTTCCAACTTCTTGTCCTAACTTTTGCTGCTTAGAATTAAATATTTACATGCCCTAGTCTGGGGAGATGAATTTCCCACGTAAAGGTGATGCTTCATGCTTGCCAAATTATTGCTTTAATGATAATTACTCCAACATGCATCAAAGGAAAATGCCAAAATCGTTTGGGATTCAAAGGCACAATGTTTTTTACTGCATTGTGTGCAGTGGCTGGTAGGAAGGGACTTCCCAGCTATGTTTATAGGAAACTGTTGGTCTCAATCAACAAAGTACCTTCAAAGCCCAGGAGTTAAAACTTGCAGTGTTGTTCATGCAGTTAAAGAGTTTTTGTAATTACATTAGCACATCCTGAAAAACTTGGTCAAGTAGGGGAGGTGAGGTGAGAGTTTGTAAAGCAGCTGCATTACTCTTTAGTCTACAGATCAGATCAATGATTTAAGTTTCTGACTTTAGATTTAGATTGTTTATACTCTTAGTATTTAATTTTGGATGCACCATTATAAAACTTGACTACGAAATGTGATTTTAAAATGCCTAATCAGCTGTTCCTCCTTCAATTTGATTCTCCATCAATGCAGAATTACATCTTCCCCTCACTAATGAAGTAAATAAATCAATACAAATGACTTGCAGTCATAAAGTCTGCTGAGTTATAAGCTTATGCAGCACCTCCAAGTCCATAAATGCACCATTTTAGTGCCTCATCCTTGGCTTATAAAGCAGCAAGTTGAAAAGGGAGGTAATAAGGCTGGTGGGAAAGTTAAGGCAAAATTTCCTTTCTGGAACAGTCCATTTTGGACTCTTTCCTGCTGTTCTGTTTGGAGCATTCTCTATGGGCTTCCCAGTCACTGCTGTCATCCTCCACAGGGAGGGTGTGGGCTGGGGCTCCCAGGTGCTGTGGTGGCATCCAAACAGACTCCCAGTGCTCTGGGCCTCTGCTCCTGCTGCTTCTGCCCTCCTGCTGGCAAGTGTGCTTGGTTGTCTTCTCACCTCTTGGACTTTGCTGTCACTTTCTGCTTTTGGCACCGCCCTCAGTGGTTTTTCCTTTGGAAAAAGGAATTGCTTCTCTACAGAGAAATGGATTTAACAGTCTGGAGGAAGCAGGTGACCAGTCACCATTATATATGCTAGAATATATATGAAGCATATGTATATCTATGTAAATTGTATAAGTTTATAATGCAATATTTATAAAATTTTAGGTTATATATGTCAAATGTGAATGGGGTGTATATATACAAGTATTTATATAGGCAGATGCATAGTTATGCAAATATGTATATACATAGGCTGTATATAAATAAATAGAAGGTTTAATCCTGTGCAGAAGAGGTTTAAAAAACTGCTCAGATGAAGCCTTGTTCTGACTGTGATATAAGTTAGTATTTTATTATTAATCATTCGTTGTTGTTGGGTCCTGGAATCTCTGTGCAAGACGGTGGTGCTGTATAAAATAGATAGTAATCTCTTCAAGACAGAAGTGGAATAAACAAGGTGAAGGCACAGGAGAAGTAGACATGGAGGATCTGGACTCTGCTGTTCTTTGCTTACAACCACTTATTTTTGTCGGTAAAAGCATTAGCTTCCCAAATTCAAGATAAAACATAGTACAAAGTAACAATTGTGTACTAATATTTTTCTGTTGTTGTAAAAGGGATGTTTGGTTTTTTTAAAATTGTCTGTCAGTAAAGAAAAAAACCCTGATGTTGTGGTTTTGGAGAGCAGTATGTGTTACTCTGCTACTTCTGGCTTTAAGGATTAAATCAATGGGAATTATGTTGTGCTCTGGGGATCTGATGGCTGACAGTAGCCAAGCAGAGACCTGAAGCCTGCTGGCAGTTTCACACCTGCAGCAGGAGGTGGAGCAGTGCTGGATGTGGAACCCAGCAGTGAGGCTGTGGCAGTGCACACTCCTCTGCTAATTGGTTGTGGTCTGCTGGATTTCAGCTAATGTCTAGATCAGATCAGAGGCAGAGCTGGGAAGCAAACTGAATTTTCAGTCTCATTCACTTAGGAATCTTCAGCTTGATGAGGACTAGCAATAGCTGGGAGCTCAGTTTGACTCATGTTCTGATGGAATCCATTGTTTGATAGCCTTGTCTGAAGGCAAACTCTCACAGGTTTAGCATGATGAGTGCCAGGAGAGCCTGGGCTGTGACTGCTGAACTGCAGCAGCCCTGCTCAGTCTGTCTGCAGATGAGCTGCTGCCTCCTCTGATTTAAATTACAGGCTTTGTTCCCTGAAAAGGATGTTCCCTAACTTCCTGGGGCATGGTTTTAGGGGTTGTTGGGAGGTGCTCCTGTTTGACTGCCCTTTGAGTTTCTTCCATTCTATTGCAAACAGAGTTCTGTGGCCTCTGGTACACTGCCACAAGAATTAAACCAGACGACAAACTGAAAAGGAATGCTGATTTACTGAATTCTGATTAGGAAGAGAAAAATAAACCTGGGATGCAAAGGAAATCACTCACTACCTCCCAGCATTAGACTGATAAGTGATGGCTACGTGATGCAGACTGTCCCCAGTTAAATCCCAGTTTGGTGTTCTCTGGTCTGGGTTACTGCTTTGGGTGGTTGGGGTCAGCTGTCCCAGCTGTATTCCCTCCCAGCTTCTGGCCCACCCCTCTCACTGAGGAGGAAATTGGGGAAGAAAAGGCAGACTTGATGCTCTCCAAGCACTGCTCAGGATTTTCCAAAACACTGGTGAATTAACAACAGTGTTTTAGTCACAGCTATAAAACCCAGTAGCATCGGGGCTGCTGTGAAGGAACTCAACTCCATCCCAGTATACCCTGATATGGTTAATTTGAAGATATATTTTGTATCAGTATCTCTAAGCTAATGTTTAATTAAGGGCACGTTTTAATGTTAACCAGTTTCATTTCACTTACTACATGTAACTGTGGGTAGCAGGTAAAATGAAAATACTTGGTTTCTGTTTTATTACTCTGAGTTGCAGAATTGAAGCAGATGAAATGTAAGTACTAGAAAGAAAAACTGTTTCCTTTTAATAAATGCAAGCTTCATACTTTGCTTTTGCCAAGCCTGCAACTTTATTTGCTGGAATATTTTTTTCATTCTTCTTTTCTTAGGTACAGATGATATTCAGATGGTTTTGTAAATGAATTTCATGTGGAAAGATTGAGATGCAGGAGCTCTATAACACCACCTTTAACACCATATTAATTCACTAGGATGGAAGTTTATCATGTCATATAAAATGAAACTCTCTCTTGATGTACACTCCATTCATGGTAACACCTAATATATTGTGCTTCAGTGACAGCTTTAGTAGGAGTCTGTTTCCACTCTTCAGTTCTCAGATGATTGTGGGTATTGCAGCTCCCTGCACGTATTAACTAAGAACCTAAGATGCTGTGGTCTTGCTCTGCTTCCTTGGTTAGACATGGAGCAAAAGTTAAATTGGAGTTCATTGATGCAGAGGATGTAATGCTGTGTTCAGCAGCTGGATAAACTTTTACTTGGAATATTGAAAATGTTTTCTGGGAGATACCAGTATGCTTTTCTCCCTTTTATTGTTTTTGCTTCTACTGCAGTAAAAAAGGGAATTTGCATAAGACTTAAAAAACATTATGATATCTCAGAATTTATGTGAGTTTGGAGGATGAAGTTTGAGGGCTTTTACAGATTTTTTCCTTGTTCTTTGATCTGTGTTTCTAAAGATGATCCTAAATGCAGCAAGTGTCATGTCAAGGGAAACAGACCCTGTTGTCTGCTCCTCCTGATTGCACTCTTTTGATTCTCTTTAGCCACATCTTTTTAGGCCTCACTGATATGAATGGGTGATTTTGAGGCAGTGTTTTGTTTAAGGTCTGTAAAAGAAAGCTGCTTCTTGAGAAAACAAGAGGAGGTTGTGGAAAGGGAAGAGGTGTATTTAACTTCCCCCCTGCCTAATTAGGGCTACAAGGCAGGCTGGTGCCCTGTGTGTGCCAGAACCTGCTAAGAGCCTGCTTCCCTACATCTGTCCTTGCATTGTTACTCCTCCTATGTGAAGTGCTCTCCAGGCTTTGGGGTACTTAATCCCTTCTTGGGAAGACTGGGGAGGACATAATGTGTGTCCTGGGCACTGCAGTCTGCAAGAACAGTTCCATGGGGGTTTTTTTTTGGTATGAATTTGGGGATAACACTGTCTTAATGGCCAGTCTTATAGGTTGACTGGGACAAGATCTAAGTAGTTGAGTAATCTCCCATTTAAAAGACTGTCTAGCACTTCCTCTGCTGAAATAGTGCAGAAGAGAAATTATGTAGGAAATACAGTGTTGATCTAATAATTCTATAATTGATCTTCTAACAGTAAAAAAGTGGCATGCTGCAAGATGAGTAAACGCAGAAGCTGAACTGCCAGAGATCTGGGTTTAGCATTCTAATAGGTCTTGGGAACATTCACTTTGAAGGTTTGCATGCTTCTACATGGTTCTGTAAATCATTAAAGAAAAATTGATCAGCTTGTTCTCCGTACTGTGTGTCTGTAACTTGTTCACTGTAATGATGCAAGAGATTGCTGGAAAATTGTCGGGGTCTCTAGCTGGTCAGAGTGACCCTGAGAAAAGCTGGAAAGTCTCTTTTCCCAGCTTGATGCTTGAAGACGGAGTCAGGGCTCTTCAGTTCTCGGTCTCAAGGTTGTTTATTGTT
>JAYDZK010000056.1:59915348-59934744 GCA_034509185.1 Euphonia xanthogaster | reverse complement strand
TGACCAAGTGCTGGGTCCTACAAATGGGCCACAACAGCCCCATGCAGTGCTACAGGCTGGGGGCAGAGTGGCTGGAAAGCGGCCCAGGGGAAAGGGCTTGGGGTGCTGGGGGAGCTCAGCCTGGAGGAGGCTCAGAGGGACCTTCCAGCCTGCAAGGCGCTGGAAGGAGGCTGCAGCCAGGTCAGGGTCAGTCTCCTCCCCCAGGCAACCAGCAGCAGAACAAGAGGTCACAGTCTTAACCATAAGAATTTTTTCACAGAAAAGGTGATTAGATATTGGAAAGGACTGGAAAGGGAGGTATTTAAGGAAAGACTGGACTTGACACTTAGTGCCATGGTCTAGTTAACACGGTGGTGTTTATTCATGGGTTGGATTCAATGGTCTCAGATCTTTTCCAACCTAACTGATTCTGTGATTTCAAGTCAGAAATCAGAATCAGAAGCAAGTATTCAACTTTCACTTTAACTGACTTTTGGTACTAGTGATGTCACTTAAAAATGGATTTCAGTATTAACATGCAGAGGATTAATTATTTGTATGTGTCACAATACCTTGTAATATTTTAATACTATCTTTAAGATACTTCCTAACAGGAAAAATGCCCTTTTCAATGATGAAAAATGAATCAGCATACTGATTAACATATGCTACCAGAAATCATACATATATACCAAAAAAGTAAAAGAATACAAGGGGTATATTTAGCCCACTATGAAAATGTTTGTCATTTGTTCTGTTTTCTAGGCACAAGGAAGTCATCCAATGGGAAAGAAGCAGAAACAGAAAAAAATGGTATTTTTCATTTATACTGAATACCAGCTGACAACAAAACAAGTTATGATATGCGGAAGGAATAAATAATAAAGAACTGGATTAAAAAAAAGTAGTATGACAGAATATCCCAGGTTGGAAAGGACCCACAAGGATCACTGAGTCCAGCTGCAGGTTACACATCCTTAACTGAAAATAATTAATTCTTTAAAAGGTGAAATTGCTTAGCAATGCTAAGTAATTGAACGCTATTTCTTTCCTGTAACAAGTTTTTTAGTGATATAGGCTTTAGCTTTTGCTTAAGGTAATTTAATATTTTAATTTAAATGGTTGACATGGTATTTCAGTCACCTGCACATACAACTGATAAGGAAGTATTCGCTAATATAATAAATAAAAGAGAAAAATTCTTTCATTTGCAGGTTGTTAACTTACAAAGTCAGTGCTTAAGCACACTTTTTCTATCATAGACTTCCCTGGGAATAAGCCTGTATCTTCAAATATTATACAACACTTTACCTGCATCACCACCATGAATTTTTTAACCAACTTTCTACCTGCTTTCCAACTCTTCATCTAGTCTACCTCCCACTCACATGCTCCCTTCTCAGCAGGGTCTCCAACCAAGGCTAATGAGCTTATCTCATTTCCACTGAGCTGGTGAATGCTGGCAGCAGTTGACAGTGAATGCTGGACAGAAAATGTGAATCTGTAGTTCACATAGAATACCTGAATCATTAGAGAACTTTACAACTAGTGACAGCACAGTAGTTTTATTCAGTATTTTTCATGCTGTCATTATTAAGTGGCAGATATTTTTAGCCACCAAAAGCCAAATCCATCTGCAGCAGCAGCGTTTCCAAGGAGACAGAATAATTTAAACACATGTGGAACTACATCTCTGTTTTCATCAACTACTCTGTTACTGGAGCACTTCTGAGTCAGATTTCTCATTTGATGGGGGGAAAGTGATTTGAATACATGGATTTGAGACTGTAATTTAACAGCTGAGCTTATGCTTTTAGATACGTATCCATTACTTACAAATAGCAAATGTTAGGATACAGCTCCACTATTTTTCAGTGTTATTTACCAGTTTTACATTTCAAGATAACAAAAAAATGCAAATAAACAAAAGATACAGCTCACCAGTCTTTCAGAATAATTTTTTTAATCACTCACATTTGCTGCAAATTACTGATTTTTTTTTAGCAAACATACCAGGCTCCATTTTCTGAAGAAGCAGCTAGGAGGAAAGGACACCACCCCTGTTGGTAAGGTACATAAGTAAGCAGACAGTGGACAAAGCTTCTTCCAGTCCTTTTTAGCACTCAGAAGAGTCCTATTGGCTATTTCCAGTTTTTCTTTATGGCACAAATTTTTAGTAATTGTAGGTCTGCTTTAAGGGAAATCTCTCAGTGAATACAACAAAAATGGATTCATGCCTTTACTGATTTTAATCTCTGAAATATATTAAAACTAAATTCCACCATTTTAGCTTTATAAATATATATACACTCAAATCAGTTATAATCACAATTTATTTATATCAATCAATATTTTTGCTTCAAACCAGCAAAACAGGGTCCTGTACAACAATTATTTCCTATGTGTAAAATGTAGAGGTAAGTCATGAGAGAGCTGACTCATTGAAATCCTTGCCCCAGTGAGACAATTATCAAAATATCCTATTGTTTCAGTGGGGCCAGGACTTCTGCCTTTAGTCCTATATTCTCATATAATGTGACTTGATAAACCAATCTACTTTCTGTACCAAGCAATTTATTTGCTGCTTGCCATCTCCAGACTGTGTGAACTAACAGCTGCTGCTAACACACACTCTGCAGAAGCAAGCTATTTCAACAATTTATTAAAACTCAGATGTAAATGCTGTAGGTACTACAAGAGTTATCTGTCTCATACACATAATAATATGTATCTTTTTTTCCTTTATAACAAAGATAATTTTATACCTGAGTTACCAACCACATTTATTCCAAGCCTAAAAATAATGCAAAAAATCTACAAAATCCCTTTCAGCAGTGCTGAGGAGCCATTCTTACTGTTTGTTCACCACTAAATAAGACAGTTTCAGAAGCAGTTTTTTTCAGAAGCATTTTACTATGCAAACTCAAAGAAAGCATTTTTAGATCTTCCAGCACTCTCTTCCTGTTGGTAGCATACACTGTATTTTCAACAGTGAGTATTTCCATCACACAAAATGACCTCTCTTCCTACAGCTTACTGAGCAACTTCGGCATCAATGAGATGCAATGCATATCCTGTCACATGAGAAAGCTGCCAGCATCAGGCATGCCTATGATTTCACTGTTTATGGATCTCACATCCGTTGAAACCTCCAAGGCAGCAGAAATAATAACGGGAAAAGCTGCTTCAGAGTCATTTGTGAGGAACAAGCAAGATGCTTGCACATGCATTTTTTATCTAAGAAATGTTGTGCAAGGATCAAGAATACCTATTCATAACAGGAATTTTTTTCACCCTTACCTGTAAATCCGGTTTCTGTGTTTCAGCTCTGTCAGTGCAGAATGAAAGGTTTACTCCCCCTTTTTCCATCCATCAGACAGCAGCCATCCAATAACTGAAGTCATCCTGGCATCCTCTGGAACATGCTCTCTCCCTTATTTCCCACTCCCCACCCCCATCTGCATGCTAGCAAAATGGGAAAACAGCAAGAAGAAAACAACAAAAAAGCACATCTAAAAACCGGCTTTAATAAGCTAATTAGTAGTCAGTGAGGACACTCAGTACTAAAAGGTAATGACAAAATTTAAAGACAAGGAAAAAAAAGTCTATTAATAAGCTTTCAGCTCCACTACTGAATAGGAATTCTCCCTTTCAGCTCCTCTTTGTAAGGAAAAAACAAGCAAACAGCTGTAGGAAGACAGTTACTGCCTGTATACATTCTTTGAGCCTGACTCAGCTATCCAGATCTTCAGTGAAGAGTGCTGCTGCGTATTTAGGAAAGCTTGTGATTATCAAAATAACAGTGGTGCTTTCATACAAACAAGGATCTGAAATCTCAATGCAGATTAGAATAATTCAGAGATAGATGCCAGGAATTTCCTATAAAATATGTTTTCTTTCCGTTTGAGGCAGTATTTATAAAATACCTCAAAAAGAATAATTAGTAGATACCTCTTTCTTGAATGCTAGCTGTGTAAAACTCTACCTCTATAACTGGCACATGCACATTTATTTTACTGAATTTGTAAGAGAGCAGCTAATGTTCAGTGTGCTGCATGAACTTTACACAAAACTTTCTACCTAAATAAGATTTCAAATGCAGAGAATGACTAGGTGAACAATTTTCAATTAATGTGCCTGAAATATACTCCAGTCTCTTTGCAGCCTCTTAAATCTAGTTTTAAAAAATTTTTTTTCCAAGATTAGAGAATTTTTATTTTCTACGTCTCTATAATAAATCAGGTAGGTATCAGCTCAGTTGAAGACAACACCATCACATTTCGTTTATGACAGTTTAATTACATTTAAAACCAAAATCAAACATGAGTCTTCTTAGCTAAGATATCATTTACTGCCATATCAAAGCATTTGTCTCCAGGATTTCCCCTTTAAAGAAAAACATTAAGCAGCAGAAGCTGACAAATACCTTTGTGTTTACAAATTTTAATCTCCAGCTATAGTTTTCCAATAAAATTAACTGTGAATTCCTTTAAATACGAGCATCTGTTCTCCTCTATGAATTATTGATCTTTAACGACAGCAAGACTATACCAATTAGCATACTTTCACTACAAAGTAATAGCTGATTTAGCTTCTGAAAAAATTAGCTGTCAGTCTTATCACAACAAACTGCCAGCAGATCCTGTGCGTAACGTTCAGATTCTGTCTTTACAAGTAAAGTAGGTGTCTTTTTAACCAAATTACCTCAGTTTAACATAAAACCTCTTCTTAGATGCCTAGAAAAATGGAAATCCCTTCCTGCAAGCATTAAAAAACTATTAGGTTTCAAATCCAAAAAATCAATACCATTTTCTTTAGTGGGGAAAAAAGGGAATACTGAGGAGCAGCTAAAAAGACATTTGGCCCTGATAAGCAATTGGCTGGAAGACTTCAAATATATTTTCTTTTTGGTCTACAGAAAGAAATTTGGAATTGAGCACCAACACTTCAGCTTTCAACCAGCCTGACTGCTGAGAGAAATTAACAGACATATAGAACTGCAGTGCTACAATTAGACTTAATAAACATTTTTAAAATTTAGATGCAAGGTGCAGCACTGTTCCATTCCCCAAGCACCATTAGAATAGCTAGCCAGAAAAATGGGCAGTACAAACAAGTCAATCATAATGCCTTGCAAAATCTACTGTGAAAATAGGAGAGTATGACCAACAAAAACCCCAACAGCTCTACAGCAGGCACAGAATGAAGCAACTCTTAATACAGACAGACAGTGTTTCTAAAGTAAAACACAAATAGCATTGCTACCAAAACTGATTAGCATTAAGTAGGCTGCTGCTTCCCCCACAGTCCACAAGGGCTGCACACACAAGCCTCCCCAGCAGTGGGGTCTGTGCCATCTCCAGAACCTAACCTTGCCAGTTTCCTCAGATTTCTGCGTAACACCAGACAGTCCTTGTGAAACTTGCCCCAATTTGCACATCAAGAATTGAGTAAAGTCGTTTACGTAATAAATGCGTTTTAAAGATATGAAATTCACTTCTGCAGAGTGCTGAGGCCATTCTCCTGCGCAGGTGGGGGCGTCAGGCTGCCTGGGCAAAAGCCCAACCTGGAGCCAGCACAGCTGGTGGCCCTGACAGAGGAAGGCAGCAGCAGCCCCTGCCCAGCCCTTGCCAGGACCCTTCCTTCAAGCGGAGCCTCTTGCCCCTGGCCCCTGCTGGAGCTGTGCCCCCACTGCCCTGCTGGGACCCGGCCAGGCAGCTCCCGAGCCGGACCCGGAGGGCTGAGCCTGCCCGAGGGATCCCAGACCCGCATCCCCACCAGGCTCCCAGCCCAGCCCGGCAGCCAGCCCCGGCCGGAGCCGCTCCGCCCCGCTGAGCTGCCCTCGGCTTCCCTCTCACCTGCTCTGTCCAAGCCTCCTGCTGCACTGGCTGCTCCCCGGCAGAGCACCTGGACCCGACTGGCCCTTTCCAGAGCCAGCACCTGCTAAATCTCGGCAATGCTTTCCAGCTCCAAAGTGCCATTATTGGACTAATTAACCACATATACACAGAGATGGAGAAATGGAAACAATCCAGTTTGTACCCAGTCCCTGCTGGGACTCTAGGAATTACTTTTTGTACCTGTATTTGTTTGGCTATTTCTCCTTTTTTTAAACTTACCTATACTTGATACTCCACACAACACACATTTATCTTTTTTCTCCTGAGCTATTACATTGGAAAAAAGGAAAGCTCCACCAGAAAGCAGATTCCTGCAACAACTTCCTTCACTTTTTTCCCCCTGATTATGTGTATTGCTACCAAAATATTTACTTCTGTTTTCTCTGACCCTACAAAGAATGAAGCTTCTTTTGGAAATCCCTGCATAAAATAGTTTGACAGGATTAGCTCCCCCCTAAATAAACCTTCAGGCTGTGGAACTGGATAGCACCACCTTCACCATCTTAGTTTCTCCTGAAATGCAAATCTTTCCAAGTAGGAGAGAAGGCAAGAAATGGCTGAGGGCAAAATGGTCTTGTAGATGTACAGATCTCAAAGAACTCTGATTGCTGGTAACTAATATCTCTTGATCTCCACTTCATACACTGCAGAGGCACTCACAGCCCCTGGATCCCAGCAGCTATACTCTGGTTACATAACTCTATGACAGTTTATCACACAGTCCTTCACTAAAACCAATTACTGTAGATCTCTGCTGTCAAGGGTGAGAGCAGCTCTAACATCCTTCAGGAAGGCACGGGTGGAGCTTGATGTTTAGAGAACTCTCCAGGCAGACTTTTGAGACAGTCACCAGTCTGTTCACCAGGCTACTGACTGCAGGCTCAGGCATTTGCCTAAGACAAGCCGTGGTTGCAGGAGCAGAAGAGCTATCACCTGACCTGTTGTAAGAGGTCAGATCTTCCACAGCAAAATCCTCTTCTGAAAGATTGCTCCTTGGATGTTGAAACAAATTTCTCACATGGGTCTAGAAATAAGACCTTTATTCACAGTCTTAAGAAATGCCTGCAGAATCTCAATATTCTGAAGTTTAAGTAGTTTGGAACTATCAAACAGGGTATGTGTGATACAGCTTCCATGAGTCTTTGGTAAAAAGACAACTCCAGAGTCAAACAGCAAAGTAAAAATGCAGAATCCATATAAGAAGCTATATTGGCTTCAGTGCCCTACTGACTGCATTCCATGAAGCCTGAAGACAGTTCAGGTGGAAGAGGTGGTGGATAATTATGGGCAATGTGCAATGAAAACATATCACCCTATATTTGAAAATCAAAGCTGTTTCAGGAAAGAACAGGATTCATTAAAGGCAGCATTTATACATTTTTACTCTTCAACAGAACCTAGAAGCCTGTACTGTGTCCGAAGGGGCTGAACCGTGTTTGCTCCAGGTCAGAACAGAAACAAACCCAGCCCTTTCTCATGAGGCACATCACACTGGTCAGTGGATCTGGCACTTGAATATATTCCTCCTGTTACAGTAGGAGGAATTAACTATCAAGGAGCTGTAAAAACTACACCGAGATGCTTGGCTTGCAGATGAAGATGCAGACTGAGCTCTGGGTGGGAGGCCAGAGAGAGACAAGAGGCTGTGAACTGTCAACTTTGGGATGACAAAAGGTACGAAGATGGGTGATGCTGGCCAGGTGAACAGACACTGAGAGACACAGCAGGAATTTGTCCGAGTCTCTAGCTGGTCAGAGTGACCCCGAGAAAAGCTCGAAAGTCTCTTTTCCCAGCCCGGTGCTTGAAGAACGAGTCAGGGCTCTTCATTTCTCGGTCTCAAGGTTGTTTACTGTATTTATCTATAAAATTATCTCTCCTGTCCTGACGAGGTCTGCTCAGCAGGACAGTCAGAGGCACTCTGCCTGCCCCCGGGGCGGTGTTATGTCTTTATACTAAATACTACGTATACAATGTTTACAAGTACTTTCCAATACCTACCACCTGTGATAGACAGCGAGCTTCTACTCTAAACCAATCTAAAAGTGCCAACATCACAGCAGAAGACAGAGGCCAAGAAGAAGAAGAAAGGCAGGACACGCCCAGATCCCTCCATCTTGCCCCCTGAATCTCCATTGTAAAAAAACCCAAAATCTACTTTTTCACCCTGTGATAAATTCACCATTATTCTACTTAATTTGTCGTGGCTTGCAGATCTTCATCTAACATTGGTAACTTGTTCCACGGATCATAATCCAAACCAAAGGCATTTTGGGCTCTGTGCCAGGGTCTCTGAGACCCCTGGCAGGGGTCTTGGCTGCTCAGGACAGCCAGAGGGATGTCCTGGGTCCTGACAGAAAATAAGGGCTGGTTCTGCATCCACTAAAGCAAGTGGAGAATGAATCTCATAAGCAGAAAATTTCTGTGTTTGCACCTTCTTGACTTTTTGCATCTTCTTGACTTTTATTGATAATTGATTTTGGAAAGCATATTCAAAAAGCAAGCTGTGAAGAACTTAATGTCAGGATCTGTTTGATACATTTCCTAAAGTAGTACTTTGAGTCCTATGGAAAGATGAGGGGATATAGCAATAGAATTAATGGGAGAGGTAGAATGAGAAATTTACCCTGTTTAAGGATCTACATTTAAGTGTTGCTGGCGAGGTACAGCTTCTTGGTTCTCTGTCATCTGTGATATAACCACTGTGCTTTACCATGTGGTTGGAGGAAGTCTGGCTGTTATTTCAGCTTCATGATAATGTTCTACTGCTACTTCAAACCTTGTATCCTCAGTTAAACATGAGAATTTGTTCTTCTTGCAATTATAAGGTTTAAAATGTTAATTTTCTGTGTTTTTCCTCTTCTTTCCTCTGTAGTAAAATTCATTAGCATCATTCTTGGCAATTACCTGTTCTATTAGTAAGCTTAATGCATGTCCTTAATTCCCTTTTAAGCAGAAACAGAATGTCCTGGTTTGGGTTGGGACAGAGTTTTTTTTCTTCAGAGTAGCTGGTTTGGGGCTGTTTGTGTTTGTGGCTGAAACAGTGATGATAACTCAGGGATGTTTTGGTTACTGCTGAGCAGGGCTGACATGTTCTCATCTTATTGCAGGGGTTCCATTCTGTTGTCTCCTTATCACAAAAGTTTCACACCTTTTTGGTGTTTCTTGTGGGCAGCTCTTCAGAGCACTGACTTTCTTCTTCACAAAGGAACCAACTGACTCCAGTTCCCTTCTCAGCCAGCCATCCCACTCTTTTATAGCACTTTTCTTCTCATTGATTACAGCTGTGGCCTGTTAAAGTCAGGCCTGTTCCTAATCTTTGCTAATTGGTCCAGCTGCAACTCCTTAGGGGTAAGATTACTTTCTACACTATCTTTATTTTCTTATATTCTATCCCCCTACACTGACAGACAGTCAAAGCTTTTTTTGCCCTCACTGGTGAGTGGGCTGGGCTGCACAAGGAGCTGGGAATGGACACAGCTGGGCCAGCTGATCCCAGCTGACCCAAGGGGTATTGCAGACCATATGGCATCAGGCTCAGTGTATAAACTAGGGGGGAGCAGCAGCAGTGGGAGGATGCTCACAGTGATGACATTTGTCTTCCCAAGCCAGTTACGTGTGATGGAGCCCTGCTGTCCTGAGCATGGCTGAACACCTGCCACCAATGGGAAGTGGTGAATGAATTCCTTGTTCTGCTTTGCTTGTGTGTATGGATATTGCTTTAGTTGTTAAACTTTTATCTCGATCTCAATGAGGTTTTTCCCCTTTTTACCCTTCAAATTCTCTCCTTCATCCCACTGGAGGGCAGTGAGAAAGCTGCAGTTTGGGATTTTGTTGCTGTCTGGGGATAAACCATGACAGAGTCCTAGATTTAAAACTGTAATGGCAAATAATAAAATTAATGGGAATTCATTCCTTCTGTCAAGGATGGAATGGTTTATCTTTTGGTCAATAACAATGCTATCCAATCCTTCAGGTAAGTTATGGTCGAGTAGGGAAACAAAAGTTCTGCTTCCCTTCCTCTCTATCTGTGAGAGTGCTTGGCTGAACTTTGTCCGCCCACCCCTCTCATTGGCTCTGCCTCTGAGGACAGCTTCCTTCAGGTGATGGGACTGAGGTAAAGGCTGCCTTTCAGGATTTAGTGGTTTGACAGTTATTTTGAGCTTAAAATCCAAATTTGACTTTCTGACTTCCTTGTGTGTGCCACAATGTTCTCATGCTGAGAAGATGCAATCAACCCAGTCTTCGATCTTAGACATTGTTAAAGCAGATGGAAATTATTCTTTCAGGGGAAGCTGGGAGTTACAGGAGACTAACTGTAGGTGAATATACGTTTTGCATGTGTATGTTCTTTAAACATAAAAAATTCCTTTTTTTTTTTGTGTATTCTGAGTAGATGTTTTTATCTGTCATCTGATATCCAGATATCTCCATTTCAAGCTCACCTGCTGGCCAGAGGCAGCAAATGAGGATATTTGCAAGGACAACACTGAGGCCTGAGTTAAAATCCTCCAGAGTAAATCAAAGGGTTCCTGCTGGCATCCACAATCTCTTCATCAGGGTATATGCAAGTGGTAGTGATATATGATGTGCTCTAGATTTAGGTGAAATCAGTGATTTCAGTGGCATTTTGGAGTGCACCTTATTCTGTATGGCTGAAATTTGTGTTTTTTGTGTCTTTATGTGTACATGTGCACAGATACTATTGCATGTCTCAATACTGTTTAAACTGAAGAATCTGGGTCCAGTTAAAAATGCTTTTAAATTGAACAGACAGGTTCTGTAGCTGAGTCCTTATTTTAAATTTTACTGGTGTTTTTCAAATGGTTAAAAGAAAGAGAAAACGTTTTTATTACCATGGCCTGAAAAGGAAAAAGTAATCTCTTGATCTGAAGAGAAGCAAACAGATTATCATCAAAATCCGATAATGAGTGGGTACAAAGAGCTGATCTTCATCTCTCCTGCCTTTTAAAATCAAAATTATTTTTGCCTGAGTTCAGTCACAGACACTTTTACAAAAGGGAGGACAAAAGGGTCAGGCTGAGGACAAAGCACTGAGAGTGTCATGGGGAGAAATCTTTGAAGCAGCAGCAGCACTTGAGGTGCTGTTGTGACATGGGAAGTCCTGAGGATTGGTGAACTTGCAGGGCAGGGTTCAAACTCAGGTAGGAGCTAAAGACAGATCTGCAAACAGAGCAAGCAAGAGATTGGCAGCTCCAGGAAGGGTAAGGGCAAGGGAAGGCATGAGCAGTGTAGGACTGGAAGCACCCAAGGGATGGCTGTGTCCTTCTGTCTGGAGATGCTTGGAGCAGCAGAGCTAACATCCCCCAGGGCTGCCAGCTCAGATCTCAGGTCCTGAGATCATGCCATGCCTGGATTACTTTGTCATAAGCCATGCAGAACCTCTGGAGCTGAAATTGGGTTGGCATTTTGTCTTTAGTGAGATTGCAGGGTTGCAGTCCTTATGAATGTGAATATGGCTGGGACTTGGGATGTGAAGGATGTGCAGGAGAAAATAAAAATCCTTCCTAAAGAACAAAATGGCTAGATTTTAACTTGGACTTCAAGATGGTTTTCCATGATGGTGTTTGGAGGTAATTAATGTTTTTAGCTGAGGGATCAGTGAAGAGCCAGGTGGAAGCCTGCCCATGTCATTGAAACATTTTATCTTTCCTTAGTCTGATTTCTATATGCTGTAGAGGAAAAGATTTCCAGCAGAACAAGAAGGGACTTGAAAAAAATAAAGCCCTCTGAGTGCCAAATCTATTATCTGCCTTATTAGTACGTCATTTGCTGTGTTTACTGAAAACTCCAGTCATGCTGGGAGTTATCCATCCGATATGATCCATGTGCTGTGGCTCTTCTTCTGACTAAATGTGATTTTTATCAGCTCTGTTTACAAGTTGGAAAAATCATGCAACTTCTGCTGAAGCCTTTGAGTGTCTCAGTCAAGGTACTGGAAATACCAGTTCTGAGAGGATCTTCAGAATAAAAAGAAATATGAATTTTGTCTTTAGGGTGAGAGAAAAACAGAGCTGTCAGAGCTGCAGATAGTATAGTTTATGCGTTTTTTTCAGAAATATTAACCAAGTGTTTAGACATAAAAGGATAATGGTATGGAAGAGGGCTCCATGTTCAACAAACTGAAAAGCATGTCTGTGTTGTGATGGAAAGAATCAGTTTGAGAAAACAACAGGCTTTGAGACTAACTTCAGCTGTATTCCATTGTCATGACCCCCTGAAGCACGTAGAAGAGGGAAGAATGAAATTCCCAGCTCCCCATCCATAAACTAACTGCAATAAGAGTAACTTGGGGCATTTTTGTGCAAGAAGGTAATAGCTTGTTTTATTTTTTTCATCTGTATTGCTCCAAACTTTAGTGTTCAAGGACTGTCTTTCAACTTCAAGACAGATTGGGCTGCAACCCACTTAAGGCAGGAGTTTATGCAAGACAGTGTGTGTGAGATAAGCCCATCAGGGCTGTCCTTATAGATGTGAATCCCAATTATAGAAGGGAATATTGATCAGCCACTCCACCAGCTGTGGCAGATCTGTGCCCTGGACAGAGACTGCAAGGCTTCTTGCTTGCATGCTCACTTTTGTGCTAGCTCAGGCTAACCCAAGGGTCTTCACCTGGGCTGTAAAACCTTTACTGCACTGCTTCCCTCCTGTTTGCTGTCTGTGGGTTTGGACACTTAAGTTTGTTAAATACCTGACAAGGCAATAACCTTATCTCACCATCAAAACCTTGGTAGCAGAAAAGCTCATTATTCTGTCTATTAATCTCCTTTTTCTCCCAGACAGAAGCACTGCCTAGGAGTTTCTTGTTTCATGTCTCTGTACTTACCATTATGGCTTCTTAAATCTTCCACTTCTGCCAATTAAATCAAGGTTTATGTGTACAGCTGGTACAGGGCTCTGGGTGCTGTAATCAAATCCTTTTTCTTCACGAGAATGAATTATATTTCCATCCGTATTTTTGTCTAGTGCTTAGACTTGTCACAGAGAGAAGCTGACAGGCAGAGGGCACTTTGCTGCTGTGTTTTTCTGGCTGTAGTTGAATTATGTCCTTATGAAGTCACTGATGGAAAAGAATCTGTGCTCCTTGTAATCAACAGGTGTCATACTGAATGTGTCTCATGGATGGTATCTCCACAAACAAATTGTAGGCACTGGGGGGGTTCTTTTGTGGTGCTTTTATATAATCTCATGTTACTAGCCTCTTCCTCCAGAGATTATCTGGATATCATTTTCTTTTGCTTAAACTGACTGTTAATACAGATGTGTATCACTTTGAAGTACAGAAGATTTTGGTTCCATATAAATGCTTAACACATTTGAGTTAATAAATACTTGTGTTCTGGACTTTGAAATTAATTCTACCCCCTGAACCCCCCAAACTTCTCTTCTGCTTACTAGCAAATAATAGGACCTCAGTTGTTCATGTATCTCAACAATGTCATCCTACAGTTGTTGGCTGTGTCCAGACTTGGGGGCCAACCCAGTGCCTTTGCTGGAGCTGGCTGGCTGTCACCTTAGCTCAGAATTCAAAGATGGGTTAAGAACAGCACTATGGGCTTTTATTCCTTTCCATGAGCTGTAGCAGCAATACAGTGAATATTAGTTACGTTAATAAAGGCATAAAATATTTGCAGTCAGATTAACCTGATTCTTGTGGCGAAGTATACAAGAGTATTTGAAATGCAATAGATGCTTTTTGAGTACGTGTGACTTCTAAATAAGAGAAATGAGTGCATAGGCAGCAGCTGCAACTCTCCTGTTACTTGCTCTGTACTCCTGAATTTAAGATGCAAATTATTCTGCATATGCCTCCTTGGAAATATTGAGGGATGGTGATTGAGTGTTTTCTGAAGAGAAAACTTTTCAGATTAGGCAACTGTTAAACATATTGCGTCTCTCCTGAAGGAAGTTGCAAAAAAGTTTGCTTTCACTCATGTATTTTGCTGCATTTTTAATCAAGGAGGGAGAAGGGGAATTGTAGACATGTGCCAAAAGTATTTAAGTTGAGTGAAACATCCTGCCAGCTGACCAGAGGCTTGCTCTGATCCTGCTGGATGTGTATTAGCAAAATCAATGCAAATATATTTCTCATGCCATTCTCTCTTGTAGCCTCCATTTCTGTGATTTAGCTGACTGTAACACCAGAGAAAGTACAGAAGAATAAATTGGCCCAGGCAAAAGCTCTCATCACAGGTAGGTGCTAGATAAATGAGAGGTGCAGCAGAAAGAATCCTTGGGCCGCGATCTCCAGGCAGTGGCTGTCCTTTATACTCACCCTTATTGATTCACAGAGCTATTACATTTTCCACATTGCTCACTTTGAATCTGCTGTAGTTTGGCCTGTAGGTGGAGTAAATAGATGAATGTACCAGAATAAGGAACTTGATGTATTTTATTTTGTATTTTTTTAACAGGAGAAGTGATTTAAGGTTATGCACAGAAAGCAGGAAGCTTCACTGAGATAAACAAGCTTGGATTACATCAGAAATATAAAACATTCATTGGCTATATTGATGTGGCTTTATTTAGGGGTTTATTCTGGATCCCCTCAGTAAATACATAATACTCACATTGAGATATTTTCTTGATAATGTTTGGAATTGTTTCTGTTACATACAGTGCTTCAAAATACTTTATTTTGTTTGTTGTTTTCACTGAAAGGAGCCATAGAAGAAATCCTATGCTGCTCTCTCCTCTATTGAGAGCAAAGTACAGAGGTTAAAATAACTTTTTGTGGATTTGAAGAGAAGTTGGTTTAGATTAAATCCAACAGCAAAAAGCTGTCAGATGAACATTCCTAATAACAATTTTGAGTCAAGATTGGGAACACAGCAGGAATTTATTTGCCATGTTCAACTAAAAAACAATTTACAGGTATTTATACACACTGTAGCATCCAAGATTCTTTAATAGACACTCCCAAAGTCCAGGCAGTTTATTGCACCATGGTGTAGGTGTTTGTTTTAGTTACTACCAGAATATCTCATCTATCTTTGTTTAATGGATAACCCAAGTTTTATTCAGCTGAGGAGTGCTTTATTAAATTTGCTGTCCTGGTTAGACAATTACTACTGATTAAGTTTTCTGAGGTGTGCAGGCCTATGAAATGGCTCCCTTGCTGTACCTGCAGTGTATTAATCAAGTTTTCTGGGTGTATAGGCCTGTGACTCTAACTGTGTCCTGATATCTCTCTTGTTCTATGATATCTCATTAATCTCTAGTTACGTGACAGCCATTAAACAATTCTTTATTCAATTTTGTTCTTTGGCTGTTAAGAATTTATAAATTAATATATTATATTAAATATGGGGTATGGGTCCGTGGAGTTCCTTTCTGCAGTCACGGTGAGGCAATTTCCCAGGGTTTTCTACTGACACTTGGCAAACACAGATCTAAATCAAAACCAGCTAAAATAACACTCAAATGTTCCTTAACTAATTAAACAGAGTTCATGAGAAAGTTTTTAAAGAAAGTCTGTTTCACTTTTATTTCCATTTAGCAGATATGCTAGATGGAAATAAAAACTACCTGGGTGGGTTTTCAGGAGAGAACTGCATGAGGGAAATTATTTGGAGCTGGTCAGCAGAGTGAGGACCCTGAAATAGTGCTTGGCTTTGGCTGTGATGGCACAGTAGGACAGAGTGGGTAGAAACTTGAGAGCATGTTTTGCTCAGGATTATACGTTTCCTAAATTTGTTGCTGCTGCTGGAGGAAAACAAATTAGCTTGTTTTGAATTTTTATGCTTACATGGCTTCAGCTCTTTCTTTCATTGGAGCTGTGCTAAGTTATGCTTTTGTTACTGCTGCAGATGGCAAATAAAACTCAATTAGTCAAAAAAAAATCCCATAATCTTTTGAGATGGTTCCCTAATTTGCTAATGGCATGGAGTTTGGTTAAAGCAGACATGCATTTGTTTCTCTGTATTAAACTGAACCCTAAGCTTCACTGGGTAAAACAGACCAAGAACCCATTTCTTCTGTGAAATATTCATTTCTGCATATTACTGTCTCTAAAACGTTGCTGGAAGGTTGGTTGTTTGAAAGTAGTCAGCCATTATCTGATTCTTCCAAAATACTGCTAGGGTAGATTAAATATAGTAGAAGTACCCAGAATTGTGTTACATCACCTTTTTTTAAATGTCTTTAAAAAAAAAGATTGTTTATAGATGATACTGCATTGCTGGTGTATTTAGAGATGATGTGAGTTTCCCTGAAAGCTTGGTTATCCCCTGTAATAACTAAGAAATTTTCAGTTTTAGGATTGTGAAAAACACCCAGAACAATAGAGTGGTTGGTATATCTGACTGGTCTTTTTTTTAGGTAATAGTGAATCTGTCTGTGAATAACCCAGACCTCATTCAGCCTGAAATAATGACTTGAGTAACTGCAAGGAGGAAATAAGGAGTTCTGTCCCAATCCAATGAAACATCTTCTTTGTTATTAGTGCCATGGAAACCTGGAGGCCTATTTACATGCTGAGGTTATCACGTGTTAAGTGCTTTCCTGGATTGAGAATTCTTTTGCATCTTTATTGAAAATCCACTTAAAAAACAACTGCATCAATCTCGTTGTGATTTTGGCTCCTAAAGCAGGTTTTGCCGTGCTGCTGCTTTCGCTCTACTAATGCTGAATCTTTTTTGCACTGCTTTTACTGTTCTTTGTGACTTGAAGTGAACCTGATTCCTATTTTTTAAAATCCTTTTAGGGTGACATGCTTTTCTTACACTTCAAGAACAATGATATTGCTGACAGTGTTAGTGCAGGGAACTTTTGTGATGTTTACATTCATCTTATGTGCTGAATAAAATCACTACCTCCTCATATGGCCATTAAGTTTGTATATTTTATCAGGTAGGAGAGTAAATCTGCATCTTAAAACATCAGCTGAGATGTTTTGAGTTTCCATTTAAATTTGATAGGGCTGAAATTTCTAAAATCCTTTTTGGTCCTGAGATGCTTCAGGACAGTTGTCATTCTCCAGGTCCAGGTGAAGATAAAAATCACGTTTGACAGAAACATTAGTTGTATTTGGGGCAGAGGAAAAGGGGAGACAGATGAGAAGAAAGAATGTTTGTTTTCTAATGTGCATCTTAAGGACAACATTTTACAAGATTAATGTGTATATGCTTATTCTTATATCTTGAGCTGCTAGGGAGTTGAGCAGCTGTTTCATTATGCAAATTCAAAGCATAAGGAGAGTTCCTAGTCAAGATTTTTGAACAGTATATGTGACCTCACCTGTGATTAATGCTGGGCCTGCGGCAGTGGGCTGAATCCAGCTTCCTCTAAAGACTTTGATCAATGTCTTTATGTAAGGGGGTGTAGTAATTGCTGCATCTGACTTGCTTTAGGAATGAGGTTATTGTATCACAAAAAATGTATCTGTAAATCATATCTATAGAATAGAAGTTGTTAGCAGTTTCTGTAATACAGAAGGAACATCTTTAATGGAAAGCTGTATGATGGGAAGGTGTGTTTGTGGTTGGAGATTTTTTGGAAGGGGTGATGTAAAGGTGATCTTTCCCTGCTGGGAGACCCTGCCTCTGGAACAGAATTAATCACTCTTTAAGTTGTGTTACCTGACCTTAGCAATTACTCAGTCAAACTTTGTTTCATGACATAAAGGAAAACATAGCATAATAAAATCTGTGGATCCCAGTAACTCTTAAAGATTTGTGTACATAATCCAGGTGCCTAAATGAGAGCCTGAGTGGCTCTGAGTGCATGATGTAGGGATGCCTCAGCTCTGAAATTACTTCTCTTAAGGGGTGAGTGAGTAACTAACCTAAATATAGTCTTGTTCCCAATTGACTTAAATTCACTCCACAGCAAAGTTCTTGCAGATACCTGGAAGAAGAGAAATGCAGGAAATTGCTTCTCTAAACTGATTCTCTTGAATCTCAGAACCATATGGGTAAATCTCTATTCTAGGACAGCAATATACGAGGGATGGTAAAAATAATCTTGAATAAGCAATGAAGTATTCTAGTTTCTCATGTTGGATAAAGTTTATATGACTATGAAATCCATTTGTTGGCAGGGATATTTTCTCATGTAGGAACAACAGTGGCCTAGCTTAATTCTCACCTCCTGTCTTGGCTTTCTGGAATGAGTTGGAAAAGCTTTGTTAGAGACATCATTAGAAATTATCTTGTTCTTTCCTTGCCATTACCTTCAGCTGCTCTGTAGCATTGATGACTTCAGGTGGGCAGATGCATTTCCTTTTCTAAGGTTAGGCATCTCAAAATCCATGTATTCCTTACCCTGAGCCCTGTAAATGCAGGATGTAGGTATGAAAAACTGTAGGATTTATCTTTTACTTCAAACCTAATTTAGCCAAGAACATAGAAACATCTGAGAGTTGGAGGGGGAGAGTACACCAAGCAAAGCTCATACTCAGCTTGGTGTCTGAGCTAGCTCATTTCCAGCTAACTGGGTGCATCTAAAACACTGGACTGTGTTTTATATCTCACTTTGCTGTGTGCTATCAGTGATATTCTCATGGACCCCATCCTGCCAGTGGAGGCTGATACAAGGACAGCCTCTCTCTTTGAGCTCTAAGAGAGGCCTTTGTGTCTTTCACAAGTAGCTTTTATCTTGGGATGGGAGAATGTAAAAAAAATATAAAATCTCAGGACCAGCAGCAAATGAAAGACCCAACCCAAAGCAGAAAAAGGCAAGTGTTTTTTGCCTAGACTTTTCTTCTAGCTAAGAAGCTGTACTTTGAGCATATTGATGTGCCAGATTTTTATCTGTGGGTGGCACTTCATGCTCACTCTTCCCTTGGAGCCTGGAGAATGTTCTTGGGGGCTGCAGCTCTTGCCAGTGCAGTGGGTTACTCTGCTCCTTGGGTCTCCTGTGCCCACCTGAGGAGGCACCTCCCTGAGCTCCTTTAGGCTCAGTCACTTGTTCTTCTTAGAAACATTCTTGTTGGAGATGGAAGCAGTGCAGCCAGTACCCCCCTCCCCCCGCCCGTGGGCTTCTTGTTCCACCCATGGCCAAGGCAGCAGCTGAGTAGCAGGGGACTGAAGTATCACAGGCTGGCCTTCCTCCCCTGGCAGATGTAAGGCTGTGCCCTCTCTTCCTTTAGCACAAGATGTGTACAGTAGTTACTTGTAGCATTTTCGATTCAGAACAATTGGTTTGTTTTCCTAACTCATACAGGGCTCATTTTTATTAAACTGCCTAACACTGAAGTGTCAGGTTGTTTTTGTCATCTTATTTCTTTAGCATCTATCAGTAAAGAAAATAATTTTCTTTGTCTTATTTTCTGCAATTTGTCAGAAGGGTCATTCAGTCAGGTTTGGTGTTGATGGCAGCCACAATTCACAAATGCTTTTTTTTTTTCCCCCCTCCTACTTGTGTCCCTAGAGCTGGTCTGTAGCTGAACAGAAGGCTTACAATTCCCCACTGAATTTCCAGGACTGCTGAATGAATAAATTGTATAGGGGAGTGAGTGGGAGGGAAAACTCTTCTTCTTTGTTGTGGCTTTTTTTTTT
>JAYDZK010000056.1:59901411-59915248 GCA_034509185.1 Euphonia xanthogaster | reverse complement strand
CGATCTCTCTTCCGATCTTTCTTTGTTGTGGCTTTTTTTTTTATTCAAATGAAAAATGTATTCTTTAAACTAGCAAAGCAAATAACTATGGAAGTGAGCAACACCAACTATAGAATGGGCTTGAAATGTGCAGGATTCAATATCCAAGTATGGTTGTTCTGTAGATAAGCCATATGATTTCTTTTTCTTTTCCAAAAGAAATTAAAAGCAATCTGTGCTTAATATATGCGTGGAAAATAACCTTTAGTATTTCATTAGGCTACTTTATATTACAGGCTGTCAACTTGGACAAAATCCAAGCAGGGAGGGGAGTTCTTAAAAGCAGCCCTTCCCCTGCCTCCCTCCACCATCTCAGTGAAGTGCAAGATCCAACTACTTAAAATGTGCTTGCATGCTCTCACTGCAGTAAATACCCCTATTTATCCCTATTTCTAATTGCTGCATGTGCATACATATCCATGCATAACACTATCTCTGAATATTGAAAAGTATTCCTTAACATTATCCTAAAGCAACTGTGGCATTTCAGCTTGGTTGGGGGTTTTTTGTTTTTTTTTTTTTTTTTTGTTTTTTTTTTTTTTGTTTTTTTTTTTTTTGGATGCTGCTGATGTTTACAGAGAAACCCAAAACTACTCCTTAACCTTGAAGAATCTGATGTTGTCTATTTGATGCTCAGAAAATAGAGGCTGTGCAGGCATGAAACCTCCATGGAATAATAAGAAAGACGTTTTGAAATAATAGGTAGAAAGGCATAGGTGATTCAAGCCAGCTTGTTTAGTCAGGGAAGATAAACTCAGTCCCAGACCATTATAGACATTGTGAATAAACCCAGAGGGTACCTGCAAAAGGAAATGAGATGTTTTTTGGCTGATAGAGTAAGCAGCAGAGTAATTAGGTGTTAAAGTACACATATCACAAAGCAGCTTGAAAATATAATTGATGGGTCTCTGTCTTCTAGCAAGGAAAGAAGGGACAGTAAATGGAGAGCAAAATACCTGATTTTTCTTTTTTATTTTTGTCAAAGATGTTTTGATTTTTAGTGTTAATATGTCAGATTACAGGCTCAGTTGCCCACCATGCTGACACTGTAGGCATGTCTTTTCCATCTGACCCAGATAGCAGGTGCAGTTTTAATGTAGGGGAATGATCATCTTTGTAGGAGCTTTTCATTTTACCTAGTCTGCTGTGAGATTCCAGACTTAAGTTTCAGCTTCATACAAAGTCCTTGGCATGCAGGAATTGAGTGACATTTCATCAGCAAAAGCAGAGAATTGGTCTGCAATTGTTAGAAATGTGCTCAGAATTACTGACTGTTTTTCTCCTTATTTTTTTTCCCTGGTGTTTTCAGAAATGTGGCTCTGCAGTGCTTTTCAATAGGCTAAAATCAAAGTTGAAACCTAACCAGCCTTGAAACTGAATTTCCTTTGGCTGTGTCAGCACCTTGTGTGCTTGTAAGAGGCTGCCTAGCACCCCATCTCTCTGAAGTGTTGAGGTGCTTTTGTGGATGAAGAAATGTGGCTTTAAATGTTTGAGCCTCATTCCTTATTTTGCCTTAAAAATCATGATTGACCTATGCTAAAGAGGGATCTGGTGTAAAGAAGCAGTTGAGGATATTTCCTTCAGATGCAGTTTTAGAAGGGGCAGCATCTTTGTTCAATAACATTGATCAGGCTGTTAGGATGCACAAATACACTTCTGTCTCTGCCATGTCAGGAGATTAATTGCTATTGCCATGGAAGAGCCTGTGCATCCTGGACAAGCAGCTCGCTCTTCTCACAAAATGGGTGTTAGGTGTGCTATTAGTGAGAAAATGGGGTAGGCAAATATCTGGCCTCTGTCAATTTAGTGCACCTTTCTTTTGAAGTCAAAGCTCAGTTGGGGTTCTTACAGCACTGTGTATCTTGGGACTCCAAAATTAGGATTAGTCTTGGTCAGAGCAAATATCACAGGAGTGGGAAAGGTGAGGATGTGAGAGGATCTGTCTTGCAGTACTGAGGTTCATTTCTTCTCTTCTCTCCCATCTCCCATAGTATTTCCTGCTGGTTTATCTGTTATCCTTCCTCCTACCTTACAGCTGATACAGATAATTTCCCATAGGACCAGGAGATCTGGGTTTTTTTTGCCATGGTCACGTGTGCTGGGAAAAACTGGGGCCAAAGCTATTGATCCTTGACCATGAAGAGATAGAAACTAACAGTCAAGCTGTAGATGTTCAGCCAAGCAGCCTATTTTTTTTTTTTTTTTTTAATAATTTATTTGCAATCCTAGTGAAGAAAGTGAGGCACATCTATAGCTGGCACCCCTGGAACTCTGTCCTGTTAACAGGTTCAGGCTTTTGGCATTAACATCTTTTTTGCCTTCTGGAAATATATTTACATGGGTGTCTGTGTATAAATACAATGTTGTAGTAGCATTATCTAGTATTTAAACTAATGATAGTTTTTTAGGCTCTAATTTTGTAACTACTGAAGATATGGCAAAGACTTGTGATAAAACATTTAAGTATGAAATAGAATTTATTTTTGCCCCATTCTGCTTTCCTCATAACTGTAATGTATTGCCTTCTTGGTGAACTATTTGAAATGAAAATACAGCAATCTAATGCAAGAGAAATTTAGTGAGTAAGATACTGTGTTATTTTATAGAATAATGTCCAAAGATCAGTGATGGAAACTGATTCTGCTTCTTCTACCTGTTTCTACCTAGTTTTTGGGAAGCTTTGTAATTTCAGTGCTGTCCTTCATGATAAACTGAGTGAATGTCACCAGTGCTGGCTTTTAACACACACTGTCATCTTCTGGTCTTTCAGGGACCTTTGTAAAGCACTTTGAGATTGCTCTAATGGGACCTGCTTATTACAGGTAGTGTCTTATCTCAAAACACTTGTAGTGATGTGCTGTTATTAACATAAGTGTTTCTTTCTGGTTCAGCAGAAATAATAGGGCAAGCACCCCAGCCATCACTCACTGTCAGTGTTTTAACAGCTTAAAATCTAATTAGTTTATCTCAGAACTGCTCTCTGTAGTAGGGGTTTGCCAATTTGAGTTCTGTGTACAGAAATGCCCCAACTCTTATGCTTTGAGTAATAGTCACAGATGACATGCACAGTACTTTGGGGGAAAATCAGGGATATTTTCTGTGAATTGTGAGGCTATTTCAGCAGCATTAAAATTGGCTGTATAATTTTAATGTTGGTTTTTTTTTTTTTTTTTTGCCTCTTGGGATCACAGCTGTTTCAGCAAAAACTCACAATAGCATTTCTGTCTTTCCTGATATGTGATTTACCCTTAAAGATTTGTGGATTTTTCTGAAGCATTTTGATAAGTCAGTAAAAATACACAATTGCAGCATCAACTGATGATGTACACACAAAGTACTTACAAAGTTTTTTCCTAATCAGAGGGAACATAGAGTTTCTGGCTCATTTTCTTTTTAAGCAAAATGGTTTTTGCTATCTCACTTAAAAAGAACTATTCCTTTAGTGTGTAAACAGCTGTAATTTGCTGTCACTGCTGTTAATAATCTTTACAGCATGTGTCTAGTTAAAAACAGGCTAAAATCTTCTGGTTTGGGACCATAGCAAATAAAGCAACCCAGGTTAAAAACATTAACTGTGCCATATCCTAATTGATAATTTGAACAATAAAATCCAAGTATATGATAATGGTATCACCTCTTTTGAGAACTAAGGAAATGTTTACACAGCCACAGATTGCAAAATGAGTGTGGGGAAAGCATTTGGATTTTTTCCCTTTATCAGATCCCAGACTCTTCCAAGTGAAAGGTTAATGTGTTTCTTCACATTTAAAAGAATGAAGTGTCCTAGATAGAGAAGGGTTTCTGCTCCATTTTTTGAGGGGAAATATTAACTAGCATAAACCTTTCCAGGAAGCTTCCAAAATAACAACAGCAATGAATTACTTATGAGTGCCCAGTTTGAAACCAGGTTTCAGGGGACTTGATATTTAGAAAGCACTGACTGCATGGCTTTTAAAATTCAAAGGCCTTTAAGGCACAAAGTAGGTACTTGCTGCTCTTTGGAAAATGTTGGGTATTGCCTTCATTTCAGTATTGAAAGCCATTATCAGAATGATGTGGTGATGTATAAAGCCATAATTGCTGTGATACCTACTTAGTGTATAAATTAGGCACTGGTCGATCTCCACCGTCCTCCTGACCCTGTGAACACCACATTCCTGTCAATATCTTATCATTTATTCATTCTGAAGTGGTATCTGTAAGTTTCAGCTATCTGAGGAGGAAGAAGAATTTTTGTTAGTTAATGAATAATTGACTTAGTCGAGTAGTGGAGAAGACTGATGCATACAGAGGTGATGAAAAATGAGTATGGTTACAGAAGAAGTTTTCCTGCATTTATAGTATAGTTTATATTTCTTTTTTGCTTAACTTGTAACTCCTGTCTTTTACCTCTCTTCTGTGAAACTCATGGATGACTGATTTCTACATGGAAAGCATTATTTGCTGTTGAATGATCTTAATATCTCAGCTAAGATTGGCATTTGAGGGTAGCAACAGTGTCAGAATAATTATGATATTAGACTGTTACTTTCAGTTAACTGGAATCAACTCAGTAGTTACCAGTATAAGTTCTTCAGTGTTAAATTTATAAGAAGAGAAAGGTTAATGAGCTTTATACAGGTATGTTTTTAAAAGGCCATGGCTGCTCAGAGATGAAGCCATCTGCAGGCTGGAAGAGACTGTTGTATCAATTTTCTCAATTTACTATCAAATACAGGCAATAAAATTTCATAGTAATTTTTTTCTATTGAATTTAAGAGCTTATGTCTGGCTAATGTGGTCATAGTGATTTAGCTGCAAGTCAAACTGCTTGTGAAGTGGAAAGGTATAGGGCTTGTTCTATTGGATTTGGGACTATTCTGTGTATTTCGGATTCAGTCTCCTGCCTGCTGCAGCACTGACCAGACTGCAGAGCTGTGTGTGATGCAGAGCTGCTGCCTGAGCTGCTTTCTGTACTAAACTGCAATCCCTCCAGCTCTGTTAGGTATCTATAGTGGCACTGTGGGGCTTGACCAGTGATAAGTGTATATCGACTTGGACACTCCCACCTTTGTGTTTCTTTTGGGTTAGGCACAATCATTGCTCAATTTGAGTAAATCACAGGATCTGTTGTATCTGTTATTATAGATTATCACTTGAACCAGCTCTTCTTCATCCTTTTGAAAAAAGCATACAAAAATTCATCTCAGTCTTCCTGTGAAATGTTTCAATCTTTCAGAAATTATCTGCAAGTTCACCCAAGAGAGCTCCTTATATCTGCTGGGGTAATGGTCACCTTTAAAAGGTGACTTCATCCTTTTTACACTGTTAGTCTGAAGCTGTCTTCATTTTAATTATGTTCCCTCTTGTTCTTGAGCTCAAATGCAGCTACAGTTCCCAGCAGTCACTTTTTTTGTGAAGAGCAGTAGGAAAATGTGAGATCTGAGGGATGTACAGCACTAAGGCAATATTGATATTATAGCCAAGCCTTTAAAGCACTGCAGGACTCATCAAGTCCATCTTATTAGCTCATTTTTAGTTATTAGATTAGTTTGCAGTTCTGAATTGAGCCCAACCCTGTCATCAATTATTCTGGTTCCTTGAGCAATTTGATTTTGATCTGTATTTTACCCTTCCATTGCAGATCACTCATGTCTCCCTGTTTAAACGCTTAACAAAATTTGGTACAGTTTTAACTGGATTGGCATCTAATTTCATTTCAGTAGTAATTTGCTCATTTCTGCTTTGCTCATGATCCCTAGCTCTCTGTATTTAATAATATGCTCTGTCACAAAATTTTTGTATCTGGTTTTTGTTCCAGTGTGGGGAGAGCAAGTATGCTCTAAAGTCCTACAAGATCTGCTGTACAGGTGTTGCTCTTCTAGCTCTTTAAATTTCCTTCGACCTCTGTGGCTGTGTTTCCAACTGAGGATTTATTTTGCCCATTTTCTGAGGCAATGAGAGGAAGGATGGAGACCTTTCCATCTGTGTTTTCAGGGTATTACTGGTCAGGTTACCATCCCCTGGGTAATTTTGTAGCACTCAATCATGTAGATGACTTGAATGTTTCCAACTCCCTTGCAGTGAAACAGTGCAAGCAAAAGTTTATAACTAGTTACTTCTATCAAAGCAGAAATGAAAAAATGGACTTTTCTTTATTTGTTTCTTTGGTTTTTGTTTTTTATTTTTCCATTCCCTCTTTCATGCAGTGGTAGCCATGATACAGTTCAAAAGTTTGGGTTTCTTTCAGAGGTGTGATGGACCAAGAAGATGGCCAATCACAGGGCCTGAGTGACCTCTTCAGTCCATTCAAGGGACTTGGCCAGGTCCCTGCTGAAGCAGGCTGGTAATTCATGTGCAGTGCTGCTGTTTCTTAGATTGAGTAACATGTTCCCAGGTATTTAACTTACCTTCTTCCACAGCAAGGAATTAGTGTTGCTAGACAGGCTTGCTGTCATTGGTTGGTGATCCCTCTAAAAGAAAGCTAATAAATTACTTTTTAATTAGAAATGCATTTCTCTGGGCCAACATTTGAAATCTTTTATGTAGGAAATGCTTCCGGCAACTGAGAATCATTCAGTTTTTAATAATTGTTACCAAAGTTTGGTCTAATCTTCTGCATAGCGTGGGGCATATAAAACCTTGCTCTATGTTGAGCACGTAATCTCAGCCTCAATAGAAGCCAATTTTATGCTGGTATCACAAGATGAAATCTTGCCACTTTTTCTGTGATTTTCAGTGTTTTTTGTTATGTGAAGCCCAGCCCAACAGAACAAAGTATTTCTACACAAAATATGTTATCTTCTTACTCTGACCTTGACAAACCCCAGACTTTCCTCTCTTACATTTCCCTGAAGTTCAGAGCTCAAATCCCTGTTTTTCTCCAAATACACCTATTTGTCAGTGAGGGTTGCTGTGTGCTGTCATTCTAGTATTTGTGTTCTGTGCTGCATTGCCAGGGTCAGCAATGAAACATGATTATCTTGGGATCTAATGAAATGGTTTCCTGCCTCCTGTAATTATCACAGTAGCTCAGACATTTATAACCTTTTCACCCCCTTGGGACTAGCCTCATAATAAATATACTGCTAAGACAGCAGAGCTGTCTCAATTGTTTGCTGTATTTTCAAGAAGTCAGATATTTTAAACACTTAAACATTTTGCTCTTCTTTTAATCCCCCCACATGATGGGGATTTTTTTTGAGCACAGCCTAATAAACCTAGTATGTGTTCAGTTTGAGTCTTAGTATCTACATGAGTTTTAGAGTCATAAATTGCAGGATGCCAGGTATTGTCTGGAAGAATTTTTAAAGGCAGGAGTTCAAATATCTTCTACTATATTACATGGCTGGTTTTTCCTTTTTTTGGCCCATTTTCCATTATCTTTATCATCTCTCTGTCATTAGACTATGTGGTGGGGTTTACCGTAGACATGGCTGTGAGGAGGTTCTGGATCCTTGATTTCTCTCCCCTTTGTGACTGTTCCTGTGATGTCTCTGGGCACAGTTTCATCACGTGCCTGTGTTTCTCAGCTGTGAGATGGCAGTGCTGGAACATGCTGCTACCAAACAGACCTACGTGAATTTACTTGGAGCATGTTAGCAAAAATGGATTGAGTAACCCTAAAAAACCCCCAATGAGTTGCTATTTTCAAAGCAGTTTTAGAGTCTTGGACAGTCTTCTAAATAAAAAAAAATAGTTACCAAAAATTGGTAAAAAGAACTCCTTAACGCCAATGTAGCATTAAGAAGCAGGAATTGTTTATTCAGTGCTGGATGCACGAGGGAATATTTCCTCTGTAATGTTGTGCATGCTGACGACAGAAAAGGCTCCTGTCCCTGTGCTGTTTTTTACATACATATTAATAGGTGTGAAAAAAGGATATTAGATGATTGCCTCTTTGCAAATATTAAAATGAATACTGTATGTGTTATGTTGGAAAGTTAAGTTGTATTAATCTTTTTAAGTAGTGTGGTAAATATAGTTCTTGGGCTATAGCATAATATTAAAATAGAAACTATGTGATGGAAGATACTTTTTGTAACTAGCTCAAGGAATGGATAAGATAACCAAGAAATTCTTTGCATAGAGGTAACAGCAACAAGACACCAAAATCCTAAGAGAAGAATTGTTGCCTCCTTATCAGGAAAAGCCAGACTTTGTGGGGACTAAGGTGATTGATTTACACAATGAGGGGGGGAAGCTGACAATAAACAGAAAAATCCCCAGTTTTAAAGGAATGTTTGCATCATGTATGAGATATATGAATATGCAACAGGCTATTGATTTTAAGGGTTAATCCTTTGTTAGCAGAATGTGTTTCTGTGGCAGAGTTCCAGACATCTGGACATCCATAACTCTTTGCTTTTTATTGTCCTTTATTGTCCTAACTCTGATTGTCCAAATTGTTATTGCTCTGATTTTTATTACTATTTTTTAAACTATTTTATTACTATTAAACTTTTGAAATTTTAAAATAAGTGATTGGCATTTTTCACAATAGGTTTTCCCAGAAGAAAGAGTCCTATGATAACCATTTCCCCAGAGTAATTTTATTAGCATATATTTCCTCCCATTGGCACATGTGTTCCTTTTCCCAGGGGTCCCTCCAGTGGTTCCTGGTGGCTGGTGACCTTGAATTTATACTTTGACAGCCCCATGAACGCAGTGCTGCTTTTCAAGTTAGAAGAGAAGTTGACATAACTGGTGTAGTTCATTAATTTGTTGGTCCTTAGATCAATGAAGTGTAGTTTTATTCTTTCCCTTGGTCAATGTTTATCATAGTTTTGATTGTATGGTTCCACAGGCTAATGATTTTGTAAAATGATTGTTGTATTAACCCACCAGGTGCAAACAATTCTTCATCTGGCAATAAATCAATCTCCATCTTGGAGTGTTCTGGAATCACCCACACTGGTGTGCAGTTAGGTGTACGTGCAGGTAATTACACAGCACAGTGTCTTTGTGCTGTTTCTGTCTTAAGCAGCAGAGTCATCATGCATTGAGTTCATTTGTTTTCCCCTTGGAATTCTGTCCTAATTGATTTATTTTCAGAGATCTAGCGCTTTAAGTCTGAATTCTCCATATTGACAGCCTTTTAAATTTGCATTAGGGCAGAAATGTATGCTAACTTTATACTTTATGAGAAAGAGTTCATTCTGTTCTTTGTTCCATGATTTTTCCTTCTAAGCTATGCTGATTGAAGTCTGACTGAAATGTCATCTGCACAGATTTTATATGAAGTTACCACTGGTTTTAGAAGTCTGGCTTAAGATTCCCAATAGTAAAAGTGGTTGCAATGATATTTTGACTCAAGGGAGTATCTATGAATCCAAAAAATCCACTCATATCTACGAATGCAAAAGAAATTTGTTGTTTGATGACACTGTATTTTCACTTAGTGCTTCTTTTTCCAGTGATGTGTGCTCCCTACAAATTAACTTATGGACGTGCGGCAGCTCAGAGGATCAAGTTTAAGGCAAACAGAAAAGAAACCATCAAATCTCTCAGGAATTGCCTCAAAGTGGGAGTCAACAGGGAGCTCTTTGTTCCCCTCAAATGTGAAATACTTCAATTAACTGACTTATCTTTCCAATATGGATTTGTCTGACACTCTCAAAAAGCTCTTTGTAAAGCAATGAATTGAAAATGAGCATCGCTATGGCAAGCTGCATTCCTGTCAGGTGTCATGTTGTAATAGTATTTTTTAATCTAAAGAGTCATCAGATATGATACAGTATAAATTACACATGTAGATTACAAATGCTTTTTCAGTAATAGAAGTGTTTCATAACTCAGGGTATGAGAGGCTAACAACAAATAGAAATTGCTTACAGCTTGTTTTGCACTGAGGTGATCCTGGTTCTTTTGGGATTCAGCTAAGAAATATAAATAGCCATTGGGTATCTAAGTTATCCAGTGACAGATGGGAATTATAGTGAGAGATAGGAAACTTGCATCCCTCTGATGCTGGGACCCTGCCTGCTGTGGTGTTGGGTGAGCCCAGGATGGCACAGAGCATCCTGTGTGCCTTCCATCCATGATCAGTGTCACCAGCCTTTCTGCTCACCTGGAATTCTTAGAGGGTCTTGATCGTAACACATGTTCATCAATCACTGATAGTGGTCAAATTTGGAAGATGGGCTTTGCTTTGAAAATTCTCTTGGATGATTTGCTCCACTATTTTCTATCAATAGAATGATAGCTCTTGTACAGGGTGCACATGACAGTGCATTTACACTGACTTACAACTGAGTATATATTGTACCTATGCACATTGATTTTGCATGCCCTGATTATAATATTGTGTAGAGCAGCCACACAGTATCTGAGGCATGCACGGGAGCAGCAGTGGTGGTTGGTCTGCCATGGCAGGCAGGTGTGATGTGCTACAGGGACCACACACGTGGGAAAACGAAGAACAGTTGTGTGTCACTGACTCCAGACTGCAGTTTTTCAGCTTTGCCACTCACTACAACATTGGAGAATGAACTAAAACTTGTGAATTGTGAGGGGTACTTTTGGCAAAGTACTCACTGTGTTACCTGTCCGGTGAGCCAGTGTACTTCTGGAAATATGAAGAGGTCTTACAGTGGGTCTTTATGGTTAGAGAGGAAAAATATTTTTAAACTTAAAACAAGTGGGGCAAACTATTTGTCCTTCTGGAGACCTTATGGAGTGTGTAGGTGTTGCTGATTTTGCAGAATGAATCAGATGTCTGACTTCCACCTACCTGCAATCCTATTTTTTAGATTTCATTCTTTCACACCCTTATTCATTCTTACTCTCAAGAACTAAGACACATGTGTGTGCACAGATGGTCACATCAGGAGCATTTGTGTGATAAGGGACAGGGGACATCAGATCCTTAGCATGTGTCTTACTGACTGGTTATGACAAACTAGTTTTGTTCATTAGGAGTGTATGGCAGGTTTGGCGTTATGCATTATATTTTATTTCATTCCTCCAGAAGAGTGAATTTCACAGATGTCTTTATCTGGATATTTTATGGTTCCACTCCTGTTCTTCATTATCTTAGTGCCTTATCTTTGGGTCAGCTTGTTCATCCTTTTCTTTTACCTGAAATCACATCTGTGATACTGTAGCAAATAACTGCTAACTTTCCTTTTAACCCCTGATCTGCTGTTTCCTTTGATGTGCGTGTGAGCACATGTGCCAACACCTATAAATATCTTTTTGTACTTCATTGGTGCTGATGTTAATTGTTTTGCTTTAAATCTCTTTAGAAAAGCAGGAAACAATCCACCTCCATTTGTAGGGAGGGTTGATATTTGCATTCTGCTGCTGCAGTTGTGCAAATGGCCATCACCCCGTGTGAAACCTTCCTTTCTGGAAAAGAAAGGGACAGCTCCTGCGTCTGGGCGGGACAGATTTAGGCAGCCAGCTAAGCACTCCCTGGCTGCCTGCTGACTGAGATGTTCTCCAGTCTGTGCCGCTGACCCACCAGCCACGCTCCCATGGATGGGTGTCAGGGGAGGAGAGAAGCCTTCCTATTTAATGAAAACTGCTGCTGTGAAAAAGCAAGATTCTAGAGGGAAAATCCTGGTGATGCTGAAGTGGTTTGAAAGCCTCTGTGAAAATAACGCAGTTGCTGAAAGAGCTCAGAGTGACAGGTTTTGCTGATTTTCAAAAGTTTGTTGTTTAAAAGGTTTGTGATTCGCTGGCAACTTCCACGTGAGCAAATACAGTGAATCAGGAGCCAGAATACAAAATATGATCCAGAAATAAATACCCAATGGGAAAATCTGGGTTTCACTGAAGCCGGTGAAATCTCTGGTCTTTCTTTCAGTAGAACTAGGTAAGTCATGGAAGCTCAGTTTGTCTAGGCTTCTGTGGGTATCTTACTGTTGGGAAGATAGGTCACCCTGAGACAAAGCTGCTGACAAAGCAAAATCATATTATCCTCTTAAACTTGTTATCCTTTGCAAATTGCTCACTGGGAGACAGTGTTTCGCAAACAGGGGTTTTCATCATCAGGCAGTGTTATGTGTTTGACACTGTCAGGGAACGAGGCTGGCAACTGCTTAAGATTTTAGTTGACCTAAGACAGGTCCATCCTATAAACATGACTGCAACCCTGGATGTTGCCTCTGATTCCTGGTCTCATTGTTTTGTGTGTGATTTTCAAATCCCATCCTCTCTGCAGATGACTTCCTCTGTGTTCATGCAGGAAAAGGGAAGTAGTGCAGGGAGAGCTGGGCCCTTGAGCAAAAACATTGGGGAAGCTGTGGCTGGACACATGGCTTGGGTTGCAGATTTCTTACTTGTAAAGCCAAATCTTGGTTGGATGACTGCCTTTTGCTTCTGTTGGGGTGACAAATGGGATCAGCCTGGAGCCCTGCTGCAGTTGGACATGTAGGTTTACAAATGCACAGCATGGGGCACGGTCTGTCTTCTTCAATTTCTCATTGGGTTGGCTTGAGACAGACACGTGTGGGTGCAGCAGTTCCTGGAGCAGTGCCAGGCATTCCACCTTCTCACGCAGCCTCCTGTGTCAGACACATCCCTCTCTCCTCCTGAATAGATCTTCTGGCCAGCAGTGTGCACCAAGTTCCTTTCATCACTGTCTCAGCTTTGGTTGGATAAATGGACAGGTTTTTTTTGAATTGGGTGTTTTGTGTTTGTTTTGTGTTTTTTCTTCTTAGTCTATGCAAAATGAATTAAAGCTCTCTGAGGATTGCAGTGGAACAATTTATGGCAATCCCATTCTTTGAGTCTCACTTTTTTGTGGGGTTCAATAGGCAAACCATTGTTGTTGTAACATGATTATCAGTACCTGGTACCACTGGTACCTAAGGGATCACTGTGTACCTTAAAAATTCACTTGCTCTGGAGACATGAGATTATCCAGAACTTGCAGTGAGCACCCAGCTGCAAGAGCATTCTGTGAAACAGCTGTGTGCACTGCATTGATCAATGCCAATGGAAGCATAAGGATCCCCACGGTAATTCTGTGGCTGGCAGCACTCTAATTAAACCTTCCTTTGAAAATAAGTGAGAGGTCTGTAATTTTGGCCTCTTGTTCTGAATAGCATGCTTTTATTTAGAGATTTTTCCAACTTAACTTTTTAGGAGTTTCTGTAAATGCCTGAAGCAGCAGAAATCTCTGGATAGTCCTTCTCCTTTCAAATGTTTGGTTAAAAAAAATTATTGTTCTGAAAGTTAATGTGTGCCTCCTGCCAGCTTACACTCCATCTCCAGGAACTGGAATGTGCAGCTCTTTCCCTGTGTTCCATTGTCCAAGGTACTTGCTAAGCACAACTCTGGTTTCCACATACTGACACTGAGTCATGTGTGATCACAAGGAGAGAGTTAATTCTTATTAATTGCCTATGGAGTAATCAGAACTGCTGTGCTGGCAATTCACATAAAGAACTGCAGAGAACAGGAGTGTAAGGGTTTCCAGGCAAATTAAGGCTTTACATTTAATGAGCATGATTACTTCAGTAGGATATTCAGAAAACATGTATTCTGTAAGTATAGTTGTTAATGAAATTCTTATTTTGGAAGAATATTTTCAGACATTTTTCTGCCCTGACTGCTATAGGCTCAAGACTCATCTTCCCTTGTTACTATGAATTTGGCTTAGATGGAGCTTATTCTCAGGGTCAGATTTTTATGACTGCTGCAATAAAATTGGTTGAGGGTGCTGATGGCACAAGTACTTAAAACTCCAGGTCCTTTTGTGCTCTTGGCATTAAAACTTCATATCTCTGTATGCTCCATTTAAATAATCAGATTTGTTTATTACAGTAAAACCACACTGGTCTTGCTTTTGGTCAACTAGATCGGAAGAGCG
>JAYDZK010000056.1:59883590-59900263 GCA_034509185.1 Euphonia xanthogaster | reverse complement strand
TGAGTTGATGTTCATCTTCCTTTCTCAAGCTGCTTTTCACTGTTTTGTTAGGGCCTCGAGATAAGCATGCTTCCTTTTTATATATTCTAAAGCTATGGTTTCAAAGATCCTTACGACAAGCAATATTCTAAAATTATACTTCAAAAGGTTATGATTGCAAAACTCTTTAAGGCTTACCTACAAGCAGAAAGCTCTTGGCAAAAAGCAACATCTTAAAACTTTGATTCAAATGCTCCTAAATCAACTTAAGACTTAGAAAAGTTAATTGCGAACAAAGGATAGATTCAAAGGCCTTCTTCCATGCTTTACTTTCCTCAGTTATTTATTAGAATTCATCTTTGTAACTGTCCCATGGTTTCTCTCCACACATATCACAATCACAAATACACAAGTTGCCTGTATTTACCTGACATAAAACACAGCTTTGTATTTCATAAGAATCTCCTTATTCCAGGAATGCAGTGGTTATGCCCTCCAGCACTGTGCCATTATAGAAAATCACCATCCCTCAGCTTTGTGCACTTCCCCTGATTCAAGGGTGTTAAACCTCACTGTTATTGTCAAAAAATGAATGCAGGATTTGCACTGGCCTAAAGTTTTGCAGCACAGAAAACATTTCCATTGTAAGAGTTACCCCAGAAGGCTTTTTTTCTCCTTTAAGGTACAGCCAGCTGGCTACAAGAAGCATCTTGGTGCCAGACCAGACTTGAGAAGCTCTGCTCCAGTCTGTGGTCTTATTTGACTTGTACTTTTCTAATGTTTATGTGAGGGATAAATTTTTGAGACTTTAAGTGTTTGTGCTTTTTTCCCCCTTCCTCTTTGGCATCAGCTGAACCATATCTAGCATATACTTGCCTCATTGTTTGAAAATTGCTACAGAAAATCGCTCCATGCTGCTGTTTAACCATTTGCGTGATGGCTTGCTAAGTCAAAGGAAAAAACTCACACAAACCCTCAGTGCTTCTCTTTTCCATTCTATAGAACTGAATGAATTTTTTGTCATCTGTGTGCAGCACTTCATTTAGAGCTCACAAATGGAGCTCTAAATTAACATTTTTAGCTGTTAATGATAATAGTGATAAAACCATTTTTTTTTCCTGAAAAGACTCTGCAGTGCTTTGTAGGCAGGGAAGTGCTTCGGTAACTGCTATAATTAAAACCTTTCTCTTTTGCAACATATGGCAGGATGGGATAAACAGGCAAGAAGAAGGAAGCTTTGTATGAAACACACAGTGGGAAAAAGTGCTTTGGTTGGAGAGAGAAGCAATTTTATAAATTCAAAAAGTGCCTAAACCAGCCATGGTTTCCCTTCAGTGACAAAAGAGATTTGCTCTGCTCCCTGTGAATGCTGTCACACATGTTGTGGCTGGGCACGCTGAGCATGCTCTAAACTTGTCATTTTTATGGGTAAGATGAAGGTGTATTTAAGATAATCTTCTCCAAAAGAACACCCTGCCTACAAAGAAACCAAACTCAAAGTTGCTACCAGCAGACAGATTAGCAGAAATGAGCTGTCTCTGTATGGGATTTCCTTTTAGAACCACTAACATTATCATGGTGGGCAGTCCATAATCTTTGATTCCATGGAAAACAAAACAATATTTTTGCCTCACCCTCAAAATGTTGTATTTCATAGGAGAGTAATTTTCTAATCTTATGGAAGTGATAAAGATCATCTCTATAAGTGAGGTCTAGTGATGCCTGGTGCTGCCATCTGTTCAGTTCCCTGCCTACTTGGTGAGATAATTTTACCAATCTGTTCCTATAGCACACACTTATCTTACTCATATGAGGGATAAAATACTGTGGAAATAAATTCTGTTTGAAATAATAGTATTTTTTTTTTAACCAGGACATGTTTTGCCAATTTCCCACCTCTCTATATAAATGCATGCATTGTTTTGACTGCTAATAGAAAATCTGCACTGTTTTGAAAGTGTTTTAGTTTAAGATGCTTAATTTGTACAGATTTGTTATAATGAGGTGATTTTTTTTTTTCCCTGTAATGGGATGTTGAGGCACTGAGGCTCAGATCTCCATTTTTAGTGACTGGCTGCCCTCTTACATTTTTCGGTTTCCTTGACACTTGGTGATCTCTGTGAGATGAGGGAGGAAGCTTGGATGAAGAGGATGCTGTTTGCCTCCTAAAGCTCAGAGATTCCTGGGATTCTTGTACCCCTAACACTAACTGAAGTGTACTGCTTACCCTACCCAAAGTTCAAAAATTATAATCTTCTTTCCAGTGTTCCTAATATTGAAGAGCATTTGACAGAGCTAGTATCAATCTGTTTGTTTCTTCTTTATGTATTGCAAAAGAGGACCCACACTCTGTCATGTAGCAACTCTCTTTCACATTATCTTGTGTGCTTAAACATGGAAATCACTAGCAACACTCAACACTTTCCCTGATGGAGTATTTAAAGAATCTCCTATCCTTTTTTTGTTTGTTTGTTATTCAATTACAGGTTATTACAACTGTTTTTCTCTTTAAAGACAGGTTTTTTTCACTTTAGGAAAGCCCTTCTACATAAGCTCTTCTGTTCCATTTCCCATTTACTTCCAAAGTTGTGTACCCATGCTAAATCCAAGTTTCTAATTGAGATTCTCGGCAGGAAAAGTTGCATCATTGGCTTTTGTTCTCCTGTGAAAGCCCATACTAATGGAAACCGCCTTATATAAAACAGTCCCCTTTCACCTTGGAAAACAAAGAAGAGTTCCTGTCTGAAACAAGTACTGTGGCATTTCAGTGTTTTCTAAGAGCTGTGCTGAGCTTTATCCAGAGCCTTGACTGCCCTTATCAACATGATTCACACTCAGCACCGGTGTTATGGTGATGAAATAAATGGCACTGCCACCAGTGGGGCCATCTCTGAGCCACTGGCCAGGGCTGGGAGAGGCCCTTGGGCTTTGTGCAGAGCCTGGCACAGAGCTGGTGCTTGACCTTTGGGCCAGTGCAGGAAAGTTGCTGTGCCCAGGCTGGTGTAGGCTTTGAGACCTGCTGCCCTCTTTACCCTTCCCTTCCAGTCCTGCACTCATCAGAAACACAGGATCCTGTTCAAAGCTCACCAAACTGACACTGTGTCACCCTGTTCTTCTGAGTTCTTCTAACATTCTTGTAATCCAGATGTCACAATACAAAATGAATGACACTCGCACTCTGAGATGTCCAAGGCAAAAAAGGGGTAGTTAATTTCCAAACTCTGATATTTATAGAATTCCAGAAGTGACCCTGGATTGGAGGATGAAATTGCCGCCTCTCCAACTACACTGGTCACACCAACAGTCCATCAATTCTCTCCTCCTCCAGAGAGGAATGCAAAACAATAATTATTTACATGAAAAGTGCATGAGAAACTCCATTACAAAAATGTAAATATAGAAAACTTAGAAGAACAGGGCATCAACATTGTGTGGAAGTTTCCTATTTGAATTCCTCTCCTGATTGTTCTGGATTTGGGCCAGACTTAGGATTTCTGTCTAGAAGAAAGGGGATGGTGCTGGCGCTTGTGGCATGGGGTGTCTCTTACCCCAGTTGGTTACACTGAAGCAAAATGTCTGAAGGGAGCTCTATAATAAAGGGAAAATGAGATTTGTTTGTGACTAGTCAAGTTCTGACTAGTTTTGATTTATTGCTCTTCATCTGAAGCAAACATTCAGGGCCTTGTAAAAAAAACCAACCCTATTATAATATATATAAAGGATATCTATCATATGTCATATGTATGGTATTATGATTGACTGTTTCCATTGTATGCTTTTAATGTGGGTTGATTAACACACACTGGCTGGTATATGTTAAAAATATGTATTCTCACCCATGATGTTAAAATGAAGGGAAAACTTGGGAGAAAATTTTAATTAAAAAAAAGAAAAGGGTATTTCATTACAAGATATCCTGAGGCTCACTAGGATTATTAGAGACTGGTTTGTCTCTCTGCCCATGGGGCAGACAACAGTGGCAGAGACTGCTGCTATTGGTCTTTGTTACTCGGGCGTGATATTTTGTTCTGTTTTAACAAATGAATAAACAGCTTAAACATTTGTCAAGATTGATACATGAATGCATTTTGTTGATCAGGTTTGGCAAAAGATCAGCTTGCAAGATTAGAAATACTTTTTTATTTCCTTGCAACTTTGCATTTAGCTATTAAACATTATTTGTATGTTTTTCATTAAAGCCCTGTTTAACCAAAATGTCAGATATTGGGTAGAAATTAGTATTTGATGCAAGTTCAGCACACTGATGCCTCTGTTGAAAAAATGGTGAATAAGAAGTAAAGGTTGGAGGGGCAAAAGAAGAAAAGATTTTGACAGTCTTTAGTGGGAAGAAAAAGGACCAGAAATGGTAGTGAGAGCAAAAATTGAACTGGTGGTGATTTTAGACAGGGTGGTAGGTTTTTATTACTGAGTTTAGAGCAAATCTGGGCAGGAAAAGCTTTCAGTACAATGTTTAGATTTAAGAAAAAGTTTACTGGAATTTCTCTGAGTGACCCAAACACATCCCTGAGAGAATGAGAAAAAAGAAAATGAAAGCCAGAACAGCAGCTCCAATCTCTTAATGGGATGGGCTGAGGAAAATAGTCAGGCTTTATGCTGCATTTCTTTACAAAAATGGTCCTGATGGAAGGGGTTGTGATACCATAGTGTGCTGGGCCAATTAACAAGGGCACATCTGCATTCTGTCTAGATGCTCCTGAATCTCAGCTGATCACTGAGGGACTCAAGAGTGCGGGATGAAATAATTTAAGATTCAAAGGCTCATGTCTTGTCCTTTTGTTGCTCTGTGAGAGCTGTCTTCAAAAGCTTCCCATTTGGTGATGATAGCTGGGAAGGTCCTCAGGGAAAGTGGTGCCTTGCACTTTCTGAGGACCAAGGCCAGAAATGGATTTTTAGCTTAAACTTGAAGCTTTGAACTGCACATAGAAAGAATTCCGTACTTTATGGAAATGCAGGGGTTTTGACTTGGTACCTCTCAAGGTGCATAATCAATGTCTCTGATTTTTAATGGGGGTTTTCTTTTCCTAGAGCAGTTCAGCTTTCTTCCCTGTGCTTGCTGCAGCTAGAGCACTCCTGCAGCAGACACCAAACTGCTGCGAAGCAATGGCCACCCTGCTCTGGAATATTAAAATGGGTAGCACTTTATTTTCATATACTGGGGTAGTTTGGCCACTTCATCTTAAGGAGCCTCCATTAATTGAGGGAGGATGAGGGAAAAGAACAGACAGATGTGGCTGCAGGGTTAATTTCTTCTCCTTGTTTTTTCTGTCTTTCACAAGAGGTCCTGTACAGGCTGAAGAAAAAACAGCTGTTATGGAAGTTCTGATGTGATCAAAGGCAGAGACTATTAAACAAGGGGTAATGCACTGCCAAAAGCTGTGACTGCACTGGAAGTTCTGTTGGGGGATTTTCCCATTCTGCCCTTGTATTTGGCCATGTCCTACATTACCCTGCACAGAGAGCATGGTGCAGGTGTGCTGTGCATCCCATGATCCATGCATACATTTGTAGGGAGGCCCACAGGGTCAGGAAGATGCCAAGTCAATTCTCTGATTGATATGCTGGGTAAACTCACCCTCAGTATAATAATTAAGAGCCCAAGGAATTGTTGCAGCCTGGATTGTTTTCCCTATAGACACTGGTAGCAGTATTTCAGTGATGGAAAACCTGACCATGGGCCACAATTGTGTAGGTATGACATAGAATATATTGATCAGTTAACAAAGGGGAGTTCATAAATTTCATCTAATTCCTGTTGCTTGTCTGAATTCTGACCTGGTTCAAGTGTGATGGTTTTTCTTCCTGAGAAGAAAGGTTTTTAGGTTGATTATTCTGCTGCACTTTTTTGCAGTGTGTAACTGAATTCAGTTGTGCCATATCAGGCCAGTGGGCATACAACAGAATCAGAACTAAAAAACTTGCATGTAAATAGGTATTTGCTCAGACTGGTACTTAATTTTGTTAGTAATGGTGGCATGTTGAGGCCATGGTTGAGAGCTTTAAGAACTTAGAGAAAATTTAAGAGCGCTGATGAATTTGGAGCCATCCTCTGATGTTTTGTTGTGGTTTATATTAAAAATAAGTTAGAAAACAAAGGGAGCTTAAGCTTTCAATCAGCAGTGGTCTAATGGGAGGGTAGGAAGCAGAGGGAGTGATAAGACTTTGGACTGCAATCCTTCCCTGTCAAGTTTCCGAGCAGTACCTGGAGGTTTACAGTCCAGCACTCCCCTGTTATCCATGGGTGCCCTTGCACCTCGGGGGCATGGCTGAGGGCTGGATGGGCAAGCTGTCACTCTGGCCTCATCTCCCCAGGCCACCGAGCTGCCAGGGCCACCACGGGGCCAGTCTGGCACCCCCGTTTCACCCAGCTGTCACTGACAGGCTGGAAGGCTGGAGAGAAGGCTCAGTTCAGAATTTGGAAACACTGATATTGACATAGATGAGGCTTAGGTGAACATGTCTTTGAAATTCAGCATTTTCCCCTCTACTTTTCAAATTGATGTGTTTTTCTACATTTCCATAAATCTGGAAGGAAAGTAGTTCTTCATTTATCAAGGTCCTCGAGCACAGCTTCAGCAAGGATAAGAAAACTCCTTCCTTTTCTTGCTGCAGCTGAGCTCCCAGAGCTGCTGAGTCCCTTTGCTCATGTGTGCTATAATGATCATCAAGATTACTTGATATTTGCCACTGTCCTCCTCATGCCACAGTGTATTTATGGAAAATGATCAGTGCTTTAGGTGGAAATCTTTAGATTTCTGAAGGGCTGTTTGCAGGGGTTTTTTGTGAGTGTTCCCAGTTAGTTCTTTTATCTGTATTTTATTACTGTATCAATGATCTGTTTTAGCAGAAGGCTTCTGGTGTCAGACTAACACCCATTGTGAGCTGGGTGAAAGTCCAGTAGAAACAAATGGTGAAAGGAGAACAGCAGTGGTTTTAAGGGGGAGCACAAGGGAGTGGAAAAAAATAGGTTTAAAGATAATTTTTATAACTATTGCTAAACAATCCCATAACTTGCTAGATATTTTACTCCCTGAGCAAATACAGATTTTATGGCTTTTTTTCCCCCATTTTGATGCATTGCAGGCAGTTAATGATACTCAGTGTTTATTCAATTCCCAAAGGAATAATTTGATTCTAAGCCATAGGAAACATGCTTCAATCATCTCTGTGAGAACTGCAGCATTAATAGTCAGTCCTTGCACTGTGTTCTTATGGCATGTATTACATCTGTGTTTGTCCTGCATGCTGAGCAGCAAGATCTTCTTTGTGCAGCCTTTAAAGGAAAAGATAGAAAACTGTCAGCATGAAAATGATTACTGTTGACTGTAAGATATATACACATACACATATGTATAAATAAGTGTGTGAAACTTATGGTCTGTGTTAGAATAAAAAAACGGGCAGATTGTAAAAGCCAAGATCAGGTTTCAAACCAATTTATATTGAACAGTGAAGAGTACTACACTGTTACAGCCACACTTCCTGAGTACAGGTGTTTTTACTGGCCATAAATAAATTCAAGTAACCTTCAGTGCAATTTACTTTACCAAATCTTTTTTGTGGGCATTTGTACTCATGAATCACCATGTGCGTGGTAATGAATAAAAATTATGTATAAAATTTGGTCCTAAAAGTTGTGGTTTACAGACAGAGGAGGTACTTACCTTTTACTTTATTTGCTACCTAGGTCCTTCAAATATATGCTCTAAAATAAAAACCCTAAGCTTCTGATGGAAAAAAAAGCCATTAGTCATCAAGCCATGTTCATCTCTTTACTATTAATCAGCTGTTGTTTCTGAATTGATGTTTCTGCTCATGCCACAGAAGAATTAGTGGGGGTGGGTGCTCTGCACACAAGGTCAAATAGGCTGCAGAATGCTGTGCTGCTTTTTGCAGCAGATGGGTAATGTTACATGGACTGTAATTACTGCAATTGCTCCTGACTTTGAGGAAGTACTCTCCCTTAATAATGACAGATTTGGCCACGTAATTATATTTATATTATTTTTATATTTATATTATTTTTATTATATTTAAATTTTGTGGCTCAGATGTGTTTGTTTAAAGATGCCATGTCTTTGCCCATCTGGAGAAGAATAATTAGTGAATTTTAACTTTCTTCTTGTTCCTGTTTTTATAGCAACCCTTCATACCGTATTGATATTTTTCAAGGAGAACTTGAAAGAGCCTGTTGTCATTGGGAGGGTGGTGGGTGTTGATTCACAGAGCTTTTAAAACACCTCTGCAGCTGGTGATCTGCAGGAATAATTTTGTTGAGGGACACTCTGCTATGAGCACGGGCTTACAGAGCTCCTTTGATGTTGAGCTCTCACAGCTCCTCTGCAGCACAATAGAGAATATGCCAGCAGATGACCCCTTGAAATAGATTTGTACCTGTGAAGAGGTTTTTTTATCTCTTTTAGCCACTTTTCCACTCCACTTTCTATAAAGTATTGAAGATTTCTTCTTTCTTTCAATGTATTTCTCCTCCAGTGTGAGGAACAGTGAAGGCATACTCTGTTATTTGGGGTCTCTTATTCTTTCTCCCCTCCAATATCTACTTTTTGTTGTAGATCATCGCCCATCTCCCTGCATGTCATGTAAGGGCATCTAGAGAGTTTGCTCTGTGGTGGGAACTATCTGGAATCCTCATTTCTTACCCGCTCTTCTGGTTGTAGAGGACAGAGAGATGGCTGAAGATGAATAGAGTAGGTGAATGGAAGTCTCCTGCAAAGAGGAACAGATGCATTTGTTTCCTGCCTTCTGTGGGTAGGAGAAGAAATATTGTTCTTGTCTTTCAGATTCAAAATAGATCTGTGACAAAAGCAAAAGTAAAGCCAGGAAGCAAGTGTCTGGGAAAGGTGATGGGATTGTTGGAAGTCTTTATCAAGAGATTAAATGGATATCAGGAATGGCATAGATGTAGTTGCTTTTATCCTGGGAAAGATGGACTACTAGATGATGCCCCTTTGAGATCCAGCTTTTATTACTTTTATGATCTTTGGTAAGCTGAGGATCAGGACTAGTTACATATCTGATTAATTTGAACTCAGCCCTCTGCTAATTTAACTGCACTGACCCAGGGACCAGATTTATTGGTACTGCTGGCCAGCCCTGGCTCCGCATGTCACCTCTCTCATCTTTCTGTGCTCTCACCCAGTCCTGCAGCACAGCCTGCCCACAGCAGGGCAGAGCAGAGGCACTTGCTCTCAGACATGGATGTTGCAATGCCTGGCTGGTGTTTGCAAGACCAAAGATTGGCTGGTGTGTAAATTGGGAGAAGCAGAGCTCGGGTAGTACTTCAAGGCAGAGCAGGTTTGGGAGGCTGAGCTGAGAGCCCTGACCTGGCATCTGCATCCCTCAGCAGCACAGCTTGATTACTGGAGTGAGGCATAGAGGGAAGGCAGGACTGAGCTGGCAGCCAGCTGGAGCTAAAATAGCTCCAAGTCCTGAGGAGGAGAGGCAGTCACTGTGGGGAATGGAAAACTTGCAAGGAGCAGAGCTCTGTGCCTGAAACGTGGGACAGTGGAGCCACTGCCCAGCATGCCTGTGTTATAAATAACCCTGGAGTTGTTGGCTTTTGCTATTATGTATTGGCTTTTGCAAATTATTATTAATCACAATAATTTTGATATAGTACAGTTTGTAATCTGTAACTTTTAACTGCTTTAATATAGTATAATTAGTCAGCTTTTGTGGACAATATATTAGTGTCATAAGTATATATTATTGTTTAGGCTTTTGCAAAATACTAAAATAGAGACAATATGTTGTGCATTGTAGTGTTAACTTTTGCAGAAGTAGCTAATGCTTTCATTTGTGTAACTAACTGACAATGGTAAGAATAAATTAGATAATATTGATTTAATGTACTTGTGAAGTATCTTATCTGTATGATAAGATAACATTGACAAGAACTAGGAAAATTAACTTCGAAAGAAAGAATGCAAGGAGGAATTTACCACCTTCCCTCTGGTTATCAAGAACTGTCAAATCACAGAACAGGGCCTCATGAAGAAATAAAATATATAAATTTCATCTGCAGTATGGCACATCCTTTAAGAAGACAAGTCAAAGGTTGAACCAAGCAAAAGAATTCCCGGAATGTATAAACTCAAAAGAATGTTTGAATATGTATAATCTGCATGAATAGACATTAAACCAATATAATGAAAAAATATATATGAAAACTGTTTTAAGCTAACTGATGTGCTGATGTCGCTGTAGGACACAAAATAAAACAACGCAGACACTGGAACCTCCAAGGTAAAAAGAAGGGAAGTTCAATTTCTGACTCCAGCATTTATAGATTTTCAAAAGTGACAGTGGATTGGAGGATGACAGTGCCACCTCTCCAATGACACTGGACAAACTAACAGTCCATCAAATTTCTCCTCCTCCAGAAAAGAATGTAAAACAATAATTATTTACATAAAACTGCATGAGAAATTTCATTGCAAGAATGTAACCATCAGAAGGCTTAGAAGAACTTAGAAGGACAAAGTGACATGCCTCTGGCAGTTGCCAAGCACCCAGCGTTCTGTTTACTGTCCCTTTTATCCCTTATTAAGCTTTTAAAAATTTTAAGGAGTGAGCCTTGTTTCTCACATGTGGAGACTGGTTACCACAGAGAGCTCTGAGTCCATCCTGACGGCAAAAGTTAGGGAAAGGCAGAAGAAAGCAATGTGAAAGCAAGGAACCAAACAAGGATGTATTTTTCCATACCAGCCAAGCATAATGAAGCCTAAAATAGTAGCACCCCGTCTTATTTGGGTGCTTTGGTGTTTTTTTCTCTTTCCTCCTTTCCGCCTTCAGGCATTCACTTTACTGCTCCTGGCTCCTCAACATTTCAGTGCATTCAGTGAAGTCTTAGTCCTGCTGAAGGCTATATTTAATTTTATAATCTATAGCAATAGGGCCGGGTTTCCACCTCTGGAGCTTGGACCAGGTCATACAGTTGTTGCTGAGCAGCCAGCATACCCAGATTACAAATGACATGTTCTCCTGCTCCCTACCTCCTGCTAGCACCAGTGCCTGTGTATCCAGCCTGTCAGCAAAGTCAGGGACTATAAACACCATTAAAACCAGCTTTGTTTTCTGGAGTGGCTTGCTGCCCTTGATCTGGCTGGTGATGTGGAAGGTAGCGCTGGCCCAAGGGAGGGTCAGGACCTGGGAACAGCAGCTGTGGGACTGATGAGCTTAAGCTGATCACAGCCCCACACCCTGTTAGCACAACTTTTCTTTTGTTGGTTAGCCAGTGCCCCTTTTGGGTCGGGAAGGAGATTTGGCATTTTGGACCTGACAGATGGCCTCTCAAAGAGAGATACATGTAACTGGCAGATGCTTCTCCTAAGTGATCAGTTAGGCTTTAAAACCAGCTCTTGGCCTCTTGATGAGCTTGAAAAGGCCTGTGCAGCTTCTCCATCAAAAAGCCTGCCTTGAGGCATTGTCATGTAGAATCACTGCTGTTGGCTTCTTAAATTGTATATAGAAAGTGACAACATAATAGGAAAGGTTATAACTGGGGGAAACAGAAAATCCATTCAGTCCAAAATGCCCCAGATCCACACCTTCTTTTTTTTTTTTTTTTAACTAATCTGCCAAGAGCAATTTAGGTTTGGTATTTTTATAGTACTACTCATCCTGCTGCTGTAAGGTGATGTGGAGTGAGCAGCAACCCTGCTTCAGAGAGTGCAGACCTGAAGAAAAGGAGGCTCAGGGGAGACCTCATTGCTCTCCAGAACTACCTGAAAGGAGGCTGTAGCCAGGTGAGGGTCAGGATCATTTCCCAACTAAAGATTGATAGGATAAGAAGAAATGGCCTCAAGTTGCACCAGTTTAGATTAGATACTAGGAAAAAATTTCTTCACCGAAAGAGTTGTCAAGAACTGGAACACACTGCTTTGGGAAGTGGTTGAGTCACAAATGCTGGAGGTAATTAAAAGATCTGTGAATGTTGCACTTATGGAGGTGGTTTAGCAGAGGCCTTGGCAGTGCTTGATGTGATGGTGATGGAACACGATCTTGTCAGATCTTTGGTCTTCATGTGCATCCTCCCTCCTCCAGCACGCTCTCTCCCTTGCCATCCCTGACAGGCTTGTGGTTTATCCTAAGATGAGTACATCAGGTGGGAATTGTAGGAGGAGGACCTGTCTGGATGCTCATATAGCATCCACAATGTCCTCCTCATGGCAAAATTTGTTCCAGCTAATTGATATTTTGCTATTTGCAACGATCATATGTTCATGCATGAAGCTATTCCACAGAGATTTAGAAGAGTCATATTAACTGAATAGTGCTATAACCCTGGAGTATGAATTTTCTCTCACACTGTTTGAATAAAATTTAATTTGGTGAAGTTTCTCATTCTTTGAAGGAATGAGGAATATTATAGCAGTGTTTGTAACAGAGTGCTGATTTTAATTATAAATATAATTAATGCATTAAGAGATAATTTATGAATAATTAATACACTAAGAGTAATGCATTAATTGCTATAAATGCAGTCAAATCAAACCATTATTTTTTAGATAATATGCATAATTTGTGGTTCATACCATCTTATGAAGTCGTCATAATATTATGTGGCCATGATACTCAGCAGGAAAATTTATTACCTGAACCACCACAGCATTGCTATCTTTTTATATATAATTATGCATGAAAGTCAATAAAATAGCTACTTTGTAGGGATTTATATGGGGCAGGATTTACAATGTTAAATACGATGGGTTTCAAACTCTGTGATAAGTACATAAATGGGCCATTTAATTGCCCTTGATACAAATTCACCCTACTTCTTTAGATTTAGCTATTCCAATTAAATGCACTGAGCATTTCAGATGATTAAATTATTAGATGTATTGTAAATGCTTTACTTGAGATCTGTTGCTGGTGATGGAACTTGAAACATATATTATCATAATCTGGTTTCTAATCTGTCTATATTTGTTGGCTATAGCCAACAAATATGTGGCTTTTTTTCATCCTTCCCTTTGATAGTGCTGTCATGCTGTAAGAATATCCACAGAAGGGAAAGATTGTTAGTACTTATGCTATGCCACAGATAGATCTTCAAAAATATCTTGTGCACAATAACATTTTTTGTTTCCTGATTTTTAGACAGTGAGTGATGTATCTAAAGCCAAGGAATGTCAGAATTGTATATAATTTCAAAAGTTAGTGATTTCTGGGTTTGGACAATAGGAGCTGAATTTGTTTTCTTTAAGTAGGATGTCAATATAGCTGCTTAGAGCAGATACAATATCATGAAGTCTAACAAAGCCACCTGAATGAAGCTTTTTGAAGGATGAGACCAGAAAAATTCAGGTTAAAAAGGAGGATGCAGACTTCTGATAGTCATGAAAATATCTTTGAAATAATTTATTTTTGGATGTAGAGATTGGGATGTATTGAAATAGCAAACTTAGTTCTGTAACAGATGGTCCAGCCCTGCTTAGCTGGTCATCTGCGTGTATGAATCAGGAGGATTGGGGGGCAAATTCTGCAAAAGAGTCAGATAAGATGACTTTAGGTCATCCACAAAATCCCTTTATGTTTTTAAATATACCTGGAAGCATGGAAAATACCATTCTGGGAGTTCAAGTTGAGTGTTCCTGTATTTGAAGGAGGGAAACTTTAAGGCTAGTGTAGAAGGCTATGGGGACTTACAAAGCTTGATAACAAAAAAAGAAAATGTTTTTACTTTTCTGTTGTCACTTTCATTCTCTCTTCTCTCAACCCCAGTTAAATTAAATTTTCTATCACTATTGTTGGTCTTCATAAAAAATACATATTTTATTTTCCTCTGCAGAATGAAATAAACATGGCAGACAAATTTACAGTGAGACTTGTCAACAAACACATAGGATCATGGATATTAGGCTGAGCATAAACTTTCTCTTATATTCAATTTGCTATTCTTATTCTCTTATATTCAATTTACTAGTACAATAAAACTGTCATCAGATCAAATGGGTTTTTATCCTGCATCAGCTAGAAAACAATGCCATTAAATTGGAAGGGTACAATTTGGGTTTATACCATATATCATTGTTCTCTTCCTCTCTTGTGAGTTCCAAAAATTAAAAAGTTATGTACAGGATCATGCTGTGGCTTGCATGTTCCAACATATAAGTAGGGATTTAGTCTGGGTAGTTCAGGGTGTATAATTAATGGATGATTTATAAGGCTGTTTTTCAATGTGAAAAACAGTATGTTTTACTGCAGTAAGGACCTGAAGTCTCTGAACATTTGTTTGAACGGAGTGGATTTGTTTGGACAGAGTGGATGGAAAGAGCCCAAGCACTAGTTCCACAATTTTTTGTGGGGGGTAAAAAGCAGTAGACAAAATAAAAAAATAATAATAAAAAAGTCCTTTAAGTACTTCAGCATAGGGGAAACAAAACAGTTAATGAGAATGCATTCATTTTAAAAAAAAAGGCTTAAAAAAAAAAAAGAAGGCAAGAAGGCTACCACTTTGCCCAGAAATTCAGTGTATTTTTTCACCGTTCAGGAAACCAGAAACCATTGGAATTCACAATTCACTTCTCACCTTGGAGATGAGAGTACTTAGCTTTAGGGGTCCCTTACTTGCCCAGTTTGGCTTTTTTAGGTGAATTGATAGGTCACAGGAGCACAACAAGTGGCTCCCTAGGACAGCACTTGGGAGTGTTCTGACATGAAAATTGTGTAATTTTTCATTCTCCTCAACATTAGCCACTTCCATTCCTTCATTTTAAGGTACCTTCTCACTTGCAATTATTTGATATTACACACTGTATTGCAATGTATCCACACATGATTAATCCAACGTGCTCTGTATGTGGCATATGAAAGAAAGCCATGAAAAGCTTTGTATGTGGCATAGGAAAGTCTAGGCTGAATCAAAAATGAAGAATATATTAATACATAGTACATTTAATTGGCTAAGAAGTATGAACTTCTGTCATTTAATATTCCCTGAGCATATATTATGTTTAATTTGCTAAGAAGTACAAACTTGTATTATTTAATATTCCAGTGATACTCAGAGACCTGTCAGGATTGATGGCTGGTAGTATATGGACATGGTCCTTGGCTCTGCAAAACCTAGAGGTGTCTTTCACTTTTCAGATATTGCAATTCTGAAAATATATCTGAGTAGCAGTGGCCTGAAGAGACTTTGTTTCGACTGAGCCTCCTGTTTTTCGTTTGCCATGGTCTGCTCTGTGATGTGTACGTTCATTAGAGGCGCTGTGGGGCTGACATCTTCCACAATTAGTGCTCATGTATAATGAGATGCATTGCTGACAAGGACTCTCTTGTTTTCTATAGTTTCACTGAGAGGCCTTTTCCTTCTTCTTTGGCACCAATCCATTAAAGCTGTTGCACCATGTTCAGCTGGGTGGCTGGGATTGAAAATAATTTTCAGCCATTAAAACTTTGCTCGTGTGTCGTCAGCTCCACCTCTTGGATTAATCTGGCTTTTGCAGACCCAGTACATAGTTCATAGGGGAATTCTCTCTGGGAATGTAAAAAGTCCTCAGGCAGTGCCCTAGTAAAAGCATCTGGCTCAATTGCTTTGTCCTGCAAGTTCAGTGCTTGACGAGTAGCAAAGTTTAATTGCGAGTTACTTTGCTAATAACTTGGGTTACATTGTCCTCTAGTGGCTCATGTAGATAACAGCCCTGCTGACAAAATCCTTTTGCCTTGTGTTTTTAAATCCTCTCATATTCTTTTCATACATGTCCGCCAAATAAAGAATTTGCTTCTTCTTGCCATTGTATCAGTACAGCAAGTAGTGTTCTCTAAAACTGCAGATATTTTGCTTAATAAATGTGTATTTTGAATTGTTCAAAATAACAATAGGATTGTGAGAAGTTAATATATTTAATCTAAGCATTTGATGAAAATAAATATATCCTTCATACCAACAGTAAAAGAGAATAAACTCAACGTGGTTCTTTTTTTTTTTTTTTTTTTTAAATAGGTTCAGGACTAGTTCACTTCCAGAAAATACAGAGAGATCTTAAATAAAGGAAATCAGAATGGCCCTCCACATGCCCTGCGGCTACTCACTCATAAACCACAGAAACACTGGGCTTTGGGCCTGTGGAGTGGAATCACTGCCTTTCCTGGCAGGCATAGAGAGCACTGGACTGCTTTGGCAAGCTGGGTGTTTGCCAGCATAATGCAGATGTTTGCAAGTAGGGAGAGGAATCTGAAGCATGGAGAATAGTTCCTGGGTGTTTGCAGTGACAAAACACACATTTTATATTGCTTTGAAAAGGTGATGATCTATTCTGTAATGTGCTGAGTTGGTTTACCCCTGTGTCAGAGCAGTGGGATTGCTCCCAGTAGAGGCCTTGGCCCTGGCCATGGGAAGTGTAGCAGAAAGTGTTTGGGCAGAACATGGCACGTGGGATGCTCCAACAGGCAAGTCTTCCTTTTTCCTGCTCTTTCTTCCTTGATGAAATGCCATGAGTGAGGGCAAATAGAGGCTGAACTGCAGAGAGTTTCTCTGTGTGTAAGAAGAGGAGAACAGTAGAAAGCTCTGTTTATATCTCAAAGATTATGTAGGAAGCAGCAGTTGTAAATGGTGGAGAAATGTGGTAGCTCTTCTGAAGGAATAGTGGTGCACTCCAGCAAGGTGATAGCTCATGTTTTCTGTTGCAGTTTGCTATGACAGGAGGGAC
>JAYDZK010000056.1:59847239-59875760 GCA_034509185.1 Euphonia xanthogaster | reverse complement strand
CCTGCGACTGTCTCCTGACAGTCACGACACAGCTTTTTGGTCAATCAATCCAAACAACCATCAGCAGAATCCAATTAACAAATCACTCTCAGTAAACAATCTCCATAACACATTCCACATGTGCCAAACAGCAGGAGCAGCAAGTAGAGATAAGAATTGTTTTTTCTTCTTCACTGAGCTTCTCAATGCCTTCCCCAGGAAAAATCCTGGGAGAAAGAATTATGTCTCACTCTGTTCAGAGAATGTGAATACCACATATATGTATGTATACGAATATATAATATATACATTATATGTAGCTTCTAATTTGATTTAGAAATACAATGTTAAATTTTAAAAACAGTTTCAAAAGAAATGCTTTGAAATGTTCACATTTCAAAACACACTGTAAGTGTTTTAAACCACAATTTACAATGAAATGTATGCAATATAAATTTTGAGTGAAAGCTGCTTAGAAATGAAAAAAAAAAGGCTTGCTTTGAGTATGCTTTTTCTTGATTTTATTAAATTAAATACTGAGCATGATGAATTAGCAGACTTCTGCTTGAAGGATAAAGACAATTATAGTATCTTCTCTGAGTTAAAAACTTATATCTCTTAAACAAAGAAGCAGCCTTCTCACAGTCACTAGGAACAAACTTAGGAGCCTATAAAAGAAATTATAACTATTTTTGGTTGTAGCATTTTTTTGGTGCTGGGCCCCAGCACATCTATGCCAATGGTGGCCACCATTGTTTGGCATTTACATCCTGTTAAAAGGTTCATGGTTTAAAAAGACAGACTAGACCTCACTGAAAGCCTGATTCTTTTAGATACCATACAGAGTCACTGCAAAATGCTGATGGTTTACAAAGTGATCTCCTTCTCTGTTGAGTTACATCAGTTCATGTCACACAAATTAAATTTGGATCATACAAATTAAATGTGAAAAATTCCGCCAAAAGTTTTCCGTGTGGTAGATGTGAGACTTAATCAGGTTTAAAAGCTGACAAAAGGTAAATCATCAGCAAAATTGGATTTTTTTTCCCCCTCTACAGTGTCTTTGCCATATGGTGTTCATTTAGCTGTATCTCAGTATTTGGTGTGAGTTCCTCCTGTTTTCTATAAAGAGGCTGCACTAGGACAGAATTTCTGAAGGAGCTGATCTTTTATTGGGAACTATTTTTATGACTATAGGACATCAGGTTCCTTTTTAGGATAAAAGTAAACTTCAGATTTGCCATTTTGTAAGAGTGTCTGGCAAATTGCTTTTGCGGCTCTAGCTCATAAAGAAGACTTCACTGAAACAGCATGGCAAATAGAATTCTTTCTAGAGCTTTTGGATGCTGCTGCTTCATGGGCTGTGCTGGTCCTTGAAGAGATTTAATTGCACCTATTCCTTTTCCATATATATATCTGCTGTGTAAGAAATGTCCTGCTGAAGAATTTAATATTCTGAGATTTTCTTAGAAAAGCTCAGGGCTTTGTGCTTTTCCTTCCTGTTTGTTGTCCAGTGGAAAAAATTCTTTATCTCATCCTTGAAGTCTAGGACTTCTTTTCTTCCCATGGTCATGCTTTCCCTCTTTCTGAGGCCAGTATGATATTTGAAAAACTTAAGATAAAATTCTCTTTAAAAAGGCAGAAAAACAAAAAGTCCTGCAGCTCACTTTCTGACACTCTACTTCAGCTGCCTTATACTTTTGTGGCAAATATGCTATAGCTGAGATTCAGAGTTCTTGAGATGAGTTCTGTTAATTTGTTCCAGTCCCCCCCAGGAATTGTTCACTGAAATTCTGATGTTGAAAAAAAAGGAAAAAAAAATGATGAGGACATAAATGGCTATGGTTAAATTGCTTTCCATAATTGCAAACTATAGATGCAAATTGGGAAGGAAATCTCCTCAAGCTGAAATCTTTGAAGGGAAGGATGCATCGCAAAATAGAAGACAGCTACTTTGGAATTGCTTTTATTTTCATTTTAAGATGATAAAAATCCTTACTGCAGCTACCAATTCCAGCGTCAAAAAAATGCACCAACTGGACTGATAAATACCTGGAATTGCCATAAGTTTGTTGTGGTGGAAATAAGAGTATAATATTGTCTAGAACAGGAAATATTATTACCATATTTGGGAACAGCAGAGTCATTAATATGCAAAAGGTGTGCTCAGGACTGAGCTGGAGCTTTGGGTTTTTTCCCTTGGCAGTAGGAGCATGTATTTATGGTTTTAAACAGAAGGGGATTAGCTTAATCCATTATTACTGGTCCAGAATGAATAAAATTGAGTAGGCCTGTATATTTCCTTTTGCTTGCTGTGCAAGTTGATATATGGGTTTTAAAAGTTAAAAATGTTTTCTTTGGAAAGAATCCTTTCTGTTTGAAATGAGCGTTTCCAGAACACATTTATGTTCAGGAGAGAAGTTATCATCAAGATCCAAATTATCTCTGCTACAGTTTTTCTTCCTGATAGGGTATAATGGCTCAGATCAGTAGTCCTACAGGATCAATTCTGTCTGATTAATTTAAGCAGGCACTGAAGCACTGTGTTGCTTTAACACACAGGTGTTTTCTCAAAGGAAAGGCTTTATTATAATAAATATAATTAAAAAATATTTATATTGACATGGGTGCAATCTGCAGTGAATTGGCTTCTTTGGTGTGAACATGCCCACAGTGGACCCATACACTTTAATAAGCCAACTGCCCTTGGTGTGTAATATTATGTGGTTCTTTATTATCACTACAATTTCTCACTATTAGGTGAGAAGATCCTTTAATTAGCCAAAAACCTGATTTTTTGTGCATATGCATAGCAGCCTGAAGGAATAAATACCAGCCTGAAGGAATAAATACCTTAATCTGCTGAGGGCAGTGTAACTAACACTGAAGCCTGCAGTACCAAGTGGTAACAGCTGGAGTTCAGCTGAAGGTTTCTAGGGAAAGCAGACCTGGGGCAGGCAGCTTGGTGGAAAAAAAGAGGAAAGCTGGTAAAGAGACTCCTGCTGGGTTGACCTCTGAGGGTACCCAGGATGGGCCTGACCAGGAGATCTGTAGAAAGTGATCACTTTTAAGATGCAGTTGGCAAAAGGGAAGTTTACCCTATTTTGGATTTTCTCAACAGGAGTGGGCTGAAATGGGGGCTGAGCAACAATGAGGGTGGCAGACATACTGGGGGAACGAAAAATGGAGAAGGATGCCAAAATACTTGTAGTTCTTGGCTGTCCTCTTCTGCACTGATGATGTAGTGCCAAAAGTGGAACGCTTCATATCTAAAGAGAGAAATTCTTCCTGGATCATAGAATAATGATGAGGTTTGGTCCTGTTAATTCTTAAGGTGTCAGTCCCCTGTATACAAGAAAAGTAGGCTGATTTTTTTAGATGTTTTATCATGGCTTCTATTTTTACTTGCACATTTCTGCCTGCAATTGATTGCAGATCCTAGTGGAGGCCACGTTTTGAGAGCTTGTCTGTGAAACCAAGGGATCACTGTGTGCTTCAGTATCTTCGTACTTCTGAGCAGCAGCCATGGCTCTTAAGCCTGGTTAAGAGGAAACAAGAGTTTGAAGCACTGCTCAGAACATTTTTTGAGATGGTATTAACACCTCAGTTTCTCAAAGGCTTTTCTTTTCCTTTACTAAGATTTGTGGTGGCTAATTTGATTCTCTTCCACATATTACTGATAGGGAAGGAAAGTTTGTGTTTGCTTCTTTTTTTTTTAAAGGTTTCTTCATAACTGAAAACTTTAAATTCTCAGAATTAATAATTCCAGCACTTTTGAAGTGCCATTTTCATTGCGTGTACTGAGTTACTGCAACATGGGGAAAGAAGATCAGTAAACCTGGTAGGCTCGGGGTCTTAGTGTAGAAGTCATGGCAGGAAGAAGGATCTTCTCTGCAAGCATTCCTCTGCTTCCCAATTGACACCTTGGAACAGGACAAAGGCACAGGAAGAAGTTGGATCGTTACACGTAAAACTTGGAAGTCTTTCAGGGGTGTTATGATGAGTAGCAAATACCTGAGCAGATCAAACTTGTAAGTTTATCTTGTTCACTTGCTTTAAAATTGCTGTGCATTAAAACTTCTTGAGGTGTCCTTCATAATGTCTTCTGTTGTTCAATGTCCACTTTTTAATGTGGATGTTTGGAAGGAAGCTTACTAGGTCACAACCAGTGGGTTGTTAGTTACACTACAAGTCCTAATTTTTCTGGCTTGCATTTAAATAGATGGATTTTGCTTACAGATAAGTGCTGGAGATGGGCAGTCCTGGGAGTTGACTGTGCTCAGTGTTAACTGTGTGATCTGTGCTACATTTCCATACAGTAGATTATTCAATCTGTGGAAATGTACACAGCTAGTTTTTTACTGCATTTGCATTAATGGAAGTGTGCAGCAGTTCAAAGATATAAATGAATATTGTGAAAGATTGGTAGAACTGTTAAAGGGAAATATAAATTCAAACTCTATTGAGAAATGGTTTACAGCTGACAGTGATGCAGTTTCTGTGTTCAGGGAACATATGTCCTAATAAATCCTGTATCATCACTCCAGCTGATGAGACAGTGCTTGGGCACTTGGTAATTCTTCACTGGGCAACATATAAAATTGTGATCTAGTGGTATTGGAAGTTGTAACAGAGGCTGGGACTTCCTAAACCTCTGAGAGTTACACGGTGCTCTATAAATTAATTTTATGGTTTAGGTGTACATGGCTAAAATCTCTCAGAAGCCCTCAAGCTGCAGGCAGTGGCGGGGTGGAAGAGGTGACTGGGACTGAAGAGTTTGGTGCTCAGCATGGGTAGGATGAGATCCTGGGTTTCTCACTCTGGCTCTGTTGCAGGTGGAGCGGGAGAAGGCCATTCTGCTGGCCAACCTCCAGGAGTCTCAGACGCAGCTGGAGCACACCAAGGGAGCCCTGACCGAGCAGCATGAGCGCGTGCACAGGCTCACGGAGCACGTCAATGCCATGAGGGGCCTGCAGAGCAACAAGGAGCTGAAAGTTGAGCTTGACTGTGAGAAGGGCCGAGATTCCGGCGAGGAGGCACACGACTATGAAGTGGACATCAATGGCTTGGAGATCCTGGAGTGTAAATACAAAGTAGCTGTTACTGAGGTGATAGACCTTAAAGCAGAAATCAAAGCCTTAAAGGAGAAATATAATAAGTATGTGGAAAACTACACTGAAGAGAAGGCCAAGTATGAGAGCAGAATCCAGACGTATGACGAGCAGGTGACAAGCCTGGAGAAGTCGACCAAGGAAAGCCAGGAAAAAGTGGTCCACATGGAGAAGGAGTTACAAAGGATGACAAGCATAGCAAACGAAAACCACAATACCCTTAACACTGCCCAGGACGAGCTGGTGACGTTCAGCGAGGAGCTGGCTCAGCTCTACCACCACGTCTGCCTGTGCAACAACGAGACACCCAACAGGGTCATGTTGGACTATTACAGGCAGAGCAGAGTCACCCGCAGCGGGAGCCTGAAGGGGCCCGACGACCCTCGAGGTCTCCTTTCCCCACGACTTGCCAGGCGGGGAGTGGCATCGCCCGTGGAAGCCAGGACCCCGACCGAGCAGGTGACGAAAGAGGCCGCAGAGCCCGGCAAGGAGCAGAGCCCCACAAAAACACCTTCCATTTCTCCTGTCATCACAGCCCCTCCTTCCTCCCCCGTCTCTGACACCAGTGACATCCGCAAAGAGCCTATGAACATCTACAACCTCAATGCCATAATAAGGGACCAAATCAAGCACTTGCAGAAGGCTGTGGACCGGTCGCTGCAGCTGTCGCGCCAGCGGGCCGCGGCCCGCGAGCTGGCGCCCATGATCGACAAGGACAAGGAGGCCTTAATGGAGGAGATCCTGAAGCTCAAGTCGCTCCTGAGTACAAAGCGAGAGCAGATCGCGACCTTGAGGGCGGTGCTGAAAGCCAACAAGCAGGTAAGGTGCTCCTAAAGCACTCAGGAAAGTCTGTTATTTATACAGGTCAATTACAAGCTTTCGCAGGGGTATTTTGGTGGAGAGGTTTTACTCACAGGTTATTTAGCCACTCACTCACTCAGTCACTCACAGCAAGGACACGCCTTTGTTCCCTCCCCTCCCAGCCTCCTCTTTAAACACTTCAGTTCTGCCTTTCTTGGCACCCACCATTCACTCATCAGAGGTGTAGGTAGGGACCAGCTATTGCCCAGGCATGTTGATGGTATTATCAAAACTGTTGGTTGGAAAACAAAATAGAACGTCCCTGGAGAGGCTCTCAGTGATATGCTCTCCTATTTAGGAAAATAAAAATCTTCAAGGAATTATTTCGAGGGTTTTTTTTCAAATCTTAAGAGGAATTCATCCAACCATTTTATTTTTGATGTTTCACCAATGAAAAAAAGCCAAAAGTTATAGTACTTGATATTAAATCCCAAAAGAAATCCATCTTATTGCTATGTTTTCCAAGAGTACTGTCAATTTTCTTTGCGTGGTAAATCTTCCAAGCCCTTGGCATCCATTAGATTCCAGGTTTGAAAACACTGCAAAAAAATCTAAATTTAAACATGCAAATAGTTTTATTTACTTTGATGCATCTCCTTTTGCCCAGAATTAAATCTGAATGCAAAAGGCTGCAGTGACAGTGGGCTCGTTCTAGGTTGCCTGGCACTTTCCCCATCTGAAAACAGTGCAGTGATCACCACATGGGGGCTTGAAACCTGGTTAACAGCTTGGCACTCTGTTAGCAGCTGACAGTGATGGGATTTCAGTGTTAAAATTCCCAATAGTCAACTATTCTGAAGTTACAATTTCAAGTTTAATTGATTGGTGTATCTGTAACTGCATAGGGTACTGGGGATTTTTAAATTGCAGCAATATTTCAACATATATTGAGTCTTTTATAGTATTCTCCCCCCCCCCCTCCCGATACAACACATGTTAAATATTAACTCAAGTAATTAAATACCATCTCCTGCTAAGCAATAATAGCTCTGAGCAATTATATGTAGATTTTCCATGTAATTAAAATGTAATTTAGATGGAATTGATGTATGTGGGTATACATTCTGTGATTGAAAATTAAAGATTTTTTCCATTAGCATAGAACTATCATTTATTTTTTGCTGCTACCAGAAGATCTATCTCAGTCTCACTCTTTTATTGCTGTCAGAAATAATGCATTATCCTAAGGCATGCTCACTGAAATGGAAAAGATAGATTTGCTGACTAAGGAGCTGCTATTAACTAATCTTTTATTTATTAGATAGCAGCATAGATATTGGTAACTGTACAACTGGGTACAGAAACTTGCAATACTTGTTCATGCAAACCTGATATCAGCTTCCTCAAACTTTCAAGCTAAAAGACATAATATAATGTAAAGGGAAGGAGAAATTTAATGTTGGGGAGGGGAAGAGTCATTCATTATGTGCCAGCCGCAAGTGTGTCCCAGAACCCAAATTCATGTTTTGACTCATGTTCAAAAAAGCAGAAGTTAAAATTTATTCTCTTGAGGTCTTCCCCTTCAAAACAGTAAGTTTCTAAGCAGTAAAAGACAGGGGATGTTTCTCCCTTATGGGACCCTTCCTTGGGTCTGGTACTTTGGACTGTACTTTAGTGAAGAAACACCCTTAACTAGGGAAGTACAGTTGGAATGTAGTGTTGGTCAGTAGAATTTGCAAATAAGCATTTTTATTTTATAAATAAATATTATTTGTAAATATTATTTTATTATCACAAAGCTCTAGCAGGAAAAAGAGAGCAAGATTTTGTGTAAGAAGGTGCAAACCTTAGTCCATGAAAATGGATTATTAAATCAATAGCCCAAGAAAGCAAGTCACATGTGTCTTGCTGGCTGTCTTGCTTACCTTGTCTTGATTTATGTATCCATTTGTTCATAGCCCAAATTACCATGTCTGCACCTGACTGGTGGAATAAACATTAAAATGTAGCATAAATGAGAAAGTAAAATCAAATTAATGATGCAGTAACTTTTAGGACTGGTTCAATAATGGGTTTGATTTTGATTTCTAATCAGAAAGCAAAGTTGCCTATGAGGGGAATTTAATACCCTGAAGTTCTGATGGAAAGCTGATCAGTTGTTTTCAAAGATAAATAGTTCAATGAGACAGAATCAGCAAGAACTTCATGTCTGCATTAGCTATTAACTATGGTGTCTGCAGCTTCCATAACTGCAATACCCATAAAAGTCCTTCAGAAAAAATACCTTGATAACCCCAGACATACAGAATTTTACCTATCTATAAACTAATGCTGATACTATATTGGACAGAACACAGAAGAATTTCTGCTGTGAAAGAGAGGCTTGATGAAAAGACAAGGTACCACATACGACTTCTGCTCTAAAAATGCAGGCTAGTTTTCTGCTTGCATGTGTGACATAAAAATCCTGTCAGTGTAGGATTTAATAAATATTAACAATTATTTTAAATGGTCTGCTTCTCACACTGCTGATAAAAAGTAAATGGGATACAAAGCTGCCTTAGAAAATGAGATTTGTTCACAGATTTCAGGATGAAGATGGCAACCTTTGGGCTGAGTTTGGGCAAACATCTCTTCTGTAAGGATACAGAGGAGGATAGAAAGGACCCTTTTAGTTCTGTGCAGTGCTTGAGGTCCTGGGCTCAGGTGTGTGCTGACCTCAGCCTATTCACCTCCAGGGCTGGGCGTTGGGGCTGGGGAGGGAGCTGAGCTTTGTGTGTTCCCCAGCTCTCTTTTCCTCACTGGTATTTCACAGCCTGCTGGAGTGCAGGCCTTGGAGCTCTCTGCTCCCTCCTGGTGTTGCTGTCAATTCCAGGTGACTTCTTCTCCACAGTAAATGCACAGTGAGCCACCAATCCCATGTCTGCAGGCGTCTGGCTGAGAGCCTGGGTACTTCACTTGCCCAGTTCCTCAGCATGACTGGTCTGACAGGAGAGTGGCATGAGCACCTCTGCTGTCTTATTGGATTATTTACTTCACTGAAGAATATTCATACTTTTTTTTCCCTGTGTTTTCATCTTTTTTCTTGTGTTTCCCATCTACTTGTGTGTTGTGAGATTGCATTTTTATGTGGAAAAAAATTCTCTGATTTTCCTGATTCAATTTTTTTTCTTTAACTGCAGCTTAAAAAAAAATGCCAGGTCCTGGCATCTGCTTCCTTGTGGCACCCACTACTTGGAGATTAAGGCTTTTATTTATCCCATCCTTTCCTTCACAGAATGCTCTGTGTACACTGTTCTAGATTACCTAAATCTAGATTGTCCTACGGAACTGGCACCAGGCATCACCAGGCATATATGGCTCAATGGGTACAATTTTGGAGATTGGCTGAGGTGGGGAACAAATAGAAATAATTTCAACAAGAGCTGGCACTGGAGGAGGAGTAACATGAAGCTGTGTCTTCAGTTCATTTTATCCCTGTTAGTTTGGCACAGTGTGACAGTCCAGCTGAGGTGACCAGACACTCTAGAGTGTCTCTAATAGATGGAGGCAGAGTTCCTCTTCTATCCTCTATCTCACTCTCCATTACACATTTAGGCTTCAGGGTGTTCTAGGATTCAGGCAAGTTTCCAGTCTCATCAGGCTCCCCAAATTTCCAAGAGAAGCTTCCTCAGCTTGTGCTTGCCTTCTTTTTTTTTTTGCTACTAAACCCACCTCTTTTTTTTTAGTTTTATTTGTTTCTCTAGCAGAGCACTTGTGCCCATTTGTTCTTCACTTAGGAGACTTTCAGGAGAGAGATCCTCAGCAGCTTGGCTGGTGCATGGAGAGATATATTTCCCATAGGATTTAAAACTTATGCTTTGTTTTCTCTATGTTGTTTTATAGGAAATTTTAATAGAAAGAAAAAAATGTTTGAAGATTTGACCCAGTCCTTCCTCTGTTACTTTTATTCAGCCAGCAAACTATATTTTCATCCTCTAGTGTTGCACATCCATTAACTTACCCTGACATCCAAACTAAAACATGGGGATTGTGGTCTGTCTGATCATTGTGCACAGTTTCAGTGATGTGTAAATTACTGTAATTTATGAGTGCATGTTTTTGGTCACAGCTGAAAACAGACAAAAAGCTGATTATTTCTGCTTTATCCTGCCAAGACATAGGCTGGTGTCCACCATCCTACACTGCACCAAAGCATATATCAGCAAGGTTGAAAAAAGCAGAGTTGATTTAAATAGATCCCTAAGTGATTGATAATTTTAACATGTATTGCTGATGATTTAAAATCTGGATTGGAAAAACGCATCCATTTAAAATGATAAACGGTCACTACTGCCCTTTAAAAATCTGTTCTCTTAATGTAAATTGGTGTGAAAGTAAGAAAATATTATTGGTGAGTATACAATTTAAAAAATTAACTATTTTAATGCTGTTATTTAGCAGGACACAAATGAATAAAGTTTAAATTTATAGGAGATTCTAATGTGCCCTTTTGTTAAGAGGCATTGTTAGTGGGAAATGTATTGAGTTTTGGAAAACTGGGTTTGAAATAGGTTTCCAACTGTTTGGTCATTACCATCTTTTGTCCTGTTCCCTTGCTAGTTGCTTCAACCTAATGTTCTTTTAACCTTCTCTCCCCTGGTGGTGGCTCAAGAGCCCATAAGATCAACAGATGAAACTGATTGCCTGTGTGAATTGCTGCAACTTATTATGCACTAAATGAAGGGGAAAAAAAAAAACAACCATAACACCCTCTGAATAAATGTAAAAGGAAGCAAATTTTTCTTCATTTTATTCAAAGGCAATATTTTTAAATGTCTCAAGCAGCAGCAGGTATAAAGCCTCTATAAAACTATGTATTTTGAATAACTTCAAAATGATACTAAATTCATAAGTAATTCAAAATGTTCAAGTCTTGCAGATATAAGACAAATGTAACTATTAAAAAAAAGTACAGTAGTAAATTAAAGAAATTTAATGGATGAAGTTGAAAACAGAAAGAAGGGTGCAGCAAAAATTTAGGAATCAGATAAATACAAAGCTTTGCTTTCCTGTTAAATGAAAACTGTAATTTACACTTATTTTTTTAGTGGTTAAAACTGCTTAAGTAATGCTGGTTTTCACAGCAGTGAACATTGCCAGTTTTCAGGCATAAATCAGACTGCCAGGTCCTGGCCATCCCTGTGCCCAGGGAAAACCTCAGCTAGCAGGAGGCTTGAGGCCAAACACGGTGATTGACAACTTGGCTGCAGAGGCTGAGCCTCATGTGCTCTGTGTCCTGTTTGCAAAGTGCCAGGGACACACTTGGTTGTTTATTGCAGCTCAAACAAGGTGGTAGCAGCTCCTGTAGTAACTTTACTCACTTGCCTGAGCCCTCCACATACAGCTGCACAGTTTTGCAGAGATACTCGAGGTGCTGGGTTGTTGCCAGTTGCCATTGAAATGGGCTTTGTCCTTTCAGCTGCTCTCTCCTTTTCCTGCTTTCATGGAGTGCAAGTTAAAAGGAGAAGTTAAAGTGTGCAGTCCAGTGAAGATCAGGTTTAATTTCTTTTGCTGTGTGAATGAAGGACATCAAAATCAGAATCAGGCATGGGATTTTAGCTGTTCTCACATGTCTGTCTCATAAGCACCTATCCTTGTTTGTGTTTTTAGACAGCTGAAGTGGCACTGGCCAATTTGAAGAACAAATATGAAAATGAAAAAGCAATGGTGACTGAGACCATGACCAAGCTAAGGAATGAGCTAAAGGCTCTGAAGGAAGATGCAGCAACCTTCTCATCCTTGAGAGCAATGTTTGCAACCAGGTAAGGGAAAGGTGTCATAATCTGGCCCAGCACTGTAAACATGTGTGTGCTAAGGGAGAACACACTTAGCTGTGTATGTTGGGTGCTTAGGAGGATAGAGAAATTATTTTCTGCATGGTCAGGGTTTTCTTGGATGAAGGTGAATGAGTCCTAGAATGCACACTGTGCAAAACTTGCAGGCTTTCAAGTGCTGCTGAGATGTGTGTCTTGGAAAATAAAGCTGAAGAATAGCAATGTCAATACAACCTTGAGTAAAGTGTTATAAATGAGCGTATATACTTACAGAATATTTGCATTTATAGGGTTTTTTAAAGTGGAAATCAAATAGTGGATTTATGTGGCTGATTTTTCCATTCAGAAGTACGCAGTGATTCTGTCATGTAAAGCTATCGTATGGTTAATGATGATCTTCAGAACCCCACATTTTCATTACAGTGAGATTTATTACTTACCAGTCGTAAAATCTATTTAATCAACCAGCCTATGCTATAATCCAGTGCTAGTAATTGTAAGGCCACTGTAATTTCCCACTCCAGCATAAATTCTTATTTTCTTCCACTGTGATGTTCCATTTATTATCTTCTCCTTCACAGGATAAAAGCTTCGCTTATCTTCTTTAACATAGTTCCTGCTGGCAGGATACTAATTAATCAGCTTTCATCTTTCCTTCTCCCACATCTTCTTCAGAAGAGCTTTTGGTTTTACATGGAATCACAGAATCAACTAGGTTGGAAAATACTTCTGAGATTGAGTCCAACCTATGACCCAACACCACCTTGTGATCCAGACCATGGCACTGAGTCGAGTCCAGGCTTTCCTTAAACACCCCCAGGGATGTGACTCTGCCACCTCCCTGGGCAGTTCACTCCAATGTCTAATAGCCATTTTGTGAAGAAATTCTTCCTAATGACCACCTAGACTTCCCCTGGCACAGCTTAAGCCTGTGTCTTTTCATCTTAGCTGTTTTTTGAAATTTTACCTAAACATCTTTTTTTTTTTTTTTTTTTTTTAAGCTTCAGCATTTTCATCAATAAATTCTTATTTTGGAAATACACAAAGACTTCTTTTCCCCCCTCTTCTGGTCAAGCACAGTACAGATTTCTTGTTTGTGCTTTAGTCCATAAATGATAAGACATCTTTGTGCCTTCTGCCAACATCTCTTCAGTGCTGCTGGCAGTGACATCTCACCACTTCCAGCCTTCTAAGGTGCCTTTTTGCTTAGTGACAGTGGCAGCAGCAGCTGGGAGAAGTGGGAAGGAAGGAGAAAAGGGGCATTGTCATGACATTGGTGCTGTGTGCAAATTCATCATAGGTCCATCGTCAGAGGAGCGCGTGTAGCGACATAATGGAAACGAAGACCCAGCTCAGCAGGTGGTGTGAACCAAGGTAGCCTGATTGATTTCATTGGCATCTAAAGGTTTTCTTCCACAAAGAAGAGTTGTGTGTGTGTGTGTGTGTGTGTGTGTGTGTGTGTGTGTGTGTGTTGGAAATGCATGTGTTGACCTTTCTGTGCAAGCTCCTTACTCTAGGAGACACAGAAATTTTCTAACTCAGTAAGAGCTCGTGGAAGGCAGGTAACTCCAGAGCAGAGGAGTGGCATCGTGAGCATAAAGCAAAACAAGGGTCTTGAATGGGCCATAAATCATCAACATATGAGGTAAAAGTAGTTTGCAAAGCTTTAGAAGTTAAAGGGAATGTTAGATTGTTGGTGTACTGAATTTGGGCATCCTGAGTGCAGACTTCTGTTGGGTTCAAGGCATATCCTGGAGCCAATGGCAGGCAGCAAGAATTAGGTTTCAGTGATTCCACTCATCCAGGTATCTTTGCTAGATGCCTTGTGTGTAGGATGTAAAGAAACTTCTTTTCCTCTTCTATGAGCTATAAAAGGAGTCTGTGTGACGTGCTGAGTTACACATTTTTAGATTAAAAATTTCTAATGTTAGTAGTGATAAATCCCAAAGAATTTACTGCTGTTGGTAAACTCCATGTAGTAGTGATTAAACACTCAATGTGTGGCCTATGGGACATATCCCTGCCCTTGTTATCCTAAGTTTTGTCCAGTATTCTCTGAGCACAGTTATAAAAAATTATTCACTACAAGGTCTTCCACATCATTATACTGCTATAGATTTTTCTGTTGTAAAACAGTCATTTTTCTTCCCTAGCATGGAGTTTAATGGCCTTTATAATTAAATAAATCTTCCTAAATGGTCAAATCATTGACTCATTCCAAATAGTCCATTTGGAAGAGCATTTGTTTAAATGACAGAGAGTTCATATACTCTACAAGTCTTTTGAAGAGGAGAAATCTGTTTGAAAATACAAGGCTGTAGGATTTTCGTGCAGTAACATTAGGTGCAGTAGCAACCCTCGGCTTAAAAAAAGCAATTGTTTAGTCTTTAGTTGAATAAAGCAGTGGTTTCCATGGTTATAGTGCATCACATGGTACTTACTCCTGGATTTGTACCATAGGGAGATCACCTTTCTGATAGTAGAATTGTATTATAGATCTGAAAATGGTTGCTTATACTGTTTGATAGAACAATATCCTTTCTCTTTCCACAAAGCATCATTTTGATCCCTAAGTGGATGTTCATCTGGTGCTGTATGGAGCTGTGTGTTTCCTTCCTCAAATACACCAGATAAAGGTCATAGCACACGTCATAAGGAGAGCACAGCACTTCTGTTTCTGGTCTGAACAGCTAAGTTGACACTTTCCTCCAAAGCCCCCCTGTATAGAAAGAAGGAGCCTTCTTTTTCTGTTTTCCCTGTTCATCCTTCACTCCTTAAGCTCTTTTTTCAGTTCTTTGTCTCAAAAGTCTTTCTGTCCTGCTTGTCCCTCTACTTTTGCCCTTTTTCCTTCTAGAGCAGCTTATTTGAAAAATCTCTGAGATTCTGATCTCTACAGCTTCCTCCTTCCTTTTTCATTAGCTTTGTGATCCCTTTCTGAGATTCATGTGTTTCAGACCTGTCAAGAATATTTCCTGGAACGCCTCTCCTAGAAAAAGAAAACTACAGCATATAAAACCACTTTTGTGGGATTGAAGGGGTTGGCAAAACAGAGCTGAAGTTTCTGTTAGATGCCAGTGCCGTGTGCAGCCTTTAACCTGCTTATTTTGTCATGGGCTCCTTCTGGTATTCCCAGAGAAAATGAGGAATTCCCAAAGAAGCCTTTCCTGCCCCTCCTGTTGTTTCCCCTCACTCTCACCCAGGGTTCTGACCCAGGGTGTGTGTTTGTGAAGCAGCGAGCAGCACTCATCCAGAGGAACAAGAAATAATTATTTAAAACATTAGTTTTCCAATCTAGAGTAGGTGTCCTGAGATAGGAAGTCCTGAGCTGAAGGAGAGAAGGAACTACTTTTAAACAGGATCCTCAAGCTATTCAGGAAGCAAACTTCACTGAGTCCCTACACTGCTTGCTTTCCCAGGCTAAACAGAGATGTGTAACAGGAGAGAGCAGGAAATATTGCCATAGTTCTGACACCGCATGCATGGATTTTATTCTTTATCCATAAAAATACTTTCTTATGATAATTTTAAAATAAAAATGTGTGCTGAAGAGACTGAGTAGGAAGATTGAACAGATCATGGAGCTGAGAAAACATTTTTGAACAGAAGAGAATTATGATTATCTAGTTAGAACAGGGACCTGTCACTGTCAGTGTCACTGGGTTTTAGCTCAAGCTCTGCTATGATTTATGTTACCTAAATTACACATAAGCCTGATTTGGTATTTGGTTTATGTTCCTAGACGAGAGGGATAGATGGAACCAGAAATCCCTTAAAATCCTATATAAGCTTCTTGGATCAGTTCATAAAAAATAAGTGGGCTTATGTGTCTGTCTGCTTCCTTTCTGAGCTGAGAGAAATGAAAAATAGGTGAAACCTTGACTTTTGCTCTAAGTACACCAGCAGACAGCAAGAAAATGGTGCTGTTTATTTAACAGTCACTTGCAGCTTACAACCTGTCCTGAGGCAAGAGGGAAATGGGGGAAGAGTTCTGGCTCAGGAGGACATAACCTAACTTTTGCTATCACTATTTGAACCCTACTGAAACACCCATCCAGAGCCCTGGAGTATCCTGGAGCCCTGCAATGGTCTCTGCTATGCCAGAAGTCATCTTTCCTTGGAGCTCTTTACCCTTTTCTCTTAGGAGATCCTTAACCTTTTTCTTCCTTCTGTGAGACTTGATGAATGTTTTTTAAATGTGTGGGTGAAGGGCAATATAGATGTGTGCAATGCTTTTTTATTTTTTAATTGGAAGCACTTCTCCTTTTATCCCACACTTGCACATGGCTGGGAATATCTCAGGGAAGGGAAATGCTATGGCTGCAGGCAGTTGTTACCTCCCACTACACAGAATAACTTTCTCTGTTACAAAATTCCAGGAGACCTAGGCTATTAATTCAGCAGTTTCTAAAGTTAATTGAGGCCTTTGCTTTCATGATTTAGGTATGATTTAGGTTTAACCTTTCTTTTAAACTTTCTCAAAAAAAAAAAAAAGTGGGCTTACTCTTATTGGGACACTTCTAGGAAGGACATGAGGACATGTAAGTAATCAGAACAGCTGGAAAACGTATTCATGAGATTGGTGATGTCTCAACAACAGCTAATAGCATCTAGTATATGCAGATTTCTCAAGACAGCTTGATATAGTTTATAGCAAGTTCATCTAAGACTGCATTAGTAATATCCACCTCCATGGCACATATTTCTTAACTGTTCAGTTGGGATGTTTTACAAATCAGATGTGCAAATACCAAAACCACCTTCTAATGCCTGAGAAAAATCAATCTTTTTCCAAAACCAAAATTGATGTATTGGCATATTAATGGAAGGCAATTCATTCCTCTAGTGGCAGTGTGCCTCAGGTGTTGCTGCAGGTGTTACATCTAAAAATTTTCAACAGGAAACATATTTGGAAACAAATAAGGCCTCCTGGACAAAGAGGAAGGCAGGAGAGAATAAAGGACAAGGATACAAGCCCCATCTGGTCACAAGAATGAGGCTTTAAAACTCTCATAACATAGACATTAAAGTAAATCAATTTGAAATAGAAATTACTATAATATTCAGATGCTGATTTCATGTCTCTGTCAAGGAAACTGACTTAAGTATCAACATATGTCTCACAGCTTGGAGCAGAAATAGGTGTGCAAGTTGGCTTTCAGCCAACTGGCATTTCATAAGGACCTCTTTTCCTCAAGGCTTGGGTAGCAACAATCATGCTTATTAAGGTCCTGTAGAAGAAAGACAATACTGAAACTGTAGATGAAGCTGTACCTGACACAGTAATTTTACTTGCAGTGCCTGAATTGTTCAAAAGGGAAGTGCAATATATATGTAAGTATTTGTGTGTGAAGAATAACTAACTACACATTTTCAAGCATACTTTGTTTCTGTTTCCCAAGGGGAAGATTAAAATTTCAGAGAAATTACTTTCATCCCTTAGTTCACAATAATTCAAGGGTTTATTGCATCACACATTTTGATAAGGAAGACTAAAATAGTTTTCTATGCTTGCTTTCTGTAAGTGATACTGATAAAATTACATCCTCATCCATTACACAATTGCAATTACACAGCAAAACTACTTAGATTCACTCAGATCTTGTGGGAAGGAGATCTGGTGAAAGCTGCATCATTCAGCATGAAAAATCCTCGGGTGTTTCCACAAATGTCTGATGGCCAGGCAGTACTGCTGTCTGTGAAGCATCTCACTGCTGGGATACATTTATTTTTATTGCTCTTGGGTCTTACTGATTAGATGGTCTATTGCTATCAAGCTGAAGCTATTTCACTTCAAAAAGTATTTTAAGGCAATTTTGAAATGCCTTGCTTTTCCTGTTAACTTTGGGAAGTTTTGCTAAAAGTAAAACTAAATTGAACTTGGTCTTAAATCGAGCAAAATCATAAGAAAGGTGGTTTTAGTTCTCAGAGATCTAAAGCAAATGAAAAGATAAATTTTCATGTGGGTAAAAAAGGCTGAGGATTAATACAGATGAACACGCCTCCAAGAGATTCAACAGTAAATGTGAAATATCTTCCAGGTGTGGGGTTTCCTAATAGTATCCTTTTAATCAATGGTAACTAATGGTAATCATGGTAGTAAGTGGTTAACAAGGGTAAATAATGGAAGGTTTCTCATTTCACAAAATCTGATGTGTCAAGTGTTCAAACTACTTGCAGTCTTTTTTGTAATACTCTCTTGAAGTGGATATTACTGCCTGTGAAAAATAGTATTTTCTAATTGGTAGCATTATTATCCATGCTTACCTACTGGTAGAAGCAGCACCCAAAATTGTTATTTGTGGTCTGAACTGGAAACAATCCCATACCTCTCCTCCAGTTGCTTTTTATCTGCATCAGAAACATGTTACATTGTCATAGACTATGTTAGTGTAAGCACAGGTTGTCTTGCTGAACGGGAAGTGTTGACGTTCAGATCCCTGATTCAGAGTGGGAACAGAAGAATTCAGGCTGCCTGCTGCCAGGATTAGGGGCAGCAAAAGCTGGGATCTGAGTCTGGGAATGTGCTCACTGGTAGAGTTGGTTCTTGGGGCAGTTTCCCAGATCTCTGCCCTGTGTCTCTGCAGGTGTGATGAGTACGTCACACAGCTGGATGAGATGCAGAGGCAGCTGGCGGCTGCGGAGGATGAGAAGAAGACCCTGAACTCTCTGCTGCGCATGGCTATCCAGCAAAAGCTTGCCCTGACCCAGCGACTGGAGGATTTAGAGTTCGACCACGAGCAGTCACGCCGCAGCAAAGGCAAGCTGGGAAAGAGCAAGATCGGCAGCCCTAAAGTAAGTGAGGAGGCATCAGCCACCGTGCCAAGCATAGACACTTTCCTCCTGCATAGTCAGGGCCCACAGCAACCAAACTTACTGGTCAGCAGTGGCACTCAGAGGAAAAGGTATGCATGCAGTGATCTTTACAGTACAGTGCAGTAGCCAGACTTGCATTAAAGTCGTTCACTGAACTATAAACATAATGATTCCTTTTTTTACTTTTATTTTTTTCTTTCCGTCCTTTGACTGGGGAGAAGGAGGCGGGGAGGATATGAGTATGAAATTCAAAGCCTGGCAACATGTGGTTCTGATCCACCTACTCACTGTTATTTCCTCCTTCTGAATGCAGTGTTTTGAACTGTACTCTGTCAGTGTCTCGGTGCATCTCGTATGTCTTTAATATTAAGTGTGAATGTATTTTCTTTAACAAGTTTTCTTTAAGTTTTCCCGATGGTTTTCCTTAATGAGCATCTGAAATAAAAGAAGGATTGTGCTCTATGAGCATTTTAGTGCTTAACATGAAAGAAGCTGCATTTCTTTGTTAAGCTCTGGTGCTCACTTGTTCTTTATCAGTGTGAAAAGAATATGGATGTGTTCACTCAGATCAATTTTTCTGCATGGGAGCAAGAAACCTTTTCAAAGGGATGGCTGCCATTCATAACCTAATGCAAATATTTTCCTGTTCAAGCAGTGAGCTCATGTCTTGTGCCTGCCCCTGCCAAAACTCTCTAGGTGTGGGCATCTCCATAGTTTTGAAGATGAAGAGGACTCTGTAGAGAAGTCCTAGATAATCATCCCCTTTTCTTGTATGCTCTAATCACAATGCAAAATCAAGAGAACAATCAGGGAATCTTGTACAAGCTGACTTGAGGATGCTGAGATACAACCCAACCTCATGTTCTCCTTCCCTAAGGTGAAGGAGGATTTCCAATGCAGGCAAGGTGTCCTGCTCTGGAAATGACAGGGGGTGTCAACTATATTTGATTTTTACCTGTTAAGCAAGTTAAGATGATATTGTCATTCGTGAGGCTTTGAAAGGTAATTAAAGTAAAACTCTTTTGTTTCCATATGTATTTTTCTTGGATCTCCTGCAAGACTATTCTCACCTTCCCTTTGTGATCAGAGCCATCCCAGGACTTCAGGGACCTACCTCCAGAAATTATTAAGAGCCCCCCCTCATCCCGCCTCCACAGAATCATATCTTCTGAGGGGCCCCCCTTCCATGAGTGAATTCATCCATGGGCACCGTCTCAGCAAGGAAAAAAGGTTAACCGTGGCCATACCAGGTAAACATTTTTTCCTTGGGTGCATGTGGTGCTGAGTGGTTAGCAGAGCAGGGGACCCTCCCAGCACTGCAGATGCAATTTAATTTGGGCACCTTCTTGAAAAGCAAAATGTCTCCTCCTGTGTCATGGGTGGCAGGAGATGACATTCTGCCAGCTGCAGCCCAAAGTGGTTTCAGATGCAGTGTGGGAAGTCCTGCTGTGGTATAGTGGGTGCAGTCCCACTGGCATCCACAGAGGCTGCACCCCTGTGCCTGGGTGGAGCTTAGCCTGGTGGTGGCATTGGTAGTCCCCCCTGGAGGACACAAATCCCACGGGATAGAGGAGTCAGGTGTGTGAGGGCCAGTGGGGGAGTAGCTGGCAGTGTGCAGGAGCCTCCGCAGCACCCCTCTTCTCACCCTGGAGCATCCAGTCAGGTTTTTCCAAAGGGTGGTGTTCAACTCACAGAAGGCTTATTTTATACAAATTGAGTCATGAAATTAATCTGTGCAGGAAGGTTTTGCTCTTAATTTCCTGCCAAAATGTAGCATCTGCTTCAGATGAGGTGTAGAAAGAAAATGCAAACTGGGATGACATTTCAAAGGTGTGATAGCTTTCTTCTCCTGAGAGAACAGCTAATAATTTCTTATCTTCTGCACCTGAGCAGGACCTTTAGCTCTCAACTGGGCACAGTGGTGTCTGGTGGAAATTTTGTTAATTCTTTGTTTTATAATATGTTATACACAAAAAGTATAAGTAGAAAATATGAAAGCTAAAAACCATAAAAGTAGTTTCTGCTGGAGTAAATGTTTATTCTGGGAAGCTGAGCAGTACCCTGTAGTAGGTTATATTTCTCACCTAGTGCCATCAGTGTCAGAGCTGCCTTTGAGTAGTGCCATGCAAGTAACACCCACTCAGAGGACAAGTGTAAAACTGCAGAGAGTCTAAACAAGACATTTTCCTAGGGTGTGTTGCAGTAAATAAATCAAAGAGCTGAGTTTTTTCCCCTGAGGAGAAAAACGTGGGAGTGGGGGGAAAGAAGCATTTGATATCTCATGGAACATCACAGATGCATGGACCACAGACTGAGAAATGCTGATACAGTCTTTTTGTCCAGTAACAGAGACCAAAGGATGAAGCAGCCTGAATGGTAGAATTGTCCAGAAAATTGTTTGTCTGGAGTCTTACCTGTCACTTTAGGTACATCTCTACATAGTTAAAGTATAAGGGTCTTGAGACAGGGTCACTGATTTATGTTGCAGTTGTCCTTATGAATCTGCAACAATCTCAGCTTTCTGAATGCATTTGTCACAATTTTATATCATCACATGCTTTAGTCTCAGCCTGTGAAACTGACAGGTCCAAACCAGAGATTTTTCTGAGCGCTCAGGTTCCCGTGTTGGCAGGACAAGGTTAGTTCAGGATTAAGCAGGGAATTATTCATCATTGTTATTACCAGTTTCTGGAAGATTTCTTACTGTTGTTAACAGATGAAAGGAATGATGCACCAAGTAGGATTTTTTCGCCATCTGTCTAATTATCTGTTTCCTGAAAGTAAGGAACAGTAAAGAATGTCATTCTGCTGCTTTTATTGAGAGTGTTTAAAAGGCTTGTCTCACAAAGAGCTTCTGTTCTCAGACGATTTTTGCAGTCAAGCAAGGCAGCAAAAAGTGTAGCAACCCACACCTGCTTCATCAGAGAGGGTGCAAAAAAGTAGCATGCAAACTCAAACACTGTAGAGCAAAGTGTAGCTTGGCTTGAGGCTGAGTCCCAAGGAGCAGAGTGAGAATTAATCAAACCTACATTAAACAGAAATACATTTTGTTTTTGTTCTTTTAAATTTGTGGATTACTTCCTTCACAAGAATTTTTCACCTGCGTGATGTGAGAGCTTCCCTGTCCTTTCATGAGCTTCCAAGGATGTGGGGACTGGGAGGCTTTAACTGGCAATGCGTTTGGTTGGAGATGGAGGCCAAGAGCCAAAATACCTGAAGTTGGTGGCAGGACAAACAGGACAGGTTCCTCTGCTCCATGAGCCCCGTGCAGTAGCGAGCTGTGCCTGTGTTTCTCTTGCTCCTTCTTCTGGACTTGGTGCTTGGCACAGGAGGCTGCCTTTACTTTGACTGCTGCTGGATACCTGGAGAGGGAAAGATGCTTTTGGCAGAGGAAGACCAGCTGAATTGAAGACCTCTTAAGCAAGAGATTGTCATGTCCTGCTCTGTTTCCACTTGAATGCCTTCGGCTTTAGATCAGCCTGCAGGTACCTCTGACACAAAGCTGCGGCAGCACGACTTGATCTGGGCTTTCTAATTGAACTAATGGCTCTTAACTGCCCGCGGGGGCTAAAAATACCACTCGGTGCTTTTCCAAAGTATCATATTCCCTTTCTCCTAGGTAATGGCATGCATTTAACTTTGTTGTTTGTTTCTTCTTTGCTTCTTTTCTGCTGACATGTATTTTTACTCTTTCAAGTCTTTGTTCTTCTGATAAAAGCCAGTATGTGCCCAGCACAATTCCAGCCCACCTTTGGATGTGTTTGTATTTGTTTTCCTAACTACATTAAAAAGTCAGGGCATATAGAACCCCTAGTGCTAGGTTTGGCAGTGTGTAACTGAAAAATGACCTTTCCTTTGCCGTTGTGTTTAAACTCCTTGAATATGAAGTCACTAGGTGCCTCTTGATATGCCACAGTCCCAAATATGAAATATGGTTCTCTCAACCTCTTCAAGGAAAGAACAAGACTAAAAAGGTCTCCTGTCGTATTTGCCTCAACAGCGCTCTTTTCTCTGTCAGATACTTTAGCATGGCAGTTCCAAAAGTTGAATATAAAGTTCTGCTATTTTAGCTTAAAATTAATTCAAGATCCTTAGGTAGAAGATGTACCTGAAGTCAAAGGTTTCCCAACAGGTTATGAGAAGTTACCAAAGGCTGCAGTTCTCACTCAGGGTCAACAACAAACCACCTGAGAATCTCCTTTGTTGGAGCACTCTCCAAACAAAATGTGGTGGATGCTTCTTTCCCCTATTGTTTATGCTTAGTATGTAAAATCCCACTCAGGAAAACACTGTAAAAAGTAAAGTATTTCATGTTTTGAAGGAATACAGTTAATGAGATCATAATGAGCAATCCTTCCTTTTAGAGAAATCTGTATGGTCATATCTATTTTATTTTATCACAGTAGAAAAAGGGACGTAGCAGCCTTAATTGTTACACATTTCACTCAAATTCCAAGCCCAGCTGAGGTCAGATATTTGTTAGACCCAAGCCAGGATAGATGCATGGATTTCTACAGAACTATGCTAGTTTGCTATGGTCAAAATTTTGTATTTTTGTAGGTTTAGATTAATTGTTCTTCATTGTTACAAACGATTTCATAAAATGCCTCTTCTAAAAACCTCTTAAAAAACCCAAAAAAATAACAAATCTGGAAAATTAGGTGGTTTTGTAGGGTCACTCATTTCTGAAAGCACATTAAACCTGAAAGCACACTTGCTTTTCAGCTGTCTTTCAAGAGTGATTTACAGCCTGGCATTTAATTCTCCCAAGAAGAGACTGATGTGGAAGATAAAGACAGCACAAAGAATGCCACATAATAGTATAGCAACTGCTCAGGCACTGAGCTCACCACCTACCATACATAATTAAGAGTATATAATAGTTACTGAAAAAATAATCCAAGATTAATTTCTGACATAGCTCTATACTTACAGCAGGTCAAATATGAATCACAATATGATACAAATAACTAGCTCTTGTTTGTTGGTTTGCATTCTTACCATAAAATTCAACTTAATTTTTAAAAACTCTATCCCAATGCAATTCCTAGAGTGTCATCAAGAACTAACTTACAGCATCTGTAGGTGGAAAATATTTTTTAAAGCTAACAAGGAAAATGAAAATAAAAAATCTCAATGATCCAAATGTTGAGGTCCTAGGAAGTCTTTTAATGAAATCTTTAAGCTGGAGCTCAAGGGAAATTGCTTAAGAGTTGTCTTTGCTACTTGCCTTTACACTGAGAGTGGTTTAAAATGTGAAGAATACGTAAGAAACCTGGGAATGCATTGATCTGTTTGATGTAGCACAAATACAATTTAACACAACAAGGAGCAGAGGGTCTTCTGAGTAGGGCGGTATTTAGTGTTATAGGAAATTAAGGGCTATTGATTGTGAGGCATTGAGTAACCCCTCTTGGCTCAAGGGATGAGCAATACACTCTCATGCTATTTTAAAATATTTGTTCTTTCTGGATTTTGAGGTTTTTTAAAGTGCAGTGTTTTAGGTGTGACTTTCCAAAATATTCTATAAAAGATTATTCTTTGTGTAATCAGAAGTTCATGTTCCTTCTGTATTTTTCTTTAAATAGCCTAAAAGTGGAACTTGGCATGTGGGGCAAAATTCTTGCTTCATCTTGTTTAAGTAGAGTGAAGATATGGGAAATCCTCTTCAAAAGGTGTGTTGTGAGTAGAAGCTCCCTTTCCCTCCCCTGTTGGATGCAGGGGTTGGGAAAATGAGCAGAGATTTTCAGGCTGACACCTCTCTGCACAGAGGAGGCTGTCTGGAGAGGTGTGCCTGTGTAAAGGTCAGGGAAACACATTTTTGATAGCAGGTTTGTATCTACTTTCCTTGTGTGATGAAAAGGGTTTACATTCAAGGTCTTTAGTTTGTTTAGGAATATTTTACCAAAAACAGTTTCAGCTTTGCTTTTGAGCTGAAGTACCAATGAAAGTGCCTCACAGATTTCTAAGCCTTGCTGCTGTAGGCATTGCTCCAATATCTCAACTTTGCTTTTTTATGCATGTCTCAATTTTGAACAGCAGGACTGCCAGAAATCTGAACACAGAAAGCACAGCTTCTTTTATAAATGGTTGTGGAGGAAGTCCTTTGGGGAACACTGTCAGCTCAGAAATGAATTTTGCCAGGGCGGTGCTTTGTAGATCTTTGTGATTGCTCAGGTCACACAGTGAGGAGTTTAAAATATTTCTTACTTCTCTTTTGGGCATGAATTTTATAGATTCATGAAGAGGAAAATCAACATGATTAGGATCTAGATACTCCTTTCTGTGCTGACTTTAAGTCAGATAATTTTATACTGAGCTCTTAAGAATGTGGATTTTTCTGTACATTATGTGAAAGAGTTTATTCTTGAAAAGCAGGACAGGTGGTTAACCAAGCCACTACTGTTATATAAGATATGCAGCCATATAATATTTAACTAGTCAGGCTGGTCTATTCTGAATTGTTCTCTCAGGAAAGTTGGATTTCCTCCATCCAAGCAATCCAAAGCATGGAAGTTCTTCAGAATAATTATTTTTTTAAAAAAACCCACAGCTTTATTCTGGTAACACAAATTTAGTCTGGGTACATATTGCCCTTTGCTTCATTAGAGGTCCATGGACAATTTTCCTAAGAAAGTATGTTGTATTTTTATCTAGTGGGAATGTACTTGTGTTGATGATGATCCTGTACCTGCAAGATGTCTCTGAGCTCGTGCAATCAGACAGACCACTGGCTGTTGTGAGACTCATGCACTATTGGTTTAGTCTGTCTCTGCTCTTCATGAAAAATGGATTTTATACGTTTTTTAAATAGGGTTTTTTAAAAGTCACATGTAAGGGGTTTTTTTTAAACCTGAATATGATGCTCTTCATGAAAGGGATAATTCAATCATTACTTACTTATTATCTATGTTCTCTTTTTTTGTTCTGCATTGTCCTATTTTCTGTGGGTTCTGTAAACATGCCATATTTGTGTCTGTGTGTGTTCATTGTTTGATGAGCAGTGTCAGTGCATATATACAGATCCATGTATATATCTTCCTGCTCTCAGGGCCATGTCCTGCATCAGATATGCTCATTTAGCTCAGCTTAATGAGCAGTGCATATTTATGCCACTTCAAGCATGGTGTGTTGTCCCTGTGGAGGCCATTTTGAATTTGAGGAACAGTGTCCTTGCCAAGGACATTGGTTGGCTGTAACTGATGAAGAATTCAGCTGCCTAAATGTACTTTTACCTCTTGGTGCCACTGTGAACAGGACCTTTTCACTCTGTGCTTTTCCTCTCTTGCATTCAGCTTTCCAGTTGCCACTGATGAGACCAAACCCATACATTTCATGCTGATCAATATAATTTAGCTACTTCAATATGATTTAGCTATTATGGCATGAATTTGCTGCAGTTCTACAAGCTTAGTTTATTTTTTATTTATGTTTTTTCACTTTATAAAGAAAGCAATCCTGAAATAAAATGTGTTTTTCATAGAAGCCCTAATTTGTTTGATAAGACATTAAATAATAATAATAATTTTAAAAGACTGCAGTGAAATCCATGCCTTACTGCTGTATATTTTCATTAGAAGGTTATTGACATTTCTCTCTCTCTCTAAGCTATGACATCATTGCTGTATGGAATGGTTTCCATTAGCATCATTTGTTGAAGTTCTCCAGTGAAGTTTTATTTAGACTTCTCTTTGGGTTTTTTTATCTAGCTAACCAAGTACACAGATGACACATCAAATCTTTAAGGCATTTTACCAGATATTTGTTGCTTTCTCTGAAAATTTTAGGCTTTGGAATCCAGTCCTATCAATTAACTAAAACAGAGATTGAAATATCCTTACAATGTTGGTGACAAAAGTCATCCATCTCTATCTTCTTTTATGACAAGGTTTGTGGTTTCATGACTTGCTGAATTTTGCCATCAAATACACAGGAATATTCAGTATTGTGCCTTTTGCCTCATAAATTAGGCAAAAGGGAAGTGAGCCTCTGTTTAAATTAGACATGCTGACAATTTAGCTCTCTAATAGAGCAGTTCCTTGGGATGTTGTGGTGTTTGGAGGAAGCTCACAGCAATTCTTTAAACTAGACTAGTGTCCTTGATTGTAAGTATCTCCCTGCCTGCATTTTTTAGGGGTATAAGAACCTTATAATCTTAACTTATGTCATTTCTTCCAAAGCCTACTGAAGTTACTGTTCCCACTGACTTCAAGCTTTGGATGAAGCCCTTCTTTATCCATATAATAGTGCCAGTATTTTTGCTCTGGATGATTTTGTGACCTGCAATGTATCCTTATGTTTCCATGGTAAACAACAAGATTGAAATGTGATGATTTATGTAATTTTAAGACCTTTCTTTTCCTCTTTTGAAATGTTTAAAATGTGTGTCTTTTAGTAAGTGTTTCATGAATCATCAGACCTTTCTAAATGTGCTTTTTATGAACTGTATATGAAAGAAAGGAACTGAAGATATCTTTTTCAGCTTATGCCATTTCCATTTCTGCTGTTTTACTAACCCATTATTTAGCTTCTCAGTAGATTTAATGAGGAATTATTTAAAGCATTCACAGAAACCATTTGACAAATAACATAAGCACGTCATGATACAGAAAGTGTGAAAAAGGCTACAGAGCTGACAAGAAACCTCTTAATGTTCTGAGCCTGTAACTGGAGAAAAATGCATTTCACTGATTTTGTTAACAATGAGGTATTATTTCATTTTTAAAAGCTATTCTTAATATGAGCTACAGGAAAAGGCAAGGCTGGGATATGGCTTTATCACTATACTTTGAGCTAGCAGGCACATTACCACTGAAACAAGTGAACTGATGAGGGAAGAGCTCTCTAGATTCAGGTCTAAAAAGAAAATACAGGTGAAGTCAAGCAGAATAAAGAAATTAAGGGTAAAAGCACTCCATATAGCATAGCTGCTGTATAGATGAAAGAAATCTCTAGGACATAGCCAAGAAACCTGACATGTTCTGGAAAGCCCCTGAATCAGTGACCTACTAAACCAGGGCTGTCTGTGCTGTGTGCCAGGCAGGGCCTGAAGTGGTTAGTGATGCTCCATGAGTCTGCCTATGGAAATCACAGAGACCATTTCCCTAAATGCCAGAAGAAAATAGCAGCTAAACTCCCTACCTGCTCTTACTCTTGAGAGTATTTAACAGCAAGCCCTCTGTTGGGTTAACTCTGCCTGACCTTGTCCTAAAGTGCTCAGAGGAGGAGCAGAAGGAGAGTCTGTGTCAGGAGCTTGTGATTGTAGAAACAGTGGGACATTCCTGAGCCTGCTTTGGAAGAAAAAGATGGGCATGGGGAGATGACAGGAGATGAGGATTTTACATGCATCCCACTGCATCTTAGGGCAATGTGTAGATATTGGTAGTTAATGGGAGTTCAGCAGCCTGGTCATATCTCCTATTCTTCAAATAGTTTTTAAGAAGACTAAGAAATAAGTAGTGGAAGAATTAATTGTTGTTGCAACTTCTCCAATTAAAAGTAATCTAAGACATTAAGTTTCCTGAATAGCAAGCTTAAGATGTGGGTTACCTGTGTACTTGCACTCTCAACACAGGAATTTCATAGTAGATTATCTTTACCATGAAGAAAGCTGAAAAAGACACTTCATTGACACATTTCTCTATCTCCAAGCAGTGATCCATTATTCAGTTTAATGGAACTGTGGTAGAATTGAGACAGTGGGAAATCACACATAATGTGAGTGCTGGAAAGTGTGCAGGAACCAAGCAGCACCTGGTGAACTTGAGTTGGCTGCCAGTGTGCAGCAGTGGCAGGATGGGGCTGGCCCTCATGGAGCAGTAGAATGGCTCTGCACAAGGGCCAGTCCTCCTGCACTGCTCCTTTGGCTCACAGGACAAGCTGAGTCAATCCTGCTCTGAGCAAGCTGGAGTTAGTTAGGCCAGCCAGGCTCCAGATGGAGCCCCAGTGGCTGCTCCACCAGAGCCCTCTCCCTCCAGGGCAGCCTGCAGAAACATGGAGCT
>JAYDZK010000056.1:59829656-59847139 GCA_034509185.1 Euphonia xanthogaster | reverse complement strand
TCTGCTCCACCAGAGCCCTCTCCTTCCAGGGCAGCCTGCAGAAACACGGAGCTGTGTCCAGTTTTCAGATGACAGACTGAGGCTGTGTGTAGGGCAGAGGTAACTGTGTTATTTACAGACTCAAACTGACCCTGGAAGCAGGAGAAGGGAGACTCTCTTCTAATCTTTGACCTGTGCCATTGTTTGTGGCTTTTTCTGAAGGTAAGTCACAGCTGTCCTCTCACCAGCTGTTCTTTGTGATAACTATTGCCTCTTAAAGTTCCTCTTGGCCTTGAGGAAGGTCAAAGTTTTCTTGGCGTTCAATAGAAAAAATGAAAATAAATTATAAGTGAAAACAGCTGTCAAATAATTGTATAAACTTATGTCCTTGTCACTCCTGTATATAAACAGTTTGAGGACTTTTCTCATCCTGTCAGATTGCAGCTTGAAAGCATCTCTACAAATCTCAGCAAGGAGGGCAAACATCTTAATATTCTCTGCCCCATTCTTCTTGACATCTCACATTTGTCTTTTGGTTTGGAAATTTTCCTTGTTTCTCACCTTTGAGCAGAGAGGATTGATTTATTGTCTTTTTAGGTCTTGCTCTGTGATGTGACACGTTTTTACATCTGCACAACTAGAAGGCTGCTGATCTGTTCTTTGCCCAGTACTTTCAACTCATGCTATTACCCCTTCATTCTTTCCCATTAAATTGACATTTCAGGGATGAAAACAATTTGTGACCATATTAATGGAGACAGCTTCTCTTTGCAAGTAGATTTTCAATAACAGCTTCATAGACATGTTATCAAATTCCTCAGACTTGGAGCAAGTTTAATTGACATTGGGTAGCCTAACACCAAGTCAGATAGCCTGAAAACTTTTACCTAGGAAAGAAGGAGTTTCTGTTGGCCTGAAGTGATCAGTGGGATGCTAGGAAAGGTTTGTTTTAGCAGACTGAAAAAGCCTCAGTCTCACATTTGGTCATAAACATTTATTGACAGATTTTCATTTATCAAGAACAGATTTTTCACAATGTTTTCATATCAGAAATGCAAAATATGTAACAGTACCTGTTGACTGATTTACTGTTTGGCTCTCAATTTTACCCTTTCAGATAAAAGAGGAAAAAAAATTCATTGATTAAATGAACAAAGTGCAGTTACAATCTTGGGATTCTGAGTAGTCTTGCTTGTTTGAGAGCACTGTGTAGAGATTAGGAATTTACTGAGAGTCAAAATGTGCTGAAATGTTCATTGCAGTGTGCTGGGTCCTGAGCAGGTGGGACTGGAAATGCTTGCACGTAAAGTTTTCACTGAGGACATTGCTGATGTCAACAGAAAGCACACCCATCTCAGGCACAAATAACCCAATAAAGCAGACCTGTGTTGGTTAGAGTCACCCAGTTCACAGACTGGAGGGCAGAGCACATCTTGTGACACCAGGGAAATGTGTTGTTTTTGTGGCTGAGCCAAAGGGAAGCACAGGAAAATACTCTCTTTTTGGTAAGATTTGCTCTCAGCAGATAATTTATAGCAGCACATTCAGTGCTCATGTGAGCAGATGTAATTTCTCTGAGCCCGTGTTTTGTTTTTTTTTAATGCTCTTACATCAGGAGCTGATTAGCCTGATTAGGACTAGGCATTAGGTTCCAAAGGAAAATCAGCAGTGGCTAATCTGTGAGAGAGGAAATCTCTGAGCCCTTTACATCATCTTTGTACAAGTGGCTAAAATGTCAGGAACTGAAAAATTGAAACAGGACTAACATTTAGCACAAGTCAAAGCTCACATTTCCAATAGAGCCAGTGGTAGGTGTTGTTGGATAGTGTCACAAGACTCTGCAGGCACAGGTCCTGCTGAGTTCAGTGAAAACTGGCATGTGAGTTTCTGTGTACAATAGCTCCTCTTTGCCATCTCTGGTTGAAATGAGCACTAAAATGAATTTCTTTGTTAAAGGTTCATGGAATTGTGAAAGGACTTGAGATCAGCCAACTCATCCCCTGCCCCAGAGTGGTTTATTTCCTAACAGCAAGTGAAGATGATGGGGAAACAAGATAGTCTGTATTTAGTAACTTTATTGATGATTTTCTTGGTGGTAGTGTCAGAAGACACAGCAAAAAGTGTAATCTGTGTCTGTACCCCAAGTACCTTCTACATAAATGACAGACTGTCCTTTCATTCTGTAGCTTGACTGACAGGCCCTGATATTTGAAAAATACAAGTAACAGGGTTCTTTCAATGTGATTTTAACATTTATTTTTTACTTTTTTTTAGTAAAAATGAACATGTCTTTCTTACCTTGTCTTCATGGGATGTGACATTAGAATTAGTAAAGACTTTTTTGAGACTTTTAACCTTCAGCAGAGTATTTCAGAAAGAAACAAACATTTATTTAATACAGGCAGGAATTCCTTAGTAGAAAGAAGTCATTTTATGATTGTCATGACATTACAGAAGGGTGTTATAAATCCTCCAAAATATTTAAAAGGATTAAATATAGAAGGAATAAAGTTAGCTCTTGCACAGCTACTTGGACATAAGTAGATAAGAAGCTCCTTTGAATTTGAAATGTGTCTATGTAAGCCATATGCATTCTGCTTAGCTCTTTCCTAGCATAATCCTCAGAAACTTCACTCCTGGAGGATGTGGGAGGACGATTCAGTCATCTTAAGACATGAGGATCACTAGATCTGGTCCTGATGTGAGCGTGAGCCAGATTGCAAGAGCTTTGCTGATGCCAGCTAGAATAGTGTTTCACACAAAGTCAAGGGAGTATGCTCACTGAAATAGTTATTACCCAGCTTGCATAATTCTCCCAGAACCTGGCTCACTATTCAAGCATTCTGCCAAATGTAGCAGATCAAGATGCATCATAAAATATTTGCACCATGTTTGAGATATTAGAACAGGATCATAAATCAGGCATTTGTGTTGTTCTGGAAAAGCCTGTCAGAACAATTTCTTCTGTATTGGTGAAACCTTTCTGCACCTTTTCATCACACAGCATTCTATTCTGCATTTCTTTCCTCACTGATGACCTTGTATACCCTGTCAGGCATGACTTTGCTTTGGACTTCTGCAAACTATTTTAGAATAAAGCATTAATTAATTTTTTTGGCCATCATTTTCTGTCTGCAGTTAGCCTGATCTGTCTGTTCCTCAGACACCTCTTATTTTAATTGAGCTTTGTGCTGAAATGACAGGCCCTTCTTTTCATGACTCAAATACATTGCCAACTCTTGCACTCCTCTGCTAAAAGATGCAGTGAGGACTATAGTGACAATCCTGCTAAATGAGAGTGCCAGAGTATTCTTACTCCATTTCTGCTTCTGTACACAATGGTGCCAGCACAAACTCTGCACTTATTTTTCTAGAAAATAGGTCCAAGCCCTTCTTCTCTGTGCTGAAGCAGGAAGAAACCAGTGATTTGGGTACACTTGCTTCTTACCCACTGGATGTCAGCACAGATCTTCACAGGAGCTAGGGAGAGGCCCTGTGGGCTGGTATGGAAGGGATATGTTGTAACAGTGGATCTGATGCTCAGTGTGCTATGAAGATGTGTTGCTTTGCAGTACCTGATGTCATCTCAACACTCTTGACAGCAAATTACTTGCATGTTCTTCCACTGATTGAGGCAAAGAATAGAAGGGGAGTTTGAAACACATCTACATTGTAAAGAGAAATTAATATTGGTGTTGAGCTTTAAGTAGCAGCCAATTGAAAAAAAAAATCAAACTTTTTCCAAGTATGTGGAGTTCCCTTGTCTTGTTTTTAAGGTTTAGGGGAAAATAACCCTGTTCCATCAAAGAGGTGAGAATCAGGTTGAAGCAGGCAGGAAGGATGGTAGGTCTGCAAGTCCTACTGGAAACAAAAAATAATCGCCAGTAATTTTTCATGGGGTCAGAATTTCACCCATAGATTTGAAATAATATTTGAAAATATCCTGATGTCTGTGTTTTGTGACAATCTGAATCACACAGACAGTGGAATGAAAGGCCAGAATGCTGCAGGGAAAAAGAGCAAATCTTGAGATCTGGAAATCTCAGTAAACACTACTGACTTAGAAAGCAGGGTTTCCTTGTTCAACTACTTCTATGAAGCCCCACAAGTATTATCCAGTCTCAAGCTGTCTTCATATTTTGAATGTCACAGAAAAACAGCAATAAAGGATTATTTGGCTTTACTGTTGTTTAATAAATTAAGAACCATAATACAGCTTTGCAAGTGATTAATGTGGCAATTTCTTTGACAGGGAATTGATAAAATAATTGAGACAAAACAGTGAAACTGACTGTATCAAGTTCTCCCTTTTTCCTACAAAAAAACCCAATCTCACAAGCAGTGTTCAGAAATCGAAAAGACTTTCTTACAGCTCTTTCTTGTATGTTGTAATGAGATGACATAATTGTTTATATATGCATATAAGTTTTTTGGATAAATTTTGAGTAGCTTTATTGACACTTCTCATATTAGATGTGAGCAGAAGAATGAGAAGTACAAGGTTTAAACCCAGATCCTGAATACAGCCCGTTACTGCTGTCTGCTTAAACAAAAATTTGTCAGTGCGAAGGGAAAACAAACAAAAATGTTTCCAGTGCTCCTTCTGAAAAGGAGAAAAAGGCAACAGCCATGTCACTGCTATCAGAAAAAAGGTGTTTCTGTCAGATAAGGCACCAAGAGCACATTCCTCACTAAATCTCTCCCTGAGTTGCCTAGCCTGTGTAGTGCTGTTACTAACCCTTGCTCTGTAATCTCTCTGTATATATGTCTAATTTATCAGTTTCTTGTAGATTGTCAGCAGCCTGCTGCCTCCATACCGCCACACGGCTCACAACTAGCCAGGGGGCCAGATTGCCAGACTGTCAGGTAAACTCCACTAACTCTCCTCTCTTTGCACAGAGCTGCATGCATGCCTGCCACCCCCCTCCTCCTCCTCAGACAAAAGCTCTTCACTTTTGCTCTAACAGCAAACCTTTAACAGCTTGAGGAACACTGGGAATTTCTGCAGTGACAGTACCAACATGAGTCACAGCATTCATGCACTTGCTTCCCTGTAAAAAGATGGAAAAAATGCCAAGCTGGATCTTGCAGCCCTCATTTGATATTTTGATGCAGTTTCTCAATTATACTAAAGTAGTAATGACTTTATTTTGTTGCTAGAACGATTTACTTAAATGGGGAACTTTTAATTTCGGGGGTAGGTGCAGGCTTCTCTTTTGTAAGGTGGATTTTAAAGGCATTTGTGGGATTTTAGCAGACACTTCTAAGTTCTCCCTGACTTGGAAACTCAGACCTAAGGCAATCAGTTTTTAGTCTTGTTTTTAAAAGTAAACTCCTGGTGTCCTTGCTTATAGGTGGTGCAAAGGCCACATCATGCTTCTGGGGTGGCTGTGTTAATCAAGGCACAACCCCAAAACTAAGCAAAGCAAAAGGACGTTGCAATAATTTTATCTGTTCATGGCACGTTCTGTGCTAATATTCACTTATGTCTATGCTCTCATTTGAAACAATGTAAATTGTTTTTAGGCCTTTGCCTGAGCTGCAGTGACCAAGTTAGTGCCTCTCTTTTATTGCCTACAAAATGGAAGTACTATAATCTTCACTATGAAGAGTGAGCAATATAAAAATTTGAGAAGTTGGTCTAAACTCATTATAACTGGAAAGTATAATTTACTGATTTGCAGTTTGGAGTTCTACAGCTCACTGAAAAAAAATTACAAGTTACATTTAAAATCCTTAAATGTAAAATGATGCTGCTGTATTTTAGGTGTTAGAGCAATTTGAGATTAGCAATTGGTACTTTGGAAACATGGATATTTAACATCAACAAGTCTTATTTTAACTCAATTTAATTAAAGGCTATTCTGTTCCTTCCAGAGCTACTCTCCCAGTGATGAATATGCTCAAACACCATCCCTCTCTAAATGTGAACCAACAATTGCTTCTGTAATTTTAAAATTATTCTTCTCAGAAATCTGCAAACATTACCTTGTTTTAAAGTATAATTTAGAATATGGTTAATATTTTAAAAACTTCAGATCAGTCACCCTACAAACAGCACACACACCTTACACATTAGCTGAAAAATTGACTTTCAGGTGACTATTGTTTTTTTCCACTGGATTTGTACTCGTCTGGTGAAGTCAAAACAACACTGACTTAGATATGTTCACACTGCTGCCTTGCTTGCCTCAGCCATATCACCTGCCCAGCTCTGTAAAGCAGTGAAGCATTACAACAGATTTAATGCAAGTCAGCATGATGACATAAATTGTTGAGTTGTTTAAATAAAGTAATTGAAATCTGGAGTAAAATTTGAGGGCATTTAAGGATCAATTAGACTTACTGAGGTTTGGATTTTCTAAATGCAGCAGAGAAGGAAGCCAGGAGCTTGTCCCACCATTCCTTGTCCTCTGAAGTCACCCATTTTAAGAGAGAGCTGTGCTTGCTTTTTAAAGTCTCCAACACAATTCTTGCAGTAATGTGACCTCTGAGTGGCATTTCACCCAGGACTAAACAAGAGCTGGTTAAGGCTTGTGCTTCACACAGATGTTTTCCACATCCTGCAATGTCTAATTGTATTCAAACCAATTAATTCACCTGACCATAGCACAGGTAGATTCACAGAGAGCTTTCCCTCATTCATTAGCTATACCAAGGTTTTTAAGGGGGACTTTATAACTCTGGCATCTTTAGTAATTGTGATTCCAGCACACAGGCTTTGGTAAATCTCACTAGATAAGCAAGGCAGTTTCAAGCCAAATGAGACTCCAGGGTGGATGTAGTCAATTCATTTTAGCTTTACAGTGGTCTTTTTGCTTGAATCTGCATGTTTCAATTGAAACTTGATTAAATTTTGAGTAGCTTTATTGACACTTCTCTGTGACAACCTTCCTTAAGAGATTTTTTAAAAATTAAACTGATGCAACAGTGCACAAAAGTCTCACTCTGCCTTCCATGCATCACCTCAGTTTCTAGTTCTGGGGATATGGGGCAAGCAACCAAATCCAGGCCTGCCCTGACAATTACAGGATGCTGTTCCCCTTTTCCAGCACCTGTAGCTACCTGTCTGATGGACTATATTGGAAAAGACTAAAATATTGCCATTACCCAATATTAAAAAGAGCATGCCCATGTTTGGATTGTATTCAGGTTTCTGTTGAATGCACTGAAAACCTCATTTTCATTATCAGAGGCCAAAACTCTAGGCTCAAATTATCTATTAATAAAAAAAAAACAAACCACAACTCCCCAGTACCTCAAATACAATTAATATTGCCTTTTAATATGAAACAATGCTTTTATTTATGTAAAGTAGGAAATAAATTTTTAAAAGGTAAAACATGCAACTTAACACATGCAAAATTTCTGCATTCTGAAAATATCATTGGTCTGTTTATATTTTCCTTTGCTGATTTGGTACAGTTACAATCAATGCCAGACAGTGGTGCATGTGCATGACATCTCTAAGGCAGAACAGACTACTTACAAACACCAAAGGGCTTTGCACACCATTTCCCAGTTAATTTTAGAAATATGTGATTAGTATTTTGAGTGCCAGGGAAAATAATAAAAGAGCTGCATAAAGCCAGACAAAAAAATTGCACAGTCTTTATTCATCAGTTGAATGAATACATCCGCAAATGATATCAGCATTTAAGGAGATGTTCACGAAAATTCTGTAAAAACCAAATGTTTTTAAAGCTACACATATCCCATTGGGTGAATGTAACAATGTTCTTCCTTATTCTCTGTTTATAGTCAAAAACTCAAGTTCTTCCATGTCTCTGTCTTGCTTGGTGCTATTAATCTGCCCTGCCATCCTCTGCTGTCTGTGACTGCCAGTGTGTCTGATAGCTCAGCTCCAGGACCTGCTGCCACCAGCACCTCTACTGCCATAAAAAGCACATTGAATGCCACATGTCACTTGCTGATTCTGATGTATTTTTAGTTTATGTACTGCAACAGCAATCTGCATTAATGAACTGGATGAATTGTGTTTCTGAAGAGAGGAAGGTATAACAGCAGAGTTTTAGAAAAAGATTTGAATCTATTGGAGCTGCAGGTGATGTGGTTATATATGCTGCTATAAAGGTTCCTGATAGCCTTGACTTTTTTTTTCTCTTCCTAGTGCCCTTAATATTTATTATTGGTTGAAAAGGAAATAGCGAGACAAAATTTTTCTATTTCACCTGTGCACAAATTGTGCTTGTATTTCAAAGTAAGAAGCAATGCAGAATTACCAGGAAAAGAAAATTAATATGACTCCAAGCACAGTGCTTAGAATTGCTAATCTGAGCATAGTCTGGGATAGTCTGTAGTACAGTTTTTAGAGCCATGGCTGGCTTTGTACTGAAGGTCATGCCATGAAGTTATTATGGTTGCTTGTATTTGTGTAGAGGAGAATCTTATGTGTCTCCAGGAGGTTCTTTCAGGCCACTGATGCTGTTCATAGCTAGTTGCAATTACAGCCATTTCCTCACCAGTCCTCGCCCTTGGAGCATGAGCATCTTTTGTTGCTTATTTTTAAAGTTAGGAAGGAAGCCCCAAAAGACAAACACATCTCTGCTAACGAGCAAGGAATGTGTGTGTTGAGTTTCTGTTCCTCTCTGGCAATTATAGGAGTCCTGTTTGAGAAGAAACAAGGCAGCAAGGGAGAAGAGTAAGCCAGTCTTTGTAGGGTTGTGCAATCACCTCCTTGTTTGTCTTCCCCAAATGGGATGTTAACATTCTAATTCAGTTTTCTGTCTCTGAAGGAATTAAGGCTAGTGCTTCTCCTGAGCCCATCTTGAAAACTTAGGAGGTACTGAAGCCAGGAGCTGGCCCTTGATGAGTGGATCAGTTTGAGAGTAAATACAGAGCTTTTGGGTCAATCTGCAGTCGCTCCTGACACAGTCATTGGTGTGGAGCAGGTAAAGGTCTCAATAAGATCTCTCTGTGGATGCTGTATCTGCATCTGCATGTGGCAGAATATGACAGAAGGAAAGGATGGATATAGCCATGGAAAGAATTACTTCTTCTGAGAGGTCATAGTCCGTAACACTACACACTTTGGGACTGAACTGTTAGACAGCTGAGCACAAAACAAAGCTTGTGGGATCCTGAGCTTCTCTAACCCTCTCACCACCCATTTTGCAATCAGGAAACTCATCTTCAGGAGCATTACTGGCAAACAGGACCTAACTTAAAAAATGCAATTTTATGATCTTCAAATAAGCCCAGAGGTGCAAGGACTGTAGCTCCTGTAGAATTGGGTATTTGTGGTCAAAGCCTCACAGATTGTCTGAATTGAAAATATGGACATTGCCATCAAGTTACTTAATTGTGGTGGTGCACACTTCTTTCTTTCTTCAGTCAAACACAATGTCATCTCTTTGTTTCCTTAAGTAAATGCTGTGTGTGGAAACTAAAGACATTTTCAGTACTGCTGGCATTTCCAGTAGCATTTTTCCAAACACCTCTGGCATTTCAAATTGATTCATTTCCAGCACTAGGCTAATTGCATTCCTTCAGTCAGAACCCCAATAGTCTGTGCTGCAGAGATAATATATAAAAGCACGGTTTCTAAAGGAGGAAAACAGAAAAGGCAAATCTCTTGAAGACAGGGACATAAATGATGGTGCTTTATCATACATCACAGTGTTGAGCTTGGAATAACTTCAACACTGTAGAACATTTGAAGCATTAGGAGAAAAAACTCTTCCCAGACACATTAAAGAACTGGGGGTTTGGTATTTTTCTCCTTTTTTTTTCTTTTCCTTCTCTTTATAAACAAAATTTTCTTGCATTTTGTTTTGGTAACTTGTTTTTCTACAGCTCTGCACCAAGAAGTGGGGTGTGGTTGTGTTAGCTGCCCCTTTTCTTTGTTGCCACTCCAGCCCCTGTAAGGGTGGTTCAGACCTCTCTGCACTGTGTGCCAGTGAGTGCTATAAATGCACTCTAGACAGGTGAATTAATAGGTAAATGCTGCTATCAGACAAATTGTACATGAAAAACAGTCAAACTACAGAAATATATGACAGAATGAAAAGGATTTGAACAGCACAATACCCCGAAGAAAAAGAAACATAAGAAATCCCCACATTTCAGGAGTGTAAATTACATAATATGTAATGGTTAAGGGGCCTGATGAAGAAGGCTAGACAGTATTTGTACAAGTGAACTAGTAAATAGGTCAAATTCAGTAAGATATCACATTTTCACAGAGCTATGAAACCTGATTTCCAGCCTGGCACTGACCTTTATTTCAAAAAGTGAATCAGCTGCATATAGAAAATCTTTAATTCTCATGTAAAGATGGCACCTGCATCTTGTCCTTCAAATTTGCTCTCCCATTTCACAGATGCATTTTTTTCTCCACACAGTCTTTGTTATCCCAGCATGCAAACAGCAATTGTGTACAGGAATTGTGAAGTGGGATATCTGGTCCACCTCACAAACACATCCAGGTCTCACTGACTTGCTGTGCACTGAGAGTTTTCTGTATGTATGCTGTGTGTCTGAGGATATGGATTTAGAGATGAGGCTTCACCCCCTTTTAAAGTTCATTTCCAGCCCTGTACTATTTTCATGCTTGTACAAATTTTGCCTTGTATTTTAAGCACTTTTTCTCTTTTCTTTTTAATTTTCAGTCCTAATGCTCTCCCAGAAGAGCAGCCACATTCCAGCTCTCAGTGTGCCCCTCTCAACTGTCTCTCTAAGCCTCCTCCTTACCCCTAATCTTCATATGCAACGTAAGAGAAAATGCAAACAGAGTGAAGCTCATGCAACAAAGGTTGGGGTTGTTCCCAGCAAGTGGGTGGACAATCCTGCCTTGTTGCTCCATTGGCAAGTCTGGATTCATATCCCCTGCTCTGGCAACTGAGGGAAGGTTGAGAAGAAGAACACAAAGCACAGAGCCCAACCTATCAAGAAGACTTTTTATGGTTCCTCTGATTGTACTCAAACTGTGCTATCACAACTGAAGTGTAGTGAAATTTAACATCTCAACAAAAATGTTCCTCCCAGCTGCTTGGCTTTACCTCTGAAATGAGAGACTTAAGCCAATGTTAAAAAAATATGTTACAAAAATCCTACCCTCACATCCTCTAAGTTCAGCCATAGGAACCAGTTCAAATTTCTTTTTGTCTTCAAGGGTGTGATATTTATTTCTTACTTTATTTGCACCAGAATTTTGTGTTTATAAAATACAGTCTTTTTTTTTTTTTTTTTTGGTAAGAGTTGTATTTAACTATTTTTTTTTTAATCCAAGCAGAAATAGCTTCAGTGAAGAATGACTGTGTTAATATTAAAAAAAGGCTTGTTGCATTGGCCAGCATATGGCCAATTTTTATTGCACAAAAATATTGGAAATGGGTTGAATTGGAATGTTAACAATGACTGTATATTTTGCTTCTGCACTGATATTGTTTATGCACTTGTTTTTTAAATTCCTATTACACTAGCTTCTGGTTTTGTTCTAGCTCTTCACTGAAAGATAATTATTAAGCCTAAGAAGGAGATGAAAGGATAATGTACTGATTTGTTTTCAGTTGTTTGCTTGCATTGTAATTATACTTCTCGCATCATGAATTGGTGCTGTTTTTTGGGATTACTTTCTATTTGGTATCTGAGAAAGAAAATCTAAAATAAGTAAAATGCTGTGTGCTAATTGAGAACATTCTTTCCTCCCACTCCCATATTCAGGATCCTAGCTCGAGGCCTTACCAGGAAAGGCTAGTTTGAGTGGGGAAGTCGTGTGCATTTCGTGTGAAGTATTCTGTGGAGAAAGAGCTCCTGCAGGTAGGGTTGATGGTGTGGATCAAAGTCAGCAGGACTTTACTGTAGTGCATTTTTTCCTTGCCAAAAATCAACAGACACAGAACCTTAGCTCATGTCAGTTTATGACAAATACTCAGGTGATCAACACTTCGCAGACTCTATCGCAACAGTGCACAGTGTTCCTAGTTAAAGATTCTTTCCTGTAAAAGCTGAGTAAGCCTGTTTTTTTTTTTTAAAAGCAGTGAGTTTCAAAACAAAGTCGAGGATAGAGGAATTTATTTTGCACAGTACCCGGCAGCAAGGGAAGTGACTAAACAGAGGGTTCAGCACCTGTGGGTTTCCCATCCGGTCATCAGCTGGAGAAACGAGTCTGCAGTGCTGCCTACTTGTTGGTAGCTAGCAGGCTCCTTGTTTTGTTAGGTGGCCTTAATTTATTTACAGGAGAGAGGCTTGGATATTTCCACATGTCTTTATTTCTTCTCTGCAGCGCATGTTTGACCAACAAGTGGGAAACACACTACAGCCTAAGGTATGGGGCAGCTGGGGAAAAAACATTGCTGCAGGTGTGGTTGGAACAATTCTTTCAAATTCTGCCTGAATTTGAGAAAATGAAGTCAGTGTTTTTAGTAACAGTGCTTACTAAATGTTACAATACAGAAAACATCAGCAGAGGAAAGAATCAGTGACCACTCAGTGTGCCTAACAACTCATTATTACCATAGTACCAAGAACAAAGGTGCTGTAAATAAAAATATTTTATGTCATCAACAACGTCTGTCGTGTAACCTTGGCAAAGCAGCTGAGCTGTAGTAATAAAACACTCAGAGATAGAGAAAATAGGAACAAACTGATCCCCAGTCCTGATCAGATCAAACAGATAACATTTGGCAGTGTTTTGACTTTGGTTTCCGTGGGGTTCACATGATTCTTCTCATATACCTTTACATCATTATTCAGTATCATAATTAAACTGCCTGTTGTCTTGTCATAGAAAGGTCAAGTGAAACCTTGTTCAGCTCCATCATGACGTCTTACACTGAGTTTAGCTGCTATTTTGATTTTTTAAAAAATCCCCACAGTATTTTGTCCAAGGCAAATTCAGCTTTCAAAAAGCATCTCCAGATTCCTGACCTTGTCTGACTGGTGTAAGAATATCTGTGTCCAACAAAGACAGCTACTGTATGCTGTTAATAAGAGAAGGAGTTTGCATAGCACTTTGAATGCAGTTACCACTGACTGCACTTGGAATAGTTTTTCCTATTTTCGTATCCAAATCAAAGGCATTTTCTTAAACTTTAGTTAAGCAGTAGTTCAGTGAAATACATTTCCTTTCTATATAGATACAAATTTATTGGGGAAAAAAAATGGTATCAAGACAGTTTAGAAACATATGTATGTCCATGTGGATCAAGAGTTATGAAAGAACATCCAGTGGTATAGAAGTTGTGGCCCTGTTTTATAGAAATAAATGTTTTTATTCTCTTAAGTTTTAAATTTTTAATTCCTAAGTTTTCAAATTGCATTTTTTAATATATAATAAAATGTAATTGTTGGAAATGTGAGAGAACTAGAAACAAATCAACTTTGATGTACAAATGGTTGTAGTTATTGCATTGTAACTTTAAAAACTCTGTAGGTCCCTGGGACAACTTCTGTCTGTTAATGAGTATAAAATAAAATAAAATACATACCTTGAACTTCAGATGAAAACCTCTTCTTTGTTATATATTGATTGATAATATAAAACTTTGTGAGAGATTTTGTAGGAAATATTTACATGCAGACAAAACCGGAAACAAAAGCCTGGGGTTTGTTAAGGGTTGCAAAATACTACATTTTGCCCATTTAAAATTAATTTATGTTGTGTTGATTTTTAAGGATTAAGAAAAATGATACATATATTTGTAATGGTTGAGTATACTTAGAAACACTACTATGTGTTCTACTCAGTAAGGAGGCAATTCAAATCCTGCTCTGACTTTTGTGTCTGAAACACAGCTTTTGTTCTCTATGATGGCCTTGAAATTTCTTTGGATTTGAAATAGCCTATTCAAAATAGGGTCATTTAGGTCAAAACAGAAGCATTTTGCTTTGGGTTTTATTTTCTGATGTAGTGAAAAATTATTCCTTGTTCAGTGAAATGATCTGCTTGTGGAAATCCAGTTTATAGGAAATGTGTGAAGAAAAGAAGAAAATGAAAGAAATAGAAAAAAACAATTATAAAAGGAAAAAAAGATGAAAAATAAATTGTAGAATGTAATAGTATGGAAAAATATATTTTCTATCAGTCAGAACATATATGGAGGTTTTAAAGAAAGAAGACATAACTGTTTTTCATGCTAATTGTATAGAATTTTCTGCATTCTAAATGGGGGCAGTAGTGATATTCTTTCTGATTGATCTGGTTGACAGGTTGGCATCTCTGTGCTTTCTCTATCCACACCTTTCACAGTAAATTAATGTAATCATAACTGTACAGCAGAGTTCATAGAGTGAAACTGTAATTAACGCTGCACGTTTTAATGCCAAGTGGATTTTCAGTTTGTTTTTTATTTAAAAAACAATGACAAAGTTGTTTAAGCCATTTACCATATTAATGTGTGTACATAAAGGAGATTATGTTATGAAATATAACCTCACTTACGAAATAGAACTCACCTATGAAGGCTGCTCACCATAATTATGTTGGAATTACTTAAGTAAGCTGTTAGTAAAATCTGACCCAGTCCTTATCCCAATGGGAACAGCACCCAGAGTCCAGGCCCTAATTTTGGTACCAACCTTATGGTTCATCCTGCATTGCCAAAGTCAGTAGCTGTGCTGCCAGCCCCACTTATAGCTGGACTGACCATCATCATCATAAGGTATAGATTACATCAGCCCTTCTGAGGTCTGTTCCTTTCTTTGGCAGAAGATGCATATCCACTGAAGTTACAGTAAATTTCTTTCTTTTGTTCCTCGGAAATCTTTGTTTGAGAATGGCAGGGACTGATGTTTTACCTTTGAAGTATGATAATTGCTATAGTTACCTTTTTAAAAATTCCAGTCATCACTTCTTCTTCAGTTTTCCTTTGCTGTGTGTGCAGTGAGTCTGAAAGGGATAGACACTATTCAGACGTTTTTTAACCATTAAGGGTTTTTTTTAGTGTAATTAACCATCCTGTGGAAAAGAAATAAAAAAAAGCAATTGCCTTTCGCCTTCAGGCACAAATACATCAAAATATGCAATGGAAAATGTGTGCATGACATTGTTAACATCGTGTAGCTTCTCCATATCCATAACTAAGCTAGAAAATTCTTATTTCTTGTGTGATATGCATAGTCCTCTTGCTAGGAGGGCAAGAGAACTATCACAGGGAGTCTGTATCTTTCATTTGGAGGTGCACAGCTTAAATCCTTATTGGTTTTTAATCTGTTTCCTGTGGAGTTCTTGAAAATCCCCTTTGTGAAATGTAATGGCAACCAAGTGACAAAGTGACAAAAGGTAAAGGAAAAATCCAATATTTCATTACTGGAGTTAATGTGTGGGCAGACTCTGGGTGATAGAGCCTTGTATTTCAAAAATGTCTTTCTACAAAGCTATTTGTTTTGATTATCATGATTTGCTGTAAGCGAGTGGATAAGAGTTTATGATTTTTCTCACTGTTAGTAATCTGAGTTTTTATTGAATACATGGTTGCTTGATTTCAAAAATATTTTGGAAAATCAATAAAGAGAAGCATTTGACAAAAGTTTCAAGTAGACTGGCTGGATAGCTAGTTGGTATTTTATCAGCTATGAACAAGAAATAAGAGTAATCTAGCTTATTTTATTATTATTTCTCCTGTTCACAGATATGGCTATGTGTGCTATGCCAGTGGTTAAATTAAGTCCATTTTATTACTTATTTCCCTATTGATTTCAGCCCTGTGGTTTGACTGTTAAAGGGTTAATTGACTTGATCCTTTGTAAACAATTAAAAAAAAAAAGAAAACTGATGTTTTGTGATTTTTGTAATCTATTGAATGTCTCCATTTGCATGATGTTCTGTATTTAATGAACCATACAGATTGCTGTGTTCCTTTCAAAAGAGTTTTAGCATTGGTGGAGTTTGTGACAAACACAAATTTGTATACTGTATGTTTACTGCTGTAATAACTCAGCTACTCCTATGTTGAATTGACATTATGTTGTCCTGCCTTCTTGGGGTTAAATGATGGAGTGTTTCTAGGTGGTGAAGAATATAAAAGTATATATGTTCATTTGCTAAAGACTGGATATTGGAAACTCTTCTTGTTGCTACTTTATGCTAAAAGCAAAAAAGTTAAATAATTCTTGTTTCCAAAAATGCATCATTTATTTTTAAAATTGAAATAATTCTCATGTTAACTTTTCCTTGTCCTTGTAGACAATCCTAGATTAATACCTTGTGAGGGATTCATAAAGTCTGTGCTTGTACATGTGTAATATGATCATGCAGTCAAATGGTTGGGAAAAACACTCTAGTGCTGAAGAAAATAATTAAAAGAAGCTGATATACTGATTCTTACATCTTTATGTTCCAATTAAAATTACAGTGTAATGCATAACTGTTCCAGTGAATAAACTGGCCATTTTTGTTCATTTAACACCATTCTGTCTGGTCTACTTCTATTTACAGCAGTTTGCAGTGCTTAGACTTAGAATTTCACAATCATTTCATTCTTAGAGATCAATCAAAGGTATCAAAGAGGATAAGAAGGGAAATCAACATTAGAGGAAAAAGGAATCAGAATTAAAGCCAAGATGCTTCCTCTGTTTTCTGAGTTTGAGGCAGATACTAAAATACAGTTTCCCCATATAGTGTTTTCAGCAGAATTGAGTGATCTCTGAAATGCTGCAACATCTGCACAAACTTTCAGCACAAGGACGCACTGTAAGATGAAGATCTCCATCCCCAGGGGATGTGGAAGCAAAAGAGCTGAAGTCAACATTAATATGGTTTGGGAATGCTGTACCATACCTGCTTTTTTACAGTAAGAAACATCCTTTTCCCTTGCAGAAGAGCCATGCTCTGAAAGCAAAGAGGTGAAAATCCCCCCACATTGATCCAGGAGCTCAGCCCTGGCAGGCAGGCGGCTGCTGCAGCTCCTCCAGTGAACCTTGCTGCTCTTAGGGTCCCTGAGGGGTAGAAAATGTCCAGCTTTTAGAAGTGGGTCAGGAAGATTGTGGAGGAAGGATTGCATCTCCAAGCTTGCTGTGGTGTTTGACTCAAAGGGAACTGTTGGACAGCTGGGTTGGTTTTTGGCTGCCTGGGGAGGTGTTTTGGATAGAAACACAAATTTGGCATGGTGACAGAAATGGAGTCCGAGAGCTGTGTTTGGCTGGGTTCTTCCCACTTGTCTCTTTTCTTCCTTTTTCTCACCTAGCAGGGATTGTTCTCCCACATTACCTTCTCTCATTGCAGAAGTGCCTTGGGCAACAGTGCTCCACTATGATTTAGCAGAAGTGTGACTGCTAGAAATTTTTACACTGGCTGCTCTTTTTCAGTTTTGAGTTAAGAGTTTCTGTGAGTTGAAGCAGACTTCTCTTCTTCACTGTGTTTTGAATGCAGTTTCACAGAGGACTACCCCTTGTGGGAATGTTCTGCTTTCAAAGATGGTTTGAGAAACTTCTAACCCATATTACTCCTTCCCCTTCTTCTGTGTCATCCCTTCAGCTGGTCCTGTGCAGGGCTCTGAGAAGCAATGGTATGAGCAAGGTCACCGAAATAAACTGGGGGTAAA
>JAYDZK010000056.1:59810756-59829556 GCA_034509185.1 Euphonia xanthogaster | reverse complement strand
AACAAACTGAAAAACCCTCAAGAAATATAACTTTTGTTTCCAAAGAAAATGTCTATGTAATTTCTGCCTTGGGAAGAAGCATTACTCCATATTCTGGAGCAGGAGGTAACTTCTGACCATTGAACTGTTGGTTTTCTGCTACATACACACCAGATTTTAATGGGAAAGATCCTGAAGCTAAAGTTTGCAGGGACTGTCACAGCAATTCTTGGTTTCTAGCTACCTCCCTTAATAAATCCTGCAGTTATGCATAAAGAAATGCAGAGCACTTCCAGTTGTACCTAAATGCAGCAGGAGCTGTGGTTTGACTCTCCTAACACTATAAAACACTGACAGGTCACTGGCAAGTGAGGTATGCAGGAAAAAAATTACAGCATAATTTTGAACAATGTTGAAACCTTGGGTTCATTTGACCAATAATAAGAACAGAGATACTAATTATGGAGAGAGCCTGACAGCCACATCTTCTAGCAGCCCATGAATGACAGACATGGAAGATACTTTATATAGAACAAGATGGAGGGGGGAAATGGAGCTAAAATAGATAGTCATAATTATGTGCATCCTGGGAAAAATTATTTGGAATAAAGCCAGTTCTCATCTATCTGTTTATGGTAAAGGCACAGGCACAACTGCTTTCTTTTCAGTAGAAGGTTTGAGTGATGGCCTGGATGGAAGAAGAAAGTCTTAACTTTGCACAAAAATAAGGTTCAGTGCTATAGTTGTCAAATCAGCAGAAGCTTAATAAACCAGTAAAAAATATTGACCTTTGCAAGATGGATTTTCTTTCCTTCTTGACTACAGTGGTATATTAGAAAACACATATATCCTTCATTATTATTTATATATTCTCTTGTATCACAGTGGAAGTATCTAACTTCAGGAATATGATTTCTTGGCTAGTTTTAGAGAAAAAAAGTTTAATTTATTGTAATAACAATTTATGATTGAGAAAATATTATTTGTGAGAAAGCTCTATATGAGGGGAGGAAAGAAGGAATTTTATATCCTTTAACTGAGTTATCAGGGAACTTTGGAAATAAATAATGAGACAGTTGTTTGCATTTACGTTATTTCATAGGATTTCCTACCTGTGGAGGGTTCTAATATTTTTAAACATTGATTATGTTTCTCAAGGAAATTGATTTTTGCTATTCAATGCTGTCATAGTGGTTGAAGTATTAAAACTGAGGCTATTTACTCAGATTGGAAACAGGTTATGGAAAGTGACATTGAGTGCAGAGCTTCCTTGAAGAGCAAATTCTGAATGTAGAGGATGTGAGCTCAATATTTGGTGACCAGTTTGTGATTCAGCTTCAGCCTTGCAAACCTTAACATCAGAATTTACATAAATGCACTCAATAAAAATACCAACAATCTCGAATTCCTACACTACTGATAAGGAAAATGCCTCTGTGAAGCCACCATGGCTTTCAAAGGTTTTTGTTATCTTAGACAAATGCAGAGTAACTCTTTTTATCTTCAGAGCACTCTGTGCATATTAATTCTTTCCCAAAACATCTCTGTAAATTGGGTCCTGTTATCTGTCACCTGCAGATAGGTAAATTAAGAGTGTGTGATGGGAAAACACCAACACTCAATGAAGTGATTACGTGTAATCCTTCACCTCTCCACATCCTCACCCTGCACACACTAAATACCAAAGTGGTTTTAGATGTGGGCTGGAAGGTGAGTTATTTACTCCATGTGGTACATACACTGCCCCAGAACCTGCATTGCTCAAGGGCTGGAGTCGGTTCAGTGCTTTTTGTTCCTATTTCTGCAGTGCTTAGTATTGATAGAGATTCACTATAAACAGCTGGAGTTTAACATCCTCTTGCTGGTTTTAATTTCTGTAGACCCATGCCCTCCTTCTGACTCTCTGCCAGGCTTGTAAACCAAAATGGCAATTTGACTCACCAGACCCAAGACAAAAATAAAGCCTGAACATGGGAAAACTTTTCTTTCCCCAACAATGACAGCACAGTAAAATATAGATGCTCTTATTCTGCTAAAGAACATGAATTTCCTTTTAAGTGACTATAATCCATTAAAAGGGTGTTCAAAACCATGAATATAAATCTGTGACAAAGCACAAATGGAGGTTCTGGAGTTTCAGACCCCTCATCTGTGCAATTGTGCTTAGTTTATCTCTGCTGGAATATAAACACATGGCAGATTTCATTATGGAAAGGTACAGCTATTTGCAGTGCATAAAGCCTAGCATAGATATACACTATAAAGATAGTTTGAAGTACTAAGTTCCAAAATTAGACAACCTTAGATACTGGGGGTAAAAATAAGTTAAAAATTATAAGTATGAATAGAATGTTATTTTTTAAGATTCAGGATAAAACAGCAAGTTGAAGTTGAATACGAGCAACATTTATATCCTTTTCACAGTCATATAATAAAATTTTATCCCAGAAACATCCAAGGGAGTCTGTGGAATGCAGAACAGAATGGAGGAAAACAAGGGAGGAAAACTTAAGAGGAGTCTGCAAATGCAGCAACAGCTTTGAAGTCTTTCTGTTTTAAGTCACCATAAATTATTAAGAAGTAGGCTGAAACTCCTGTGCTTGTACCATATGCCTTTTTAGAAGTAATACGAAGTACCTGACAGCTTGGTTTTTACAAGAAAAAAAAAAACAAACCAAAGTTAGGGCAATATTGCAATATTGAGACTGGTATATTTTCTTCCAGAGCTGGAAGTTATAATTAGGCCTTTATTTTCACAACATGTTTTATCAGCCATATGCTCTACCTGTGTTGTTTTGTTAAGCAGAGAACCAAAACATTTTGCTTTACTCTTTAGGTAAGCATTCACAGAGGGACAGTGGTTAATATTTAATGTCTCCAGCACCTTAGCAGCACATGACTCTTCAAACAAAGCACCTTTGCTATGGAGACAGACAGAGGGAGGTGGGGTTGTTCAGCCTGGAGGAGTGAAGGCTCCAAGGAAATTCTAGAGCATCTTCCCACTAAACCCCACTTAAAGTGTCTCAAATGACCAGATATTTTAAAATGTTTTTTTTTTCCTTTTTTTTTTCAACCTGGCTGTTGACTGTCACTACAGAATAAAAGATGAAATAGAAAAGTAGAACACTTTCTGGAACATAGCTTGCTTTCTCTCTCCTTTCTGCTAACATGACCTTATGGAAATTTGGTTTTGCCTGTAGTTAATGCAAGTCAAAGCTAAAGCCCTGTTGCTAATGTAATCTAAATGATTGACATCAATTGGGTAGTGAGACACATTTCATTAATCTGTGGTCATGATAATGAAGAATATTCCAACTTATAAAAGCAATCAGTCTCTGTTAAATGAGTGCTGCTCTGCAAGACTTACCTAACAAAACTGATTAGAGGGAGCAACTACTCCCTCTAAGCAGCAATCCTTCAATAAAACTAAGGGATGTGTTTGATACCTTTATCTCAACCTATTTTCAGTAAATTCCAAGAATTTCCTTGCAATATACCAAATGCTTCTGTGCTGTGAAAAAAGGGCTGAGACAAAATTACCAACAAGGCAATATGTAGCAGGGATGCTTCTTCCATTAATTATCATACTGCTGTTCTTGCAAAGCTACATGTTAGCACCCATCTGTGTGATAGAGGGAGAATCTTGGATCTAGGGGGCTATAAATAGGATTCATTATTGCAGTAGCTGGAAGTGGACAAAACCTGCTGCTGGATAGTCCCCATCATTATCTTCAATGGGGCCCAAAATGACAACAGGGAGAAAGAGATTAAACACAATATTGTTCCCTCTTACCCAGTCAAGCAAGGCAGTACAGAGATTTGTATTGTATGATGTTGTATTAGAAGCATGGTTTGGACAAAAGAAGCCTGCCATGGATTTTCTTCTGAGGGCTATCTACCCATCCAGTTTTGTTCCAGCAGTTAATACTTGGGATTTGTCTCACCCCTCTTAGATTGCTTGTCATGGGTTGCTTCTGATGTTTGACCCCAATTCCCACTGTTGACCCTGCAGCTCCTTCCTAAGATATGGCAGTAAGTCACAAAATAGCCCAAGTGCATTTTTTTTATGCTGCAAACCAGCATAATGCCATACATTGAGGCTCCCCACCCTGTTCTGACACACACACATACACCTTGGGTGCTGTGCAGGGAACAAGCACCAGGTCTCAGTCCCTCTCCTCTGAGTCAGCCACTCCCCAGGCTAAGAAGCAGAGCCTGCAGCCTCAGGCCGAAAGTCCCACTGTGGCTTTGGGTGCTGGGTGCTGCCTTTGCCTGCATCACAGTTTGGGGGAGGTCAAGTATCTGCCTCAAATTCTCTTGCTTAGCCGGTGTATCAGCGTCACACACTGCAGGGGCTTTGTGCACTGTAGCTGCTGCTGCCGTTGGAAGAGACTTTTCATCTGGAATGTGCATGAGGGTCTGAGATGAGTGAAATTCTTCTCTAATTAGTATCCTACTCAATCTTCTGCTCTACCAGTTCTTGTTCTTCATTATACTTCCCTGCTGGCAGAACTGGTTTGTTGGCTTAAACACAGTTCACAGAGGATTCAAACTGTCTGATGAATTAAAGAATAACTTAGGCAAGGCTTGGCTTGGTTACCTATGTATCTAATATGAATTTTCTATATTGTAGCCTATATTCTAATTCAGTTTTTATCTGGAGTTTCATACCTAACAGAAAGGCAGCATTCTCTCAGACCTCTGAGAAGTTACTGTCTAAATCAGTACAGAATAAACTATAAACAAGTTGATGTTTTTAATGTTTAGAAAGTTTTAGAAATCTTCTTGTGTTAGGTGATGAGTTCATACATCTTCTTTCTTAGGGTCCTGTGGATTAATGCTCTAAAAATATGTTACTACACAGATTTTCTGTGGGGTACAGCACAAGAGAGTATTCAGAGAAATCAAAGCTAGATGCCTTGAACTGAATCATGGAACAGATTTATAGTGCAACTATGGAGAAAGTAAAGTTAAATTCCAGGAGAAAAAAAAACAATCTTGACCAATGGCAACAACAGAAATGGTCTCACTTGAGGAGTTAGTGAAAATCAAGTTGTCTGAAGGTTGCTTCCATTAGTGAAATATTAATCCAAAGAGGTTTACTGGAAGAACAATGGTTTACATGCAAAGTGATGCATTTGTTTTCTCACAAACTAAACGAAGATTGCCTATAAAGTCCTGTTTCCCTGAATGCTTTGGGTCTCCAGCAGCACAAGATGAATGCTTCCATGAATTTCACACACCAGAAGCGCTCTTTCAACTTTTTCTTGAGCCTGTCTTGCCAGCTGTCCTTGCTCTCCTTCTCTGCCCCTGTGTGCTTCTGCAGGGTTTCTGTTGTTGCTCCCACATGCAAATAAGGTACAGTTAAATCAAGTCTGCACCACTGCATTTCTCACTGCTGCCACAAAAGCCTTGGAGCTGGATGGCCCAGCTGTTGCTGGGTTGGCTGAGGCTTGCTGGTGACCAGGCACCAGAGGGGTGTGTAACTCCTGCTGCACTTTTCCTGGGGTGGGAGGTGTGCTGCAAGGCCCTTAGCCAAGCAGTGCCATTTTCTGACCTTGATATATTTTAAGCAGCATTCACAGTACTGTCTACATGTAAACTTACCTTTTTTTTTGTTCTCAGATCCCTTCTCCAGTTATTACACTAATCTTTTAATAATTTAGAGTGATATTTTCCAAGATAATACTTATCTCTGATTGACCTTTTACACTTAAAGTGTTTTTCCTTTTGCTGACGTTGCCAAAGGACTCTGTCTGCGCCCGGAGATGGAGAACAAGAGGGGTTGAGAGTGTACAGAAAAGGAGGAAGGTCGTGCCAAAAGGAGAGGAAGTTTTTTACTCCGTCAAAGCAGGCGGAACAGAGCAGTTGCTGGTGTACAGCAGCTCAGAGCCAGCTTGAACCAGCTGCTCCAGATCTGTGTGTAACTAGCTGAAAAGAAGAGACACAGTAAGCCACTCTGGGAACCCTGCACCACACTGCAATGGACAAATGCTTTGCAATTACTGTGAATTTGCTCTCTGCCTGGATTTCTTCTATCACAGGCTGTCACCTCACCGCTTTAAATAAGTCAGTGTGCTTCAGGGGGATTTTCTCAAGAAAAGGAGCTTTTGTGACCAATTTTCCGATTCCATGGAGTTGGCACGAGTCTCTTTTCTGAGGTGACCTTTATTTTCAGAATGACACTGTAATAAGCTACCACTCACTGATAACATCTCAGAGAGCAAAATTAGCACAGTTCTACCATTTGGATAAGATTTGTAGGGTGTGTTTGCCCTTGCTTCCTTAGCTGCTTTCCTCCCAGGAGCAAAGCTCTGTGTTTAAAGAGGTAAGTACAAAGTTCAGTAATAAGTGATACATGCATGTCCATATGCCCAGCCCTAGTCAGGTGACTGAAGTCAGGACATAAATCAGTCTTTTATCTCTGAGCCACTGCTTTTTTTTGAATGTTTGCAAAAGTCAAACCTAATGTTTGCAATTGCAAGCAGACAAAAAGGATCCAGGAGGTGATCTGGCTGCTTCATTTCTATCGGGAACTGAAGGGGGTGGCTGTAAGATATCAAGCCTCTTCGGGCAGAGAATGATTACAGAGACCAAAAGAGTGAGATCATTGCACATGGTGGCAGATGTCCCAGCTGCACGGGTTCTCTCCCTCCCCTGCTCACTGCTGACACTGAAAGCAGAAGATTCAGTCATTTGGCTTCTGCCTCATGATCCTTCTCTACTTCATGTGTGGTATGGGAAAACCACCACATCCTCTCTCTCCTGCCGTGCCTCCCAGGGGTCAGACACTGCTGGTGCTTCCCACAGGTGGTCCCCTGACATCAGCAGGTGGTGTGTTGCTTTCCTGCATGCCAAGAAAGCCTCCTGGAAAAGACTCAGCAGGATCCTCACCCTGTAGCACGGGACTTTGATGCCCCATCTTGTGGTTCCCCCCTGCAGATGTAGCTGCACTGTGCACATGGCTCTGTGGGTGCTGACAAAAGGTATCCTTGTCCCTTGGGACTCATGGAAGTTTTGAAGTCAGCAGCTTGCCTGAGCAGTCCATAAAATCTCATTTTGGAATATGCAAAAGCCTAAGAGTGGCTCTATGTGTCAAATGAAAGGTCTTGCCTGCCCACTTCCCATCTCTGACAGTGGTCAAAAAGAGATGTAAGAGCAGGGTAAGTACAGATTGGAACTTCCCCAAAATGTTCTCTCTAGCCCCAGCAATTCATGGTTTCCTGGTAACTAAAGGTTGTGTTGGACTGCTGCCGAAGGGATACCGTTCCTGGCGTGTAGCTGACTGCACTCTTTTGTGAGGAAATCCTCCAGCTACAGCTGATAGCAAATGAGGCAGCATGCTCCAAAACAGGAGGCCATCTTTAGGGAAGCGTGGGTTTCCAAAGGTGAGGAAATTCCTTTGTAGTGGGAGCACTGTTTCTCAACTGGACTGCCCCAAACTGCACCACATCAAGCTCCCTGACAGACTCCAAAGCTCTTCACAGGCTTGCTCTCACAGTGGCGCAGGTGATGTTCCTCTGAACATGGTGTTTTGGTTAACCAGGTAAACAGGTGCTTTCAGTCACTGTTGCTGTGGAAGCGATTGTAATCTCTAAGCAGCATAGCCTGCTGATTGCCTTTCCCATTGATGAAAATTTAGAGACTTTGGCAAAGAGGCAAGAGCTCTGGCCTGGATGGAATTATTATTGATGAAAGAATTGCAGCTCCAACCCTGGCATCAAAACTCACTTTTAAGTGCTGGGACTCAGAGATGCCTTTGAGAATGTTCTCATCGGACACGAGGGACTGCGTTATGGGCAGCTCCTTTGATGTACAGTGATGTCAGGTACAGTGTCGGACATCCCTGGAGGAGCTGGGCCTCCCCGCGCAGGGCAGGCATTGCAGAGGGGAGCGGGGGAGAGCGCGGCCGCCCGCAGGAACGGGAACGGGAGCGGGGCCGGGGTCTCCCGGCGAGGCTCCGGGAGGAAGCAGAGCGGGTGCGGTGCCCGCGGGGGGAACTTGCGCCCGGGGCGCCCGTCTCGGAGAAAGTCACCGCGCATCCCCGGGCCGGGCCGGGCCTGTGCAGGGCCGTGACTCGCCATGCAGGCAGGGAGCCTGGCCCGGGGCCGGCGGCCGCTGGGCAGGTAGCGAGGGCAGGGCTGCGGGAGGCGGTGCCGGGCCAGGTGCCGGTCCGGGCAGGGCGGGGCGGGAGCGGCCGCAGGTGAGCCCCGAGCGATGCAGGCGGGCGGGGAGGGACGTGCTGCCCTCGGGGCAGCGCGGGGGGCCCTGCGGAGCCCCCGGCCTCTGCCCCAATCCGTCTTTCTCCGTTTCTCTGCCGCCCCGAGGACGAGCGGAGCGGAGGGAGCGCACTTCAGGAGGGTGGCGATCCGCAGGAAATCCAGCGCCGCTCCCGAAGCCGGCGGAGCAGCGCCCAGCGGAGCCGCAGCCCGGGGCACGGCCGCAGGTAAGAGCGCAGCGCCGCGGGGCAGCGTCGCTCTGCCCCCGGGGGGGCTCCCCTGGGCTTCCTGCGCCCGCCGGGCGCGGAGAGAGGGTGCTGCTCGCCTGCCAGAGCCGGGGAGCTTCGCCTGTCGCCTGCTGCCTGCGGCGCCGCTGCCCGCAGGGGTGAACTCGGGGCTCGTCAGGAGAAAGCCCCCCGGGCCTCGTCAGGAGAAAGCCCCCCGGGCCTTCGGGGCTCATACCTTCAGCACGAAACGAACTCAAGCTGTACTCTTCATTCGTGTCCGTTTACATTGTTACATGGTAGAATATTGTACCGTGTATTTTTATATCTAAGAGTTTTGTGCTGGCAGTTCTTAGGATGGCAGGAAAGCAATGTTCCCCCTGCCACAGACCATGTCTTGCACCTGCCCCTCCCCAGAGCGTCCCTCTTTTCCCCCTTCAGCAACAACCTGTGCTAGACTTGTTTGACATGTTTCACTTCAGGAGGCAGCTGCATAATGTTGAAAGGGACAGACAGACTCAGGCTGGTTACCCGTGTTGCCTTGGCCACCCTGAGGAAGTACTGTGGTAAATCTGAGCTTCAGAAAGCTGCCCTTTATCAGCAGGTTAACACACACACACACTCACATTTCCAGGTCTGAGCTCTGTGGTGTGACAGAAGCGCGGTGTGCTTTCCTCATGCTTGTGGTGTCACGGCCCCTTGGTTTTATGGGTGTGTGAGGGCAAAGTGGGTCAAATAAAGCTTGTAATCTCTGCCATATGGTTGTTACCATGTTGGGAATTAGGACATGTCAAATACTAGGATGGGGTATTTTGCTTGAGGACAGTCATTCCATGACTTCCTGGGCAAGAGGCCTGCTTAATTAAACAATCAGTATGCACAGAGAAGAACGGACTACCACAATGCTGTTCACAGGATCCTTTATTTTAGCTTTAATGTGTAGTGACTTTGGATTTGTGCATGAAACCACAATTTTTTATTGGTGATGGGATTTTTTTTTCTCAAGGCTTTATGTGTTCGTTTGCATTGGGAAAGAGGAATTGGTAATTGTGTTTGCAGCAAGTAGACTTGGATTTTTAATCTCCTCAAAGAGAGGTCTACTTATTACCAGGGCTCTGTGTTTTCTGTTAGTTTGTAATTTAGTTTCTTTATTCTTCTGCAGTTGCTCTCTGTTACCTTAGACCCCTGGGTAGTGTATTTATACTCATCTACAATCTATTCATTGTTGCTCTTTTCATCTGTGCTCACACCAGCTCCACCAGGTGACTTATGTACTAAACATTTGTGCAGGATGTAGCCTTTCAGTGTGACTGCTCTTGTCAGCTGTTGGGTTGCAGGAAGGTTGTGAGGGTCAGGACAGGAGCAATATCCTGCTAATCCAATGTCCTTGCACTGCAATAACCAAACTCCCAGTAGTTTCCTGTGTTGTGACTTCTAAGTATGAAAACCTCACAAATGATGATAAGGAAATTAATTTCAAATATGTGGGAAATAAAAAGGAGATTTGGTGATGATTTCTCCATGTAAGTGCATAAAGCCTCTCTTTTTTCCCATTCATAATCCATTTCTCCCAGAAAATGAGATGAAGCAACCTTCTGAACAGGACTTGTATTCTCAGAGGGGAACTTTGACCCCCTCCTTCCTGTTGCAGAAGCTGCTGGAGCAAGTGCTTCAGCATCCTATAAACCCAGGATAGCTTTGTAGCTTCCCTCTCTGTAGTCAGAATGTGACTGCACTTGCTTCTGTGGCTGACTAGAGCTCACCAGATTCTGCAATAAAATTAATTCACAGTTGCAACATGAATCTAGATGTGTTCTTTTTTCTATTAAAAAAAAGAAAGGCAGGTGTTACCACTTTTCTGGCTTATAAAATACTAACTGGATCTGAAAAGGGTTTTCACTATGCCTTTGACCTGCTTGAAAATCTTACAGGAAAGGACCTAGTGTGGTCCATCTCCAGTCCTTGTCTCTGCTAAATGTTGTGCAGTATGAGAGTTACTGACATTACTGCCTGGGGGACAGTTCTCAGGCAATTCCTCAGATCTGTATCTGGAAAGGAACTGAGAAAGTAGATCTGTTTAATGAGCTGTAAATGCATTTGAAACAATTCTGGATGATGCATATGGCAAGCATATCAGAGCACTTCTCAAACTAGTAAATTGTGTATTTATTAGTGCAGTGACATAATAAAGACTATTGTAACTCCTGTACACTAGATATTGCCTCACAGCTTGTGACATTGGACTGATGAAGGAGGGTATGTGCAGCTTTTATGTGCTGGGAGGCAGAAGATCAAGGAGTGTTTCCATTCTTGGTGTTGCTTGAAAACACTTCTGATGCTGATACGAGCTGCTGAAGTTTTCTGTTACAGCATCAGCCTTTTGTTGTGCACTGCAATCCAAGTGTCTGACATGTAACAGAAAAATCTTTCTGCTCTTCCACTTGCTATAGCCCAAATTCACCTTCATTGTCGTGTGCAAAGTGGCAATTATATTTTACTAACCTGTGAGCTTGAAAAAGTTTGGTGTGTTTAACTGCCTACAGGACAAAGCAAAATTTATCTCTCAGTAGAAGTTGACATTAATTTAAAAGTTTAGACAAAAGAGTATTTGAATCTTCAGAGATACTTTGAAATTGATGGAAAATGCCAAACTAGGTATCTGGAAACAGTTTAGAAAAGGGTGTTGTGTGGAGTAACATAATTAACAATCTCTTTTTGAAGGGAATAGCTTTTGTGGATTTGGTGCCTTTTTTTTTCCCCTGCTGAATTAGAATTCAGAGTTTGTGTGACTTGAGAGAAACTTTACTTCAAATGTGTGTGCGTGTTAACTCAAAATTAGCCTCCCACCAGGAAACAGGTGTTCCACAGCTTGCTTGTTCAGCACTTTCACAAGCCAAGAGCTCTGCAAGGTGTGAGTGTGGCACCCCTTGGATTCTGCAGAGGATGGAGCTGTCCTAGGAGGTTCTGTCTCCACCCAGCAGACTTAATCAAGGTGTGAAGCCACCACTCAGAATACAGGGACACAGTAACTCACTTTCATAGCAAGAAACAGCTTACTCCTGTCATCAGCACAGTCACCTCTGGCCTTGCTGCACATAAACTAGATTAACTTTGTGGCATTCAGATCTTGCACTGCTTCCGTGCCTTTGCCCACTGCAGTGCAAATTTTCACCCTTTCTGGAAAGTTTTCCTCTGACCACTGACTTGTAACTGTACATCTGCTGGCTCTGTGCTGTCTGTTGGCAGCCTCAGACATTGCAGAGTGCCTTGTGGGGAGCTGAGGTAATTTGCATTCAGGACAGCATTCACTGCAGCAAGGTGCCTTCTAACACTGACAGGAAAAAAAAATAGTTCCCTGCTGCTGCTGTTGTAGCTATGCCTGTAAATGGGTATGAAATGATGGGATTATGTTAAAGAAACTTCAGTAATGTTTTGGGTTTCCATCTTGCAGTAGGAGATAAATAAATGAGACTCTAAGAGCATGCTGCTCTAGTCTATGAAAAATGTCTTTGTAGTTTATTTTTTAAATAGAAGGATAACTGTGCCCTGCCTGGCAGTTTCTCATTGTTTTTGTTTTACCTTTGAAAATACAGCAATGAACACTGGATTTTGATTCCTCTTGTTTGTGGCTTTGTATAACCCACTGCATTTTGTTGGCTGGTCTACAGTGACTGAAATTTGCTATACAGTGTGTTCAGAGAAAACCTATACAATCATTAGGGCTAATCTTAGCAGTGATTTGCATCTCTAGGTACACTAGAGACCACTGACAAGGAAAAATAGCTGCTTTACTAGCCTTCCTGGGGATTAGAGGCTTTTTGACATTTTTCTAAAACTGGGCTTTATCAAGGAGTGTTGATACTTTAAAAGGTTGAGAGAGGAAGGTGAATATGAGGAAACTGCTTCAAAACATTCTTCTCTCTTCAAAAATGAGGGAAAGTAAGCAAAAAAAATTGCTTTATGCAGAACTTGCATGAAAATACATTTTCCTCTCATTAGAGAGCTTCCTGTTTTAAGCCAAATTAATCATCTCTGCCTCTTATTGAAGCAAAGGGCGGGAAGGGCCAAGAAATGGAACTTTGCTTTTACCATTCCTTCTCCCACTTCTCCTCCAAACATTTAGGATCAAAATTATCCCCTTAAAGCCAGTAAGAGTGTACTGTTTAGTTCATACACTGTCCAGTCATGTCTGTATGTATTTTGGGTTCGTTTGATGTTTCTATTTAACTCTTGTCTGACAATGTTTACTTTACCCAATAATTCTTGTTTGCCCTGTAATATTGACTTCCTGGTGATCTGGATGTTGATTTCCTGAAATAAATTAAAATTTGTATTCACTGATTGACTTTCAAGTGACAATACACAAAAGATTTCAAAGGAGAGTTGCAGTTGACATGGGTTTGGTGAAACTTGCCTGCTCCTTTCTCTAGAAGTTTCTTTTCAATATAGCCTGAGAGGCCACAGTCGGGTAAGGTTCTGGTAAGTACCATTGCTGAAATGCTTCTAGGCATTGCTGAAACTGAGAAAGTAATAATTTGCACACCCAGTACAAATTAGTTTGTGTTACAGGATCATAAAGCTGATTCCTTTTGTAGATAAATTAATAAATGTGGTTGGGAGATTTCTAGATTGGAAGAGGAGGGCTTGTCCAGGGAATCTATTACTTTTGGGTAACAAGTAAAATCAAATATTGACAAAGGAACCTGTTAATAACAAAAAAACCCCAGTGGTTTGCCCTTGGCTATTATTTTGTTCCTTTTTCTGTCAACACCCGTGCTGCTTGAAACTGCAGCTATCAGACTTTTCCTCTACTTCTTAAGTCCCAGTGAGAGACTATCTCATCTCCCAGCATAGCAGTAAAAATCCTGCTTGTAACTGGGCAGTGTTTGGCAGTGTTTGGCAGTATGTCTTGGGTACAGTGAGATCTGTGATAAAGCCCTCCAACTGCTCTGTTTTGCACTGTTGTGTCTTAAAGTAGTGCTATGCATTTGATAGATAAGTTGTCTTCCCAGGATGAAGGATTTGTCAGAGGGAAAGGAAAAATATGAAGCAAGGAAAATTTAAAATGAGGCTTTTTCCTCTAGTTCTCTTAATATTGGGTAGATTTTCTTCAAAACATTTCTGTCAATTCAATATTTTAATCAAATTACTGACTGAATTTTGTAGCTGAAACTCTGTTTCTATGAGAGGAAAAAATGGCTTTCTGTTCCAGAATGCGATGCTGTGTATATTAGCTGTCCTGAATATAAGGGGATCCAGGATGAATGTTTACACTCAGATAATCAGAATGATCCTTTTCATCTGTGAATAAACTTTGCCTCCAGCTATTGATGGTCAAAACATTTTAATCAAATGTGTAGCAGAGGACAGCTTGATAGATTCATGCCATTGTCAACAACCTCCTGTACTCCTGACAAAGGGAGAGAGAATGCTGCTTAGGGAGTGTGTCCCCAGAGCACCAGGTTGTGTAAATAACCTGAGCATAAAGGAGGAAACTGAAAGAGGAATTTTTAATGGTTTCTTCACCTAGCTGCCTTGGAAATAGCATTTTAACAGAGATAAGCCTTTAGCAGATAAAAAGACTTTTGAAGTAAATGTAGAGAAGGGAGGATGGGGCTCTGTTGAAATGTTGTCAAGCCATGTAGAAACCAGATGTTGTTCCAGGGTGCAGATACAGACTAGTAAGGTAATACCAGAATATGAGGAGAATTGAGTAAAAACAGGAGAGAAGGAAAATTGCTGCTGTGGTAGTCTGCAAAACTAGACATGTAAAGAAATGTATTTCTAATGAGTTTCAGAGCAATTTGACACCTCTGATTGCCCTGAAACTCAGTAAAATGGAGCACAAAATGTGTTAAAATTAGAGGCAAAAGACACTGAGTGGAAGGTAGGACAGAGCAATGAAATAGCATTCATTATAAGTATTAATGCTAAGTATGTCAGATTTAATATGAAACAAGTTAAATAGCCTGGAAAGAAGGAAAAATGTGGTGGAACTGTACTGTGGCGTGGGAAATTCTGTGATCTGTTAATGACTTCTGAACAAATGTCTTGCAGCACAGGTGATAATGTAGCTTAGAGGTGCAGCCTTCCCCCCATGGGTAACTGCAGGCACTTTCCTTCCCACATAGATGCTGGTGTGGCCAGAATTGGATGAGGCTAGGAGAGGGACAGTGGTGAACAATGATTAAGAGTCACTGGTTCAGTGGCTGAATTTCTTCTGGTGCTTTTAAGGGTTTGGCTTTTTATTAGCTGAGCATTTTATGTGTCTGTGCCAAGCTTTTGGCTCTGCTGGTCGCCCTTGGGGACTTTGAGGCACTTGAGAAGTCAGCAGAGAAGTTTCTAACTGCATCTTTGGTGTGTCTTCTGTTTCTGTGAAGCACGAGAGGCCTCAGCCTGGAAAACTTGAGGGCAGATCTCCCTGCCCTTTCCTGGTGGCTCCTCAAGGTAGAAGGTCTAGGGTAGAGTGCAGAGCTCCCTGGCACTGCCTCTGCTTCTGGCTGAGCATCCTGACCTGACCAGCTGCTGTTCCTTTTGGGGACTGTCCAGCCTTTAAGCTCCAGCTAGAAAGCTGGGGTAGGGGAACTTTTTTTTTAATTTACTTAAGGCTTCATCTTCCTACTAGGGTGAGACATTTGGTTGCTTAAGCTCAGGAGTCTGTCATATGCCACGTGACTTTCTTGAATGCTGTAGTAGTGCCAGCTCACAGGAGAGCAGGATCCTAATTTCTCTTCTACCATGAAACAAGTATTCTAAATCAAAAATCAAAGTTAGTGTCTAAAGCAGACTTAAAAAAACCTCCAAACTCCATAAATTCTCTGAATTGTAAAATTTTTAAAGCAAACAATATTTGAAGGCAGGTTGCTTTTTAAGTATTTTGTCTTGTATCACAAGGGCTTGATGACAACTTGTAGTGAGTTATTAGAATGTTTTTCCTCTTTGCCATCACTTACCATCATTTACTATGTTGTCTGTGATACTTCATTTCCTTAATTGAATGCTAGTATATATGCATTATTTATATTAACATCAGTAATTGAGTCAGGAAATTAAACTTACTGACTAATTAGGTCTCTCTTCAGAATTGGTGAGTTAAGAATCGAAGCAAAGTCACTGATACAGAAAAAGTCAATTGTTTTTGACAGAATTGAATTTTTTCTCAGTTTTATGCAATTACACTGCTTATCAGCCTTTTCTTCAAGTGACTCTTCGCAAAATGTCCCTGTCTTAATACAAACATACTGCACATTCCTTTTTATTCAATCTGACACTAACTCTTCTTATTAAGTGGTTGCATTTCATCTGTGAGGGTAGAATCCTTTTGTACTTCAATTATTCTTCTATGGATTAATGGTACTAGAACATTCAAGAAAGTAATGTGAGATGAGACACCTGGGGATGGCTTTCAAAAGCCTGAAAATTCTTAATTCTTGAAACTTTAAAAGAGGGCTTTTATGTCTTTATAATGAAAGCTTGGAAATTTTTGTGTGAAAATGTGGTTCTAGGGAAGGCTTTGCAAAACACCTGTTTTTTTGTTGTTTTTTTGTTTTTTTTTGTGGTATGTACAATAAAATCAGAATTGCTATCAATGCATAAAATTATTCAGCATTTGTGTTTTGGCTTATTTTAACTCTAAATATAGAGCAATGTAAGATGTACTTTAAACTTGAGAGCAAGTTGCATCAATCTACTACTAAAAATATTGTCCATTTTAGAAAGCAGAGTGGTTGCAGTGTGCAGCAGCTTAAGCTGACCATGTTCTGGTAATCTGAGCTGACTGTTGCTCTGTAATTACCTCTGTGAGCTCTTGAGTTATGCATGATAATGCAAGAAACAGTGTTACTCATAATTTATTAATCTATAACTGATCCAGGAGGCAAACAGGCTCACCAGACCTGCAAGTCAAGGGCAGGCAGGTGCCTGAGCTGTTAAGGTGCTGTTTAAGCCTGCCAGGGTAGGTGAGGCAGCAGGGGGTATTGCCCTGGCTTTTGTGTTTGTAGAAGGCTCAAAACACAGCAGCCCAAGAGGTGGGCTGTGCACATGCTCCTAAACTCCCCCGCGTCCTTCCCCTGTCCTGGATCAAGCATAGAGGGTGTCCTTAGAACAACATTCCTGCCATGCAGTCAAGGGTGAGAGAAATATCCAACTGCTGTGGACAGCCAGCAGGAGCCCTGGCTCATGCTGGTGTGGACTAACCTTGCTCTTCAGCTTGGAGAATTGCCCCTTTAACTGTTCATTTTGGATATTTTTTTGTATAAGGGCTGCTTGTGCAAAGGATATATGAAAAGCTTTTTGTTCATAGAAATGAGAACAATATTAACATTGTGTGTGTTAATAAGGAATTTAAAGGAACTTCAAATCCCAAGTGAGTTACCTCTTCAAAGGATTTTCATGGAGCTTAAACAAACAAGTCTCAGTTCATCATAACTGTGGAGAATTATTACTTCCTGGTTTTAACAACTGTTACCTTTCAACACTGTTATGGTTGCTTTTCCCATGTGGCCAATGCCAACTGTAAAGTTCACAAGTTTTTTTGTGGGATTTTTTGGGGCTGTTGTCACCAAATGCAGTTGAGCTGCTGGAGAAAAGTAGGCCTACAATTTAAAACCTGAGTAATATCAGGGTGTTGTAACATGGTATATATCATGTACCTTATCACTGAATATTGTGCCCTCTTTGCTAGGTCCCAAGTGCCATTTAGGTCTTGTATGGGACTGGATCCTGATTAAAATGAATCTTAACTGAGTTTTTTGCCTCTTGTACCTTACAGAATATGTTGAGATAGGACAGTGGTGGGTTCTAAATGAAAAAGGGATCAAGTAGTTTCACCATGCATGTCTTATGATTTGTTGATTTAAAGGCTTACATAAGGCTTAGAAAACAGGACAGGTTAAGGGTGTTGTGTGCATCTCAAACTGTCACATTACTTTTTTCCCCCCACAGGGTTAAACAGTGTTGATTAAAAGCATCTGCCAAGCCCTTTACTGATTGCTTGTGTTTTGCTGGAGTCAAGGCATCTGTGACCAGCATTTATCTGAAATAGCATGCAGTGTATGACAATGGACCAGGATTCTGGTATAGGAGACATCAGAAAGTCTTCACAGTCTTCTAAAACTAGTTTGATCCAGAGGAAAATATTAATGTAGTCCTTTCAAATAACAAAGAGGTTTTAAGTTGGACACGGAGAAAATGACTGGTGTCTATAAATGTGGGTTGGTAATGGTGCTGAAGTACCTGCAATGAGGAACAACTCCAAGGCACAACAGTTTATAACTATTTTCCAGTTCATTTAGGTGTGATATTAGGAATACTCAAATAGGGTGAAGTTACAGAATCCAAACCCTCACTTGCAGAGAGGTGACTCTAGAGCAATGCAAGTGAAAACTCCAGTTACTGTGCTGGCACCCTTAACGTGTCACAAGTGTTCCTTTGCAGCACCAGCCTTTCCAATTGTTTCCTTTTGCCTAGAGGTGGAGGTAGTTGATAGATCTGGGAAAAAAAATTAGAGAATTCTGTGTTAGGGTATGTTTTTGGAGAGAGTTTTCTGCAGGAAGAATTCTGTTCAGTCTGCTGCCCTGTGGTGTGCAGTGCTATTGCTCACACCATTGCTGGCTTAACAGAAAAAAAAAAAATCTTTCACTCTTTCCTTCCTCTCACTGCAAGGAAGGAGATTAGAAACCTGAGCAGCAGTAGATGAATTGTTCTCTATGGACACATTGAGAGTGCATATATTCAGTAATCCTCATTTCCCACAGTGCTCCGCTGAGCTCCATTTGCCTGTACAAAAGTACTTATGGAAGAGAAGAACCACTCCTGCCCCTCTCTGCTTCCCATGCGCTCTTTCTCAGGTGGTTCTTTGTGGCCCTGCACTACCCTGAATCTATAGTTTGGGGTGGAAATGGAGGAATTTCTCCAAGTAGTCTTCCTCCTTCAGGAAGTCAAACAAAGTAGCTGCTTGCTGTCAAATGTTAGCTTCAGTTTCAGGAAGGAAAAATGCTTCCTAAATATGAGAAGTGAGAATATATTATCCTTCCTGAGACTGACAAGGACTACATTATAGGCCTTGCTTATTATAGTCAGTGAGCTGACAGGCAACGCTAAATGTGAGTAAGGCTAGCAGAGCTGGAGCAGGTTGTTTGAAGTTAAAATACAATATTTGTTGTGGCACAGGATATAGAAGCAGGATCAGGTTTCTGATAAGGAGTTTTTTCTGGTGTAGAATACAAGAGATTGGAAAAGCAGGAGCTATTCAGTAACTATGGAGAGGACTGTGTGATGCTGAAAGGACAGAATTCCTAAGGATTCTTTTCTTTTCTTTTCTTTTCTTTTCTTTTCTTTTCTTTTCTTTTCTTTTCTTTTCTTTTCTTTTCTTTTCTTT
>JAYDZK010000056.1:59758704-59810620 GCA_034509185.1 Euphonia xanthogaster | reverse complement strand
TTTTTCTTTTTCTCTTTTTTTCTCTTTCTCTCTTTCTCTTTTTCTCTCTTTCTCTCTTTCTCTCTTTCTCTCTTTCTCTCTTTCTCTCTCTCTCTCTCTCTCTCTCTCTCTCTCTTTCTCTTTCTCTCTCTCTTTCTCTTTCTCTCTTTCTCTTTCTCTCTCTCTTTCTCTTTCTCTCTCTCTTTCTCTTTCTCTCTCTCTTTCTCTTTCTTTTTCTCTCTCTCATTCTCTCTTTCTCTCTTTCCTTTCTTCTTGGTGTATGGGCATGTATTGAAAGAAGGAAGGAGAATTCTGATAATTAGTAAGCATGTTAAACTCTAAATGAAAACTTCTGAACTGCATTACAACATCTGCTAGCAAGCCACATAAAGATAATATATAATAATATATAGACAATGAAACTCTGATCATGAAGAAGAACCTCCATGTTTACCATAAGCTTTTGAATGACATATGTGCAAATACAGAACCAAATTTTGTGTGGAATCTATGCTTTGCCCCCTATCCTTTTTTTTTTTTAATATGTGGATGTTATAACTTTGAACCATCTGCAGTTTAAATTATGATTGTGTAATTAATTATTTGGTGAGTGTAGAAAATCAACTCTTTTATTATTTTCTACTTATTAACTTGGCAGTGTGGGATTTTGGGTTTGTGGGGTGGATTATTTTTGTTTGTTATTTTTAAATACTATTCTGTTCCCTAATTAGGACTTAGCAGATACATTTAGGAATATACAGGCAAAATAACTTTCTGAAAAGATACATAATGTTTGTTTCCTGATTAGTGGATTGTGGGGAATGACTGCATGTCTTCTCTTATTTATTTATTCTGATTTATTTGATATTAAAAAGTAAGCAGGTGTGAATTCTTTCTGTTAATTCTAATTCAGGTGTTTGAATTAAAAATGAGATAAAAGTACACCTGTATTTTTCAGCCTCTCAGATATTAAAAGGAAGGTAACTTTAACAACATTATATCTATGACAAGAATCAGAGTTTTGAAATCTAATGCAGATTTTTATTTTACTTCTGTTAAGGTAATTCTAATATAAAGTTAATATGGTAATTTATATTTCATTACGTTTTTCTACTTCAGTATCTTTCCAAACATTAGTCATGTTCATTTATTCACAGAATTGTGCCCTGTGTTGCAAATGTGAAAATTCAGTCTTAGTACATGATACCTATATAAATTTAAGATATGAGCTGCATATTGCTCTTTATTGACAAATATCAATAAAACAACATGTAGGCAAGTCTTGACACATGAATATTTAACTCCATGTTTGCACACAGACTTAAATAGGGATCCTGCACTTATTAGGCTCGAAACAGGCAGGCAAAGTAAATGCAGTAAATTTATTTTTTCATTTGTAATTGAATTTAAACTCTTATTTCCCTCATGGCATCTCAGTGAATTCTCCACCAACCTTTACTAAGAAAAGCATAATGAATTGCCTCTGTGCTGGAGCCAGGGAGGGAAGGCTGCAGTGTGCTCACCACAGCAGCAGTGGGGATGGCAGGATTTAGAGGCTGGGCTAGCAGAGCTCCCCATCCTGCTGCCATCCCTTGGCCTGAGCTGGGGCTGTGGCACTGCTGGGTTCTGGCAGCAGGGGCTACTGCTGAATTTCCAGCTGCCTGTGGCTCAGCAAAGCTGCTCTGGTTTTCCTTCCTGCACTGGCAATGATGGGCTTGGGCTACAGACAGTGTTTGATGTAACAGTGTTTAGGGGTATGATATTAAACTCCTTAGAGGTTCAGAGCTTTTCATATTCAGGGGAAAAAAGGCAAGCTGATAACAACATTAGTTATATATGGTTTCCTCTGTCTTATTTATATGTATCTTCAGATGGAGCTCCTCACTCCAGCATAGTTTTTAACAAAACAGCAAGCTGACTTATATGAAAGAGAGCTTAATGCACAAACTGATTGTGATAGGACAAGGGGAGCAGTTTTGAACTAAAAAAGGGAAAGATTTAGATTAGATGTTAGGAGCACATTTTTTATTCACAGTGTGGTGTGGCACTGGCACAGGTTGCCTGGAGAAGTTGTGCTCAAGGCCAGTTTGGCTGGGGCTCTGAGCAACCTGGTCTGGTGGAAATTGTACCTGCCCATGGTGAGGGGTTGGAAGGAAATTATCTTTAAGGTCCTTTCCAGCCCAAACCATTCTATAATTTTATGGATGATTATACACTGAACTTTTTTGAACTCTTTGGAAATCTGAACTACAGCCAGTAAATCAGGTTTAATTTTTCTAAGGTTTAGTTTAACTATGAATTGTTTGCAAATATGCTGTCCCTGATACTGCTCTAATTCAATAGAAATGGGCGTGCTGAGTAAATTGGCCATGTCATATGAAAGGTGAAGGGATTTCTGACCTGTCTGTTGCATGTTTCCATAAAATCAGACCTGGTCTTTTTATGATCAGGTGAAAGAAATAGGAACACGTAGAACATAGGTTTGTTTCCCACAGACTTAATTCAAAAGGTTTCTCTTTCACAGATTAATATGTGATTAATTGTAAAATGGTTACAATAAGCAATGGCTCAGCATGATAGTTTTCTATCCTTATTTCAGTATGAAAACAGAGCAATTTACCTGCATTTTTCTTTCCTTGAGAGTGGCTACTTGTGAGCTGGAGATCAATGATGAAAATCTGGAATTGAGGATAAATTACCTATGGAAATGGATAAAAGGTAAAATATTGGTAACCTTTTAGTGGTTTTGCTGTAATTCCTGCAGTATGCTTTTCATATCTGCAGTGTGGTTACTAATGCTGGGTAGTGAAACCTTTCTAAAACTCAGTTTTGCTTTCTGCTTCCATGGCAATAGATGCTCTTAAAAAAAAAAAAAGGCAAAAAAACAAGGAAAAAACCCAACCCCCAAGTAATGTACTTCTCGTTTTCCCTGTGTCTGTGCAACTTCACCTTCAGGAACTGCTCTAAGAGCTTGGTGAATGCCTCTCTGAATCCCTTAGTGACTCTGCTGATGCTTGGCAAAACTTGTCTCAGCAACTTTCTTTCCTGTCCCTCCTCTTTGTGACTGAGCAGCATGATAGGAAATGATAGACAAGTTATTTGCTGTAGTTTTTTGAACATGTGAGGCAGCTGTACTTGTCAAGTGTGCTTCCATCTAAATAAGAACAAATGACTTTTAGGACTGTTTTGTCAGATTGTAAGTCAAAATGCTGGGTCCTGTACTATATCGTGTCCCAAATTTAGTAAATTTTTGTACATTTTTATTTTATTTTCAAGCAGCCCTGTATAGCAAGTAATACAGTTTTGAATGGATTGAGGCTCTTTACAACCTATTTATTCAAATAATGTTTTCATTTGTAATGTTCTCATTTGTATATGTATTTTTCATCTCAGGAGCAAATAATCAGCCTTCAAAGGTTTTGAAAGTATTTCCTTTGATAAAATATTTTTGACCTATTTATCTTAGTCTATGTGATAAGTATAGTTTTACCTTCAGAATTGTCTTCTCTGCAAAAGAAACTTTAAAGGATCAGAACTCCATTTACCTTCAAAAAGAGGAAGCAGCCACTATGTTTTATTTGATTTATATCTCTATCTTACAGGACAAACAATTATCAAAGCTTCATATTGCTGCATAAACAGCATGGAAAGGACTATGGATGAGAAGATTGCAGGTGATGTTTCTATATTTTAGGGTGTTTTTATACCACAGACTATTAAATTGGAGAAACAGGACTGACTGATCAGATTATTGCTTTTGGCCTGCTCTGCTGATACTGAGATTGCTTTGAGAGCAGTGCTGTGAAGAGACATCCTTCAGAACATTGACCCAGTGTGAAATGAATACAGAATGTTTCAGCTGCAGGACTATTCCAAAACTGTTTTATATGAGCTTATTACTGTACTTGCAAAACTGAGAAGCAATTGCTATAAGCTGAGCATTCTTTGTGTCCCAGATCTCAAAACAAAAAAATTACTTCTTCCTTCTACAAAACGGCTGGAAGTGTGAAGTGTGTTCATGACCATCTCATAAGTATTTTCCATGTGGATGCCTTGTTTTACAGATAACCTGGCAAGGATCAGGTAGGGGTGACAGAAATCCCACTTTCACTCATTGCTGTGGGAAGGATGGGGAATGCTCAGCAGGCAATGATTCCCTGCTCTGCAGGGAATGATGAGTGCACTCTGACAGTATATTCCTCTGGTAGCCACACTGCCGTGCTTTCCATTTGTCTGGGTGGAGTTTTACTACTCACTGAAGTTTCTGCTTTCTGGAGGAGGTTATGCATGCAGAGAGAACAGCAAACATGAAGTGGAGGTGTTCTGAGCTTGTGTGGGGTCTTCCCATTTTTCTCTGCATCCACAAACAAGAGCAAAATGTAAGAATAAAGCTCACGCTTTAAAAGCATTTTCACATATTTATAGAATAACTGAAGAGTGCAATATTCTGGTGGGGGAAAAAAGCTCTCCCTGTCAATTTGGCCTTGAAAACCACAAAAGGAAGTGAAAGAGAGAGTGGGCCCTTCAGTCTATAGGTTGTGCAGCCACCTTGGGTGGTGGCTCTGAGGATATAGCACGAAGTCAGCCTGGTGTAGAAAGAATCTCTTTTGACCTAAGGAGAAAATGTGAATCCCTAATTTCTTACCAAATGCTCGTAGATGTCTTCACTGGTAAGTAAAAAAAATCCTGTATGTAGACAAGAATCCTTCAGAAAAATAGGGTAGGGTGTGGATATTGTAGTTTTCCATAGACCTTTTTACCTTAAGGCAAATATTTAATGCAGCATTTGTTTAAGTGAAAAAGTAATCAGGGATTTGTTTACTGAGAAACACTGAAGGACAAAGAGAAAGGGGAGGGGGGAATAGAAAAGCAGTATTCTATTCTGCCAACAGTGTGATTCAGAATTAAATTCCTGCCTGCAGTTAATTGGGATTGATTGTCTGTTTCTAAATAATGCATAGGAAAAGCAAAGGTATTACTCAGTGGGGTTAATCAGAGAGTTGTGAGAGCAAGTTTGGAGTTTTCTATTCTGCAGCCAGGATTTTACATGCATATGTAAACAGCTAAATATCCTGTTTTTCTGAGGTATTGAGATTGAGCTCTTCTGAAAACCGCTTCACTAATTTACAAGTCTGAATATTGGATTTTTATTTCTAACTTTATACATGTAAACCAACAGATTCAGGTATCTAATTTGGTGGATTAATATCAGTAAGTTAATTTCTAGGTATTTAAACTATTTCTGGAAACCCAGAAGTGCCTATGTATAAAACAATGGTTTCTGCCCCTTTTTCAACATGTGAAATTGTCAGTAAAGGCTCAATGTGAGCTGAGCAAATGGCTTCTGTGGACAGCTGAGCTTTGTGCTGCAGTGAAAATGCAGGTCTAGAATGCAGTAATTAGAGAGGGCAGTCAATACTTGTTAATGAAGGCATGCTTGGGATCTGTCTCTGAAGGGGGAGCAGAGCAGTGCTGCCCTTCCTGCAGTGCCTTATTGACCTGCTGCAGCAGCCACTCTGCTCAGCCATGAAATAATGGACGTGCTTTCTTTAAGAATAAATAACCTCTTTTCCAAAAAGTGCTGGAAATAGTTCAGGAAAAATGACAGGTGCTTGGCACTGCTAGGTGTATGGGTATATAATGTGCATGTGCAATTACAAGGGGTGTTGGTGGGATTTACAAGCTCCAATAGAGGCCTTTTAAGAACAATTTCCCTATTTTTTAAACGTGACTTTCATTTTTGTTAAATAGATCCATCTAAAGAGTTTATGCATAGCTCGAATGAGGGAAATTTAGTCTGTGAACAACTTGCTGCTGTGAAAGGATAATAAATGAAATATGAGGTGTTTGGCAGGCAAGCTTCAGAAATGTTTCAGTGATTTACTTCTCCGGGAAAGACTGCTGCCACGTAATTCCATTAACTGTATGACATGACTATGCAGTAGCCAGGCGTGTCACTGCCCTTGAATTTCCATTTTGTTCACTCTTTTTTTTGTGCTGTTCCCATGAACTGCTTTCCTGCATCTTCCCTGTGGTGCCAGCTTCTCAGAGGTGATGATCAGAATAGCCAGCTTGTGGTGGTGACCTCTTCTGTATTGTAGCTGTCAGAACAAGTTTGTGAGGATCAACGATGGAGAAAGGGGGCTCTATTAGAAAATGAGTCTTTGCATGGCATTCCTTTCAAGGCTATTCTAAATCTGGCTTAAGATGAAGAACGTGTCACTGAGGTCTCTGCTATGCTATTTAGTTCCACAATTACAGAAGAAAGTACCAAAGATGGAGAGCTGCTCATTTTCCCATGAAAAGGGAAAGCTACCACTTATTTCTTTTAGAGCAAGGTAAACGAAAGGGAGAACTTCTGGGAATTCTCCTATGAAGTGTTAGTACATTGTTTTAACCAATTTTGTTCAGTGTAGGTATGTTGCCATGTGCAGGAAAAACAAGTACAACCCCCCCAAATTCTGCTTCTTCAATTTATCATGCTTTTTATGGTTATTAAAATGATTTGGTAGTGATGAAGGCTGTTTTCAGAAGCTCTTACAGCAATCTACACACATGCTGGGTAAGGTCCTGATATCTCACAGTACTCAAAGCTGCGTTGCATAAAGTAAAACATCCCTTCCTTCCACTGACTCCTGGGCTCACAATGTTCACCATTCCAGAATATATCACTTGGAAGCTTGCACTGACCTATATGGATTGAATTCTTTTCTTCTTTAAAAATGCTTCAGGTATTGAAAATATTTTATTTCTCAATTAATATTGGGAACAATGAGCACTTGATATCCTACTACTGTTGTAATGGAAAAGTCTTTTTGGAAGTGACTTCTGTCAGAACTGCTCTAACTTGGGAGCTGCAGGATAGTCAGTGACAGACCACTGGTGCTGCTGGTGGGCTTTAGATTGCCATCCTAATCCAATGGACATTTAAAACTTCTGTGCCATGGTGTTTGCAAGATGAACACAAAAACCTGAGTGGGTTTTGCCTGGTGGTATATTGGAACCACTTGTTGACCTCTATTAGGAATGGTTTTCTTTGTAGATGGTTTATGTACTGGTGTTCAGTGTTTTACATTTTCTACACTAAACTCAGCATGGTGGGACCTGAATGTGGAGCCCACTTCAAACAGCACTTGTGAGCTCAAAGATAGAGAGTTAAGATTTCAGCCAGGCCAGAGCCATAGGAAAGGCAGGGTCTTTCTGGTACATCTGGGGAGAATAAAAAAGGTAGGAAGTCAAGCTTTTGAGTACACTGAACACCACCAAAAATGAATGCTGCTGCTCAGACTTATTTTTCCACTTGTTCTCTTTTTGGTAAATCTCACTGTACTTGAAGTGTAGATGGGGTCTTGTTTGGGAAAGCATAACCTCAAAGCACAAATCTTATATGACTAAAGCATGAGCTGCATTGGTCTACCTGTACTTTTTGACAGATAAAAAGCCTTATTTAGATATTTCCTTTCTGCTGTCTTGCTGGAACAATGAAGTTCTTATCTTTCAATGGAGCTGTATGTGGTTTGAAGCAAGGAGGAAAGAAAATGAGTCTTTAAACAAGGAGTTTGTATCATTGTAGGAGTTCTGGGAACACAGCATAAAGAACTGATGTTATGTGTATGAAATAGCATTTTCAATGGAAAATGTTTGCTTAGAATAAAGTACATAAATGTTGCTCATTTCAGTTCTGTAAATTTTACAGAAGCCAGGCTGGGGTAGGAGAGTCCAGTTTTGGTTTTGTAAGTCCAAAAACGCAAAAGCACAGGTGACTTCTGCACTTACTGTTTCTAGCTGAAGTGTTGTCTGTCACACATTTGAAAAAAAATCAACCTTCCCATCTTCCTAAGCTGCTTCTTGTATGTTTAAAGCAACCAAGACAAACCAAGCCACCTACAGTCAGAGAGCTGAAGTTTACACTTGGTGAGGATATATGACAAGTTTGTCTGGGTTTTAGACTCACCATCTCTGTTTCCATGCTCAGCCTTAGGTGTGGCTGAGCCCTTCCTCAGCAGGAGAGGCTGATGTGCAAGGAGTGAGGGCAGCTGGCTGCTCCTGTGCAGCTGATGTGCAAGGAGTGAGGGCAGCTGGCTGCTCCTGTGCAGCTGATGTGCCTTGGGTTCTTCCAGAGGCACCTGATCTGGAAAGATGTTTGCTAAGTTGGTTCTGTCATGAGCTCTTTTTTACTGTCATTTCTTCTTTCCATATGAGTTCCTCAATGATCTGAGCTGGCCATACATAGCTTTGTTCAGGGCACTTTCTGGCTCAAAAGTTTCTGCTCTCTCCTGGTCTTTTGGAAATCCTTTTATTTGAGATATCTGCCACAGTTCAAGAAGTCCTGGCCCTGTGCTCTTTTCTCTACTGCCTTGATATGTGATCTTCTTGTGAATGTTTGTCTTTAGGAGCCTGACATTGCCTAGAACTAGCTCATGGTAATTCTATTTTATTTTTTTTAATCAGACTGCACTATAACTGTAAGAACTGTGGAACGCAAAGGCTGTGATACACAGCACTGTGCAGCGAGAATCAAATTTAATGAAATGCAGTCCTAATGTAGTGAAGGTTCCCAGTGATCACCCAGATATCTCAGAGAATAGCTTGGGTTTTTTTGTGAAACTTGTGTCCATTTTTAAACAAAAATTAAAAATATGAAAGAAAAAGTAAGCGTTCCTCATGAATATTTTATGTTTCTCAAATAGTCAAAAAGAAACTGGTGAGCCAGTGTCCATGTCTGCCGTTAGGTTTGTTTTTAAAACTTTTGCCCTTCTCTTGAATGTATTCCAGATATGTATTTTTATCTTCACACCTCCGGAAGGTACAATATCTGACAGATAATTGTAAACTTGATAAACTTTCTTTGCACTTTTACATATCTTGACACTTGAACTTTTAAATATCATTGTTGTATACGCATTAGTACAGCGGAAAGGATGGGCTAAGAACACATGTTTTGTTAAGGAGGCACTTTTTAACTGACTTTTGCAGTGTGAATGTTAATTTAATTTTTTTTTAATTTACATTTGTCTTGAATGTAGTCAAGCCACTCTGTACTTTTGGAAAGCTTCTTTGGTGTCCTGTCTTGAGTTTTTTTTCTCTCCTTCTGTGTCCCTTGGTAAGACTTTTGAGACTGAAGTAGGATGCTGAGGTTCCTGTTTCATGGACCAGTTTGTTCTGTAAATAGGTCAGTAAACGGTTGACTGGCTACTTTTTCATCAGGAAGTTTATACTGCCTTAGAGATTTATCTGTCACTGAAAGTGACATCCATGCTGATTGCTCTGAAACAGCAGTGAAATACAATAACCATGATTGAATTGCTGCTGTTGGGATAATGGTGGAGGGGAACACTACAAAATAATGAACTGTCAGGTTCCAGTAGAATTCTGCCCTTTGTTTAGTATAATGTTTTTGGTTTCCAGTGGCTTCTACTTTTTGTCACGCTTGCTACATAGGTGCTTAAGGTTTTATAATAGTACCTGATGATAGCCATCTGGTATTTTGGCAAATGATCACTTTCAGTGCAGAGTAGCTCCCCACACACATTGGGTAATACCCACCCTTGTTACTACAGAGGAAAAAAATTGCATCTGCTTCTTCTCTCAAAAGTGGTGAATTTTAGATCATTTGGTTGCTTCTGACTCAAGAGAAAGGGTAGCAGATTTTCTGGCTAGAAGTTTGTAATCTGGAATAAATGTTTCCTGGTTGTCTTGAGGGGTTACAATAAATGTCAGCAGATTGTGGGGGTGTTCAAGGACATGACACTGTTCTTATGGATCTGTGTTTCTTCCTGCACCTGTCTTTCCTGTGCTTTTTCCAGCTGATACTCTGTGATGTATTTGAAACCTAAGTGCAGATGTTATATAATGAGTCACTTTTTTTGTTGGTTTGTGCACCTTTACCTCACTTCTTCCTTCATCACCTGTTTGAGGGGGTTTCTGTAAAACTCTCAGAAATATCACAATGGTGCTTTGCTCATCTTTTATGTCTCTTTTATCAGTGCTGTGCCATACAGACAGACTTTTCTCTTAAAAATACTTAATCTGAAAAAAGTAGTTTAGTTTCAAGCACACTGTTATATGAGGAAAACCTTGCTGGTTTCTTCTTGGATTTTTTTGTTTGGTTGGGTTTTTTTACTAGATTTAGGCCTTTTAAATCCTAAAATACTTGTAAACTTATTAACAGTGCTTCTCTAAAATATCAACAAATAGTATTGCTGAGAGCCCTGTACATGAATAATCTTAAAATACCGAGAGAAATGTTATATCTGCTGTCTTCCCAGAAGCCCCGTGCATCAGCCAGTAAAAATAGATTAGTGATGATATAGTAGTAGCAACATTCTCAGTCTAGAAGTTGTTCCCTTTGGAGTGGGATGTGCAGAACTAAATCCAGACAGGCACATGGGAGACTGGCAGCCCTGTGGGTAGGGATGTGAGCAGAAAAAAGCAACATTGGTTGCATTTTTGGAATAGCTCTTTTGATGCTGAACCTGGGAAATCATGAGATGACTTTTAACAAAATTCCCGGGATCCTGGAAATTTGCTGTCTTCTCAGTGGAATTTTTCCATACAAGGTCAGTATCTAAACTCCCCAGTGGCATTTTTCAAATATACTTTTAGAACAGCTAACTCTTTAAACTTGGCCAAGACAAGCAGCTGCCTCCCTAAAATGATCCCTGGCAGTTGATTACCGCTTTCCCCAGCTGGCAAGTTTTCCTGTTGTTTTCCTCTTCCCTTTTGTGTCAGGCAGTTGGTGATATTTATTTGTCCTCTAATGGGAAAGCAGTTTCCTCTATCCCATATTAGAACAAAGTCTGATTTTTATTTTGATTCCTGAGGCCCTTTATTTTTTTCCTCTCACATGTAACTGCCTAAAAACACCATGGGTGCCGTCAAGAACTGCATGTTCATTTTTCTTCCCTTACAAATATCTGCACAGCCTCAAGTAATTATTGATTGTTTCCTCCTCCCGTGCTCATAGTCAGTGGGATTATTAATGCTGGGGTTATGCACACAGAAGTCTGCACAGAGAACTGAGGAAGGAATATGTTGAAGAAAAAATTCTTTGTAGATACAAAGATTTTGAACTTAGATTTCTTGAAGCAATTCAGTAGTTTACCATAAGAATTTTTTATGTTTCAAGTTCTCCATGCAGGATATCATCTTAATTCCATCGTTGTTTGGATTACCATATTTCCCACTTTCTTCATTAATAGTTCTCTGTTTGTTTGGTTTTGGTTTTGTTTCATTTTTTCTTTTCTTTCAGAGCATCTCTATGGCAAATGCAGGTATCTCTAAATGGGCTTTGCACTTGAAAGTGAGAAGGACACAGTGGTGAGAGTGAATTTTCTTCTTTGAAAAGGAACAAGGTATCATAGTTTCTGATGGAGCTCATTTATCTCATAGAAGGTGAAGCCACCTTTCTGAATGGAAGGGCTTTTTAAACTAACTTTACATGTTTTCTGTGGTGTCTTCTTGATAATCTATGATCTCTCATCTAAACCTAACATCTCATCTAAATTAAATCTCTCTATTGCCCCAGAGTAATCCTTTAAGCTATTCCTCTCCATCCTAAATAAACTGTGCAAGATTTAATGCTCAGCCAAAAGTAAAAATTCTAGATGAGTGAAAAAGAGTCCAATTTTTTTTTTCCATGGTATGAACTACATTGTTTGATATTTTAGCAGTTGTGCTTATTATTAGTTTCTAAATTCCCTGGGGCACCATATGTTCACCAGTTTGCATATGACCTTAGCAAAGTTCCAAGATGGTGCTACACTTCATCTATGGAAATTATCTGCAAACTTTTTCTTTGTGAATAATGGTAAATTGATATTGGTATTATATTTTCCTAATCCCTGCCCCTCTCTGAATAAAAGCCAAAGAACCCAAACCTAACATCTCTGACATTTATTATATCAATTTATTTTTATACAAATAGTTGTGCCATGCCTTCATACACCAAAAATGTAAACATTCTTTCTGTTCTATGAAGTTACTGAACTCAAAAGCTCTTCAAAGGACCCTTGGGACAGAAACCCACCAGAACAGCTTTGCAAAGTTCTTCTTGTCTCTTTCTTTGTTTATGCTTTCTTTCTGTCATATACACAAACAGTTCAGGACAGGGAAGAATTTAAAACACTTGAAACATAGCAGATGGAGACAGTGACTAACAGTTACTGATGAGATTCTTGTACTTTAAATTTTGCTCTAAGTAAAGCAATTTGCCTGGAGGTAAACTGGTGTTTGAGCTTAGAGGAGGAGCCACCTTATGCTGTTGTACTTATATTTAGGGAATGTTGCCCTTTGGGTATGGACAACATGGTCAGACAGTGATTCTGGAGGTAGCTTTGGCTCCCAAAGCACTTTTAGTAGTCCTTTAGGAGACACTTGTCAATTGATAGGCCAGCCAAATGGCAGACAGGGAAAGAAAAGGAATTCCTTTTTCCTGGGTTAATCCTGGAACATTGATACTGTTCCATACTGCTGTGAACTACCCGGACAAGGGAAAGCAGAGCATCTGCAGCAAGTTTGGGGATGATATAAGTTTGGGGATGATACTACATGGAGAGGGAACAGCTGATATGGGTAGGGTAGGGATGCTTTTCAGAAGGACTTTTTCAGACTGGAAAAATGGATTGAGAGGAAGTGGATGAATGGATTGAATTTCCATGCAGTTAATTATGAGCAAACAAAAAAGCTTTACATTCCCTGATGGAAAAATCTCTGTGTGATAGCAGAAGCTGGTGCTTAGAGAGCAATGCAGATACGGGGAGCTTATGAGACAATAATTTGTGCACCAACTGTGTTGGGTCATGAAAAGTGAGCCTGTTAGTGGTCAGACTACATCTGGAGTATTGCCTCCAGTTTAGGTGGATATTAAGAGGAGATTCTTTACTGTGAGTGTGGAGAGACACTGGAACAGGTTGCACAGAGAAGCTGTGGCTGCCCCATCCCTGGAAGCATTCAAGGCCCGGTTGGATGGGGCTCTGATCAGTCTGGTGTGGTGGAAGGTGTCCCTGCCATGGCAGGGGGCTGGAACTAGGTGGTTTTTAAGGTTTCTTCCAACTCAAACCTTTCTATGATTCCTTCAAAACTAAACTGCTGCATGAGTTGAGGCAGCAAGTAGTGCAGCTTGATCCAGAGGGGGTCTGACAACACTTGCTTGCCTGTTGTGGTCTGCAAATATTCCTGTAAGAGTTTAGATGCCTGGCTGTTTAACTGGAAATATAAATGGCCCAAAGCATGAGCCTGCTGAAATAACCTTTCTTGTTGGGTGCTGTTCTTTGTAAGGCAAATAAAGCAGTTGCTTTTCCTCCTAAAGGAGAAAGATACACACAATCTGCTTTGTCTTGGGTAACCAAAGAAATCATATTTTGGTCATGATTCCTGCTTCCTCTAGTTCAGCTCCATAGCTGCAAGAACTTAAGTTATATTCTCATTGAATATATCATATAATATGTGATATTGTATCTTGAGACATCTTCCTCATTTTTTAACTTATTGTGAGCTTCTGTCCTGAAGGAACTATAGACTTAAGATAGAATTTATTCTTGAATACTCATTTTTCATTTTTCCTTCTAAGAGTTCAGGTACATTAAAAAAACAACAGATAAGGTGATAATGAGCTCTAGGATCCAAATCTTGCAAAAATATATTCCTCAAGGTAGCACAGCAAATACCTGCCTGTTGTAACTGGGTATTTATTTCCTTGATTTTGAATTGATTTCCCAGCTTCATGCATCTGCTTTGAAAGTCTTATGAGAATGTCATCATTCATATAAATAGTTTCAGTTCTGGGAGAGGTGAAAAGTCATAACTTCCACCCCCACCTTCACTCCCTCCCCACTGTCTCATGTCAGTCATGGTGGTTGATAGAAAGGCTTAACAAAATATTCTGATTAATGTCTTGGATATGTTGCAAGTCAATGAAGATGTTAAGCCCTGTACAGAAGAGGTCAAAGAAATCCTTGGAGAAGGCAAAACTGAACTGTTGTTTGGTGGGGTTTTTGTTTGTTTGTTTGTGAGGTTTTTTGTGGTTTGTAAACAATTCTGTTATTTTTAGTTTTTAAAGGTGTAAGTGTATAGCACAGAGTATGTCTTTCTGTGTGCAACTCATTTCAGAGTCATAATGAGGATGCCCTAAACCATAAAAAGATTAGGAAGCAGCTAAAGAATAAGTAGCAGTGCTTGCAGTCTAAAATGGTGAGTCAGAGTCATGGGTGCATGTGGCCACGGACTTGGCAAAAAGCTGGGCAGCTGCTGAGAATCTGCAGGAAAGGGAAGGGACCCAAATTAAAGTGTCTATCTTTTTTTGTGTGTAGGTATGCATTCTGTTTTGTTTTGTTTTGTTTTGTTTTTCTTTTTTTCCCCTTTTATGGCATTGCTCATCTAAACACATTTATTTAAAAGAAATTTTAGAAAAAAAAAATTCCAGTGTGCACTGGCAGAATAATAATATGGATAGCATGAAGATTTTGGCACAAAGCAAACTTACAGAGCTTTTGTTCTTGTTTAGCTCTGTGAGTAATTTCCACTTTATTTGACTTTTGCTGCATGAAAATATCTTGTGTGCTGCCACTGCTGATTAATATTTTACCATTTTAATTCAGAGGGACATGTACAGAATGTACAAGTGTAAGGGCAATCAGATGTTGACAACCTGATGTGATTTGATCATGATTAATAATAACTCTGCAGGGCCTGGCTTGTTGTTAGACTTCAAACCAACCAGCCAAACAGCCTCCCCACCAGCACCCCACCTCCCAGTATTCTCAGATACTGAAAAACTTCAGTGCTTATGTGCATGTCAGTGTTCTCTAGCAGCTCCTCCTCTGCTTTCTAGCTTGCAAATCTGAACCAAATTATGGATTGGACTGGAGGAATTTCAGTTTTGTTATCTAATTTTCCTGTTTCAAGGAGTTAGTTAGCACTTTTTTTTTCCTATTGGCTCTGGAAAAAAAAAAGTTTTCTACTGAAACTGGATATTGAGTAGATGAAGGTAAAATACTACTAAGCTACTGTTTCCAGAATTTCTAAAGCTTTCTCCTTTTGCTGCGATGTAGAGTATGAGCAACAAAGTCTAACCCTAAAGTACTCATTGATTTTGGTTGTTTATTTAAAAATAAAAGTTTTTTTAATATAATCAAACATAGCTATTGTTCTGTTATATTCCTGGAAACAGGAGAGACCATGGTGTGAACACAGAAACATTCCTTTGAACACACAAAACAATTTTGCTTATTTTGGGTCAGAGGTTGGTTGCCTTCCTAAACCGGCATCCAGGAGAGATCCTTGCTGGCAAAAAGGAGAGATTAAAAAGCAAATGTTTGTCATCATGTACTGTCCTTAATACATAGGCTTCCTGTATATCCCAAAAGAACTTCTCGAGTCTTTCTGCTTCCAAATCCAAGCATCATAATCCCTCAGCTCTCCAGAGAGATCACTGAGGAAGATTGTAAGGCTTCTTGTGGCTCACAGTGTCCTCATAGTCTAAATAATTGTGACTAGAATCTCTTTCAGCTATATCATTGTTGTTTTTCAAGCTGTTTGTGAAACCAAAATGGATGAATTTTCCCTTTTAGAATCAAATATTGAACATTCTCTCCATTGAATAGGAAACATAGGTGCTTCTAGCAGCCAGCTGCTGCTTTAGAGGGAGGTGGCAGAGGTACAGGATGTATGCTGTGTTCAGAGGGATGCACTCGAGGTCAGCTTGGCAATCCTCCACTGCTGCTGTGCTGTGTTGGGTCAGCTGGAGTATTTATATCCACTTTTAGCATCACTTCTGATAAATCACATATATAGATGTCTTTGCTGTGACAAATACATGTCTTAAATTTGAATGTGATTTCTTCTGAGTCGGGGAGTGGATGCATTTTGGAGATTGGTTGTTTTGGATCATGTAGGACTGAACTGAAAATCTTTTCTGGGGTGCTTTGTCTTCATTTTGTAGCTTTCAGGTATGAATGTCACAAGTTATTAAAGTTTCTACTTGTTATGGAATAGAGGGACTGATTAACAGCTGAATCTGAAACCTGTTAGACTACAGATTTTGCTGTGTTGTGTCCCATGATACTGTGGGATTGGCTGAAAATTAATATTAGGTTACAATTTACTGAAGCAAGGAAAATAGACTATTTCAAGAGTCAACACACACCCCCTCCAAAAAAAAACCTCCCAGTCTTGCAATATAGCCTTAATTATTTGTCATAAAAAGCTTAATGGAAGCTTAAATAAAATAAAATAAGTTTAAATAAATGGCAATGTAATATCTGATATAATGCTACTGAATTCTGAGTGACTGGAGTACAGGTGAGTAAGTGACCTTTGCAGACTGTAGGATGCAGCTGTTTTCCTGTTGATGACAGCAATCATTCCTAATGGTTATAGTGCTGAAGTCAAAGGTAACTCTGCAAACCACAAACTTTGAAAACCACAATTTTTCTTTCATTAATTTCTGTTCAGCTATCTCTTCCTTCTATAACCTGAAATTTCAAGAAGCAAGAGTGTGAAAATTTAATGGTTTTGCTGTTACAGTTGCAGGAGGATGCTAGAAGTAATATGACCAAAAAAGATCATTATAATTCATACTGAGCTTTCAAATTATAGATTCAGAGCTTGAATGAAAGGGTCAGAAGGGTTTCTGGGTGAAATAGGGGATACTATTGGGAGATGATGATGTTTAAACTCAGTTTTTTCATGAGAATGCTGAGGATCTTTGCCCTGCTGGTAGTTAGGAGAAAATGAGAGTGGTTGATTTATACTGGTAGCATCAGACAGCTTTCAGCTGAAGAACCATTAAAAAGTACTGTATTCTTCTTTCTCTTCTATTAAGCTGAGAGAGGTATAGTTCATACTTCTGCTGAAGTAGTTTCCTCATATTTCTCTTCCCAGGATGGGTTAGACATGCCAATTATGCTTCAGGGCTGGGTGTTGGACCATGTAATCTCCTGTTATGTCCTCAGTTTGTGTAATTATAGAACTCTTATTGATCATTAAATATAATTTTTCTGATGTGTAAGTTCTCTCACTTCATGAAGCAATAATACAGTAGACACAGACTCCCCTTTCTGTTAGAACTCTTAGCTCCTCCTGCTTTAAAAAAAATCAAATTGAGGAATGGACTTCTAGAGAAGCTGCATGGAGTGGGTGCTGTGGCAGGTGAGTGTCTGGCTGTCTAGAGAGCTGCTGGCATCATCCATCCTGATGCTATGGCATTGTATCTTAAGAAGTTTATTTTGCAGTAAAAGGGTTGGAGGCCTCCAGCTGAAGTTCAGTATAAAGACCACAAGGATGAGAAGCAAAAATGGAGGAGCAGATTACAAGGCATGTCTTGTTGACCAGTTTCCTGCTACAGGAAAATATTAACTTACTACAAGACAGTTTATTACTCTAAAAGAATAGTGAGACTACAAGTGAAAGTAACTCACAGAACTCCTTTCTCTGAATTTATTCATGTGTTTCCAGTTCTTAACAAACTAAAATACAGGACTGCTCTTCTACAGAGTAACACACATTCTGCATTGCCAGGGCTGCTCATTATTTTCTTAAGAACTGAGGATTCCCAAAAGGTCTTAAAGGTGAGATTAGAATATAGCTTCCATAATGTAGAAAATAAAATAACTATTCTTGATGGCACTGAGACAAACAATTCCCAATGTGTAAGGATTTTTTTCTTTTTAAAGAGAAATTTTAAAGACACATTTCCTTTGACATAGGTGCCCACTCACACAATCTACTGTTAGTATGTGTTGAAATACTTCTTCTGCTTACTTCCTGAGCTATGTCACAAAGTTATGAAATTCAGAACTTCCTTTTCCACAGAGTGAGTTGATAATGCTCATTCTATGCCCACTTTAAAGATTGCCTCCCAAATGAGTAGGTTAACTTGCACAGAATCACTGGAATGTGAGGATTTCTGCTTGTGGCACTGGCATTCCTTTATAAGGCATGGGTAGCTGTAAGTAGCTGTCTTTTGCTTTTGTGGGGTTTTTTTCTTTAACAGCTTACTGGTTTTGATGTTAAATAGACATTCTCTGGGAGAGTCTCAGAAATATTTGAAAATCAAGATACACACAGTTTTTCTCATCTTGGCCTGTAGCTGATATGTGTATAGATCTGACTTAGGAATCTGCAGGAGGCCAGTAACCTCTCTAGTAGCCTGTGACCAGACTTTTCTGTGCAGGAGTAAATCTGTGGTCTAGATCAAGTTTTTTTGCCGATATCAAAAAGAAAGCTTGTTTCTTGTTGTTGTTGTTGAGGACCAAGTCATCTCTCAACATCCAAAGGCAGTTGCACTAAACTGAGCTCTCGTGGCTTGGGTGAGCAGCAGCAGAAGCAGAACAAGAATGTGTTGATCCAAGGCAGTTGCCACTACAAAGAGAAATAGAGGCTTGTGACCTTCCTCACACCATGCACACCATGGACTTGTCTTCAAATTTGAACTTGGTTTCTGACATTTTCCTGACCTTTCCTTCCTGTTTTTCTGTCACATGCAGTCTGAGATGATCTTCAAAATTATGGATAAGAGACAAGGGGTGAATGTCACTATGGCCCCCCACATCATTACCTTGCAGTGCATTTTTCTGGAAGCTAAGTGGAGGTAATACATTTACTAGAGTGCTATTTAAATATATCAACAAGTATTTATAGATGTATTTCTAGATATAAAAATATAAAATACACCAATACTGTTTAAAATGTAAGTGTACAGGCAGACTGGATGGAAAATATTTTATTGTAGTGCATATATACACTATATATACACACTTGCACTATATTATATTAATTAAGGAACTTTGAAATGCAGGTAATTTTTCACCCCTGCTGGAACTGCATTCTTTGGACTCATTTTTCTCACCAGTGCAAAGACAATCAAAACTTAAAAAGTGTCTCCAAAATGTTTTTTAGTGAACAAGATGAACTTATTAGTTCTGTTTTGTGCACGTGTCAGTCTTGCTCATTTCTCAGAATGTGGAGTCTTTGTAGGTGTGTCTTGATTTAAGCTGTTTGTTTTTTTTACCTTATCCTTATGTGCAGTAAGTGCAATTAAAGGAAAACTATGAAAATTCTAGACCTTTCAAGGTACTGTAGTGACTCATGTGCTAATATTCTTTTCTGTTTCCTTGTAGCAAAATAATACAATCTTTGCAAGGTCCCTCTTTGTTGCATTATATGTTAGGAGCAGTACAAGCCTTCACAAGGTGCTTGCTGCCAGCAATACTGTACAGCAGTAGGCTGTACTGGGCTGATTACTTTTGTAGAAAATGATCTGAAATAGAGACAACCTGCAGTATGCCTCTAGTACCAAGTATTGGTCAGGAGTCCACCTGGAAGCCCTAACTGTGACCAAGGTCCCCAGTATTCATCAAAATTTTCTAAACAGTGTCTGGCAAAACCTCTTTTTTCCTTTATTTTTTTGCCCCCACAGCTGTGAAACTGGTTGCTTATTCTTGGGGGAGGAGGTAGACTGCAAAGAAATCTCTGAGCCATTGAAATAGAAACAAAAATAAAACCCAGGAATATTCTGAGTGGCTCCAGTGGAACACAGAGCTACTGTTGGCCTAAGTGGCCCTGTAAATTTGGGTTGTAAAAAAGCTAACTCTCTTCTGTGAGCTAGCATGGGAGGTGGGTAGAATTTTTAGGTTTTGTTGGTGTTGTCTTGTCAGCTGTCAGTAAATCTTGTGATGCTGCTTTTCCTCCCTCTTGTCAGTGGAGCTGTCAGCTGTGGGCATGGAAGGAGCATGCTCCAAGCTTGCCTGATCAAATACCCTCCAAAATGAGGGGTTTTTTAGATGGCTTTGTGCTCAGTTGACCTGTGGAAGGAGCTTCTGGGTAGAGAAAGGCAAGGTGTATTGTAAAATGAATGTGGTGATGTTCTAGAAACTGTTACAGACTGCCCAGAAAAGGGCTTGTTTGGGTTGGATCTGGCACTGGTGTCTCTAAACCTTAGAAACCTCTGGCAAAGTGGTGCCTGATGAGTTTGGAAAGGAATTTAAATCAAATCAATGTGTATTATATGAGTGGATCTGCTAAATGCATTTCAAGAATTTTTTCTGCATTGTTTGCCACTAATAAGTTACCCACATGCAGTGGGCTTTAGCATGATGCAATATTTAGTACTGCTCAGATACCACTGATCCTGCTGTACCTCAGATTACCTCTGCAAAGACTAACTTCAAGTTCTGGAGTTATAACAACGTTTTTTCTTTCCAAGTTTGACTGAGGAAGTATGAGAGCTTCCTGTATCTGCGCGGAGGAGACAAGCTCACTGAATACCCATAATGTTGTGAGTTACTTCATCGTGGTTGCATTGGTTTCTCTACATTTCCTTACTCTCCCACTGGTTTTGGTCATTACTGTAGGATAATTTATAGAGGAGGGAATGTACAGGCTATTCTTCTTCCAGCATTTCTATCTTTGTTTTGCCAGTTCTGTCCAAGAGCAGTCTTTCAGTTCCTGTACAGACTTTTCAGAAACTCTTTAGTGGAGCCTAAGGAGAAAGGAAAGCCCTGTGGCCACAGCTCCCACCCATGTGCTGCTCTGATGTCTGCTCTGCTTTCATTTGGAACTTAACTGGTAAATAAAAAGCACAGAGCAGACCTGGGGTTGGGCTCTTCCTCAGAGCTGGATTTAGTCCTGCATTGCTCAGAACCACATCCAAAGAGCTGTCTGTGATCTCTCTTTGAGCCTTGTGAGTCTGAGCTTTGGCTGGCTCAGCTGTCAGACGCTGAATGTCAAACCTAGGAGGCTGCTGCTTTTCCATGGAAACACTCTGTGAGATTGCAGAAATAATCAGGCACGTCTGCTGGTTGCTGTGCCCTATTGTTGGCTGCTTCCAGACAGTGAACTGAATTGTCCTACCTAGACAAACGGAGTTTTTAGCTGAAATCTGCTCTACTATTGTCATACCTCTTGCTTTTCTTTTCTTTTTTTTTTTTTTTTAACTGAATGCATTAGTGTGACAGCTTATTCTGCTGTTGTGAGGCAACCCTCTTGATGTTGCTTTTCCATTTCTCTCCATTTGTGCACCACTTGCAAAGCCAGATCCAGCCCTCTTGCAGCTGGGTAGGTAGCACCAATATGAGCATTTTCATGCCTTGGATGTGCAAGGCCTGACTGCAGTGTGCTCCTGAGGGAGCCTGTGCAATCATACATTCTCCTTAACAATTCTTCTGTGCACTACATTTTGCTGTTGACATAAAAATAATTCAGTGTTTACAATGTAAAATTCTGTTAATTAGCTGTGTCTTTATTATCAGCAGTTTAGTAGAGGAAGGGGCTGAAATCTAGAGCCTTTCAATGGCTGGATCATCTTGAAATTAGATTTTACATCATTTATTTCCATAATACTTGAAAATTATGTTTATCAATGTGCCTGGATAACTCTAGATATGCTCTAGTATTGGATTTAGGAAGAAACAATATCTTTGCTACAGGCATTACTGATACAGCTCAGTGGGAGAGGTGCCATGAACTGCTTGGAAATGAAAGCAATTCCAGTTTACAGAATGTGTTCCAGTGTATCAGGCTGGTGCCCTGCCTGATCTGAAAATAACCATCTTTGGAGACATAACAGTAAAAGTCTTGTTTCTTATATTTCTGTAACTGGAAGGTTATTCTGGAGAACTGCCTAAAGAGGGAAGGATAACTTCCAGGCTTGTGGACCAAACAGATCACTCAGATGGCCTAGTAAAACTTCTGTACCTGTTTCTTCGTTTTCCTTTAGTGATAGCTGCCAAAAATAGACATCCACAGGAACAGCTGTTGTAACATTGGAGGAAGGATGGCTGCAGGGGATGGAGACAGTGTCACTGAGGAGAGAAGGAGATGGCTCCTCTCTCTGCTGCAAATCCCCTTCTGTAAACAGTAGCACTTTGGAAGGGAAAGGTTCAGCACCTGGAACACTGACATCATGTGAATCAAACACTGCCTGTCAGAACAAAAGCCAAACAGCTGCCCTTTATTCCAAGCCCAGCACACATCTCCTCTCAGGGCACCCTGAAAGAAAAATAAATGCCATAGTCTTGGTTCTTGTGGCACTGAGGAGCCTGAAATTGCTGGGGAAGTAAGGGGAGTGAAGCCTGAAGTCTCCTTTTCCATCTTCAGAGCCTTTATGCTTGCTTATGAGAATAGATGTATTTCTTTATGCTCTTAAAAATGTAGACATCCTGTTTCCCTTGAGGTGCACTTCTTCAGTACTGGATGACTTGGAGCTAAAAGGAGCACATTTTGTGCCCCTGTGCTTGGCACTGGTGGGGCTGCACCTCAAATTCTGTGTTCAGTTCTGGGCCTCTCACTTTGAGAAAGACAGGGAGGTGCTGGAGCATGTCCAGAGAAGGGCAGTGGGGCTGGAAAAGGGTCTGGAGCACAGATCCTGTGAGGAGCAGCTGAGGGAGCTGGGGGTGTTTGGACTGGAGAGAAGGAGGCTCTGGGGGGACCTTACCACTCTTTACAATTCCAGGAAAGGTTATAGCAAGGTGGGGGTCAGACTCTTCTCCCAGGTAACAAGTGATTGTCCTTCAGTTTGCACCAGGGGTGGTTTAGATTGGATTTTAGGAAAAAATTCTTCACTGACAGGGTTATCAAGCATTGGAACTTGGCTGCACAGGGAAGTGCTGGAATCACCATCCCTGGAAGTGTTAAAAAAATGTGTGGATGTGACACTGGAGGTCATGGTTTAGTGGAGAATACAGTGATGCTGGGTTAACAGCTGAACTCCATGATCTTGGAGATCTTTTCCAACATAAACAGTTCTATAAGTCTATATTTATATTGAATTTGATTTCTCTGTGGAAACAAAGGTGATACTGTAATAGAGCAGATCAATGTCGTATTGTTTTACTTTGTCTGGCAGTAAATGTTGCAACTGTCAGGATTTACAAGGCTGTTTCAGTAGAACTCTAAAAATGATATAACAAATGGGCAACAACTTGAACCCATGTGTGTGGGGGGTCTGACATGTCAGTTAGGTGCTGTGGTTGGTTTTAGTTAAAGCTTTCAAATCTTATGCAGACAATGGTGACTAACTGCTGTCTATCTATCTCATTCTAAACTCACTTAAAAATCTATTCACCCAAAACAAGTTAAGTGGTCATTACCAAAAAGGCACATCCCCCCCCGCCCCCCGCCCATCCAATGTGAAAAACATAATTTGTAAAACTTAGTTCAGACTCCATCAGCCTGAATAAAATGGCAAAACCTTGGTCTGTCAGATAGCAGCTGGGACTGGAAAAGCTGAAGCACATGGTGCCATTGTTGTGAAAGACAGTCCTTACAATGGAATTAGTTCAGGACACCGGATGTCAATATGTTCTTTATTTTCCATTCATGTCTTCCAACTAAAACTACTTTAGGAATACACTTCTGTCTCTGAGCCAAACAAGGAGAGATGACTAAATTTTCTTTGTCCACCACTCCTCAGAAACATTTTGGATGTACTGTTTTCCTCTGTCCCTTGCAAGGTGCTTGAATAAAACTTTTGTCATATGAACAGAAGATCCTTTTTTTAGCATTGGTCCACGTATGTTACCTATTGCTTCTATCAAAGCTTGTAGTGTGTCCCATTGTCCCTTCCTTTGTGTGATGGCTGCTCCACATAGTTGATTTTTTTCCATTGTGTCTTTGTAAAATCAGACCTAATAATTAAAGAAATTCCAAGTAAGAAGCTGAAATGGATTCTGACTGCTGTTGCCCTTCATTCTGCTAGCAATCCTCCTATAATGAGTACAGCTAGTTCTTGATCAAGAACAGATGGTCTAAGGGTTTTTATGGTGTATGGAACAGGTTTTCCAATACCAAGATGGCTTATAATATTTCAGTAAACAACTTAATTTTTAAATACAAAGTTGGAATTAACATAAATCTAGAAAACTGTTTTGTAGGAGGTGTCCCTTTCATGATGCAGAAAAGACCTGAACTTGAATCCCTATAATTCTGAAGTAATTTTGCTAAGAATTTTAATTGCTCTATTTTTTAACCACATTAAATGCATAAAAATCTCTAAGTACATCAAACCTAATTTCTGAGACACTGTCTTTATTTTTAAGAGGCAAAAAGGAAATGGTGTTGCTGCCTTTCATGATTCTTTAATGCTGAAATTTTTTTATTATTAATAATTGGCACGTTGAATATGATACTGTTTTTTTTCCTTACTTTATTTTACTGCTGTTGCTGATGGATAATTAGGTTTGGTGTCCATATAAGCTTAAGAATTTCTTGATTATGCAAGGATTGCTTATTTAGAGGAAGAAAATGGATTGAAATTAGCAGCATGAGTCAGAATGGTCTACTACTCTTGGAGGGCAAGTTGGCAAACCTGGGTTTTGTCCCACACCTGTCACCAGTATCCACAATAACCTTGTGAGTTCTGTGAGTTCCTTCTGAAATCTGGGTCCTCTTCAGCTTTCTGGGGTGGGGACTTTTGTGTTGATTTCAGATACTCTTGTGCTGTCAGCAGGGATCTGAAGGGCTTCCAATGGTAATGCACCAGCATTTTAACACTGGTGTCTCTTACCAATGTAAACTTCACTGGGCTTACTGTGAAACAGAATAAACATCCTTGTGCAGCAAAAATGAGGAAAACTGAAAATTTGGGTGGAGGAGAGAGAAAATCATAGAGCTCTGTGCCTGAAACCACTTGCAGAAGAAGATGTGCTTTTGTGATGGTGGGGTCCAGCTCAGGGTTTTTCAGTCTTTTAGAGGAACGAAAGCTCTTCTGCAGGACCAGCTAGAAGATTAAAGGAGAAAGGAAACCATTTTCCCTTCCTCAGAAGAATAGTTTGCTAGACCTAAGTTAGCATGCAGGAACCTGAGGTCCAAATTTGGTGCAGCTTCAAGTAAAATTACCCAGTTTTTTGACATGCCATTAGTCATAAGCACTGAGTTGTTTTGAGAGTGAGGCAGAGAAAGTTTGTGTGAGTCAAGGCTCTTGTACATTCAGTGTTTCAAACCTTAAATATTTTGAGACTGTGCAACTCATCAGTATGTGAAGCCTTAATATGTTCTTTCAAAGCCCTTTTATTTTGCAGAGATCATTATCAGTTGGATGTGAAAAGCCACTTCCCTTTTCCCTGCAGACATCACCAGTGGGAATTCTCTGAGCTGGGACACACACCTTCACCGTAGGAGCTGTGCAGGGTCTGGCCCGGTGAGAGCAGAGGTTTCAGGCACACCTTTGATATGGAAAAAAAGGCTTTTCCAGACACGCCTCTCCTGGCAGTGCAGCAGGGACAGAGCAGTTTTGCCTGGTGCTGAATCAGCATTGATCCCGGCTGATGCAGAGCAGATAAACCTGACAGATAAACCCTAAGACCAAAACAGAGGGTCTGTGCAATTCTTGTTGAGCAATAGATTATGGTATCTTGAGGGGAGCAATTTCAAAGTCTGGAAGATAGAAATCAAGCAGCAAACGTTTCCAGTCGTGCTGAAATCAAACCCATTCAGGGGAAATAAGCCTGCCTTCAGAAAATCATTTTGTCAAGGGAAAACCAGCTCCCAGCTAATTTCCCCGTTTTACTAGCAAATAGAACTCCCGCTCAGCTTCACCTCCGTCTCAGCGGGTGTTTCACCCCCTGCACACGGCGGGGACAGGCAGTGTCAAGGTTAAACCCGGTCGCCAGCTTTTGTTCAGGTGTGGTGCCCGCCTGCGAAGGCCGGGCACCTGCCAGGCATGCCCAGTGAGCCCCGGAGCCGGCTCTGCCTGCGCTCGGGCTTGGCGAGGCTGGAGCACAAAGAGCGCTTGTTGCCCCGGTCCCCGGCAGTCTCCCAGCCCTAGCACTGGCTGGGGAGGACTGGTTACCATGGAGGCTGCCATCTGTTCGCTCCCTGCTGGAATGTGATTATCCTCGCTGCGTTGGGAACCAGCAAAAGCAGGGGAGCGTGTGCTGCCGGCAATTATCTGCAATGGAGTGCGTTAATGGAAGGCTGGAATTAGCTAGCTGGAGGAGCACATAAAAGGATTTTTACCAAAACTGTTAATGATTTCTAGCCAAGAGGAGCGAGCTTTTTGCAAGGTCGGTGCTAAATTCATTTTGTGTGTAGGTAATTTTTAATTGAGGTAGTGGCTTTAAGATTTGAGGATGGCAGCGCCACGGAAATAATGCTTATTGTTAGGAGGGTGTGGGGGGATTGTATTTTAAGGATCTTCGTTTGTCTGTTGCAGTTCAAGCAGTTTAATCTGGGGTAGTTAAAGTAGTAAGTCAGAACAATAACTGGCCGAACTGACACAAATGGAGCAATCCATACCTCTCGTCTTTATGAAACGCTGCTTGCTGCCAGATCTGTTTGATTTACGTGTCTTTTCATGCCGGTTGCTTTTTGTCTTGAGTGATTTCTTTTTGGATGTGATACGTGTTTGGTTTTCCTACTGGCATGAAGGGTGAGACGAGGGGGAAATGCTCGAGCAGAGCTGGCGATACAATGGATGTTCAAGGTGTTTTATGCAGTTTGCCCAAGGAAGCAGCGTAAGGGAGGCAGAATGCAGGAGCAGGTTTTCCACTCCTCGTTCCCACCCTCTCTCCCTCTTTCTAACTCACTAACTGACCGAACATTTTGGGCTATTTCTCTTATAGAGCTTAGATGTATAAAGACTTGACATGAGTTTTTGGGATTCTCTGCAAATATTGTGACTGTTTTGATGGCAGGATTTAATATGAAGGGGAAAATAAAATTAAAGGTATATCCTTGTGAGGTTTTCTTGTCCTATAAAATACTTTTTTTGCTGTGTTGTAGGAGCTAGGAGTATTATTTTTTTTCCTAACATCTGCATGGTGAACATTTTACTGCAACTCAAATTGCTGACTTAAATGAGGGGCATGAAAATTTGGCCCCCCGGAAATGCAAAATGTTGCTTCAGCAGATGTTTTTAGTCACATATGGGCTTTCCCTTTTCAAATAAAGGTCTTATGCTGCATCCCTCTTGCCAGAACTGCCATTTTTATTTGGTGCAGGGGAGAACACTACTAGAGGCTGTTAATTAAAACTGTGTCAGTGCTAATTCAACCTCTCTGTCCTCTGCTTTTAAGCACTGAAAATGTCAGGGCATTGAAGTCTGGATGGAAAGTTACTGATAGAGTTAATAAGTCACAATTGCAACATATTTGACTAAGATAAATTTTTAACCTACAAGATGCTTTTCAAGTCTTGGTGCCTAACAAAAGTGTGTGTGGGAGGTTGAGAGGGTTTTTATTTCTTTGAGTACTTTAACTGTTTGTGGTGAATGAGCTTTTCTTGTGCTTGTGGGAGGTTGGTTTATGTGCCTGAAGTCCTTTCAGACATCATGTAACACTCATGTTGGTGGAATTGTGTGAGCACCCTTAATAAAACCTGTATCAACTTGTAATTAAAAAAAAAAACCTTTTTAAAAATTCCCTTCCTTCCACAGAATTTAAATATTGCATTGCTTTGAAGTTGATAATTTATGCAAAACTTGCTCTTAATGGGCTGCAGTGGACTTGTTCACACGTGCAAGTGCCAAGTCTGTAATGGCATTGTCAGGAGGAAGGGGGCAGATTGGCTTTTGTGCTTGGAAAGAGGTCAAACTTTCACCCTTCAGGTGTTATCCTGGACCTGCCTGGAGTGAAGGGCAACCCTCCCAAGGCTATGCTGCTGTGGGATGTGTTTCTCTTCCCTGCTGTGTTTCCAGGAAGGCAGCTGCTGCCCACAGGATTCACTGTCACTGCCTGTGAATTACTGTCTCGCTGGCAAGTCTTCAGAGACAGCAACAATCCTGAGGGCAGGAAGGTAATGGCTTGGGTACCCTTTCCAGAGGTGATTTCTCCTGTTTGCTAACTGGGGCTGTGCTGAGGAGCTTGTTTTCCCACTGCCTCTGCTAAACCTGTGTCAAGGATAAATAGGGGACTGCACATTCTGTGCACTCCAGCTCTTGTGTTCTCATGAGCACCATGTAAACGTCCAAACAGTCTTAGGCTAACATTTTTTTTTTTATTTTCTGTCTTGATTGGTCTATATGTGTCTGTTGGATACTTTTTTTATTATTAAATTTTACTTTAGGTCACTAGGTCAGTGTTGATTTGTGGATGCAGGATTTAAAGGCTAGACACTGTTTAATCCATCTGAGCATCTGGCCTTTCATAGTAGGCATCCCATTTCCATGTAAGAGAGGAACTGTTAAATGTCTGGTGGAAACTAACGATGTTTTAAGGGCTTTTTTTTTTGTTTGTTTTTAGTCTTAGGTAGATTATACAAGTGGCTGTGATGTTTATACTTAATGCAAATAAATGATTGTCAATGTAATCTGCTACATGATCTCTTGAAGGAGATTTAGGCTAAAACACAGGCTTTGGGGGTTAGCAAAGATGGTGGGTTATACTGAGTAGTGGTTTGGTTGGGGTCATTTTAAGTGGGTAAGCTAAACTTAGGTACATCATCTCACAATAAAAGGGCATTTTGAATGAGCACTCAACTAAATAGTGTCTAGAAATGCAACCTAGTATATAATGAGCTCATAATAATCTTGTTTATAGTGTCTGTACTCACAAAGCTTTCAGGAAACTTGTAATTAAATGGTAAAATCCTGAGTCAATATATAGGAAAGTGGCTTGTGCATAAACGATCACAATTGTTTGCTTCAAACAGACAAGTCTTTCTGCTTTTCACTTGACACATGACTGTGGAATGCTGCTTGACATGACTTGGGTTTATTTATACATTGTGTTCGGGCTGCTGCTTGGTGGAGGTTTTAAACATTGCTGCATTTTCAATGCACTTTGTTTTTGCTATTTACTCTTGTATAGTGAACACTAAAACAAAAACCAAAAAAGCTCAGGCTCCTCACTGTCTCCTTACAGCAGCGTGGCTGTTTCAAGGTTAAAGCCTGCAGCTCCCTCTGAAGGGCCAGCTGTTTTGCAAAGTCCTGGTGCCTGTTTACAAACTGTTCTCTTTGCAAGTTCCATGGAATAATGGAGTTCTCCAGCCTCTGGATGTGGGAGGATAAACCTGCTGACACAGGCACTGCTCTGTTGGTCTGTTTGCTGGGCCTTAGTCATGTAAAATTGCTGCTGCCTTTTATACTTTCTCTGGGTGGGGTCAAATTGCAGGCATTAACACTTCTTTTTCCCACGATGCTGGAAAGCACTGTACCAGATTTTAGAAAACATCAAATTGGTTGAATTTGTTCTAAACCTGATCACCATCCTAAACCTCTGCAGTGAGATGGTGAGTAACTAAATGGGAGAGACTGGCAGAGGAATTATTTTTGTGAATTGTGGTAGTTTTTTAGTCTTTTCCAGTGGAGCTTGCATTTAGTACAGAAGTACTTCTGTCCTTCCTTGTGCTTCCACCTTGTTAAGGTGTCTAATAGAAGAACCTGAAGACTCAGATGTGTTCTGCAAATAGTTTCAGAAAATATTCCTCCCAAGTAATTGTTATTCAAAGTTGGAAGAAGAACAGGATGGGAAGAAATGACTGCCAGCAACAGAATATCTTGAAGGGGAATTTTTTTTGTTTTCCCCTAGTTCATCCAGTTGCTCTTACTATATAATTAGCTGTTCATTTTAAGTGTAAAAATACTACTTTGACTTATAAGAGCCATGGGAATTGTTTACTTTTTGATGAATATCTCAATAAAGTAAGTCCTTGAGTGCATTTGGGAATGTGGAGCTCAGGACTGGAAGGAGCCATTTGGTCACTGAGAGGTTTTTGTGTAGGATTTCCCCACTGCCACCCTCAGTCACAGGTAGCCTTAGAACTTCCGTGCCATTTAGATGATCAGAGGCTTTTCTTCTGGCATACTGCAAATCACAGACTCTTATGGCTATGGGAAACAAACTTTAAAGAGGACTTTAAACTCTGCTAAATGATGAAAAGTCAGTGTTACACTATGCTTCAGAAACTGAACAAGAAAGGTTGAACTCATTGCCAGCGTCATGAGATCCCTGTCAGCAGAAAACTCGAGCAGGCACTTTGAGACATGAATTCTGCTCTCAGGATGATGCTTTCTGGGCTCAAGCCAGTCTTCAGTGCCTCAGATGAATGGTAACCCAGGGCAGCCAGATTTTGAATTGAGGGGAGAATAGCCCTCTACTCCTGACAGATGGCTACCAGAAGTGCTTTTTCAAGTAGAAGTGCTTTTCCAGCTGCTGATTTTTGGAGGAGCCTTCATGGCAAGTTTTTGTGTAGTTCTTCTTACCTATCTGTAGACATTTTCTGGCTTGTGCCTTCTTCAGATTGTACTTTTTTGTTGTGGTTTTCTCACTACCACAGATGAACTTTACCTTCATGGAAAGGGTGTAGGTGCAGCTAACCCTGCTATTAAACAGTGTTGTAACTTGTCTGTTCCACTTCTACTTGTAGTAACACTTACCAAAATCCAAAACAAAATCCATGTTCACCTGGTCAATTAGGTGGTGGTGTGGTTTATAGTTCTAAGTATATTCTAAAAATTTTTTAGCTAAGATTGAAACAAAGATTTATGCAAACCTTTTCAGCAAAGGCTCATGACCTGAGGATGGAGGCTGCAGAAGACCTGAATTGCAGACTTTTGTACAGCCAAGGGATTTGTTTTGAAGGCATGAAGTGGTGCCATGGGTGGTGTGGTGTATTTCCTGGAGAGGTGTTGAACATAGTTGCTGTTTGAGTAGTAGAGGGAAAATTAACTCAAGAGATTGTAATAATACTTTAAAGAACAACTTGATTCTTTAATGAGTCATTCCTGCAGGGCAAGGCCTGAACTTCTCACCTGGAATTTTTCTTCATCTTATCTCCTCCTCAGTATCGGCATCCTTTGTGTTCTCCTACACTGCTGTCCTATTTTCTACACAAGCCAATATTTATTTTATTTTTTTATTCTCCTCCATTTCCTAAGGAGGTCACTGATGCTCAGGAAGATGAGTGAAAGAATGACATGGCTTTTTGTGATTCAAAATAGTTTTTTGGCTTCCCATACCATGCTTGTAGCAGCTACATTGAGATTGAGACAGAGAATAAATAATTTATGCTCATTTTATTTGTTCAGTGTGGCTGAATATTGTTCAGCTCTCTAAAACATTGGAAGGCTTCACAGGTTTTATAAGATTACCTGTTGCCTCTCTTTAAAGATCCTGTGCCACTTGTCTCTACAGCTGAAATAGTTCTCTGGCAGCTCTGTGTGTCACGGCAGTTTCCAAGACTAATTATGATGTCTGTTCTCTTCAGTAGCTCTTGTTCACGCCATTGCTTGGAGCCTTATGTTGCTGTTATGACTTGGCCACCCACTAGAATGTAACTGGCAAGTGTTTTAGTCCCTTGGCTCCTCACAATTTCTGTGTGTAAGTCAGTTTCAGCTGTGGAAGTTGCTACAAACACTCTCAAAGATAGCTGCTATAAGTCAAAATAAATTCAAAGGCTCAGTGATGGAATATAGAGCTTTGCCTGAGAACTGAAACACAACAGTTAAAATCCAATACGATGAAATACTCACAGTTAGCAGGGTGAGCACTGTTTGCCCTCAGTGAAGTCAGCAATGCTGCACCCCTCTGTTGTCTGCTAGCATCCTGTAATTTTGGGGGAACGCTCATTTTAAAATCTTAGTCTGGAATACTGTAGATGAAGAGCCTTGCCCACGAATTTTGCCCACTTGCTCTGCAAGCTGTGGCCTGGTTATGTCGTAAGAGACTGATGTAAGAGACTGAACATTTGTGTGTGTGTGTGTTTATAAAGCTGATTTGATTGATTTTAAAATATAGTCTTTCTAAATTAAATTTTCCCAGTTTGTCACTGATTTTACTAGTCTTATTCCTGGTGTTTCTCTGGTTTGCCGGAAAATATTCCAAATATTCCAAAATTTTCCCACTGTTGAAAAATTCTGAAAACTGTAGAATGCTTTGTTAGTTGCTGCTTAACACAGGACCAAAACTTCAGTTGGCAGCTCAGGTGGTTTTTTGTGTATGTGTGTCTTCATGGAGTGTTCTCAGTTTATATGAGCAGAAGTGTGATATTCCCTCAATCTGATGCTAAACATTTTCAGTGCAAAACAATGCCCAGGACACAGTCATGATGAGAGGGAAAAGCCTCTCAATCCAATGTGATCTACTTACTGCTCTTTGATACTCTAGCCTGTTCATCATGTTTTAATGGATTAAGATTTTCTTTGCATTGCTTTAATCCCGTTTATCACAAAATCGGGTGGTGGTTTAGAATTTCCTTCCATAAGAAAGACAGCAATGAAACCTGGCTGTGTCTGTTTTATAGCTGGCATCTTCTCTGATTCCAGGTTTTTAGACCTCAGAGATAGCAGTAAAGGAACTGAGGGGGAAGCTTATTGATTGTTTTTGTGTTCAAATAAATGATGAAAAGTCATTAGTGTCTGGCTGATGAGGTCTGGCGTGTGGATGGCAATAATTTAAAGGAAATTACAGTTTCATTACTGCGGATGTGGTCTCAAAGGCTATGTTTAACTATCAGCACAGCTTCGCTATATAAAAACAGTCACAGCTCTCTCTGATCTTTGACCCTTACTGCTCCAAAAGCTGAAATACACTTCTACATTCTCTTATTTGTCGCCACTGGTTGTATTTTTACCTCCCCTTTTTGAATCAAATTGGTTTGTTGAATTCCTTGTGATCACTTTTCTCTGGACAGTTGGGGTACACAAGGCTGGATGGACTGGAAAAAAAATCAGCTCTATGTGTTAATGGCAGGGCAGAAAAAACCCTGCAAAGAAGGGTCCAATTTGCTGACTGTCCTGTAAATACTAGATTATATTGGCCCTAACAGGACAAAGTAAGGAGACTACAGCTGTAGATATATTTGAGGCTGAAGGAAAGAATTGTGAACAGATAGTGCCATTTTTTTGTCCTGGTCTGGTGGAAGATGTCCTTGCCCATGCAGGAGGGCTGGACTGAATGGTCTCCATCCAAATCATTCTGTGCTTCTGTGATTTTTAGGAACTCATGTGTTCTGGAGAAAGCTCATCTGATACTTTTTGTAGTGTGACAGGGAGGATGGAGGAAGGTGACAGGGAAAATGTCTTGTGCTTTCAAGTTTCTCCTCCTCAGAAAGCATGGAGTCAGAGCTGATGTGGAACAGGTTAAAAATGCCTGCACTGTCACATATTCTGTTTAAGGAATGTAAATGGGATTCAGGGAAAGACTAAACAAATTCAGGGTGAATATGGCTTTCAGCATCTGCTAAAATAGAGTTGCACAAATGACATGGGTGATGCATAAACTGATGCTGTAAGCCATGGGGCTTGTGTGTATGTTGCCTTCTGCAGTGGATTACCCAAACATTTCCTACTGCTTCTTGTCAGATAAAGAATATTTTACTGGTTTTTCAATCACTTTTTCCCCCCGATCATATTTTGTGTAGTCTTATCTAGCCCAGAAGAGTATCAATGCATTCTACTCTGCTGTTTGTTGTGAACCCTCCATGCAGGTTTTATTAACTCAAACCAAGAATAACTGGTACTTTATTTTTAGTATCTAGCACTGCCCTGATTTGATTTTTATATGGAAGTGAAATCACAGTCCCTGCCATCTGATCTGCTTATTTTGTGAGTCTGTTGTTTGGATTTTTAATGTGAAATAGGTAATTTTAAAGTTAGGAATTGAGCCTTTCACTGTGCTGCTGAATCTAATGACAGTTCTGTGTGGTGGTCTTCCTGCACTGGGTCATGGCTTTTTTTTTTTGTGGGATGCACATGCTTTGTGTGTTTGTGTTTGACCAGAAGCTGCATTAACTGGAAAATGAGTCTGCTTCCCTAAATCATAATATGATTTTGCAGGATATATATTTATCGTTTATACATGTATAAAGAAGGTTTTAGAAATAAAAACTGTTACACTATTTTTTTAAACAGATGAATTGGCAAATCACACCCAGTTGATGGAGACCCACCCTTTGACCACTTTTCATGTCCAAAACCAGAAATCCTTTAACAATTGCTGATCTTTCTTTACTAAACAAGATTAATTGACAGATAAACCACAGATTCCTGGATTTTAGTTTTTTTGTTAGATTTTTTTTCAGGTATGGAAGGCACGCTAAGCTACAGAAACCCAGCTTTATATGGTTAGTGTAAAACATAGTTACCATAGGTCCTTTTGTAAACTCTAATAGAATAGAAGGCACTCAATGGTCTTTGATATAGTTCTCTGATTTTATTGAATTGCAACCATTTCATTATTTGTTTGGAGAATTTTGTAGTTGCTTGTATTACTCTTATTCTTGGGCTAAATTGCAGACAAGAAGATGCTACAGTGACAAATGCTGTGCAAACAAAAAGGACAGAAAGTTCTTTTCCTCTAAGAACTTCTGTTGTGTGTTATTTGAGCACAACCACAGGCTTTCCCTTTGGGACACATAATACAGCTGAGCTGAAGGAAAGGAAAAAAGGATGGAAAAATACTGTTATTGACTTTCTAATTATGGCATGGTAATTGTTCATCAGCCCTACCTTGAGATTGCTTTTCTTGCAATATAATGAAGTCACAATCTCCGTGCATGTGAACCAGGAGAGCTAGGGAGGAGAGTGATAGATGTTCCTGATTTTCAGAATTTGGAGGGGAAAATGTCCTTTCAACAAATGTGTTTCTATTGGACTGCAGATCCAGTGAACCCTACTGTTTCCCACCTTGTTGAGGGTTTGCTGCCCATCTTTTTAAAGATATTGTTGCTTTTCCTTGTTGCAGCAGTCCTGAATACCCATTCCTAAACATCCTCCATGCCCAGCCCACTTCTGTGTGGACTTTACCTCCTCCTTTTTCGGGTGATCACTAATCTCTGGAGCTCACTTCCTTAATATAAAATTTCCCCCATCCTTTTATTTATTATATGCCTGCAAATCCTGAGTCGTGATGTGGCTGTTTCTTCCTTCCTTACATGTCACTGGGCAAAGCTTGAAGGATGCACTTTAACAAGAGAGCAGTTTAAACAAGTGGTGTGCTTTGGGTTTTTTTTAATATATTTGTTTAAGCCATCCAGGCTTCTGCACGAAGTCACTTGTTACTGATTTTAGGCTATGCCACGGGTGATGAAAAGGAGAGCATGTGGAAGGTCTGACAGAAGTGAGGGGCACTTTGGGACACGGCTGTGTGGTGTCCTGTAGCTGATCCCATTTCCCTAAGAACAGCGGGGAGCTAAGTCCAACCCCTCTGCAGAATACTGCCCAGCTCATGAGTGGGGCTTTTAACAGCATCTCAGGAACTCTTTTGGGGATGAGGAAAAAGCATGCTTTTATTTCTGCCCTTGCCCCAAATTCTGTGATTTTCAAGTTCTGGGGTGTAATGGAGAAGAGAAAGGGGAGATCAGTGTGGGTCAACCACAACTGCTCTCTGGGAGCCCTGCGAAAGGGGCCTTCCTCTCTTGGACTCACTGAGATGTCTGTAGATCTCTCACATGGAAAAAGAAAGTTGGGAGGTGTTTCCATATTGAAATTCAGAAGTTCTCCTTTTGAATTCTGTGTCAGGGTGCAGGTAGGCTACTGATCCTTTGGCTGGGACAAAAATCCCTCTCCATCACTGGCTTACACAAACAATGCTTCACATTCTGATGCATGATCCAGAGCAAACCTTTCCAAGCACTTTGTGCCTGAAGTGAGTCTGCAGGAAGGAGGAAAGAGGCAGAAGACAGCCACACTGAGGGCTGGACTGTGATTCACTGTCACATGAGCCAATTTGGTTTTGGGTTTGTGTGTCATAGTGACAGACTGCTCATGTAGCCCTTTAATACTTAGTTCAGCTTTCCAGGTTTCCTAACAGTACTCATGTGACTTCCTTCTCAACCTCATCACATTAAGAATATTCAAATGAGTTCTGTACACAGTTTGAGTCCCCTTGTCTTCAAAATGGGGAAAGTACTGACAAAAGCTGGTATTCCTTTGTTTGTATTCCAGGTGCTTGGAGGTGGAAAAAAAGTAAGTGCCATCTATTTATTGTGAGATGTTTGTGAAAACTTTCAATTATTGGAGTAGAGGCAGTCATATATGAGCCAATAATTTTGATTTGGGGTAACATAGTTTCTAGTCTGCTGTGCAAGGACTAAAGGGCATACTGTGTTTAGTCTGTGTAGTTATTCTGATTATACTAAATGATGGCAACTTCTTATCTTAGTAGTATGACTTTTATGACACATGATGAGAATGTTTATTTTACTTAACTTGTTTTTCTCTGTGCCTCTTTATCTGCCTTTTAGAGAAAATTAATGAAACTAACCTTATTTTTAATTAACTTTTCTTTAAAGTTCATAGGCATGTTGTGGTGCCAGGGAAGACATAGCTGCACCTCTTGTTGATGATTTTGCAGCTAATACTTGCATTGTGCAATTTGCATGTTTCTGCTTTTAGAGAAAGCAAAGTTGGGCGTAGAACACTTGTGAAACCACGCTAATAGGTTAATGAGATATTCCCCTTCTAGCAGGAATTTAATCTCTTCCAAATCCCCTTATCTGCTAGCTAATCAACTAGATATGGAGCAATTAATATATTACCTATTTTTTTTTTAAGAAGGAGGAATTAAATACGTATTTCAAAAATGGGCAGTAGTGACTTCTTTATATCTGTTCAAATGTTGCTACTTCTGGAAGTGAAATAGGATCCCAGTTTCCTTCCTGTGTGTAAAATTCCTTCTTTCTGAGTGGTAGCAGAGCTGCAGTCAGTGACTCTCCTTGTCTGGCTCCTGCTTTTCCTTGTGTGACCCCTTCTCTTTGCTTGCAGTGGTCACTAACAATTTATGTAGCTGCTTATCTAAAATAATTGCTTCTTAAATTCTTTTGTAGCCATTTGTCTTGTAGTTTTCTAACCTACTATATTGTTTGTGTCAACGTTGAAACCTATATTGCTGATCCAATCTGAATTTAGAATCTGGCAGGTACTTGTATCACAGGCATTATCAGTGGTTGTCCTGGGTTGGGGAGTCTAGACCTGGCTGAAGAAAGGCTGGCAAAGCCCTCACTCACTGGCAGATGGACAACCCAGACTCCTGGGGAAAGTGGTTAATTCCAAATGTGGGAAACTGAGCAGAAAATTTATCTTCTCAACAAAGGCTTTCCTGGAGCAATAAGGTGTTCTGTTATAAAGGCATTTCATCTGCAAGCCCAAGCAACAGGGGAAAGCTTTGAACTCCTGCAGGTAAACTTTCAAAATACAGCTATAACTTATGCACTGGAGTTTTCTTGGTCTGATTATGAAACTCAGCTAATGCTATTTTTTTTTTTAATGGTGCACTGATGACCCAGGTGAATAAAATTTGTATGTGTCTTTAAGGAGCCTGGGATTACTTGCTAGGAGTATCAGGGATGAGGAAATGCAACTTCCTAGCTCAGCAGTTTAAATACTCAAAAACAGAAAGAAAACTGGTCAATCTTGGCCAAGGTGCTAAAAATGTGTCCATTTAGGTTTCAAATCCATATGTGTGGAGCTTGCCTCTGCTCATCTCAAGATGAATAAGGCACCAAAATGTTGAAATGACTGGAGGAAAGTTGTTTTTTTTTGCTGGTTTTGGCAATATCCCTCTGCCATACAACATCTGTAATAGAAAGGAAACAATTAGCTGCCCAGAGGGATGTCCCCTCAATGACAAACAGATTCTCAGGGATTGTTTTGCAAGTGTGTTCCCTGTAACCCTTGGTGCTCACCCCTGCAAGCAGCTCTGCAGTGCAGTGAGTGTGGGGACTGCGAGCGGCCGGAGATGGAAGGGGCTGCAGGGAGCTGTGGTTTGGACCAGTGCAGAGGTTGAAAATGATCTCAGCTGGCTGCTGTATTCTGATTCATATTCTCAGAATTGGCAGGGCTGGATTTAAATCCCACGTTTTTTCTCCTGCTGAGATGAATGTGTGCCAGCTGGGGATCACATGGTGTGGGAGCTCTGAACAATAAAAGAAAGTTACTCGGGGTAACTTCCCTTTCCAGTTAATCCTTTTGCTTTTTGGAACTGTGTATTTCCTTGGTTAATAATTCACTCTTATATCTTTGTATTGTGCCCTGGAGCACGGTATGTTGTTTATGTAATTTAAAAATAGATTTTAAATTATTCTAATCAATTTCAATCAATGCAAAATAAACGAATGCTTTCATAACAATTCTTTAATGTCGATTCTTTTGGTCAGTGCTTTGGTATCCTGTGTGCCCTATATAATTAATTCTCAGCATCAGTTTAAAGAGAGATTAGGAAATGCAGAAGATGATTTGACATGAGCACCATGCATTATAAAGGGAGAACAAAGCACCAAACAGAAAAATGTACTAACTTGTCCTTTAACCTTGATGCTGCTTTAGTTTCAAACAGCAACACAATGAATAGTAACAAAACTTTCATAGTGGCTGAGGTATTAGACAAAACAACTTACAGTAGTCCCTCCTTCTCCTCCTCCTCCTCCTTTCTCCAGCAGTTTGTACGTTACATAAGCAGATTTCTTTGTTTTTCCTCTTTCCTCGTGAACAGACTTCACTCTTTTCTCTAAGCAGACTGGGTTGCTTACGCCTCTCCTCTCAGCACAGGCTGGCCCTCCGAGAGGAGGAGCATCGTGTGACCGAGCCCCAGCATGTGAACTGTGAGCACAAACCGAGCATCTGGGGAAAAGTCCTTTCTGGCAACTTGTAGGGCTTGTGAATGGGATAAATGTGAGCCTCTGGTGGGGTTATTGCCATTGCAAAACCAGTTCCTCGTGCAGTGGCACTGGATTACGTTTGCAAACAATGTCTGCTGAACCAGGTAAGGCTGACCGGGATGGTTCTGGCAAACTTTAATCTCTTCAAGGCTTGGGGTGTGTTTGTGTCCAGAGACACCAAGAGTTAAACTTTCTGTTCTCAGGCAAATAAACCGGTGAACATCAGCTGCCTTGTGATGCAATGCAGCTGGAATGCTCTGGTGGATTTTCCTCCTATTCGCAGTAAATGAGCTTGAAGTCTCCTGAACTGACTGCCTGATACATCTGCCACACCAATAACCCCCTTTTGCTGCTGCTTTCACCAGCTCGGGACTTTCTTAAAAGCCAGTCCATTTTTTGATGTTTGTAAGTGGTTTCAGTTCCGGGCTCATTTGCCAGATTCACAGAGCTCTGTTCATAGCTGTAAGGTTTCTATAGGACATATATATAAGAAAGCATTACCTTTAAGATTTATATCCTGCATAATATTTCTATCCTTGTTTTAGGAAGTAGGTGTACACTCGTGACTTATACCTAGCTTTTCACCTGTAATCTCGCAATAATCCATTTAACTGATGCTTATGCTACACTTAATGTACAGAATTTGCTTCCAGAATTTTTAAAAAAAACCCACCTTTTATTGCATCATCCAGTGAAAGGTTTGGATTTGTTCCATTGTATGTTTGTAAATGAGTTTTAAAGAATACTACTTAAAATACTGCTTTACTTCTGAGTGCATTTTTCAGTTCTGAGAAAAATTCAGCTTGGGGTAAGTTCAGTCAAAAGGCATACCCAACCCTAACATTTAATATAAAGCAACAAATATTCTGAGTTAGGTTTTTCACAGAGAGATAAGTGAAGCTGATCTGTGGAAGATTTGGGTTTAGCATGCCCATGTCCCTCTCTGGAAAACCCTCTGAGGCTAAAGAGAGGGAAGGAAGTTACTGGCAGAGTGAATTTGAGATTTGCTAGAGAAGCTCAGAGTAGATGTATGCAAATAATTCTACCCATTTCTCCTGATTTCAGTACTTGTGGGCATCTGCTTTTTAGGGGGATACAAAGAACACTTGTTTTAAAAAATTGTATTGGCTCCTTATCTGTTTTATGAGCAGGTTTAAAACTGCCCTTTCCCCTCTAGCATTTAATAATCAACGAAAAGGATGGGAATCACACCTTTCCTCCCACTCCTTAAATACCATTTTGCTGTATCCTGAGAAGAATTTACATGTGGATGTAGGAAACTTTCTTTCTCTAATCTGTCTCTTAAGAGCTGTTTTCTAATATGTATCCTTTTCCTGTAAATGTGAGGGGAACCCTTATGGATCTTTCAGGAAGGATAATGTGGTGTTAAAACCACTATTTCCTCTTTCCCTTTGGCTTGCTTTCAGTCTGCAAAGGCCTAGGCCTACAGAATTCTTACATGTAACAGTGGCAGTCTGAAGGTCAAATAGAGTGGTGAAGCTGTGACATTTGGGTTTTTTTGAGATTAACTATGTGATGGACAAATAAATTTTTACAAGCTTTAAGGTGACATAAATTATACTATCAGGTGTAGGAGACCTTTGGATATAGACAGTGCACTGAGAAAGGGTGACAGGAAATAATTCCAGTCTGTGTGGGTTTTAAAGTGGACAGATATCCCTGGATCCCCCTAAACAATGTCAGAGAAGCAGTGAGTCTCTTGCTGAAGCGTTGGCTGCCTCCAGTCTGAAACACAAAGAAATCCTTCCAGTGCTGGGACTGGGTGAGAGGGCAAAAGGAGGGACAGTACCTACAGGAAGTATAAATTCACATAGCAGTTCATTCATTGTTATCACCATGGGCAGTTTGGGGGCAGCTGAGTATCTACAGGTACCTGAGCAAGGCAGTTTTTCCAAGCACTAAAGGCCACAACAAATATGTAGAATGCACCTTTCCTGGAGAGTTGATGTTTTTGAAGACTTGAACTTTATAGACTTATATTCTTTTAGTAGTAGCATTCACTATAAGGGAAAAAAACGGATTTCAAGCAATGCCTTTTCAAAGGGTCATTGATACCATGACTCAGAAGTCAACAGGGACTCCAGTTTTTTCATTAGTGCCACCTTTATGCTTTTCTTTGTGCCTGCAGCACTGAGTCTTAAGTTAGTCTTTTACATGATATATGCTGTATAAACAGAAAATGTCTGTTAGTTTACACCAATGCTTGTAAACCCAGTGTATTTGTTGAGTCTTTACTAAAAATTCAAAATATGTATGTAATTCTCGTCTATCTCTCCCCTTCTGGCCTGGGTTTATAATTATTATAAAACAAAGGAGTAAGTTTCTTCAGTGTTACAAGTTTGGAACTGGAGTGCCTGTGTATTTCTTGCAGTTTGACAGGCAGTGCTTGACCTTGAGAAGGACAGGTGGTCAGGAAAAACAATCTTTCCTTTACATTGCCATAAGGTATTTAATGCATTATGATCACTCTTGCTTGCCTGTGAAAAACCCCTGTAGTCATGACCCACCACTATAAAAAAGGAAACAAAAAGAAGGGGAGGCAACAGCTGGTTTACGTCATGTGAGGTGGAGAGGGATTGGAGTGTTGCCAAACCATGTATTAGAAAAGAAATTAAAATGCTTAACCTTAAACAAACGTTATTTTTATGAGTAATTTCGTAGAGTTTATTTGCTCTCTGTTTTGGAAAATTTTATTCCCCATCATGCAAGCCATCCACTTTTTTTAGTGACTGTTACAATGCTCTTTCTACTGATGCCAGGAGCCGAGGCTCTGAGGAGAACACGAAATATTACACAGGAGTCAGCAACATTCTGTTGGGCTGCAGTTTTGCAAGCAAGCAGCTCAAGTGATCCAGTGGGCAGTTGCTGCCAGGAGGCTGCCAGGTCCCTTCCTGGAGCTCTTGGGCTCTCCCACAAGCCAGCTCAGCCAGCTCAGCTCTCTCCCACTGTACAAAACTCTGGTGTAAAAGACGTGCCCGCTCGCCCGGGAGCTGTGCGGGCTTATCCTGACCTGGAGAGAAACCCGGCGAGCCCTGGGGTGGGTAAGAAGGGAGCAGGGGGAATTACAGGGATGTGGAGGGATGGTAAAGGATGGAACTTCTCATCTTGGTGGGGGCTGCTCACTCTGGGCTAGCTGCAGTTTGGGTGGGAACGGCCTTTTTTTGGTCTGTCCTGGGGCCTTCAAACATTCGCGTTTTGAAACGTTTGCGAAGTGAAAGGTTGCACATCCTTAAGGTGTTTTGGACAAAACTTCAGCCTTTTTAAAATTATTTCTCTTCTTGAAGTCTAGTTGGGTTTAATGTATTTTTTACATTACATTACTTTTTTTTTAAGTAGCATTTTCCATCCATTTGCACACTCAAAGGTAAATATTCATAGGAATATTAAGCTTTTTGGAGCAATATGATAAATTTTCAAGTTTGCATAGAAACAAGATATTTGAAATCTCCAGGTTTTTATAAGTTTTAAGAAATTACATTCAAAATTCATTATGCAGTTGCTGTTTTTCTTATTTTTTTTTTAACATTTAGGATTTTAAATGGAGGTGTAGAAAAGAGAGGAGAGAGAACTAAACAACAGAATACTTTTGAATTTTAATCTCTCAGCCTGCTAGAGCATGAGGTGTAAAGCTGTTTCAATCTGTATAATGTTCAAGAGGCAAATGCATTCAACAGCAGGTCTGTTAACCTGGAGTGAATTCTGTACAAAGAGTGGTCATCTCTGGCAATTAAGGGCTAAGGGATTTTTTTTCCCCATTTGGATTTCAGGCAACTTGTATTTGGCTTCCTTACATAAGGATGATCATGAGCCAGTGGGTTAATGTGAAATGGTGATTGGTTTCTTGTTCCTTACAGAAAGGAAGCGATGTAAAAGCTGGCATAATTGTGGTAGGCTTTAAAGATGCTGGACAAGGAAGGTCCTTCCTGAATGATTACACAGGAAGGCTCTAAATGCACTTAAACGAGGCTTTTTGTGGCTATTCTTCACTTTTTTTCCCTCAACCAGGTCAAAAGCAGGAAGCAGTTGAATTCTTGTGAAGTGTCCAGCTTCGGGTTCTTTATATTTCTGGTTTGGTGCAGTGAGCATTCCCTGGGAGCTGCTTGTTTGGAAGCTGATGGTTACTAATGACTTGGCAGGGAGGCTGGAGCTCCTGGGGAACCTGGGAGAGCTGGGCTTGGGGAGGAAGGCAGCAGCCGTGGAGCGGCCCTGGTGCTGCACTGCTGGGGTGGCAGGGCTTCTCTGCATCCCCACCTTCCTCTTTATGGTAAAGTTCACGAGTTTACATGAAAGGTTACAAGTAAATGTAACAGGAAGCCGGGTCTGGTAGCCTGTTGTAGTGCTATTGTGCAGTTAATACCCTGCTGCCTGTTCTATGATTAGAGTGTATTTCAAGCCATCCGTTTTTAGATAATGTTTTTGTTATTTTTTTCCCTTTCTGTCCCTAGTGTTTTCTCCAACCACAGTGAGAAATGATTCAATAAAATCAACATTACCTATTGGCTACTTGCTTCTGGAAAGAGAATCTTGTATTCCTTTCCCTATCAATAAATTTGCATCTTTGCCCAAGCTCCAGTGCATCTAAGGTGAATGCATGCATGGAACCGGCTGCTTTATTTTTTGGGCATGGTTACATTTCTGATGGCTTAATTTTCCCAGACCACATCCTGAGGCTAGATGGGTGCCAGCACTGGTGCACACAAAGTGGTGGGAGCGGGCAGCCAGGAGGAGGGAGGGGAGTGGGTGGAACAACTTGTGTCCGTGACAGCTGGCTGCTGGATGAGCCCTGGGTTGTCAGATGCTGCCAGGACACATGGACTGCCTCAGCAGCTGGATCAGGAAAACAGTTTCCATCTATCAGTGATAATTTTATTGACTTGTATTGAGTAATTGACTGCTTTCTGGATCTTTGGCTGTTCTGCATTTTGGATGTACTATATTATGTATTTATTTCTTTAAATTACTTGAATGTGCCTGTATTTTACAACTTCTGCCCAGATCTTCTGCAATAACACATCAGTTACAGTTTCAACCTTCTGTAATTAGATACTTTATTTTTTTTGCCTTTGGGTCTGTGGGGGCTTTTTGCTTTGGGTTATTTAGCATCCTGTTTCTAAAAATGCTTTCTTTTAGTCCTTTTATCTACAGAAATAGCTGATTTAGTGTCTCAAAGCATATGGATAGTTTCCAAAACAACTCTGAGTTGAGATGAAATAACTTCTCAGATAACTGGGCAGAGAACAAGATTGAAGTGTCAGTCGTTTGTTAGAGAAGTTCAGAAGCAATGAATACTGTGCAAAATTATGAAATTTGTAGTTAGCTCAAATTTCTCTAAGCACACTGATATTTTATAATGGCTTATGAATTATAGAAGGGAAGGTCTTTCTGTCACTGTCTGAGTAATCCCTGCACTTGCCTGGTAAGAATATGCTAATGAATCCTCTTGAGTTATTCCAGTGATTTGTATGAAATAGTCAGATGCATTTTCCTTTCAGCTGACCCCAGTATTACAGGTGCTTTCCTTAATATGAAGTTAAATTGGGCTGCCCAACATGGTGTCATGCTGTTTATCTGATAGATAATAAAAGAAAGAAGAAAATAAATCATCCTAAAATTTGACAAATAAAGTGAAAAAACCACCAGGCTCAGTGTGACAACCTTTGCCCAGACAAGTGATTCTTCTGTGATCAGTAAATCTGTTTTTACAAATGGGGTGTCTTGTTTAGTAAATAGGAGCTTGGGGCACTTTGTAAACAATGATTGCCATCTGTGCGGAATATGCTGGTGACAATTAAAAACTTAGTGAAAATTTTCATTGCTGCATAAAGTAATAGTTGAGGGGACATTGCTTATCTCATGCAGCTCTGTGGAGAAAATAAAAATGAAAAAATAAGTCTGGGAAAACATGGAGGAGGCGTATCCTGTCAATCTTTCCTTCTGGCAGGGTTTATAATCAAAATTACTATTAATGCAGTAAGAACTCCAGAAAGCCACACAAAACTTGCTCAAGCCCTTCCTCATTAAACATGAAGGAAGCTGTAAAGAGAGCATGGGATAGGGAGGGGAGGAAGTGCCGCCCAGATACGGAACTCGCCAGTGCTCCCATTACCACATGGGGGAAGAGGTTGACAGATGTAGTCAGGATGCTGCTGCAACTTTGTGAAATGCAGTCATGTGAGAAGCAGCTCTCCAGCTGAAAGTTGCTATCATGAGTTATGGCACTGGCAAAAGGCAATGCTGGCAAGGAGGGAGGAATTACCTGAATTTTTCTGGTGCAGAAATGAGACAGTAACAGCAGGGCAGCTGACTTGGGCTACAGGGTCAACTTGCCCTGCCTATTCCTGGAGTGATGCTTCTCATTGTACCCATTTTCTTTCTTGGTGTTTCTTGTTTTGTACCTTTGGATCCTGTGGTTTTTAAGTACATGAAGTTCATGGTACATGGTGTAGGGTCAGGAGCTGTATTCACTTGTAATTCTTGTAGTCGTAATAAAAGCAAAGAAAAAATATTTATGTTATTTCATGAAACACAAACCATGAAAAGTTTCTACAAGTAAAAGAATACTATTGCATATTTTCTCTCTAGACTTTGTGCTTGATAATATGTGTTCAAAGGCTAAAGTTAAAATAAGGCTTTGAGGGAACATATTGTAATACAGGAACTAAATATGTGGAAGAGGAGTAATTTATTCCTCTGAGCAGAACTCTTTGCACTCGGAGCTTTCCTTTCAGTCACGTGTTTCTGGAGATGTGGTTTAAACGTTTATTTTCTCTGTGTACTTAAGAAGCCCCCATTATTCATTAAATAGCTGATGAACTGTTCCACCATCAGCAAAACCATTGTCACAGTGTGTACAAGTGTAGGTGAATAATAAAAACCTCAGTGAAGAAATGGTGTGGTTTGGCAGAGGACCTCAGTCATATAAGCTAATACTTTCAAACTACAATAATTTGAAGTTCTGTACAGTGCTTTTCATTTTATTGGAACAGCATCAGCAGTGCATGTTATATTATTGTGCTAATCAGAAATTGAAACAAATGTTGAAAGATAATCCCATTAATTGTTGACTCATTTTAATAAGGCTCCCAGCAGATGTGCAGGTTTGCCTGCAAGGAAGTGATTACCAGAGCCAAAAGAACAAAGATTGCAGCCAGACAGGACAGCACACTGAGTCTGCCTCCTGTAGCCAGCATTGGCAGGACATTTGTAGTGACTGTGGAATTCACCATTCAGTCCCTTGCTTTGTGTGATTCACTGTATGCTGAGACTGAGATCAGGGGATTACTGATAAATCTGATTTGGTTAATATTTTGGTACTTCATTTTAAAGCTTGGCCTTTATAATCTTGAATTTGTTACTTTAAATATGTATCCTACTTAAAGTGGTGGCATCCATAGCAACTCCATCTTTTTGGTAGAAATTATTGAAAGTTCTATTTCAGTCTAGAAATGAAAGTTACCATCAGAAAGATGCGTGATTTCTTCCAACCAAAACAACTGTAATGCTTGGCAAAACATGGGAAAAGCAGCATGGAATGAGCAAGTCTCCTAAATACCTGCAAATCAAACTAATGCAGTAATGTCTCATCTTAGACCAAGCAGATATGGGACCATTTGGTATTGGGTTCTGTCACTGATGGTCTGCATAACCCTCCTCAGTTTATTAAAAATGAAACTATTTCAGAAGTAATTTCTTCTTTTAAAATAATTTGGCTGTTGTGCACAGTTAAACTTGCTGAAGTTTCTTTCACTTTTCCTTCTGTATTGCTGCTCTGTGTATTTGTTGCCAGTGGTTCATGCACTGTTGTGCATACCACAGTCTGGAAACCTTTGCTCTCTGTTGCTAAGTAAGGTACCATATCTACCAAGTAGTTAAATATTGTCTGGTTCTTGGCAAGTATCATGTAGCACGTATTTGGTCTGACAGTTTGAAATTCAGTAAGGTTTCCTGTTTAACGTCACTATCACGTGTTATGAGTGCATTCACAGGGGTCATTAAACCAAAAGAGCAGTATTTATATACTGCTATTTTTGCAACCTGCAATTTATATCTACCATATTCACTTGACGATTTATTTACTCCATCCAGAAAATGCTATGAGAGGCAGGTAATATTGGTTGGGTAATTCTATTAATGTTTGTATGCAGTGAGAAATAATAGTTTTATATGGCTTAGATCTTTTTTACTCCCAGGAAATGGTCTACCTTCTGTTGACCTTAGAATGTTTTTGCCTGTGTCTGGGGAATAGCTCTGCAAGAAAAAAAACCTACATTTTTGCATTTTGTCAGCATAGGTATCTGAACTAATCCTTTAAAAGAACCTGATCTGCCCCCTATACTTTGCCAAGATTCCATTTCTCAAAGATAATTCTAAACCATCTGTTATTTGCTATTTATTTTTCTGGCCAGCACCTTCTTGCAGGAAGAAAACGAATTTATTTGGTGAGACAGCCCTCCTGACTTCAGCAAAAGCTATTTTTTTCTCTTTTTGCAGTGTTTGGTTGTCAGCTACTTACAGTATTTCAGCAATGGCTCACCACAGTAAAGGCTGGCCAGATGTTTAGCCTTTATAGCTCATCTGCACAGAACAGAATATCAGTGTGGAGTTTCTGCACTATTCTGCAGCTGAAAACATTCACAATTCTATCACCACCGCAGTGGGAGCGGTGAGGATGCATCAAAGCACAACTGTGTCATTAACTCAGAATGATAGCTTTTAATAGGAATTGGAGGAAGGAAGATTTTTTTTTTTTCATGAGAGAAATGTTGACTTCCAGACTTCCTACTGTCCTCCTTCACACTCCTAATTCTCAGATAATTTGAGCTTAGTCCAGTTGTTATTGACATTGGGAATGCTTCAGCAGTATAAGCCTCTCTGGAGCATGTCAGCTCCCCTCACAGAAAGTAAAAATCTGTGAAGGGGAAGTAGCAGGTTACTTGAGACTTAGGTTTGAGGGCAGGTTTGGACACAACTGTGTGCAAAATCTGTGACCTCATGTACTGGATGTCTGGCTCAGCCTCAACACGTGGTGTTGTAAGTGAGAAGCTGCTTTGTGCCTTCATGACCAGGGAGCTGCTGCTCACTCTTGCTCTGCCCTTGCCAGCTCCTGTAGTGTTTGGTGAGTAGGTGGATGGGTTGGAGTAGTCTCTGGTAGTGTCAGTGTCACTTGGCACTCCTCTGAGCTGGTCAGGAGAATGCCTGGTTTGGGTGCTGTGCCTGAGCCAGTGCCTTGGCAGGGTCTATTTGCTGAACACCCATTTCTGTCCAAGGCTGGCAGGAAGTGTGAGGCTTTGCATTGATGTTACATGAAAAGATCCAGCAGTAGAACAGCCACAGCCACTGGGGTAGGTGCTCTTGGGACTTAACACATGAGACATGCATAAGTATATAATTTAAGAGAAGTAATTTTGATCCTTTAATTTTCCCTCCTGTCATAAGACATTAATACTTCCCCCATTGATTTTGTTTTTACATCCACATCCACTGCATTTCTTTCATTCAGAACGCATGAACAAGAGTGGGATCACAGTGGCAGTAAAAATTAGACAGTGCTGCAGCAGCAGAGAAGCACTATTTGCTTGTAGGTGGGAAAAAAAATAAATATAACAGAAGAGTTAATGGTGTTGAGATTGGCTTATGGAACTGCTGATGGAGGACCCATCAAATACTAAGACATTAGTGTAATCTTCCTGAATATAAGTAGGCCATTTTTTAATCTTACTGGCACTTCAAGCTGGCTGATTGTTTGTCTGAATGTTCATGGATCCAAGTTATTTCTAATTAAAATGCCCTGGAAAAAATATAAAATACATCACCTAGCTTCAAGAATACTTGCAGATGCAAGCATGTTTGCAAGCATTCTAGCTTCTCATTTCCTTGCAGATGATAAGCAAAATAATTAAGTGCTTATCAAATTTGCACTGTTTATTTCTCTTTTCTATTAGCTGTTATTACCTCTTTCTCCCTTACACTTCTTAAATCCTTCCCCACCTTTCTCTCCTCTTCAGTGTATTTAATTATTCCTGATTATAAGAGGGGGGGTGTTTAATCATGTACAAGTCAACACAGCAAGTGGCTGGTAGTATTTTGTTGTGCATGGCATTTCTGACTTCAGGTAAAATTTATCAGTTTTTATAATTCATGAGAGTAGCAGAAGTGCACAAGTGTTTCTTTAATCAGGTCAGAAATAATCATGATGGGGTTCTACTTCAGCCCAGTAAAAGGTGCAGGTTTTTGCAGCATGTCTGCATTTTTGCATATCTAATGGGATTTTACCTTGTATTTACAGGGCAACAACTGTATTTTGAAAGGCAAACTGTGTTACTGCTTGCTTAAGCCTTGAGAATTGAGCAGCCCTATGGAAATGCATGCTGCTGATTGTGGAGCAAGTATTTGGGCTGAATATTGCATGTTTTGGGCTTTTGCTATAACAAAATGTATTATATTACAATACACTTGAATACAATACACTAGGTACAGGAATTTTCACCATGAGTTTGTGTTTCTGCCACAATTTTATTGTCTGCATCACCTGGAAGGTGATATTGTTCATTGCCTAGAAACTAGCGCTCAGATTTCCACGGGTGTTCAAGAATGCACTTTGCCCAGAGAACTTTCAGTTTTGTACAGAAATATGCCGTGGCTAGATTTGTTACCTTTTACCGTTCCAGCTTTACAAGGCTTGAGGATGTAACACAGTTAACAAAATCACTAGTTTGCAATATGGGTTAAATGTCTGCAGCATGTCATTCTCGAGCAAACATGGCTCCCAGGGAGGAAGGAGGATTTGTTTAATGGTTTGTACAACGTTAACAAATTTGAAGTCGCTCTCTTTCCCCGCAGCCCCATGTGCTGAGCTGTTGGTGTGAAGCCAGAGCACATCTTGAATCAGAACACTTCTTGTAGCTTTTGTTTCCTGTAAGCAGTTGCAAAAATCCCATTCTAGAGAAGCACTCTTTTCTGTAGCTTGTGTTACCCTTCTGTCTTCCAGTGGACAAGCTTTACAAAATGGCTTTTGCCCACTGAATGCAACTAATATTTGCCAATCTAGTGGGGACCATGTTATGCTGAGAACAAAATTGATTCTTAAGGCCACCTAATATTTTTGCATTAAAGATTCGTTTTCAGCTGTTGCTGGTTTGCTGGACTTTGTATTGAGGCTGTGTGTGTGCATGTGTAAACCAAGTAGAATGAAAGTCTGAACAGCTGCTTGAGGAACTGGGGTTGTGCTGAAATGATCTTATCAGGCAGGTCTAAGGAAGGTTTGCTGCTGCTGAGAGGAGCCTTCCTGTCCCCTTCCAGCCATATTCCCAGCTCTTCCCTTGTGCAAGTGGCAGTGCTGGGTGGCTGTGGGGTCAAACCCACCCAAAATGCTCTCCAGCTTCCATCTGCCCCATTTCTGCTGCTCATCTCACAGTGCTGTGCTACAAGGGCTGGTGCTGGCCCAGGGGAAGGAGTAGCCAGAAGCAGAAGCTGGAGCAGAAGGTGACAAGGAGGGCGGACCGTGGCTGACCACAGAGCAGCTCTGTTGTCAGCAGCAGCTCTATTTGGCTGGGCGTTATGTGATTGTGAGTGATAACCTTCAACAGGTGTCAATGCCTTGATAAAGCTGTGCCTGCAAAATAAGTTCCTATTCTGACCACAGCAGAACCTCATTTTCTTAGGAAATCCTTATAATACATAAGGTAATATTTTGATGGAGATTTTTAGCCCTGGCTGAGCAGTTGACACAGCAATGCCCCTTACTGAGCTGCACTCTGGGACATGTGAATTTTGCAGCATGTTGGCTGACAAATCTGCAAACCAATTAGTTTTCAGTAAAGTCTAAGCCTTCACACTTTGACCCTCATTGCAAACTTATAAGTGATCTGAATATAGATTTATAAATTGTGTCCAATTGCCAATCCAATTTGTGCAACCTACTGATCCCACATGAGTTACTTTTCTTAAATTTGTTTCTGAATTTAGAATTGTCCATTTAGAGTGCAAACTGCTTCATTTGTAGCAGTATTTTTATGGGATTCTGTAGGAGAGGGAAATCCGGCCTGTCAGCTCTTAGGTGGAGACAAGGAAAACTTGTTGGTCCAACTCCCTGTTGGGAGTTGGAGTAAACTCCCTGTACCATCAGCTTGGTGTTTCTAAGAGCTTTCAGAGCTCCCACTCCCAGGAGAGACAGATATGGCACTTGAAGTACCTTGTTGGGCTTTGAGGAATGCTGTGGGACAGAGCTCTCACTGCTGTAGTATAACACAACTTTCTGTGGATGGGAGTGACACCAAAGGAAACAGAGTCAAGGAATCTGTGCCTGCAATTGCAGGCATCTGAGACCTTGTTTCTGTAGAGTGGGGGCCCAGTTAGATTATCCTCATCACTCTGGAACAGCCACCTTTGTGTTGTGGGGAGGTCCCTTGCTACTTGGATGAACTGGAAGAGGGGAAGATGCTGTGCTGCTGCTGTGGGTGTTGTGCATGCATTGTCGCCTGGGGCTTTGGTAGCATGGATTGTTGATCTCACCATGGACCTCTGCAGGAATCTGTGTTGGCAGAGGCAGCCTCTGGGTGTAAGGCTCAGTGTTCAACAGGAAAAATAGGCTTCCAGGAAATAAAGAATAAATACTTTCAAGTGTTGTTGGAATCCAGAAAATGCTGAAGAATCATTAAGCAGCATAGAGCAGTGGTTGTAGCATCCCTTTCCATTGCAGTTGTAAGAGCAGGCTTGCCTGTAGCTAGGGGTGGGTGGACTTTGCAGTGGGAGAGGAAGTTGGATGAGACCAGACAGTCCAAACTCTGCAGACCAGTTGCTGTTCAGAAGATAGAGGAAGATCACCTTATGAAATGGTTGAGTGGGTTTTGGATTTGCTTTTTATGGAAACATGCAAAGAAAAACCCTCCAAAGGCAAGCAAATGGAAAGGGTGGCAAACAACAACACTAAACAGAGGTGCAGAAACTTTACCCTAATATTTTTTAAATGAAAATAATTGTGACAACACCACAATAAATGATAAATGGACTTTCCTCCTTTTCCTTGCTCCTCCCACAAAAATGTTACAGAGTTTTTTTGATTCGGATGTAAATTAATATTGACCTAAGTGACATCTTGAAGTCCTTCATACTATTCTTTTATATTTTTCATTGTGTTCAGAGAACCAATTGCTTTTAAGCCCCAAAACTAGAGTGCATGGTTTTGGCTTCTGTAATCACATTCTAATAAGTGCTTTTATTACAGTTTTCATTGTTTGAATATGTTTTACTTTATATTTTCTTCCACATTTCTTATCAGTAACAACATATTGATCCTGTGAATGAGAAAAAATTCCATTCTGCTAAGAACGAATTTCTTTCTGGCTTTGTGCTGTGCTCTTTTTTTTTTTTTTTTTTTTTTTTTCAAGCC
>JAYDZK010000056.1:59709393-59749184 GCA_034509185.1 Euphonia xanthogaster | reverse complement strand
TGGGCAGCACACGAGCCCAGCCAGGGCTACCCCAAGATGAACCAAAATGGTCACAAAATGCACGACCAGTCGTGGGGTCTCACACTTTGATAAGTTCTGGTCCATTTGCATATTGGAGTTAATTGTCCAGTTAGAGCTTTAGCTTATGAAGTCCCATCCTTCTTGTTTTCCTCTCTTCAGTCCACCTTTGCTTATTCTCTTGGGCCTGAAATTTGGATCATTTGTCCTTGGTCCCCAGCTAGAGAAGGAATTACTTTGTCTACCTACTCTGTGAGGAGAGCTTAGCATTCCCCAACATGAAGCTCAGAACTACACACTAAAGCAGCACAGAATCTGAAAAATATAAAAGCTAAAACCTGAGGCATCGCTGTGAGGAAAAACGTTAGTACTGTGGTAGGGCTCACTCCTATCCCTGCTAAAGGACTTGATGGCAAAACTGCATGTGTTTTGAAATTGTGGGAGGCAGTTGTATATTTGGCTTAACAAGGTACGCTTTTTCATAAGGTGTTAGTCCTAATTTTCCTTTAAAAGAAAGAAAGAAACTTGCAGCATTGTAAAAACAACCTGGAAAATGTCAGCAATTTGAAATAAGTTTAATATTGAAGCTAATATTAAGTTTTATATTGAAGCTAATATAAAATACTTTTTTTCTTGAAAAAGAAAAAATACTTTTATGAGCAAATAGAAAAACCTGAAATACTGGTTTTAATTTCATATTGTCTTAACTTCTTCAATCATTCATGTAAGAGGGTGAATTCTACAAAATATTTGTAGGGGAAAAGCCCATTGTTCTTGAGTTTCAATTCTGTGGTTTATAGGAAACATTTGGAACTTTGGGAAAAAAAGAACCATGGTCAGCATTGCTTTCATAAAATGGGTTTCTTGGGTTACTTTAATTAGATGCACATGATGCATCCCTAAGTAGAGGCTTTATAAGTTTTGAAACAGAAGTTTCAAATATATCTGCTGTGAACAAAGAGAGTGACTTTCCAGAAAGCCCATGACAGAGGAACAGCTCAAGAAACTGTCCAGTGACAGTTGTGCGTTGCAAGGTTTGGATGTGGTTTTTTCATGTTCCTTTGGGACATGAAATCCCTTGGATCTCAGAAGGGATGCCCCCTGTGGGAGTGAATGAATGATGTACTACAGAGTACATGAATGCATGACCTGCTGTGGAGCAGAGAAAAAGGGCTTTCATTGAAAGAATTTCCCCTCAAGATGGTTGAAATTTAATCCTTTATATGGAAGCAGCTGAGCATTGCAAAAGTATGCTTGTCCATTGGAACAGAAGTAATTTCAGAGCTTCATCTGCAAGAAACTTCTGTCATTAGGCAGAGACTTAATTGCACTTGGTGATGACAGGTTCTCAGAGATGGGGAAAAGAGATAACTGCAGCACTGGAGGTCATGTGAATTCTTTTAACACCAGTCTCTAATCCTGCTATCACTCTGTTTTTCAGTCTTCCTCCAAAGCATCACCCAGCTTTTAAACAGTGCAGTATCCTAAAAAAAAATTATCTTTTCTGAAAGAAAACTCTTCAGGTTTGTTGTGCCCTGCAGTACTGAGCCCTGCATTTCTTCCTCCTAGACCTGCCTGCTGTGCTGTGCAGGAACTTCTTCCATATTATGCAAGCAAAGGAAACTATAAATAAAGAATAAAACTTTCTTATTGATAGACCTTTACAAGTAGGGACATTTTGTGGACTATGAGAAGCTGAGTTGTTTTTGGGTAGCATCATTTATTAGGTGCACCAGTAATATCTGTCCAATGACTAAATTCTACTCAAGTCTATGATCTCTGCTTATGAGAAACTTCCATGATTAGCTTGCTGGGTTCTGGATTATCCTGCTTTGGCAGTGGAAGTAATTCCTGGTTTTTTGAATGAGCTCAACCCAAAAAATATGTCTTCTGTGAAGCTGAACTTCAATTTAATTAAGGATCTTGAAATGGCTAGGTAGCATGTTCATGAACTGCAAACTGTGATTGTCAACTATAATAACTTATTTTCATTAGTCTGTACAGCCTACAAGCATGTAGAATGTTAATTAAACCTCTTTGTGCAGGCAATTGAAAAATGTATATTAATTTTATCCTGGAGTTAAGTTCATTTAATAAAAAAAAGCATAGTCTTTACATGACTAAAGAAAAAGTGATTTAAACTTTTTTTTGTTATGTGATGGAAGAAGATAAAGCTAGTCTAAGTTATTTTTGATCTGTGCGCACAAAAGTGCAGGATATGTTTGCAGCAGTTTGTGCTTTACACATTTGTGTAAAGTATCCTATAAATAAGGAATAAAAGTACAGTTTGTAAGCAGTTTTCATCCGTCCAGAAGATGGAAGTCCATACTAGGACTAGTTTAGAGGACAGTCAAGAACAAGAGATAATATCTTTAAAGCAGAGAAAAATTTTGGAGGGAAAAGATTTTTGGAAAAGATGGAGCATGAGAAAAGGACATTGCTAACTAAGGAAACTGGAAAGAAATGAGATAAAAATGTAAAGATCCTCATATAATATTCTGAACTAAGGAAAGGGATGCTATATGTTCTTGATTGATTTTGTTTGATTAATTTTTGTAATAAAAGAGCTGTTAGGGAATGGGCTACTTGTTAGTTTAAGCAGTGGACTAGGACATGGGAAACCACAAGCCTTGCTCCATTTCTGCCAATAACCTTCTGGGACACTTTGAGCAAGTTGCTTCATCTATCAGTTTCTTGGTTTCCTGCCCTGTTTCATGGAGCTAAGAGCAGAAAAATTTATGTTGCAAAAGATGACTGAATCCAGCTGTTAACCCAGCACTGCCACACCACTAAACCACCTCCTCAAGTGCCACATCTTTGCATCTTTTAAATACCTCCAGGGATGGTGGCTCAAAATCTTCCCTGGGCACCCTGTTCCAATGCCTGATGACCCTTGCATTGGAGGGTTCCCTCCAACCCTTTCATTGACCCTGTCAGTGGAGAGTTTATTCCTAATATCCAATATAAATCTCCCATAAGCCTGGGATCCAAGATGCATAGGGATGCAATGGCTCAAAATGGGCAGAGGTCTGGGTTTCTGGTAAGAGAAGCTTGTTTAAGTGTTTTATTGCATTTAAGGTCTCAGAACTTCCTGATATTAACACAGGAATAAGATTATTTTTTTGGGAGAAATTGGTTATTTGGTGCAAGTCTCCTATTCCCCATACCAGGATTTTCTATAAGTCCATATTTAACTCTTCTCTCATCAATGCTTTGTTTGCTTGGTGTTTTTAGCTCACTGAATCCTAGCGATTTCAAGAAAGATTCCTCCGTTCTCCACATCACTAAATCTCAAGGAAGATATGGGTCCACACCATCACCTCAGCCAAAACTCCCCTCCCAGCACTCACTACAGACACAGGGAAACAGGAACACTGACAGAACTCAGGTTGCACAGCTGCCCACGGCCAACGGCGTGGTGGCGCAGGACCGGCCGGAGGAAGAGGAGCGGCGATCGCCGGAGCGCGGCTCGGCCGCGTCCACCCCGCTCCCGGACGGTGCCATGGACAGCAGCTTGACAAACGGGGAAGGAGAAAGCAGAGAGTCCTTGCCAAGTGAGGCTGCCTGTGAGGAGCAGATGCTCAACAGCTGCCACAGGACTCCCAGCAGTGACACGCTGCTCCCGCCCAAAAACGAAACTCTAGGAATTAGTACTGATGTCAAGGAAGAGCCAGCTGAGGAAAGCAGTAAACAAGATCAACCTGTAGAAATAAAGGTAAAGAGAGAAATGGTTTCATTCCTGATATAGCACTACTTTTTGTATTTTCTCTAGGTTTTTATTTACAAAAATAGGCTTCCAGGAGCAGGTTAGAAATTGAAAATATTTTGGTGATTTTCCCTCTGAAAAAAGATGAGAAAGAATCTTGCTTGCCTTTTCCCACACTCTCCCCTCCTTTGCTCTTCTCCTCATCCCCTTGGCTCTTTCCCCATTAGTTATCTGAGGTTTAAAAAAAAGTGAAACTCAAACATGTGTGCCTGTTTAGCACCATGCTTCAGCTGTGCTAGCCTACAAGGGACACATGTTAGTGGTGTATACGAAATAAAATGTGCAGTAAACTGTCATGACAGAGCTTCAGGCAGAGGAGTTGTGTGAATCCCTAACTTGGATGTAGTTGTCAAGTCAAAGCTGGAAAGGCAGTGGCAGTCTGCTAGTGATCAGATAGATAGGCAGTGTTCAGGGTATACTAAATACATGACTTTTTAGCAAGGAGAACTTATAATGAATTTGAGTTCCCTTGTAAGGAAGATTTTAAATGCTTAAGCGAAGTAAGTGGGTGGAAGGAAATCTGTCTTGGGAAATTAATTGCTGAAAAATGGTGCATATTTTTCACTTGTGAAAGTTTACTTGTGAGTTTGCCTCTTTCTACCAAAGCAGTAAATGTGATTACCAGTTCTGGTCCAGCCATTCCCTGTTTGGCAAGGGGAGTTTCTCCTCTTCACCACAGAGCCAAACAGCTGATGCTGGAAAAGCTCCTCACTGCTGGTCAGGTGTGCACCTGCAGCAGCTCACTGCAGCCCTTGAGTTTGATTAGCTGAGGGTCGCATACATACATGCCTGGAGGTAAATTCTGTGAGTGGGAAAGGTGGATGAAATACCCTGGGTAATGATAAGAAAGTGATGGGTTGTGTGGTTTTCTTCTTTCTTTTAGGGTTTGTTTTTTTCCATAATGTTTTTTTTTTCCAGTAATGAACAAATGTTATGATCCCCACCTAAGCATAAGCCTGGGTACAGTCCAAGGCACTTTTGGCCTGCCACACCTGTCATAACGTTTCTGTCTCCTGTTGGGTAATGCCTGTTTCCCCTCTCTGTGTCTATAAAGTGCTGAATTCTCAGTGGGCAACGATGTTAAACTTGAATCCAAGTCACGCAGTAAGGTGCTGGGAGCATTTTCAAGAAAAAAGCTGAAAAGGGAAGCAGTTCTGTTTTAAAGTTCAGGAAGGAACTGGGCAAATGCTAATGGCAGCAATCTCATTAAAATCTGACTTTGAGCTGCTGGGACCAGCTCGTGTGATCTGTTTTATATTGACACTGAGTCAGCTTGTGAGGTGTAATGTGACTGTAACTAGATGTATATTGTTCATTGGTGCTTGAAGGGTACAAAACCAAGACATAGCCATGCAGGATGACTTTCAAGCTTGCACTGGTGCAGAACTGAATCTGTAAAACTGAGCTGGGTCACAGCAACCCTTCCTGAGATACCTTGTGCAACAAGGACTTCCCCTTTAGTCTAGTGGGGACAAGAACTGTGTCTGCCACCCTTTACAGAATCAAACACTGATTTAGTTTGGATTAATGCAACCTGGAGATGGAAATTAGCCCTCTGGTGGTCTAAGTAGCTGCTGCCATGCTGTCTGGATTAAGAGAAGGATGATGAGCAACAGGAGAGTTCTTGGTGGAGCTTTAAGCTGTTTCTGTGTTCAAGCAAACACTGGTAAGAAGTAAGAGCATTAGAAAATCAGTGATTTTGTGAAATGCCTACTTAGACATTATAGAATATTAAAACTGGGATGCAGTCCAGCTGAAGTTGCTCCACACAGGATGACAGAGCTCTCCAGCCCTTTTGATTAGGAATGCAAGTACAGTTGAATAAAAGCAAAAGGAGCCAATGCATGTAAGTCATAGTCAAGCTTTGAGTCTGATATATGTATTTTGATGCTCATGCAAAGTGTCTTGTCTCTTGCATGTCATGTTTCTTAGCTCAGGAAAGAGCAGAAAGTGGTGCCCTCTCTCTTTGTAAATGTGTACATGTACAGTAGAAGTAATCCTAAATCCACAGCTGGAATGGGTGAATTAAATTGGTGGCTGATGCAAAACCAGTGCAGAAATTACTTTTTGGACTTGGAAAAGAAGGCTTGTTTTGAAATAGTGTTGCTCTTACAATTATTCCCCTCCCTCTCCCCCCAGTCACTGTAGATCAGAATAAAGACAGATTACTGCAGGTTCTGGAAAAAGTTGAGCAAAACTTATTAAATTTGGCAGTGATGTGAAACAATTTCCCCAAACAACCATCCTTTATTTCTCTTATTTACTGAATTAGTTTGAAGGTAATGAAACACAATCATAACAAGCAAAAAGAGAATGAAAAATTAAAACTTTCCTGCCTTGCAGCAGAAACACCTCCTGTCATAAAAATGGGTCTGTCTAAACTGCGGAGGCTGAATAGTACAAGAACATCTCAATCAATTAACTTCCTGAATAACATCTTGTGGGGAATCTGCTGCTACAGCTAACTGAGGACAAGAGGACAAATGTGTCAGTGTTTGCTGTGAGACTGGTAGGAAATAGGGATATAGACTGCCTGCATTCCACAGATGGGGAAGAATCCACTGAACATCTTTTGATCAAGTCTTTATATGATGTCTTCTTTTAATGATAGTGTTGGGGGCTCTGATATTTCAGATGCAAAAACCTGGTGTAGATACTGGATTTCTAAATGTGGGGTGATGTTTCAGTTTAACCAGGGTAAAATTTTTGGTTTTGCAAAGTTAATTCTCTGCCAATAAATGTTTTAGTGTTGAAAGACTTGAGAGGTTCTACGAGCTTCTTGATTCTACAGGTTTTGGTCTTCTTTAGGAATAGTACAGGGAACAAAGCTGTGTATCTTAAGCAACCAATATTATATACAATATAATTGCATAAATCTTCTTGTGAACAGTCACTACTTTAGGGATACCAGAATCTTCTTGCTTTCTTGGTTGCTTTGCAAGAAACAAACACAGTGTAATTTAAATTTTATTTGTTCATACTCTACTTCTCTCACCCTGTCTCTGTTGTTTAATAGATTCCTTCAAAGCCCTTGGGGCAAGGACTATGCATGAGTAAGAGTGAATCATATACATCACTGTCATGTTGGCAGGTACAGTTTTCTTGACAGGAGATGGCTTCTGTTTGGTTTGGATATTAAGAAAGTTCATACTTTCGCCAGCATTTTTCACACCTCTTCTTAATTTCAGAGTTCAAAATCACTTATTTTAATTTCTTAAGCATGCATAGTAATACAATTATTCTAAGGACTGAAGAACTAGATCCAGCTGACAAATTTACTGTAAGCATTGGAGTAGAGATTCAAGTTTGCAGTCCCTCCTGATGCAACTCTTGGTCTCTCACACTACTGATGTTTTGCTCCAGGGAGGAAATAATGTACCTGTGTAGTGTAAATGTTCTCTGTATAGCACATTTCTGATCAGTTTATATGTTGAGTTGCCATGTGTTATGGATTATCACAGAAGTTTAAAATGTTCCTTGAAGTAAATGTTGCCTGAAGTTCCCCTCAACAGCACCCCCCGCTTCGCCACTGAGGACGTGCTGAAAGAAAAGCAGTAGTAGAGTTTTCTGTTATTTTGCACTGATCTGACCCTGTAGGTGGGTGTTCTTGTGCTGGAATAGGAACACGCTGCAGTGATTAAAGTATAACTCATCTGTGATATGCATTTTGAAGATCCCTCTGTCAGGTTGTGCAGTTGATGTAGAAAGGAGGTGCAGGTTCAAGAATTAAGATGATGTCTAAGGTTGATACTGAGAGGATTGGAAATCTGAGCTCAGCTCATTTTATGTGACTTTTTTTGCATTTATCATGCATGATTTCCCCTCTCTTAATTAGTTCAAGTAATCTTCTAAAAACTATGGATTGCTTCTATAGCACTGCTTCGGGGAGAAAGTGGGGTTCTGGGGTGAGAAAAAAAAATAAATTATTGAGGAACCAGTAACCTCCATGGTTTTGTGTCTCAAGTCCACATGTGAGATCTTTTGTAAATGGCTGCACTAAGCAGCAAGCTGTATCTGTGATAGCTAATCCTCCAGCTCCCTGCAATGTCTCTTGACAGCACTTAAAACACTGTTCTGCAGGTTACTGTGGTTGCTATGCTGATTTAAACAGATTTAATGAACACCTTTGAAGTCACTATTGAAAGCCTGTTTTTAAGGAGGAGGTTTGCCATGTAGCAGTGCAACTGTGAACACTGCGGATTAGAACTGAAATATGTTGAAATTTGGAATACTTATTGAGTACCAAAATGGGGAAAAATGCACTGAACTGCTTTAAATATAAGACTGTACTTCAATATTCTTCACACAATTTTTGTAAAGGTACTTGCAAATCTTTATCATCGCCTTGTGGGAAGCAGTGTGCAGCTTGAAATCAGAAACCACTCTCTCAAGCTCTCCTCTTTATTTATATTTTTCATGAGGAATTTTTATGGTTTGTCTGGCAATTACCAGTTTCCCATAAGCACTGTGATAATACTGCCATTTATTTCAGGAAGACCCTGATGTTGTTAGATGTGAACGGACTATCACTAGAATCTTGTAATGGAAGTGTCAGTTTGTTGAGCCTGACACTTGCAAGCCTGAGGCATTTCCCTAATGTTTTGACATTGTAGAAGGCTGTCCTTTCATTGATTGTTTTGGAGTAATTTTGCCCAGCAATTTACAATTACATATTGTAACATATTTAGTTTAATACTGAACATTGAGTGAATGTTTTAAGTTACTGTTCAGCAGGAGAATCAGAAATATATTTTGTGGAATAAAAGATTTTTAAATGAAAACTTCCCTTAAAATGCAAATATTACTTCCATAAAGACTTAATGAAGGAGTCCTGTAATTGCAGTCAATAATTATTCAGCAATGAGTGTATTGGTGAACATAAAACATTTTGTACCATTTTTCAATAATTTTGCTGTGCAAAGAACACGCAGTTGAAATAACTCCTGAAATGGGGCGGGGGTGAGCACTGAGTGCTCCCATCTGTTCCCTCTTACTCTGTAAATCAGCTCCTCCAGCTCTGAAAGGTCAGTGGCACTCAGTTACCAGGATGTGAGCTGATCTGTTGAGTAGAGACTTGGTGCTTTGGCAAAGATCCCTCTGCAAACTGGAAAATACTACATCTTTGAGGCTTTGAATTTTGCTTCACAATTTGACTGATTTTTAACATTCTCTGACTTTTGTATGTGTTGGTTAAACTGTGGGAAATTATGCATTTTTCAAAATTGGTGTTGATTATTAAATGTTAAACTTGTATTTCAGTTTTTGGACTATAAGGTAGTCATAAGTATTTTTAAATTTTTTTATTATTTTTAAATTATGTTTTCTTCAGTATCCTAATAGTTGCTCTTCTTTTCCTCCAGGAGACAGATGAGCAGAAACGTCACAAAATTGCCAATGAACTTCTGCAAACAGAAAAGGCCTATGTTAGCCGACTGGACCTCCTCGATGGGGTACATTGTTCTCAAGTTTGCTTTTATTGTGTTGCCTTAAATTCACTCAAATGGCTATGTTTAAGTGTGGGTATAAATTACATGAGATGTGGAATATTTTTCACAATTTGCTGATTTTCCAGTCAGTCATTTTCTGTTGCCTCATGGTTTTGCCTTTGCTTCTATTTTAAGAGTGCTGTATTTTTAGTAAGTATTAGAATTTTGTGGCTATTAAAGAATATCTTCTGTGTGTGGGGATGTCACTACAAGCAATCATGCTGGTAGCCAACAAGGAGGATGGATAACCATGTTTTGGCTTCCAGTGAATTGGAGTGAATGTTGCAATCACCCACTCATTAGAAAATTACTAAATCCTTCTAATTTGAACCACCCAATGAGAATTTTTCTTTAGTCCCAAAAGACCTAGAAATTGCCCATTCCAAAAAGAGTATCCTCTATTTTCCCATTGTATATGTAGAAACAGAAATTACTGCTCCTGCAAGGAGAGGGTTGGACTCTCATGCTTTGTATGATCTAGCTGATATTTCTTAAACCTAAAAGTCTGCACTTGAGAATTTTCCATCCTAAGTCTTGTTTACTTTCCACATAACGCATATACACTTTATTTGGATGCCTCTAGCTTTGCATTGCCTTACTACAGGATATTTTTCTCAGACTATACAGTTTAAATTTCTCAGATCCAGTGCAGAAGCTTTGTACAAACACTCTTTGTGTAAGTTGATAAGTTTGATAAGTTGACTTTTGTAAAAAGTCTCAACTGATACAATAATTGTTCAGGCTGCTTGGGGATCTAAGTAATTGTCCTCAAGAAAGTGGATTTACACAGCAGACCCACATTGTGATGGATGTATGGTAATTTTTAAGGGCCAAAATATTGCAGGAAAAAAAAGTGATTTAGAGAAATTTAAAAGTAAAAAATATGTTTACTTCCTGCATAGATTTTTCTTATGGGTAATGTACAATTATTTTCCTTGATGGCTTTATAAGTGCATTACTGCTATGTCTTTTCCAAATATTAACTGGAGAGAACTCTGAAAAAAGAGTTTCAAACACAGCTGCTCAACTGCTGCTAATGAGAGAAAAGCAGAAAACTAGGAAGGGACTGTTATATTTCTGAACTTGGTTAAAAAGTTGTGTAATCTTTATGGTCTTTAAAATAACTAACTGTCCTGTTGGCAATGCAGAAAACTAGGCATGTTTTAGAGTGTATGTGGCAGAAAAATGGCTTTTTTCCTTTTAAGACACTTTGGCTGTCCCAGTTGGGGTGATCAAAGTTCCTGTCCTCAGACTCTTTTCTTCTTTTGCAAGTCCTTACCCAAACTTTTGAAGCCTTTTCTAGGGATATACAATCTGTTCAAGCATGGGAGAGGGTGGCAGAGGGACAACAGCTCTCCAAAAGCACGGGGTTTTTTGTGATGTGCATATTAACTGATACACATTTTGTAGCTGCACCTAGTCAGGTTGAGCCTACTGAAGGAGAAAGAATATATTTATTTTTAAAAGAGTTCACCCAGAACTGGGTCCCTTCTGTACTTTAAATGATACGTGGGGACCACTCTTAGTTTGCCAGCTATTTTGATTTCAAAAGGACGAGGGGATACAGCATTCAAGGAAAGTGCTGGGGCTAATGGTGGTCAGACATCATGCTAATTGCAAAGGACAGAGGAGTGGAAAATACTGCTGGAAGACTGGGAAAGCTGAGATGATCTGGCTGTTAAAACAGACAGGATGAAATGTCTGGAGCTGCTCCCAAATGGCACTGCTTCAGCTTGGCTCTCCTTGTGTCAGCCCTGCCTGCAGTGCTCTCCTGGCTTACAAGAACAAAAGTGGGGTATAAGGAGAGGAGAAGCTTTTCACTTGCAGTGAGGGAAAGGCCATGAATGAGTTCATCACTACCCATCTGTATTATTGAAATATTAATCTTGCCTCAGCTGGAGCAGGAGGGGTGGATAGGTGATCTTCTGTTGTTAAATATAGTAGGCTGATAGGTTTGTGGCTCTTTTTCTGTATTGCAGGTATTCTATTCCAGACTCCTTGAGGAAGCCAACAGAGGTTCATTTCCACCTGAAGTGATTAATAAAATCTTTTCCAACATTTCATCAATAAATGCCTTCCACAGTAAATTCTTGCTTCCAGAACTTGAAAAAAGAATGCAAGAATGGTAAGAGGCAATTTCCTGGTTAATACACTTCTAAAACTGTGTCTGTAGAAACTCTCTTGCAGGGTTGAGGTAGGGAAAGTATCTTCAAATTAAGCTCTCTAGGCCCAGGAATCACCGTGAGTAAGAGAACATCTGCTGTTCTACTCTTCCTCAAGATCTGACTCAGCAGAGGACTGGCATCATTTGCTCAAAATAAAGGACATGGATCATGAGTAATCTCACTGAAGCCACTGAGATTCCTCATGATCTTGCTAAATTAGGGTTCAGACTCAAAGTATGTGATACCTGGTGAATTTATTGTACAGAGTACAAAGCTGAGGTAGATAACACATATGTGGTTTATGATAATGCTGAAGTACAGTAACCTCTGTTCTTACTGCCTTTTCTAATAACATGGGGTAGAATCTTCTTCCTCTATGTTTTAGTTTTCTGTTTGAAATTAAAATCCATGCCAGATATATTTCAGGACCATTTTCCCCTCAGATTTTCTTGATCTCTATTTAGAGCCAGCAAGGATAGAACAGGTGTAAATATACTGTGTAATACTCATGTACAGATGTAGTATCTTTATCCTGCTTTGGTGTGTGTGTGTGATTCTGGACATATTAAAACATAGCCATACATTCTTGGTCTCTTCTATGTAATTGAAAAAAAAAAAAAAAAAATAGAAAAGATCTCAAACCATTGCTGCTTCCCTGCCTTCTTCAGGAAAAAGGATAACCTCATTTGAAAAGATGTAAATACAGTTTCATCCAGTCATTTCACTTGTTTGGCTTCTATATTCTACGTTATCTAGAATTTATTATGAGGAATTCAAGTGTTTGTCCTTATATAATTTCCAGCTACACTATCATATAGCTCCATTATTGTCAGAAACCACACCAAAAATGAGGGGGAAAAAAGCTTTTTTGTGATATATATGAAAATCTTAGACCATGCAGTGGTGCTTTAGACAGCAGCTGTACATCATCTGACTCTGTAAGATGATTCCCCTTTAAATGATGATTCCTTAAAATAGACACTTCACATGCACAAACACATGGTACCTCTGTGTAGTTTATAATGCAAAGAAGTAATAAAATGTAAGCATTGTGAAATATAAGAAGTTCCCCTCAGAATGACTTGAGTAAGTAAAAACTACCCATTTCTTTTAACAGAAGTTGAAAAAATCTGATAGGAAATAGAAATGCCCGGATTATACTAGAGTGCATGTTCCTGACCAGTGGAGTTTGGATGTTTAAAAAACAGCTCACACCACATTATGGCAGTGCTGTGTAATTTGAAATGAGATTCACGGTGTAAGCTTAAAATTCTGCTCTAGACACTTCATGGAGCACAGAATATGGGTTGCCTTACTTTACATATTTGCAAAATGCTAAACTGCTCACTACTATTGTGTGTGTGATTATACAGCTTCAAAGGCTGAAAAGTGCTTTTGCAGATAAGCTTTGACTCTTGGTGCAGAGCTAATAAATTGCATCACAAGGATATTATCTTTTCCAAATTGTGTGAAAACAACCTTTGTGCTGTACCTGAGACAGCCTGTTCAAATGTCCTTGAAGCACTGTGCTTTTGGGAGGAGTTAGAATAAAGGGTGCAGTTGAAGACAGCTTTTTCTGACCATTGCTGCAAGTAAAATCTGGGGTAATTTTCTGTCCCCATCACTGGTCTCTGAAATTGTCTGGAATAATAGCTTCTGCCAGATACAGTCTTTCTCAGAAGTTCCTCTCATTAGACACAAGAAATTAAGTATGTTCTGTGGGTAGCTTTATGTGCTTCTGTTATTCTTTATCTTCCAGCAAAAAAAGCTGGATAAAAATTTCTCATCTTTTCTTGAGTTGTGGTTTAAATTGAAAACTTAGAGTAAAAATATGTAAAAATATGTAAAGCAGATCAAAACCAAAATTCTTTTTTGGAAGAAAAGGCAGTGTGAATCTAAACTTACCAAGTGAAAGTGAAATTGTCTGGTAGCTGCATTTTGAATGAGTTGAGCAACAGCTGGAGCTGAATATCTCTTACAACATATGGCTTGAAAACACCAGAGCCAGCATGGTTGCAATATATTTCTCATGAAAAGTGTGTAACAGAGCATAACAGTGATCCCATGCCATAGAATCATCAAATGGTTTGGCCAGGAACAGACCTTAAAGATCATCTAATTCCAACTCCCCTTCTATGGGCAGGGAGACCTTTCACTAGAATATCAAAGAAGATAATTAGATACAATACCCTGAGTCTTCTGGACCCAAGGATGACCAGTAGCAGATACTTGGGAATAACATATGAACCCTGCATGACTTCAGAGACCAACTTCCCACCCTGTCTTGTCCCCTCATTGCCAGCCCCAGCAGCAGCCCAGCCCTCTGCCAGGTGTTACACAGGAGCTCTCTGTCCAGCAGAGGCAGCCAGAGCTGGACCAGTTTTTGACAGTCCTGCACTGTTCAAGTATAACTTTTCTGTTCTGCACAGCTTTTCTCTCAGAGAAGTGGTGTGTTGGAGTGGGCTGTAGGATTTTTCACTTTAGACAGCTATGAGAACATTGATTTCAGACTTTTAGAAGTCCATACTGAGATACTGAGTTTCTGAGTCTGTCCCTGAAAATGAGACATGAAATGTGCATCCTATTGTAGTTCTTGGGGGTGCCTGTGTGCTGCTCCACATTTTTTTGTGTGCCCTGGGAGTGCTGCTTCTCTCAGCCTCTCCATCTGCTATTTTACTATTCTGTTTTATCTGAAGACGCCATCAGGAGTTGGGAAAAATGTGGGAAAGTTCACACAAAAGACTGGAATCCAAGGGATTATCTTTCCTTCATATGTTTTCTTAGATAATTAGTAATTAAAACCCAGATGTTAATACGTATATTTATACAAGGCACAGAGTGGAAGCTGTACAGAATGGGTTTAGCCCTCAAACCAAACCACAGGTTAGATATTTTAAGGACTAAATTATGGTCAAAGGAAGATAATGTAATTTTGAGGAACTGCAGATAAAATAAATTAGGCCATGTTTTGTAAATAAAATCTTTCATGTCTCCAATTTCTAGCTTTACTTATTTTAGTCCTCTACATGACCTGTGATGGTTATACATCATCAAAGGGGATACAAACACTATTTCTAGATTTTCTTATTTAATCCTCTACATGACCTGTGGTGCTGATAAATCATTAAAGAGGGATACAAATGCTTTCTAGATTTCTTATTTTAGTCCTCTGCATGACCTGTGGTGTTTATACATCATCAAAAGGGCATACAAAGACTCCTTCTAGATTTTCTTATTTTAGTCCTCTACATGACCTGAGGTGCTTATACATCATTAAAGGGGGATGCAAACACTCTTTCCATGTGAATTCAGACTTAATGCTCGTGTTGGAACTCCATATGAGGTGATCCCAAACAGAAGGATTCTCTCTTAAACACTTGAAACCTTTTATAACCTTGAGTGACTTTTTTTCTTTCCATTTTGCTCTGAGATTCCACCCTCTTACTTTGCAGGACCACCACCCCTAGGATTGGAGATATTCTGCAGAAGTTGGCTCCTTTCCTCAAGATGTACGGCGAGTACGTGAAGAATTTCGACAACGCAATGGAACTGGTGAAAACGTGGACTGAACGGTCACCTCAGTTCAAATTCATTATCCAGGACATTCAGGTAATGGGGAGAACAATGGAGATCCTCAAGTAATATATAAAAATACATGTTTGTGGATGAAAAAAGGATTAAAGAGGAAATTACATACCAAATCCCTTAGAATTAAGGTAGTTGTTTTTACCCACTTCACACTGCATTTTTCCCTACTCCTTCCTGCGTATGCACACAACCACCCACAAAAATCCAGATTTTTCTCCAGCAAAATAGAGGAACAAATTGTAAATGTTGAAACACTTGAAGATTATAAAAACAGTGCATTTTGTTGTAAATACCGGAGTAAATACCACTGTAGGATAAAGTGAAACGGCGGTGCAACCCTGCACTGCATCCAGTAATGTTTTTTTTCAGGGTAACGCTGAGCACAGGCAGCTGAAGAGCCCAGGGATGTCAGTCTTTCCCAAAGGCTCGTTTCGCACTCTCTGGTGCTCCCTGGGGGTGTCTCTGGGAATTGGCAGGTGTGTGTCCTGCAGTCTGAGCACTTAGAAATAAAATTAAATATTTCTACTTAAATTTTACTGCCCTGTGGGGTCTTTTGGTCGTAAGCCAGGGAAGAAAACAATGTAGGTTTTAATGTAATTTTTGTTTTTATAATCTAATGGCATCTAAGATTATGGAACTGAATATACACCTTAAGATATGAGGGAGGGACACTGCTGAGGGAGTTGACATTGTAAATGAAACTCAAAGAAAGCTTTCCCTGCTCAGATAGGTAAAACATTCCTTTGTAGCCCATTAGAGTGATTGTTTATGTATGTGGTCCTGAACTGTTCTTATTAATTTAGAAGTATTTCTTTTGTGTGTTATTACAAACCTGTTTTAAAATACACTGGAATTTAAAAGGTTTTTTTGGTACGACTATCAAATACTTAGAAAAGTTTTTACAGTTATTTTTTGTGAAGATTTTCTTATTATCTGGTTTGGTAAAATAGCTCTGTATTCTTTCAGAAGATCTATCATGCATGTCTCAAAATACATTGTTTATGTTTCATCAACCATAACTTTTATTTTACGGTATTGTAATGACATTTTTGCCTGCTTCATTGAAATATGTTTACAATTTTTTAGAAGGAAAAAGTGTGTGGAAATTTGACATTGCAACATCACATGCTAGAACCAGTCCAACGCATTCCACGCTACGAGATGCTTCTAAAGGACTACCTAAGGAAATTGCCTCAGGATTCCCTAGACTGGAAAGATGCTGAAAGTAAATATCTTCAGGCCATTAAAGGAGCTATAATAAGATATTAGTAAGAGGATACTGTAAATTCAAGCTATTTTCAGGAAAGATCAAGTGAAGACTTACCCATGAAAAGAATGATAGAATTTCTTCAGTGGAATCATAGCATTCCTTGAAAAAAAAATCTGTTTGAATTGAAGTTAATTTTAAAGCCATAAAGCCTTTAGTATTCTCCTGGAGCACAGAAGTTTTACTTTGGTTTTGGAATAGCGCACAGGTTTTGATTTGTTTGCTTTGCAGATGATCAGGGCTTGTGGTGGCTTTTTAATTTATTTTTGTTGGCATTTTGGTTTGCTTTATGCCCATTTGGAATGTTTGACTGCTATTTGTAAAAAAGTGAAGTTAGGCTCATTGTATTTTTAAGCTTCTGCAGGGAAAAAGCACAGCCCACTTTTAAATTTCTTCCTCTCTGTATTTACACGAGAACAGTTCAAGGTATTTGCATGAAGTGTTCAAATTCACTTGCCAGATAATTCTTTTAAATATTTCATTTTTAGTACCATTACAGTAAACTCTTGTAAGATGAGTTGTTGCAACTGAAAAAATATAGTTTGACTTTCTGAACTACTTTGAGAAAAAGGAGGGAGAGAACCATGACTGTTCTTATCACAGAAAAATGTGATTCTAAGTACTGAATACCGTAAACTGCAATAATTCTCTTCTTCTTTCCATATTATTGTTTCTATTTGGTACCTGACTTGTTTATGCCTTCCACTTTACCTTGTTTTCTTTTTATTGCTAACTGAAGAAATTTATTGTACTTTGTAATTGACATAAAAACACCAAACATTTTTGTAGAATTACCACAGTGCCCTCCCTTCCTCCCCCCTGCCCCGTGTAGTACATAAATAAGTAAAAGTACAGCTTTTTGGTTTTACTTATTTTCTTTTTCTTCTGTCTAGAATCCCTGGAAATTATATCCACTGCAGCAAGTCACTCAAATAGTGCAATAAGAAAGATGGTAAATGATCCTTGCTTTCCTGATCACTTTTCAATATATTATATTTCAATATTTGGTCAAGCTAGGAGAGTGAATTGCAAATCTTCCCTAAAATGGCAAGAATTGGTTTCTTGGGTCAGAGTGATTATTCCTGCTTAATGTATTTATACAGCTCCTGGAAATGATAGACAAAATCTGTCATTGCATCAAATTCTTTCAAGTGGAAAATGGGACGTACTTAGTTCTTCTCCTGGCTCAAATCACTGATACTGCACTGAACTCTTAACCATGTTTCATCTGTTTCTGTGAGTGCAGGACAATGTTTGTAGAGAGCAGTTACTGTTTCTCTGCCTGATTGGGCTGGGATGACAGGATCTTAATTGAAATGTGAGATGTTTTGGGCAAGAAATAATGCAGACTGTATAAACAACTGCATTTTAGAAATTACCAAGGATTTCAAAAAGTACTTTTAGCTTTATGAACTAAATTAATCAGTCAGACCACACATTCTGGGTTTTCCAAAGCTTAACAGTCTCCAGATTTATGCCAGCTCCCATCATTTAATTTAAACTGCATCAAGACCTGTGCTTTCAATTAATAAGTTTTATAACTGTATTTTCACCATAAAGGAGAATCTGAAGAAGTTGTTGGAGATCTATGAGATGCTGGGAGAAGAGGAAGACATTGTGAACCCTTCAAATGAGCTGATCAAAGAAGGGCAGATCCTTAAACTGGCTGCTCGCAACACATCTGCCCAAGAGCGCTACCTTTTCCTGGTGAGTATGGTGGCTGCTGCTGCTGCTGCTGAGAACTTTGAAACCCTCATGAAACTGAAATGTAGAAGCTTAGGATCTTTGCCCTGATGGATTGTGTGTTGAGGTCCCAGTAGGTAAGTCTCGTGGTTCTGTGGGAGCTTTATATTGTGGCAGATCATCCTCTCTGGAGAGCTGGAGTTTGAAAAGTACAGCCATGCTCCCTTACAACTCCCATGGAGGAGGTCTGGTGGAGTTTGTTGCTTCCCATGCAGTGAGAATTGCTGGTATATTTTTGCTCAGGGGTCTCTGGCATGGCCCCTCTTCTGGTTAATAAAGGATGTTGAGGCACAGCTTCTCCTTATCTGTGCTTCAAGCAAAAGGAGAAATCATAGAATACAAAGACTTCAGCTGGGGCCAGACAGCTGACTTAAATGATGTTCCCTTCATATGAGAGGTGACAAGCTCAAATATGCTGTGTCTGTGATACAGACTAGGCAATAGTCTAGTCAGGATTTCCATGAAATAGGATTCAACTGAAGTGAGTTTTTCTTTTTAAAAATTAATTTTGAGAAAAATGAGAGGGGAAAAAAGTGAGAAAATTAAACACTTTATATTTGATTTAATAACTGTGCTTCTAGGCTGTAGCTTTAGGCATTTTAACAGTATTTAAAGTTCTACTTTAATAAAGGAATATATCTTTGTCCTGCTTTCTGTACTATTTTTTCCCCCTGTGATATGGAGGGTTTCAGGGAATAAAAACTTTAAGAAATGTTCTTTTGTCTTGGAGAAAAGACAAATAATGTCTTCAAATAACATTAGTTACAACTTGTACCAAACAAAATTATTTTGGTACAGGATAAATATAAATGTATACACTGAAGGGAAAAGTCCTGATTCTACAGTTTACAGTAGGCTTTGCAGAATTGGGGCATAAGAACAGGTTTGGTTAGAAAAGCTTTACATTGGCATAGAATATCTGGTCAGAGCATAATTTGATAATAAATACGACTAATACTGCTGCATATGCAGAACAATTCTTCTTACATTCACTGAAGCTGTCCTTGAATCTCATTCCTAAAGAAATAAGAAAGAGAAGTTGGCTTGCATTAGAGCTTTGGTCTTCTCACGTGCCAGCTGATCAGGAAAGAACCTGCTTTCTCACCCACCAAGTCTAGCTTTGTGATATTGTCCAGCTCTCAGAGGACAAACTGTGGTTTTATCTGTGTTTTTCTTAGTGCAAAACCACGTGTTTATTTTTTCCCCCAGTTTAACAATATGTTGCTCTACTGCGTCCCCAAATTCAGCCTGGTAGGATCCAAGTTCTCAGTTCGAACCAGAGTTGGCATAGATGGCATGAAGATTATAGAAACCCATAATGAAGAATATCCACACACTTTCCAAGTGTCTGGAAAAGAGAGGACACTGGAGTTGCAGGCCAGGTAAGCAGTGTTTTTAGCCAGTTCCTTGAGATCAAATACATACACACAGAAGAGTGGATTAAAAGATTTGAAGAACGAGGCAGCGGATTTCATCTTAATATTGGTGTTTTGAAAATAGCCTAGGCTGCCAAAAAATCATGAATTGTCAGTCCAAGAATCTCGGGTGAATAGCACATTGGCTAACTTTGCAGAAATGCCAAAGATAGCTGTGAATGGGCTGGCTGGGAATTTGGGAGCAGTGCCAAGGCTCCTGACTGAGGTGTTTTAGGACACTGGGTGTGTTACTCACTGATGCCTCTGGGATCTGAGCTGCCTTGGTACCAACGAGTCTGTTCACCTCAGAGCAGGTCTAGCAAACAGAGTTCTCCCTCCCAGTGGGTTTACCTCCACAGAACAGAGTTTTCAGCAGCAGTAGTTGAGCGTCTGCTTTCCTCTGTTCCTCAGGCCCATTTCCCATCTACTTGTTTTCTTCCAGTCCCAAATATTAACTTCCTCCTGGAAGGCAAGCTCTCCTCTTAGTTCTTGAGTCCTTTCCCTCCAGGTGCACTCTTCTGACTGGCACATTTTCTGCTCTCCAGTTTATTAGTCCTTGTATCCTCCTTTTGCTGAGTTACCTTCCCCTCACCTTTTTGCATTGCCTAAATTGCCCCTGTCTAGACTCAAATAAAGTGAGGTGCTCCTCCCCTCCTTTTGGGCCTGCTTAAAAATCCTATTCTTAGCAGTCAGGGTTTCATTGCAGAGAGGCAAGGATTAAATAAGCAGGAAAATGTCCATGATGGGTATAGTTCTGTGTTGGCACCATGTATTTGGGGACAAACCATAGCTTGCTAGCCAATGAACTTGCAAGCTACTTTCCTTTATGGAAAACCTGTAATATTTAATGAGAGTTACAGCAGAGAATGTGCAAAGATTATAGTGTATAGGCATTTACCTATGCTTTCATTCAATTTCAAATTAAATATATACTTTGAAAAATGACGTAAAAAAACGCTTTCCACTAAGATGTGCAAGATTTCTGGGACAGATTTTTAGCCATCAGTCATATCTGCTCTAAATTACTGTCTGATATCTTGCTAAATATTTTGTAAATTGTTATGCCATACACCTATTTCAATGGTGAAAGATGGCATCTTGCTATACCATTTCTGAAGCATGTTTTCATTGGAAGAAAATTGATACAGCAAAGTAAGTTTATTTTGTTAGCTTTTCTACGTTACCTATAGGAAAATGTTTATTGCATTAGTTTATTTTTTTTTTTAAGTTGGACAGTTAACAATTAGTATTGTTTAAATTCTTGAGAATTACTGAAGAGTTACTTGGCTTTTGCAAGAAGTTGTTGATAGTGGGGTAATGTCTCCTAAACTAGTCTCAAACTAATGTGTCAAATATTTCTTTTAGTTCTGAACAGGATAAAGAAGAATGGATAAAGGTAAATTCATCTACATTCTTTATTTTCTTAAATTTTGTCACTGAAGCAATCAGAAAAGTAATATTCATGTTTTCTGTCTCTACCTTCTCTCTGCTGATCAGTAGCTGGTCAGAATGCAGGGTCTGTTTTAAATTTTACCATGTCTGAGGAATTTCTCTGCTGTTTCCTTAGGCACTTCAGAGTACTATTGAAGCTTTTCAGCAGAGGAATGAAACTTTCAGAAATGCTATTGCTAAAGAATATGAAGACATGCCTGTTGAAGTCTCTGTAAGCTGCTCTTATTCCTTTGTAACCTTCTTAATACCCATTGTGTTCTTCAATAAGTGGAAAAAGTTTGGCAGAAACTTTGTTTTCAAGCTCATCATTGTTAAAGCAGAGTAATCACAAAGCAGTCATCTTGTTGGTAATTGTTTTTCTTCAAAATGCCAAATTTTGTAAACAAGCCTCTTCCTTTCTTGGAGCACATAACAGCACCCTTTCAATGATGCATCATGATTTTTGACTGGGTTCTTTGTTATTTCTTTTATAGATTTCAAAAAACATCTTGAGCTATGTTTTGTAATTTCCTTTCCAGAGGACGAGAATAACTATTTTCCCTATTTCAAGTTTTTTACTAGCTTTTTTAATTCTTTTCTCCTCCTCCTGGCCCTCCTTTAGAATGCTGAGCTTGGGAAGAGAGCACCGAGGTGGATCCGGGACAACGAGGTCACCATGTGCATGAAATGCAAGGAGCCCTTCAACGCGCTGACGAGGAGGAGGCACCACTGCCGAGCGTGCGGACACGTGAGTGCACACCCCCCTGCTGCAGCTGCTCAGCAGGCCTGCCAGGGTCCCCAGGCACCTGCCTGGCTTCTCATGGCTCCTTATTGTCATCCTGGAATCTCAGCATGCCTTGGGTTGGAAGGTGTCATGAGTCTGTCGCGGTGCGCGCCAAGTCCCGGCTGGGTGATAGCAGGGGCGCGACAGATTCCCCCTTTGGAGCTCTGCAGAATCCCAGCTGCCAGTGGAGGTTCAGAGCAGAAACAAAAGGCTGCAGCACGGTCCTGGGGTGGAACTGGGGTAACTTTATTCGATGGTAAAACTCCCGGGGTCCCAGGACCCCAAACTGGGGGCAGACAAAAGCTTATAAACAAGGGGAGGTCTCAAGGGAAGATACAATCTTTAGCTAATAGGGAGAACTGGGGGTGGAACACAAGGCAGGGAATACCATGTGTAAACCAGTGAAGGATTTCAAGGGAGGAGAACAGCTTAAGTAAACTAATGGGGTTTTGAAGGATCCAAAACTGACAGGGAAGTTTTTAAAGGGAAGGGCAAGTTCAGGGAGGGATTGATATTTAATGGCAGGAGGAGTGAGGAAGGTTCTGGGGAAAGGGGTAGGGACAGGAGGGGTTACCAACTGGGAAGGGGAGGGTTTAAAACTTGGCAGGGAGTAGCTAGGTAACAAACAAAAAAACCTTAACTAAACTGAATAACAGGGGGAGGACAATACAAAACCAGTGCAAAACCACTAATCTAACAGTGAACATGCCAAATAAAGAAAACACACTACAACAGGAAGGGACTTTAAACATCACCCAGTCCCTGTGGTCACCAATTGTTGTGGTGTTGTGGGGGTCCCCAGGACGAGGTGAGAGATGAGAATTGACTCCAAGTTCTCAGGAGGCTGATTTATTATATTATGATATAATATTATATGATATTATATGAAAATGTTATATTAAAACTATACTAAAGAAAGAGAAAGGAGACATCAGAAGGCTAGACAAGAATGAATAATAAAAACTCCTGACTGACCAGAGTCCTGACACAGCTGGACTGGGATTGGTCATTAAGTCAAAAGAATTCACATTCTGGGTAAACAATTCTCCAAATAACATTCCAAAGCAGCAAAACATGGAGAAGCTGAGGCTTCCCACTTGCCAGGAGAAGAAATCCTGACAAATGGATTTTTCATAAAATATCACAGTGACAAGTCCCAACCCCACTGCTGTGGGCAGGGATGCCTTCCAGCAGACCAGGCTGCTCAGAGTTGCATCCAGCCTGGCCTTGAACCCCTCCAGGGATGGAGCATCCATCCACTGCTTCCCTGGGCAGCCTGTGCCAGTGCTGTGGAGTCTGCTGCTGCACATGTAGCTGAAAGAAGCAGCTCTGCACACCACCAAGGACCCGCTGCCAGCTTTAGTCATTAGAAGCACGTACACATGTGTATAATGTCCCAAGGCCCTGCACACAGTATATTGTTAATTTTGAAAGATCTCCACGAATATGAAGAGTTTCAAGACCATATTAAGATGGCATAATCCAGCATTATTTCAGTACATTGTTAGTTTTCAGAGACCTCTACTAACATGAATAATTTCAAGACCATATTAAGATGGCATAATCCAGCATTATTTCAGGCAGCACTGGCTGGCTCCACCAGAAGACCATAAAACCCTGCAGTTTTTCCTTAGGTTAACTTGGAGCTGCTCCCAGCTGGGTTCAGTGTAGAAGTGTGAACATGTGCAAAGCATCAGGGAAGGAGGGAATGTGAGGGTGGGGAGAGAGTATTGCTGCTGCTTTCGGTGTGGGATGCTACAGTAACATATCCAGCTTGAAAGCAACCATCAGGCAATGGCAGTATGACTTGTGAGTTTTCAGAAGTTAACAAAAGAACAACAAACGTACTGTGCTTTCTTCTCTTGCCACCTAGCAGCTCTGCCTGTCTCCACCAGATGGTAGTACAAGCTCAGGATTAATATTTGTGCTACAGGGTGTCTTGTCTGATTCCTTTCTAATCAGTTTTTCAGTGGTATGAGGGTTTGCTGCATTAATAACCCTGCTTTTGTGCTTTGCAGGACACTAGAGACTTTTTCAGAAGCTCTAAATAATTTGTTTTACAGTTGTCGTAGAGGGTTTTTCCCCCAGATTTTTTGTCTTAAAATTCTGTTAATGTTAAAAGCACACCCTCCCTTTTTATTTTCCTTTTTGTTTAGATTCCTAACTATTTCCCTCTATTATAGTTCTATCACATCTCCTTGTGCTTTAATTTCAAAAGACTTTTTTCATGGGAGTTAATTTGGGCTAGCAGTGATGGCTCTCCAGAAGTGACTAATTTGGAAGACTTAACTAGGATTGTCTAGAGCTACAAGATGAAGTTGGTGATCTAGATTAGCACTGCAAAGCCTTGGTCCACAGTAAAGTTTTGTTCAGATGTGTTAATGGTTCAAGTCCATTTATCTACCTTTCTTTCTTGAAATACCTTCACTCATATTTTTTATTCAGGGCATCCTTTTTTCACATGAAAGAAAAATTCTGTGGAAAAACACTTCTAATGAAACAACCTTGATATCTCTTTTGCATTTCACTTACATATATACTGAAAAGGAAAATCAGGAAAAATCAGTGGACATTGACTTATTTATTCTGTGTATTTATGAATTTATTTTAAAATTGTAAATTTTATATGTATAGGTGTATATATACATTTAAACATGCTAATACTTCTTAGCAAGTTAAAAAAGTATCCATTTCTGATTTTATCTGACTTTTATCATTAAAAGGTCATCTCAATTGCAGGTTTTTTTTAATCTCATAACCTCATTCTGGTTTCATAGAAAACCAGGTGGTAAATGTACCTTTTCAGATTGGCATATAAAGAAACTGCCAGCATGGCTTGGGCTATATTCTGATTCAACACCTAACTTGAAACTACAGATATAATTAAAAGCTGAATGTGATTTTATGCAAAGTACAAAATTTCCACCAGGTAAATAGGAAGAAGCAGTTCTAGTTAAGAGGTAGTGGCACAAATTTGGGAAATCATTAATTTTAAATAAGTTATTGCTGACATATTATAAAGACATCTTTCTTGTTCTGTATAATTAACAATATACTACAAAAAACTTAATATTAATTTTTATTTGTATTTTAATAAACTTCTATAAATACTTAAATATTATATGTTTTTTCTTTTCTAAGGTGGTTTGCTGGAAATGTTCTGATTACAAAGCACATCTCGAATATGATGGCAATAAATTGAACAAAGTCTGTAAGGATTGCTATCATGTTATAATTGGTTGTACAGACAGTGAAGAAAAGAAGAGGAAGGGCATCTTGGAGGTATGTCATTCAAAAATACTGTGTATGTGTACCTGCAATCCTTTTGGTTCATCAGTAGGTGAAAAATGGTTGCATTCTTGCAGAGTTTACTTTCTCTTTGAGAAATAAAAAGTATGTGGATCAATTTCATATCATTCCATAGATTTTGGTTTCCAGTACTCACCTTTGCAAAATTGCTTTGTTTCTTGCAACTTTACATTTTTTAAGGGAATTATAAACCTTAGAACTTGTTTATTTCTTTCATTTACATCAGGTCCTATGACAAAATATAACCTTCCCTTATACATTTTCAGTTTTCTTCTTCTGCACTTAAGCTTTCATCACCTCAAACCCCATTGCCACCAGTTGGTTTTTAAAAATATATACCCAGACTGAAAGAACCTGGGGATGGAGACAAGGAGAATGGGGGGGGAGAGTTTTGCTCTTCCTTTGGAGTCTGAGTAGTAAGATACTGTTTTGATCAGTGTATAAAATGGCCTTTAAGTTGTCAGGTTGTCCTCGGCTCTGGGCATCTGAAAAGCCAAGGTCAATGGAAATTTTAACACATAATCATTTTCTGTTCTTTCTTATCATCTCAAGTTCACTATCTAATTTGAATAGCATTTTACTCTGTCTACAGATTTTAAGCAATTAATCTAATCTTTTCTCTAGGATTAGTGCTTGAATGCTTATGTTATTCTTAAAAATGTGTTTGAAGTTGATTCTGTCGTAATATTTTGACTGCCAGAGTAGATAAGTTGTCATGTGGGATAGTTAGTGGCACTATGGTGCCTAACATGGTGCTGTTTTGGAAATCAGACATTGTTGTAGATGCTCAGATACAGAGAAAGGCTGGCTGTGGTGGCAAAATGAAAATTGGACTGATACAGGAGTCTATAATCCAAAGTTACTGATGAAAAAAGGAACAGGTTGCACATGCTAAGGGAATGTGTGTTGTGATTGCATATGTTTAATATATATATTCTCCATAAATCCAGTCCTTCATGATCTTTCTTGGGTATTTCCTGAAGCCTGTTTGCAGATACTATCCAAGAGCTGATGTGAATGGCAATATATTTCCTGCTTTTCTGTTCATTCTGTTTTTAGTCTTTATTGAGGGAAAGTTTAGTTTCCTTTTTACGCTTTCTACTGTCTTCTAGATTGAATCTGCAGAAGTCTCTGGCAACAGTGTAATATGTAGCTTTCTTCAGTACATGGAGAAATCCAAGCCCTGGCAGAAGGCATGGTGTGTCATACCCAAACAGGAGGCTCTTGTGCTCTACATGTATGGTGCTCCACAGGTATGTACAGGGAAAATGGCAAAGATTTTGGATGATTGTTGTCACTGGTATTTGAGGAAGAGACAGCAAATAGCTTGGAAATGGAGGAAAGATCCAAGTTTTTTCGCCAAACTGTACAGCAAATGAGAAGTAATGGGTAGATTAGTTGTCTGTTTTTAATAAAGAACTTTTTCTTCTTAGGATGTGAAAGCTCTGGCTACAATTCCCCTTCTGGGCTACATAGTGGATGACGCTCCAAAAAGTGCTGACCTCCCTCACAGCTTCAAACTGACCCAGTCCAAGTCTGTGCACAGCTTTGCTGCAGACAATGAGGAACTGAAGCAGAAGTGGCTAAAAGTTATCCATTTAGCTGTCAAAGGTGAGACACCAGAATGTCAAAATGAACTGCAAGTGAATTTAGAAGAGCAGCCTGAATCTTCTAAAAGATCTGAATGCTGAAGCACAGGAACACATGGCATTTTTAAAAAATTTTAGTTGAATTTGTGGTTAACCTTTGTGTTAACCTTTCTTTGCTCAATCAAGGAAAAAAAAAAAAAAAAGGAAAAAAAAAAGAAAAAGAAACTTCTTACTACCATACACATCTTGGCACTTTATGTTTGGGAAAGAATTCTGGTCTTTTTAGGGATCTTTTTCTTATATTTATGTTCTGTCAATAAAAGTGATGTACAGGTCCATTTCAGAGACTTTTAAAGAAAATGTGAATGTTATTAAAAATTCTTACTAACTTTACTGTACTACTTGTTCGTTCTAATGCAATTTTTTTTAAATCCAGTTGCTCTTCAGTTAACATTTGCTACTTTCATTAAGAATGCAAATATTTGAAGCTTCCTACTTACATGTTAGGACTTGCAACAGGATAAAAGATATACCTCCACATTGCCAAAATAGATCTGTACTTAAATATGCAGGGACAGTTTGGTTCAATGTATGTAGTTCATAGATTGATTTCCACAGTTCTGTACATATGTTGTATTCACTTGTATCTTTTTAATTAAAGTAATGCAAATTGCTTTCACAGGTATATTGGCTTTTAAGGTTTCAATTTATCAAGGAAACAATCTAATGATTTTCAATGTAGAAATAAATACCTAAAATATAAGAAAACTATATATAATATATGTACAGTATTAAAAATGTACAATACTTGATTATTGCTTTGATTTCATGATACTGGGTTCTTATTAGTGAATAATTTATTTTTAAAAAAGCATGTTTTCTATTTGAAATTAAACACAGTCCTAAACTGAAAAATACTGTTCAGTGATTTGTTTTAATAGCTGACACTTAATGATCTTGATATTTTTATGCATCGAAAAATTAGCAGTAATGTAAGTGGCATGCAATGGAAAAATGAGTTCCAGTTGTGTTTAAACAAGTAGTCGCTTTTCTTCAGTGTCCTATCACTGTTAGCTTTTAAGAGTGCAGTAGTTTGTTGCTCAATGCAGTATGTGGTTTGAGAAAAGCAACAGATTCTAGTAACCTTCTGGGAATGTGTATTTTTGATATTATGGTCATTGGAGCAAAAGAACAATTTAAACTTAAGTTTTTTTAATTTTTGTAGATGATTAGGTATTGTAATGCTTATTTATGACAACAATCTTCAAGGATTCTTGTTTTAAAGTGGAGCCTTGTTTATAAAAATTTCGTATGAAATCTGAGCTGGCAAATCTGAAATTTTATGAGCTAACATTATTTGTTTTCTGTTCCTGGGTATAAGGATTCTCTAGGTTTAGAATATTAAGTTCCTTATGAACTTCCATTCCTATTAGAGTTTTTATACATAGAGACAAATGACTTCCATAAAATTTTTACTGTAATATTCTTGAGTGAAATATGGCAAACTCAGAGGTAGTGATTGACCATCAATTAAAATCATTGCTGTCTTTCCTTTTGGAAGCCCTTTAAGGAAGGAAAATACGTAACTTCTATAATCAGCTTGTCATATGAACATTCAGAAGTCTTACTTCTCAGTAAATCTGCAGTCTGTATTTTAAATCATGTCAAGCTGAAGAGCTCAGGTTCAATTTTGCTAGTAATATAACAGATTTAAATTGTTGGGTTTTTATAACGAGTTTGCCAAGCAAACTATCCACTGAAGTCCTACTCCTGCTTTACTCTTTCTGCAACATTATAGGGAAAAAAAAAACCCAACTCATTTTGCATTTAGCAAGGGATTCATATCTGTTTGTAGCGTCAAGCACACATGAGCATGCAGTGTCATCATTCCTTCATAAGAATGTCATGTAAGTTAATGTCAGTGGGATGGATTTTGCTCTCACCTGCACAGATCCAGGATCTACCATATCCTTTAGATTCCACAGCTTTACACCAGTGTTAATAATGATCAGGACATGGTATGATACTAACTCTCCAGCTGACTTGGTGCATGTCCATTCTGAATTCTCTTCCTTGGGTGCTCCCTGGGTCCACATTGCTCTGGATATAACCCTAGTATTGCTTTTATCTGATGTGCAAGCTCTTGTGTAACTGTCTTTGAGATTTTAAGTTACTTCCACTGGCAGCTGTGTTTACCTTTAGCAATGGGCAGCTCAAGCCTGGTTTGATTCATGTTGGTGAATACCATCAGATTTTTGCCAAGGTAATATAAGATCTCCCTAGATAATATATGTAATCTTACATATACCTTGGCAAGGGATGGGGGAACATTCAGGTAAGCAAGCAGAACTCTTTGTGGCTATCTTTCCTTCATGGCCATCTCCCAGGAGTGGGTATCTTCTACAAGTGCCTCAAGTGCAATTGTGGGACATGGAGAGTTGTCTTCCCACATCCCAGTGTATAAAAACAGTTTCCCATGGTCAAGGTGTGGAGTGTAAAGGAAGAAGTTGCTTTAAAGGAGTTCTCAGATAGGAAGGACTGAGCTACAGTGAAAATATGATGATGTGACTGTAGAGTCAATTAGGTTGGAAAAGCCCTCTAAGATCACCGAGCCAACCATTGCCCAGCACTGCCAAGTCCACCACTAAACCATGTCCCTAAGTGCCCCTCCCAGCTCCCTCAGCCACCTCCCACAGGATTTGTGCTCTAGACCCTTCACCAGCTCTGTTGCCTTTCTCTGGGCCCACTGCAGCACTTCCATGTCCTTCTTATCCTCTCTTTCATGTCCCAGAACTGGACATAGCATTTGAGGCACAGCCTTGCCCGTGCCAAGTACAGGGGACAACCACTGCCCTGGTCCTGCTGGCCACACTGTTGGTAGCACAGGCCAGGACACCCTTGGCCTTCTTGCCCACGTGGGCACACTGCTGGCTCTTACTCAGCTGCTGTCAAACCAGCACTCCCAGGTCCTTTTCCGCCAGGCAGCTTTCCAGCCTTTCTTCCCCAAGCCTCTAGTGCTGCGGGGGTGGTTGTGACCCAGGTGCAGGACCTGGCACTGGGCCTTGTTGAACCTCTTGGAGCTGGCTTGTGCCATTGATCCAGCGTGTCTGGATCTCACTGCAGAGCCTTCCTGCCCTCCAGCAGGTCAGCATCCTAGGCAGCTTGGTGCTCTGTAGTACATTCTGTTTCCTCCTGCAAATCTCTTTCTAAGCCAGGCAGGAAGCCCCATTCCAGTGAAGTGATTAGAAGTAGCAGTTGCTATGCTGCCTTATTGTTATAGTGGTACTGAGCAGTTGGAGCTACTTGAATGGCAGCATCTCCCAGATGAAGCCCAGCATTTGGGCACAAGCAGTTTGAAACGGGAGTTGTTTGTTTGGATGTTAGCCTCACGTTTGCTCTCAGCCATTAAATTTTATACAGCAGAGGATATTTATTTACCCTAGTGAAACCCATTTCATGTTCTCATAATCAATTGGTCAGAATTGTTCTCTTCTGAGTCAGAATGCCTTGGCACTCAAATACATGGTTCTGTGTGTATTTTGTGGGAAAAGTATGTATTACCAATATTAAAGGACATCAGAAAGTGGAGAAATTCTAAAGTTAACCACCCTGCTGTCTTCATTCTCCACAGACAAACCCTCCTAACAACAGCATCCCAAACTTTTGCTTTAAATTGTAAATTATGACTGAAAAGGAGCAAATATAAAGTTGTAGCTGCTGTGGCTTAAGAATTATGACGAAAGCAGTGAAATCAAAACCATCATTCTAACAAGGTAGAAGCTGTTCCCATTTGAAATAAATTCTTAAATTCTTCAAGGAAAAGAAAAAAGGCATTACATTTGGGAGCATAAAGCTCTGTGTGTAAGGAATAAACTGTAACTAAGCATTCATTCATAATACATGAATGCATGTGAATGGCTCTGCTGAATTATTTAAGTTTTGGGACTCTTGTGTTCAAGTAATGCTTGTTTCTCACTTTAAAAGTGATCACTCTTCTGTGCGTTTTAAAGCAGATCAAAAGTTATTTTAGTGGTTTTATCTGTGTTCAACCAGAACAAGACTTAAATTTATCATTCATATTTTTGAATCATAGCAATATATTTTTTGAAATTACTTATTTTTTCCCCCTACCATGGGAAAACAGTGTATCATGATATCTGCATGTCTGCACCGTTCCTCCAGACCCTCTAAAAATTCTTTTTTGGTATCAGGTACTCCTGCTTGATTGAAGAGCTGCTATAAAATCTGTATTATGTAGTATTTTCAAATCCCTTTATGCCAAGTAGTTCTGTTTATTTCTAAGTGTATTTAACTTATATGTGCAAAACAGATATTGAGAGTACAAAACATTCTCTATTTGGAATAGAATATTAAACCACTTTAATTGCATGTATATATAGTAGCACCTTTTTATGCAAAACCATCTCAAAGTGCTTTATAAATCTCCTCAAAGATTATAACTCTTTTTCATAGAAAAGAAGATTTTTATTGCTCATGTTTTTAAGTTATGGATGAAGGCAAGGCACTGATTAAATATTGAGTAAATACACTACCACCTAAGTAAAATTTAGGTGAGATTATAAAAGTATGCTCCACAGATGTCCAAGTGGAGTCAGAAGGAAAAAGAATATGTGTATTAAAACAAGTGGGAAAGATGTGGAAACACTTGACAGGTTGTTTGGGTTCCTCACCACATAGCTAGTGTAAAAAATCATCAGCTTTCCATTTCAAGGAAAGATTTAATGAAATTAAGAGAGGGTAGTTGTTTCTTATACTGAAGGAAAGACTGTCTGGAAAGAAATAAACATTCCATGTAGAAAAATAATCCTAAGCAATAACGAAAGGCCTTTCTCCATATAGCTGGTATAAACTAGCATGGGCCTGCTGGAGCCTATTATACCTTCAGTGATTGAAATTCACATAGAATCTGCCTTACATTGCATAAGGACACTTGTGGAAGAAGAAACTTCCACCAGTTAGGGAGCTGCTGAGATACCAGGTCTCACCTGGACTCACAGAGCTCAGGTGAACTTCAGATGGAGGTAATGGATGTAGGGGTGAATGTAAACAACTGGAAATATATATCCAAAGTAAATGACTGGAGAGAAGGAATTTTGTGGCAGAACTGACTACCGTTAAGGTAAATCCATTGGTGAAATGGGCATCATTCTTTGTCTCTGTGGTGTGCTGTTATTTGAAATCTGAAATTAAATACCTGGGGTTAATGCTTTTTGCTCTAGTCCGTGGCCCTGTTGGTGTGAGGAATTTATCCAGCTGGTTCTGACCCATGGGACTGTAGTATGTTCCTCAGATAGGAGTTTTAATCTGCTAGTCAGATTGTTTCCTAAATCCTTTTCCTTTAACAGATGCTAACATTAATTTAATGATTACATATGTGTGTGTATATACACATATGCATATGTATGTGTGTATATGTATATATGTGTATTTATGTATTTGAGACTATTATTCAGATGACTTGTTTTCAAGCAGTATTTTACAATCAAAAAAATTACACTGTGCTGCATTCAAAATAGAATGTATAATGATTGTGTTGAGTATGCTTTCCAGAAAAAGACGGAGGTAGATCTGCTACTGTGGCATGTTTACTATTTCAGCCTATAAAAACAAACACAGAAGCCCTCACAAACATGCTAATTCCAGTGAGGCATTTCAATCACCTTCCTTTGAAACCTTGTGATTAAATTTCTTCCCAGAATAAACTATGGCATTTTGTTTCACCCCTTCCTCTTCCTAGCACAAGTGAATGTAGAAAGTGTTTTATTCTCAAAATCCTCAAGCAGATTTCTTTGAATAAAACATGTTTTCAGCCACTGCATAACACCAACCTACTTCTGTTTATAGTTCATCCTCATAGATTCATTAAGTTTTTATGGTGGAAACATTCAGAAAAGAGGGAACTATATCAAAGCATTTTTGCATCTATGTGCCCTGGTATTTTTGAGCCAAATTTGTTGCATGTAGAGAACAGTTTGCAATAGAAATATTTTTTTTTTCTATCATTGTTTTTTCTATTCTGCAGCTGTTAAGGCAGATTAATACAGTAATTTTAGTGTGAGCTGTATCAGCTGTAATGTTTGACATCAGAATTACAGGTTATACATGTTCATTTCCCTTTATTATGGAAGCATTTCTGATTTTAATTGCAAAAAGACTTTCTAAAAAAATAATAATTGGAAGAATTGTAAACTTGTTTTGGTTTTGCAGTTAAGTGAATAATATTAAAAAGGTGAAATCAAATGCCATTGTAAGTTGTGCAAATGTAAGTCGTCATTTTTATGGTTAAGAAATATATGAATGTAAAAATGTTGAAGATATTGTACATATTTTTTGTAATATATGTATATTTGATCCTAAGGTGGGTGGAGAATTGTAAAAATTAAGCACTTTAATTCATGTTGAGTACTTAAAAAGAACAGAAATTTGTATCCTGTAAAATAAAAGCATCATTAAATGAGTATTGCTGGTTGACTTTTCTTTTTTTGTCCACCTACCCATTTTGCTGATTAAATCTTTAAGCTGTATTTCTTGTTGAGTGTGATGGTGAGGACCAGTTTTGGAACACTGGTATCTCATTTGCTGAAGTGCTGGTTACTCACAAGTACTGCTAAGTTGGTGAAAGATGTATTCTGAGTTTATAGAGGATGTATTTACTGCTGTGATATCCTAGGTGGGAAAGATATGCGACATCTGCACAGTTTGGTCCACATTTCTGTAATGAGAATGTGACCAGGATGTTCTATGAGTGCTTTGTGGATATCTGTACCACCATCTCCACAGAAAAGTGCAAAAATAAAGGAAATTCTTCAGCAGAGCCCCAGGTCTTTCTTAGTACTACTCAATACTAAACAATCAGCATGATCTCATGCACTGAACTAAAGTGGTGCTGCAAAGCAAAAAATGATCAGGTAATTAGCTGGATGTGCCCTTTAACAGTCCAAAACTGGTTGCAGTTGCCTCTGATTTCCATCATCTGCACACATTAAGCCTGTTTGATTGTGTCTGGTTTATTCTTGGTATTCTGCAGGTGGGCACAATGTTGCAGAAAACACAGAAACACAAAACAGGAAAAGTTACCGTAGTACTTGGTAGTTCCTGATTGGAAAGAATTGCATACAAGAATTTTTGTTTCATTTCTACATCTTCTTCTCTTTCCATCACCATAAACAAATTAGTATTTGAAATAAGCACTGATTAACCACAGAGACTAATGCTTCCCTTTCTGTTTATCTAACTTACTGATTTTTCTGATTTCTTTTTTGTACTGTACTCTGTTCCAAACCTCATTTTCCCCATTAAGCACGATGCAATGCCTTCCGCATGGAGACAAAAATAATAGCATTTACCCTAAAAATGTACTTTAATAAGAGAAAACAATTATAAAACTCAAACTACAGGAAATGGGGCACCACAGCTCCTACTTAATTCCTTTAAATCAGCAGAGTTAATAAGCACTGATATTTCTAAGTGGCAGCAAATTGTCCAGAGCCCATCAAGTTGGTGAGGAAGTGGTAGGTGTTGCCTCCTCTGGCTTTCCTGAAGAGCCTGACTAACACTGCCTCATTACCACAGAATTGTTCTTGGCATTGCATGAACTTCCTGACATGAGAGAAGTGGCAGACCAGCCTTTGGTAAACACAGTATTTGGGGCTGGTTTGCTCTAAATAAATTGCTCTGGAGGGTCCTGTGGTGTCTCTAATGGACAAGCAGAGGGATCCTTATGATTGTGATCATTTTGTTTGGGAGCTGCTCACCTCCTGCCTTCTTGGCCCTGTGCACCAGGCAGCCATGGCAATATTGATCCTCACCAGACCCAGTTCTTGTGTTTGTTCCTTGAGGAATACCACATCTGTGTTGTATGGTGCTGTTTCTGTCTCAAAAGCACAATACTCTGGTGTCATGAGCAGGATGTGCTGCTTGCCCCAGTCAGACTTGACATAGCCTCCAACCATCAGGATTTTACCAAGAAAATTCATTAATACTTTTTAACTCCCAAATTTTATGCATTTGTAGCATTAAAATAACACGTGGCTGAAGAAGTGGAGATTGTTGTGGGAGCAGAATCTGGGATTACTCTCTTTTCGCCTCTAGTAGCCTCCTGTTCTCTTCTGCCCCTTCCTACTCCTGTCTGGGAGCCAGACAGTCCCAGCACTCTTGCATGGAGAGTGTGGAAATGAACTTTCTCTTGGGTTCACTGGACACTGAACTTGTACCTCTGATCCTGTGAGCTTGTGTTTGGAAACAAGGCTGGAGGTTTGTGCTCTCTTTTGGACGTTTTAACATTGTATGCATGACTCACTTTTCCAAACTTTAGGTAAGGGGAAATTCCTGCTTTGGGGAAATGGGTTTTAGACTCTCACTGCTACTGAACAGGAAAGCCTTCTCTCAGTGTGAAATTAAATTAATGAGCCTGTGATGGAAGAAGACAGGATTTCATTGTAGTTCTCTTTCCATGTACAGCCTAGCATGGAGAACCACCTGTATTACCTCTTTTGTCTTGAATATTTCTTGCAAAGTAAATCCAAATATCACAGCCCAAGGTTCTGGGACACAGCATTTGCAAAAGGCCTGCCACCTTATCTATGTTGTATTTTGGAAGTTGATCTCAGACTAGCACTAAGTTGGTCCTTTGACCTGAATGCCCTTTAGCTGCTGAAGTGCATCCTGCAGTTGTGTTTCACGTGGAAAGACCGGCATCCCTCTGCCTCAAGATGAATCTGCAGTGCAAAGCAAAGCATGGCAGGCTTTGAGACATGAAGCTGCTATCATTACTCTTATAAGCAGGGTGGGATGTTGTAAATCCCACATGCTCAATTGTTACCTTGCCTACATAAAATTGTGCCAATCATAAGCAGCGTGCACAAGAACATGAGTATCACAGGAATAATAAATGCTCCTCTTGGCATACTATTTTACCTTAAAAAGACTACAGGAGATGGTCTTTAACTACTAGATCCAGAAGTAGAAGATAAAAGCTCAATTCCTCCTGAATACCAGCAAGTTTTGGTTGAGGTAAGGTTTGGTTGGGATAAGATTTTTACTTTTCTGTTTATGTTGCCTCAGTTGAATGCTAAGTGTGCATTTTGTTTAGCAATAAAAGTTACTCACTTGATAGCAGACAGGAGGTTATTGCTTTTATTCCCAAAACCTGGTTCCTTTAACATAAAGAGTCTTCACCTGAAAATTGAACTGCAAACATTGACATGGTGAAAATCTTTTACTGAAGCAACTGTTTCAGTATTGTGCTTGTTATTTCAAGGGACCACCCCAGTTGCAGCAAGGAGGGAGCGCACTGCTGTACAGGAATCCACAAGGATACAGATTTTACTTTCATCTCCAATCTAAGTTTTTATGTCTATTGGGCCCACGAGAAAAGCTGATGTCTTCCAAATACCAAAGTGCTTGGGCTTTGTTACTGATTTATGAGGTTTGACTGCTGTGCTTGCCTTGTGGCTCTTGATCTCTTGCTCTCCCCTCCCTTAACTTGAAACCTGCTTTCAGTTTCACAAGCAAGTTTTACCAGAAGTTGTCTGACACCCCAAATAGCCAGTGACTTTTCATAAATAGCTTCCTAGTGTTCAGATTAAGAAAATATAAGGAACTCTCCGTCTTTTAGTTCATATTGTCCAGCAAAGTTGCATCCCTGCCCCAGGATAAGTTTGTTTTGCCAGAGACTGGGTGTCAGCACAGGTAATGTGTTCCTCACACTCAGGAATTCCTATCAGCACTGTGATTTCTTATAGGCAGCCAAAGCATGTAGGAGATCTTGCTTTGCCAACTCAGCAGAATTCCTGAAATATGGATTTCAAACCTCTGACTTCTGTTGTTTTTGGGGAAAAAAAAATAAAAGAGCAAGATTTAGAATCTCTCAGCCTGGGAAATCTGTGTAGAGCAGCCAAACAAAGGGTCATTCTGTCAAGGGGTTTCAGGAATTTATTTATCTCATCTTCTAATGGTGTCTGGTGTAAGAAACTGTTACAGTTACATCTGTGACAAGGTTTCTCTGGAAAACACAGAAACACCATTCAATTTGACTTCACATAAAATCTGATCTCTGCCAGACCCATGTAATTGCTGTACTGCATGGTTCCAAAAGGTGACATTAGTAAGGAATAATTTATAGAAGTATTTTGCTAATGATGTTTTTGCAGCATAAAGCATTATGAATGTATGAAGCATGAATGCTACATTACATACTTGACATATTTCAGTAATAATTCTCTAGACAAAAGAGGATATCAGGAAAAATGCTTTGCTGAGGTGCTAGTTTGTGGTTTCCTCGTCTGGCAAAAATGAACTAAATGGCAAATGATTTGTCCATTACTGTCACTATGCCAATAAAAAAGACTCAGCTCTCTAAGAAAAATTGAAGCAAATGATGATGCAAAACTAAAAAGAAATCCATATAATGGAGAAGAAAGTCTGGAAATGTTCTCCTAATGCCAAATATAAAACCAAGGAGGCTTATATGGAAATTTGAAGACGACAAATACAAAACTCATATCAAATTGAATTTTTGCACTATATATAATTAGATAATGGAATTTACCACCAGAAGTTTTCATTGGACCCAAGAATTTAGTGTGATGGGACAAACCCCTATTATATGTTAAATAAAGCAATCTAGTTTGCAGTAACATGGAAGAAATATTGAACTGTCTACTTCAGATCCTACAGCGATATCAAAATAATTTACCATACAGTTTTGGAATGATCTTATTATTGCATTTTTATATTTTCCCCAGAGGGCTGATGCTGGAAGGTCTTAGATGAGGTCCTGAAGCAGATTGATATCAGGTCACATTTGGTATGGCAGTTCCTGTGTCCTCATGTCAATTGACTTAAATAACCAGTCTGACTACTATTTTCTTTATCAGATCTCTGAGTTTCTTGCTCAGTAAGTCAGCCATGGAAATTTAGAGTTAAAGCAACAGACGACCATTGCTTGTTAAAATATTTATTGCTTTGGCACAGTCCTCAGCAGGGCTGAGGTAACTGTTGGTGCAGGCCATGAAACTTCATAGCAGAGGTGTTTCTGGCTCTCACTTTTTAGCCAGAAATGTAAAATGTGTTAAACGTAGCATTCTGATGCTTCCTAGCTTTACATCTTCTTTAGTACTTTCTTTCTGCATTCCTTCCTTAATCCACTTCCTCCATCTTCACTGTGCTTCTCCATTGGTGCATCCAGCCCTTGACAGACCTTTCAACATCTCTGCTGGGCAAGCTAGCTTGTCTCAGCTTGGTTCAGCAACTGATATTTCCTCTGTGTGCTCCTTGAAATATTACACTGATAAAATTCTAAGAATAGCCATAGTGGGACAGGCCAATGGGCGAGCACACACTGCTCCTGCATGCTGCTCCCCCAGCTCCCAGACACTGCCAGCTCAGAAACAGCCCCAGCTGGAGCTGATCCCTACAGGGCTACTTTTATACATGCAATGCATTTCTCCTTCTTAAACTAATCCATGCAACATCTGAACCAACTTAAAGTTTTACTGTCTACAGCATCCTTTGCCAAGGGGCTCAAAAGGTCACCAAAGCACCTGTATGAGGCTACAGTGTTTTGTTCTGAGCTGGCTCTTATTTTCATTAGATGGTCCCAAAATCTCTGTACTGGAAAGGAGAGTAAAGAAACCTGATTCTCTTTCACCCACTCCAGGTTGCTAATGATTACACAGACCTCTGGTCCTTGCTACCTTGTGCCATTTTTTCATAGAGTGAGGGCTACTGGCTTTCTTATTTGGTCTTGATATAGAAGCTGTTCCACACCTTTCATCATCCTTGTTGTTCCTCTGTGACTCTCTTCCAGTTTTACACTCTTGCTGAGATGTCCCACTTCTGGTCTAAATTAAGACATAAACCAGGTTTCACCTTCTCCATTTCACAGGGTGTCCATGAGGTCATATGGCAAAATAAAAGTGGTAGGAGAAAAGTGATTTGCATGGAGAAATAAGCTGGTGTTATCCACTTCATTATGAGCCAGCAGCTTCTTGTCCTGTGCAAATGGGATGCTTTTTTACTTTTCTTTCCTTTCTTCTTTTCTTTTCACTTCCTTTCCTTCCTTCATTTCCTTCCAGAGACTCAAGGAAGGAGAGGAGATCAGCCTTGACAGGGAACAGCTAATCTTTTAAAAATATTATTTGCTGTGTCAGAGAAACACTTCCTTTTGTCCTGGAAGCTGGAGAGGTGGATGCCAAATGACTTTTTGGTATTAATGATCTCTGGGAGCCATTGGCTGTGGGATGCTTACAGCTAATGAGTGAAATTACTGGATAATGTTTGTGTGACAGGAAGCCCTCACCAGTCATTCAGGACCTTCTTCCCAAAATTTTACATGCATTAACTGCTTCTCTCTGTGCTGAATACGCTGAATTTTGGAGTGTTTAAATTTGCTTAGCCATCTTTATGCTTTTATCACAAAATATTATCCCTCTGACAGTGTGAAATTCCTTGACCAAGAATGAGAAACTTTGTTGAAAAGATGTACAAATAAGAGCACATATCCTTGTTCTTTCCGTTGACATTAGAGTGCTTCAAGATGTGAAGATTGCAAAGGACTGATTTGTATAGAACAAGAATAAGAATTCTAATGCCATCCAAAACTTGAAACTTTCAGAAGCCTTTTTACTCTGTTGCTTACAAGAAACAACAAAGTCCAAATTAACTTAGTGCCAGCATATTCATAATTTATCTTTCAGAAAATGCACTCAAAGGAAACACATTTGAAGATGAGATGGCTTATTTGTTGTGATCTCACATCACAAGTCATCCTCTGGTTTCATTCTGTCTCTTTTTATAACACAGCTGAGTATTAGATCTCACACAGTTTCCCACTTCCTAAGACACCTCAACCTAACCTATTATTACACATCTAAGTTACAGAATTTCAGATGATTATCCAAGAGCCTCACAGCAAAACAAAACACATCCCCAAGAAAGCAAACAAAATAAATATAGCTGTTCCACATGTGTTCATTGCAATCCTCAATATGTGAACAGAAACAGAAGAATATTCCTTTCACTGTGCAGTTCGTAGGAGAAGATCTCCAGTTCTGTTCTTCCCCAGAAATGACCTCCATTATGCCTTGTGAAAAACGCCAATCACTTGTTTTTAAAATTTTAAAAGTTTAATAGTAATAAAATGGTTTTGAAAATAGCAATATAATTAGAGTAATAATAATTTGGACAATTTGGATGAGGACAATATGA
>JAYDZK010000056.1:59695282-59708513 GCA_034509185.1 Euphonia xanthogaster | reverse complement strand
GGCCGGCGCCGATGGCGGCAGGCGCAGGGGGCGGCTGAGGGAGCCGCCGGTGCCCGTCGCGTCCATCGACCGCCGACGCCTCGCCCGCCCCGTCCCTTCGCCCGCCGCTATGGAGGCTCTGATCCCCGTCATCAACAAGCTGCAGGATGTGTTCAACACGGTGGGGGCCGACATCATCCAGCTGCCGCAGATCGTGGTGGTGGGCACGCAGGTGAGGCGGGCCGGGCCGGGGGCGCGGGCGTTCCCCGCCCCGAGGGCAAGGTCGGGGTGTCCATCGCGCTTCCGCCGCCGCGGACCCACAGCTGCCTCCGCCAAGGGCACGGGGGGACGCGGCAGGCGAGGGCGGGCGGGGCGTTCTCGGTGCCCGCGTTCCCCCCGCACGTCCTCGGCGGCTCCGCTGCCTCAGCCCCGGCTGTGCTGGGAGCGCCTCGTGCGCCTCCCGCCCGCCCTTGGGCGCTTCTCTGGAGCGCTTCGAGCTTCCCGGGAGCTCCGCGGGGCTGCGGGCAAGGCCGGTGCCCCCGTACCCCGTGGCTCCGGCCCGCACCGAGGGGGTGCGGGCGGCGTCGGGGGACCCGGGGAGCGGCAGCCGCCCCGGTGCGTCAGCGTGACCGCCATCGCCACCCGGTTCCTGGCTTCCCTTCTTCGACAGCGGCCGCGCAGCGGGGGCCGAACAGGAGGGATGTGGTAGCGGGACGGCATCTTGCGGGCGTGGATGGTTGTCCTTTCCCCCGAGTGCCGTTTGGACTCTTTGTCTTAGCGGGTGACGGGGAGTGAAGGTGAGAGGCGAGGCCGGCGACTGTTGGCTGCAACAGTTGCAACACGTGCGTGAGCTCCTGGGCTCGAAGATAGCTCAGACCCTCTCCTATCTCTTCAAATGGGATGCTGCTCTTCGGCAGAACTTTTGGCAGCTGAGCATGCCTGACCAGAGCTGCAGCCGTCACAAGGGAGTAGAAGATGAAGCTAAGACTTGAAGCTAATGGATCTGTCATTTTGTTTCTGTGAAATTTAAATATGTATTGAATGTGCTGTGCTCCTTGACAGTAGCTTGCTCACCAAAGAATTCAATACCAAGAATTCAATTCTGTGTTCAGGATTTTTATTGATAACTTTAAACACCAGCTGTATGTGTAATTGCAGTGGCATTTTTCTATGTAAGATTAAAAAAGTATTTTTTTCCACTTTATGAAATGCATTGAAGTGGCATTTTTTAAAAATACTTTTCAGCTCTGTCCCAGTTTTCTTTTCCCAGGTGTAAATACTTTCCATAAGTAAGTACTGAGAGTTGAAACAGTATTGACATGTTTGCCTTCAGTAGTCTCCCCATCAGTATCAATATCTATTCAGTGCTGTATACATAATATTTATGAGCCCGCTTGAATTAGCATGAAATTTCCTATCATGCCGAAAAAAATTCCTCTATGGACTCCAGAAGAATATCTAGCAAAATATCTAGCAAGCTGTATCTTGGGGTGTTTTTGTTTTAGTCAGGGTTGTTGGAAGAAAAAGTTGTCTTTACTGACATAGTAATTCCATAGATGCTTATTTTATGCAATTAGTTTTAGTTTAAATAAAATATTATTAATCTATTAATTTGGAGTTAGTTTATTGGAGACCAGATTTCTAGAGATGTGTCAGATATGGCATTAGAAATTATAGTTTTGCTGCTGGTAGCTTTTTTCCTTTTTTTTACATGTGCCTTTGAGACAGTCTTGTTTCTTTGTGAAGTGCTGCGTGGCTTTTAAGTTTGTTCACACAGTTGATATGTCTGTAGCCCACTGGCATATGCTGTCTTTGCTTTTTCGTCTTTGAATAATATTCACAATAAACAGTATTGAATTTTTCACCTCCATTTTTCTTTTAACAAGCAAATGCTGCCATTTATGGTTTCTCTAATTTTCTGTTAATTGAGTTATGCTTTTTTGCTTCCAATTTGCCACTTGCTTTTTTTAAATGACCTTTTTACATATTCAGCAAGGAGAGGAAAAATGTTTTTTGAAGTAGTTTTCTGTTTATTTTTCTCTCTCTTCTCTACCCTTTTGTTTGTTTGTGCTTATGTCTTTCTCTGCTTCTCATTCTGTGCATTAAGTTAATTCTTTCTTTTCTAGAGTGTGTAGGACTAGAAGCTGTTTATAAGCCTTAATTCTGTTTTCCATGTTCCCTTCCCCCGCCTCTGTTGTTTGGGATTTGTTTCCTATGTCCCTTGTGCCCTGAGCAATTGAAATGTTTTAATTTTTCCTCTTTCTGGATACATTTTAGTGCTAATTGTGAATTGTTTCTCAGTACATTTTGCACATGTAAATGGCCTCTTGCACTTGTAGTGGTTTTCCTGCCATTCAGTCATATGAGAATTCCTTCTCATTCTCCCCATCAATATTGTGTAAGTTATTTCTGTATCCTAGTACAGGATCATTTCAGAAAACTGGGGATTGTGCTGGTAGAACTCAGAGGACACCTTCAGACTGCCAATTTTTCTTCACTGTTTCAGGGTTTTTCTGCCATTTCCAGATAGGTGTTCTATTTTTTCCCCAATTCAGTATTCCAGTTCCATTTTTAGAACTGTATGACTGAATTGCAAAAAAAAAAAAAAAAAAAAGTGTCCAGCTTAGGAATAAGATATAAATATATTAGTTCAGTAGTGTTGTAATACTCAGTGTTCTGGTTTATACAAATGCTTTATGCTCTGTATTTTAAGGGATAACAGGGTGGTTTTGAAGTGCCTCAACTAAACACATTAAAACTACAGTAAAGGAGGCAAGGAGACAAAAAGTGATTTGGTTAATTATGGACTTTGTGTGGATAGGTGGTATCACAAAAATTAAATGCCTGCACTACCAAAGTGATCATAAGATTTAGAAGAAATTTAAGAAAACCAGCCAGGCAGCAAAATATCTGCCTAGAAGTAGGTAAGAATGAGTTGTCTTTGTTTTTTGTGCCATTAATTCCTGGAATAAGTTTGGGGTTTTTAGTAGTCATCAACCTAGTTTTATACAAACTTTAGTGTCAGCTTTGTAGCAAAATTCTTCTAGTATTGACATTATAAAAACACCTTGTGGGCTTTATTTGCACTTCGTAGTGTTAATTGAAGTAGAGACATTGTAGTGAATTTGATGTAGCAACTGATGGAGTTGACAAGTGAGATTTTGGAGTGACCTTTCACATGTACATTTATGGTGTACTATTGCTGTCTTCTGCCAATGCCATTTTGAGACTAAATGGGGAGGTGTAGTTTACAGTATTTAGTAATTAATAAATCCATTCTCTTGGATGTTCCCCTGGGATTGGCTCATGGATGAGCATTACAGTTATTCCTTTTGTTTTTTACTGTTTGGTGTAAGTATGTTTGATACTAATGCTAAACCACTTTTTATTGCAAGGTGGAAGGTTTCTTGATCTGAGGTCACAGCCTGAGCACGTGGATATGTATAAATTTATGTTCTGGTAAGATAAATAGTTGGAAGAATGTTAATTTGGCTGTTAAGAAGTTGACAGCAGTGGGAAGGTGATGTACAGTCCTGGCTAGTGGGATAAGGAGATGAATCCAGCAGATGCTATCAAAGCATCCTGTCTGAGAGAGACTGGCACCTTTGTCTGGAACTTCAGGTGTTCTGCAGAGCTTCTGTGACTTTCCCTGGCCGGGGAACAGAAATTCAAACCACTTAGCTCATTCAGTGTAGCCTACATTGTGTTGGCAAAAAGCCAGGTTGAGGTGAAGGAAACTCCAGTTTGCACCAAGCAACAAGGAAAACCCCATCCCAAGCACAGCCATGTCTTCCTCCCTCCTCTCTTGCTGGGTTGTTGGTTTGGTTGTTGGTGGTTTTTTTTTTTGTTTTTTTTTTTTTTTTTTTGTTGTTGTTGTTGTTGTTTTGTCCAAGGATCTTTCTGGCAATTCAAATGGATGCAAAAACCCATTTTTGAATAGAAGATGTAACCAGAGCATTGCTTCCATTCTGTCTGGGGACAGTTTGTTTTTTTTCTCCCAAATGTTTTGCAAACTTCCTGGTTTCATTTGTTTTTTTTTCTTTGTTTTCATATCTGGCATTTACAGTCTCTCGTTTTGGGTGTAACTGTTTGCCTTTTTTTGCCATTCTTTGCTCCTGTTGAGTCATGCCCTGACTGTTCTGTTTGTTTCAGACAAGCAGCAAAGTGAGGTTGACATTAATTAGCTATTTGCATTTACCAGACATAATAGAAATGTTGCTGCTGATATGATATAGTGCAAACAACATTTAGTGTTGTGCTGTTTCTTTTCTCTGATGGGCTCCCTGTGTTTCTGAGCAGCTGAACTTTTTGGGTGCTGAAGGTTTCTGTGATTGAAAGGATGGCATTTTCACAGTCTCTATCTGCAGACTTCATACGAATTAAAATAAAATTATAGGTCTAATAACTTGATCCTGCATTTTAGTATTTTATGATTCTTAATATGAGAACATTATTAAACACTATTTAGAAGATATTTATTTGTTTGCAGATGCCTGGTTATTTTGGAAGAGTGTAGAGTCTGCATAGAATTCACAGTTGTAGAAGGATGTGGATAAATAAGTCTTGTGCTTCTCTTTTCTTGTTTGGTTTGTGTGCTTTGTTTTGTTTTGATGCTTTACTGCAAAGGTCCTGTTCTGTTAATCTTGTGATTGGCAGTTGTTTTTCTTGGAGAAGTGATGTTTTAATTAGACCAGGTGAATCTTTTGTGTTGTCCAGGGGGCACAGTGCAAAGAAAACATTTTCAGGAAGATGGAGGGGAAGAGTATTAAAACAGACAGCACAGGCATTTGATTTTCATAATCTGGAGAGAAAATGACTGTGTAGTTCTTGGAAAATATTTGTTTGTGTAGTAGCCAGAAGGTTGGCTAACTTAGGGATTTGGGGTTTGGGTTTGTTGTAATAGTACTGTTGTTTAGAACTTTTAAAATTTGAATATGCAAGTTGGTTTTATTTTGATTTACTTTACTGCAAGGCATGAATATAGCAGTATACACAGTGCTGTGTGAGGTCAGGATATCTGGCTTGCAAATGTGAATCTTCAAATACCACAGTTCCATGATGTAACTGAGAGTCTGTAACTTGTTTCTACTTAGATGAGGCATTTTTTTCCTAAGTGAATTATTGGAGGGCTTTGGGAATTGATGTACTGAGGAAGAAAACATCTGCTAATCATTGCTGTATTTGCTGTTGTTTGGCACTTGTCTGCAGTTAGATATGGATTTAAATGCAGGATTTCTGAAGAGTTTTGGCTGAGCTGTGTCAGTTCTGGCATTCCTTACTCCTGGTGCATAAGCTGTTTTATGTGGAGGTAGTTCCTGTGACTTTGAGTCTCTCCCTGACATATTCAGGAGAGCCCTCTATTCAGGTAAATGGGGAATGCCCTGCAGGAACAAGAGTCTTGTAGTCTGGACAAGATCTTGCATGTATTTTGCAACAATGAGCTTGCATTATGCTGGTTTTACTGCTTTTTCAAGTTGGGATCAGCCAGTTGTCTCTTCTGCATCTTTTAGAAGTGTTATTTTGTTTCAAACAATGCCTTAAAATAATTCATTTGGCCTGCTTATAGCTTTAACATTCTTTTTTGATTAGTAAATAATTTTTTAAATTGTTAGCTGTTTAGAGCCAGCCTAGCTTGGGGCATTCCTAGTTTGAATAGGAAAATTTTGTTATAATATCTGTTCTAACTAAAGCAGTTCCTTTGTGGAACTGCTCTGAAACTGTATGTGTACTCACGTTCTATTCCAGAATAATTTGTATTTGCAAAATAAGGAAAGAAAAAGAAATACTGCTGTTCATTAGTTATACCAGGCTGAATTCTTCTAGGATGGCTACTGCAAATAACTTTTTAAAGCACCAATGTGGGTAATATTCCTGTGCATGACATCCCAGCACAAGTGCTTTTATTAGCTTTTATTTCCCAATGATAGAATGAAAATTTAGGAAATTCTATATGTACAGATTTCCAAGAGCAGGATTTACCAGCAGGACTTTTGTACTTCTTGTATGGCAGAAACTGCAGAATTGCCACATTTTCATCTCAGATGTCAAAGCCAGATGCATTGCTTTCCTTAATAGAACTCTTCAGGAGTTAGTATGTCTCATTGAGAAATGTCTTTTTCTTCACAGCTCCTTGCTGTCATTCTTGAATGTTTGTATTGTGCCACTCCAAATTCTGATATCGCTGCCTCTATTTTCTTGTGCTCTCCTATAAAAAAAAGTCTGTGTTGTGTTGCAGGAGTTCTTTGCATTTTTTTCCCTATTGGATGAAATAGTAAAAAAACTTACCAGTTTACCCTGTTCAAAAGCAATGAGCTAAATTTTACACTCCTTTTGACTAATTTTTGGTTTGGAAGTTTCCCAGTAGATTATTGGACGTGTTTCCTTAACAAGGCTTTTCCCCCACAGATGTACTGTGTATTGGCACCACAAAGACTTTATGAAGTCTAAAGACAGACAAAGAAAGGCAGGAGATTCTTGTAAGGTGACTTGAAGCTTGTTGCAGCTGATTCAAGTCCATTATCATTTTAATAATACTTGAAATACCCAACAGTCACTAATCCAAGCATGTAACTGTAAGAAATTTGGTGGTTCTTGTGCATCAGTGGGACTCCAGGTGAGCCTTGTGTTAATTTTTCCTTCTTGCTTCATGGACTTCATAAGAGTAAGAGCAGACTTTGCTTATTTACTGAGCTAATTGGCGAGACCCTGTAAACTAAAGGACAGTGAATTCAAGGGACCTGGCATTCCTTTAAGGAAAGCCTCATGGAGCACAAAGCAATAGTCCATCCACTTGCTTGGGAGAATGAGTGGAGGTCCAAGGAGAGCAGTATTGAGGGAACTGATGACTCAGCCTTAGCACAGCAGACTCGTGCAGGAGGTGGAAACAAGGACAAGCTCGCTCAGGGATATAAAAATCCTGCCTGCATAGGCAGAGATGGTATTGGAAAGCCACTGTTAGTGGTAAGGGCAAAGGCAGCAGGAACTTCCAGCACTGGATCAGGAGTTAAGGAAAAAGAGAAATAGGGAAATAAAGGCTTGCTGCTGTCTGTGATGGGTGATCCAGGGACAGTGAATAAGGATCCAGCGCCTCAGCCTTGTCCATTCTTTGTCCTGGTCTTCTCCATCAGGGTCTTCTAGGCCTTTGTCCCTATAGGCAGGGTTAAACATGGAGAATAACTCAGTGCTGCAAGAGGATTGGGTCAGGGCTTTTTTTTTTTGATATGGAGAAAACATCTTTGCATTCTCTTTGGTGTAGGGAACAAGACTCCTAAAATAGTAACACTAACGAGGATTTGGAAATAGAAAAGAAAGCCAGTGAAGTAAATGGGATGGGGTGAATTTGAATGATTGTTCAGTGTTATTTCAGCATTTTTGAGATGGAGTCTCTTCCATCTGACTTGTCAACGGCTCTAAAGTGTTTTTGGAAGTAACATCTCTGCCTGTTAATGAAGCTGGACAATTAAAGGACCATGCACTTGCTGTGTGCTGCTTCTGAATTCCCAAACCTGTGGTTTGTAATGCAGCAGATTGTAACCCACATTTTCTCTTAAAAATTAGTGTAATGGATGGGAGAAAATGCCTTTTGATACTTTAATGTGTGCACAGTTGAAACCTGCAGGAACAAGTAAAGAAGAAATGAAGGATAGGGAAGCAAAGCAATCCCATGAGGACTGTTAAAAGTAGAGGTGCTGGATATTTGGAGTGGATCACAATTCTTACATCTTGCAGCTTTTTAATTTGGGAGGATAAGTGCACAATTGTTTCCCAGTGACTGCCCTTCATCCTTGATTGTCAGCATCATCTTCAGATTAATCTAAACCAAAGATGAACATACAGAGGTGTATGTAACAGGTGTTACAGAGGCAGTGAGAGTGCTGGTAAGGTTTCAACACACTCTGACAGTACATACAATGTAAAATACTGAAGTCCTGTGTGCATCATCTCTTTTTATCTTAATACTTCAGGAGAAAATGGTTTTGCCATCCACCAGACACAGGTGTTTCTCTGTGAAATTACCACAAAAAATGATGGTTGACAGAGCAGAGTGTAATACACTCAGCCATGGTAGTTTGACACAAAGGAGTGACACAAGATGTTCCTGTATTTGCCCCCCCCCCGCCCCCCCCAGATTTTTTTCTGAGCAACCTCTATTAAGTTCCTCTAGATATCACAGCTAGTAGATATTTCAAATAAGGTTCAGATATTAGTGTCCAGAGGGAAAATCTGCCTGATCACCCATGAAAAGTTAGAGTTTGTTATTGCTTTTTTTGACCCATCATGAAATGAATTTATGGATTTCAGTTCATGCTTACAATTGCAGTGATCATTTTAATGAGATGACAGAACAAGTGTGAAACTTCTGCAGACCTGTTCTTTAAAATTCCTTTGGTTATCAGGGTTAGTGTCTGTCTACATCTATTCTATGAAGGACTGGCTGAACTGCCTTTGTATTCTTAACAAATAGACCCATATCCCTTGCATCCCCCTCTCTGGCAGAACAAGATCAGCTTTGTGTTTACTGCTTCCTGCACCGTGTTCCCAGACAGTTCTTGGTAATGGATGCTGAGGAGTCCAGATTAAGAAGTGCGTCATTAGATAATTGTATTCCAACAGCAGATTGCTTTAGTTGGGAGTGTAATGCAATTTGAAAGAATTTCCTGATGCATGGAGTACTGTAATGTTTCATTTAGTGTGTTTGCAAAGGATCCAGATTGTTCCTTCCCCATCCAGAGGTAACTGGGAGTGGTGTAAGACACAGTGGTTTGCTTCTATACGTAGCTTGGTGTACCCATTTTAGCTTCCTACATTACCCCTCCTTTGGAATGACTAAAGAGCAACAGTGTGTAGCAGCTTGTCCCTTGGATTTTGGTTTCCTTTTGTGGTGAGGTTGCTGATAAGGATTCCTGCTATTTGTTACTATCCTTTATGTGCTTGGTTATATGTTCATGGGAACCCACTTCATCTAAGTCTGATCTCCAGCCTTGTGAGACTGAGTGATCATTTTTCCCATGCCTAAGAAAATGTTGCTCAAGAGACCACAGAATCATCAAGATTGGAAGAGACCTTCAAGATCATCTAGTCCAACCATCAACTCAGAATAATCACCCCTAAGCCATATCCCCAAGTGCCACATCCAGATGCCTCTTAATATTTGAAATATTTTTAATAAATTAAGCACTGGTCTTTGTTTTTTGTTTTTTTTTTTTTTTTTTTTCCAATGCAGAAGATAAACCTTTATCATCCCTCATTTTTTTGGTTAGGCATTTCACTTGTTTTAAGTAAGTTCCTTGAGAAGTGGTTTGTTGTTTGTCTCTGTGAAGTTTGTTTTTTCACAGTCTGTAATATCAGTAGTTCTTCAGAAGTGGGCCAGACCAGGAACTCTCTCAGGGAGGCTTGCAGACCTAGTTCCTGCTTTGGTCAGGTTGTTCTTAAGTTATTTGGTAAGAGTTCAGTGCCCAACACTCTGTTATAAGGTGCTTGCAGGGAAGGTGCCCAAAGCTGATTTGGAGAAGGACAGTTGAAGAAAATTATTAATAACTTTCTAGGGGAGTCTTTTAAAGGAAAAACAAATTTGAATAAGGCTATATTTCTGCTCGACCCTGCTCTTTTTCCAAGTATTTCTAAACCATTGATCTCACTGCTGTCAAATGTGATTTAGATTTACTTTGAATAATACACATAGTCTGCATTGGTGTGTTATTTACCTATTGAGACAAATGATATTTTTGATAAAACATGTTTTTTTTTTCTGTGCCATAAAGCATGTACAATAAAAGAAGGCTTTCATCTGTTGTTGTTCAAACTTTCTAGGGGTTTGGCCTTGTATTTTAAAATCTATTTTGTCATTTTGCATACAAGCCCTAATTCAACAGGTTTTAAAACTCTCATATAATATAAATTTGTGTCTTGTTTTACTGCACTAGTAGAAATGTACTGTCTGATAGTAATGTCTTGCTTGACTTCTCATCTATTTTTCAGTTTTAGAAAAGTCACCTAATGTCACTAAATTTGTGAGATTTAAGGATATTCATCAGGTTTTTTATATCATGTTATGCTAGGTTATATACTCAATTTGCTTGAAGTCTCAAAGCTGTTACTTCAGAACTGGTAGGCTGAGTGGAGGTTCTATAGCAGTTACATAATGCACATTCCAGCTGTCAGAAGCATCTGTTGGTTTCCTTTTTTGGTTTTGTTTTCTTGTTTGTTTTATTTCTAACAAGAGAATTGTTTGGTAGTTGCATTAATACAGAGATATTTCCTAGATGGTGGCAATGGCTGTGAGAGCAGGTTTTCTCATGGCATCACTATGTAGACTTAGAGGTGCAGAAAATTGGAAGAGTTCAGTACAGTGTTATTAAAAAGACAAAATCTTCTCTATTAGATTGAGTATTACATTGACATATCTGTGTCTATTTTTTATTGTTACTTTTAACATGGTATTTGTCTGGAATCACTTTTGAGACCCAGGTTTTCACTGCTGTTGGACCAGTTATGAATCTTATACAGGAGTTCTGCAGGACAACATTTTAAATGTAGACTTTCAAAGAATATTTGTAATTTCACAGCTTTTAAGTATTTCCTGACTTTTTACATAAGTCATTTTACATAATACTTTTAAAGTATTTTCCGACTTTTTGTTGTTATGCAAATACTTAAACATACACAGAGAGAGAGGGAGTGTGGGATGCCATGAAACCATGTTTGTTTCTATGTTTAGGGTATAAAATACTGTCTGTACTTACCAAGCTGATACAATACATTATACAAAAAAAACCAAAAGCAAACCCAAAAACCAACCAACCGACCAAAAAAACCCAAACAAACCCCTGCCCAACCAAACCTCAAGCTGAAAGGAATGTAACATAGTAGCAGCCTATGTACTCAAGTATACATAGTTAATATATGTTTGTGTAATGGCTGCTGCTGGTATCAATGCAGCCAGCCCTTGTTAATTCTAACAAATACTAACCCAGGGTTAAATTCCTCAGTTTACACAGCAGTTTTACTTCACGATGTTAGAAAATGACATAGTACAAGACATCAAATTTCTTTCTGAGCATTATAAAGAATAGCACTTTTTTCCAGAAATGTTTCTGGAGAGTTTGATATTTGTGGTAGAAAATTTTAAATAGGAGATTAATTTTTCTGAAACCTACTATGAGTTTAGTTTGACCTTAAGAGATAAAAACCATGGGACAAACAATGTAGATAGAAACCTGTTCTGAGTATCCCAAGCAGATTTAGACAGTTCCTGGCTTGTAGCAGACCTGTGTCACTCAGTGCCTGTGCAGTGGCACTGCTCTGTCTGCGGGGAGTCTGTCACATACTCCTTCAGGCACTCTGTAGCACAGGACAAGACAGAATGCTCTTTGCAGGCCAGATGAAGGCAAACTAAAATATCACAGCATTTTTATGTTTCAGAAAGTAATGTAGCTGTATTCCACTTTTCAGAGCAGTGGAAAAAGTTCTGTGTTGGAAAGTCTTGTGGGGAGGGATCTGCTCCCACGAGGTACTGGAGTTGTCACCCGGAGACCCCTTATTCTGCAGCTGGTGCACGTTTCCCCAGAGGATGGTCGGAAAGGAGCTGGAGATGAAAATGGTAAGTGTGATCCAATAATGTGTTTTGCCTTTTTATTCAAGTCTTTCCGGTCCTTTGTAATGAAAAATCAGCTGCTGTAACCTTAAAACTCTAGTATGCTTTTTAAAATTTGCTTGGAAGAAAACACAGCTGTTGTCACATCTGTTTTTTCCATTTAGCAAATGTCATGAAGTCACAATCTTTTGGATATTCAAAATACCTTTAATGTTTTAAGCTTTCCTGTTCTTGGGAATTTCTTTTGAGAAAAACAGGCATTTCAGTTGTAAAGATAATTGTCTGGAGTGTAGAGAACATGATTTTCTTGTGTGTGTTTTTCATTCCATCACCTTTTGCAGTTTATATAAGTTATTTCATTGAGGGGGTGATGAGTGTAAGAGTTTTTAGAAGGAGGGTAGGTAATAAGTAAGTTCTGGAGAAATGAAAACTAACTTGTTGTAGATGCAAACAGAATTGAACTGACAAGTTCTGTAGCTTACACATGCCGCCCTGCAGGGCTGCCCTGAGAGGCTTCAAGTGCATCAAGGAGGGCACTTTAAATGTTCTGTAGTTTTTGCTTTGACACTTGTCTTCTGTACTGCTTCTATTTTATCCTTCAGCAGATAAAAAGTGATCTCAGTTGTCCCTTGGGAGTTTCAATGCTCATTTTATACCAACTAATGCTCCTGAGTAGGAGCAGCAGGGGCATATCCACCTTCTGATAGTAAGATTGTTTTTATGCAGACACTAACAGTTGCACAGGCTTTTGTTGGCGTGATAAACTTGGGACTATAAATATTGTCATTGTGTTCAACTTTTTCTTAATTTCTTTCTACCAATGGTAAGTCAAGGTATCACATGTTCTTTACAGTATTTATTTTCCTGTAATATTTATGGCCTTTGATTTCTGAAGGACAGTTTTTTGTGTTGTGCTGTTTGAAAGGTTTAAGCTCCAATCTTATTTACTGTCACAAGCAGAGAACACGCTTAGGGTTCATAACAATTAGCATGCAAACCATGTGAGAAATTGTAGGGAAAATTCAGGTTGGAAATTATTTCAGGAGACCTCTAGTCCAGTCTCCTCAAAATAGGGCCAACTCTGAAGTCTAGACCACATTTCTTTGGTCATTATCTGCTTGGTTCTGAAAACTTTGAAGGCTGGAGAATTCAATCTCTGTGCAACTTTTAGAAATGGCACATTTGATGTCTTTAAATGCAGTTTTACATTGCTTGTACTGTGCAGTGTATAGTTTGTATTTCTAGAACTTCTCAGAATGCTTGGATTTTGAGTTGTAGGGTAAAATATTATTTTGCTCTTCTTTGCTACTTTACAGGTGTAAGAGGAGGTTTTGTAATTGGAGTATTCTGAGTCAGGGCAGAGCCATTTTGTTTTAGGTTGCATTTCATTTGGGGATTTGGATTTTAAATTAAAAATTAATAGGGATGTTGAGCTAAATTATTATTTATGATGCCCACTTTGATTGTTTTCCCCAGAAAAAATATCTATATGTAAGATGTTAATGTTATAATTTCATCTTGTTCTTCTGAGAGAGATGTGGGCTTGTTTGGTAAGAACAGAAATTGTGATTTACCAATTGACTTTGAAATGTCTCTTCTCTCCAAAATTCAGGCAAATTGTGGTCTAAATGGTGTTGTCACTGATCTGGTCTAACTTAT
>JAYDZK010000056.1:59665290-59695194 GCA_034509185.1 Euphonia xanthogaster | reverse complement strand
GTAACATTGTAATAAGTGCCGTTAGAGGTCTGTTTTTAGAGGTAATTGTATTTGTACTGAGGTGGATGTTGAGGTAGGGGTGAAGATGGATTTGGGACTTCCCAGAGGGAAATAGTCTTGCAGAAAAGGATTTTATCCACATGAGGGATTTCTTTACAAGTTGAATATTGGACAAGAGAATATCCGTCTTGGCATGCTGCTTTCTGAATGCTGGCATTGAGCTCTGTGCACACAAACAGTTTTATACAAGTCTCTCTTCTCTTTTGACTTCTGTTTTGTGATTGTCCATCATAATGCTTGCTCTACGGGTATTGTATATTAACACCGCCGTTTCGAAAGAGCTACTACTCTGTGCTTCTTACAAGCTTTAATTTTACCTCTGTTGGAGTGTTGGCATCCAGAAAGCTTCCCAGTTTTTAACACAAAGCACTTTTGACTGCTCTGCTGTTCACTTAGGGAGGGACAAGTAATACCCTTTGTACTGTGATCACTGCAATAAATAAGAGAGTCAGAAAATACCAAAGATAAATTTTCCATCAAATGGAAAGTTCTGTATTTTTATAACAGGCTGATCTGTATATTCTACAGGCTATGTGTGTAATTTGATGGGAAGGAAATGTTCTCATCATGCTTTTGCTGTTTATTGTTGGCCTCTAGTGATTCAGCACATATGGTGTGTTTGATGTGATGATAACCACACTGTGGTGTTCTCTGATCAAATTGCAAGAGTAGCAGCACTTATCAGAGAACAGGGCCTAGTCTTGTGAATTATTAAATTGGCCTTGCAGTGAAGACCTATAATGGTAGTTCAGAAATGGAACATCAGAGAGAACATACCAGTGGCCAGGTAGGTGCTTATAGGTTCCTTTTTTTCGTTTGTTCCAAGATAGGAAACTGAACATTGTTCAAATTCTGAGCAGACAGAATTGATACAGAACACAGGAATAATTAATGCAGATCCATTGCTTGATAAATCAACATTGTTTTATTAGCCTTTTGCTCTCTACTTCAGATAGGAATCTCTTATCCCTAGCTCCCAAACAGTGTGGCCTGCTTTACTGGGCTTGGCTTTGTAGAAGCTCTAGAGAGGAAGAGCGTTCCCTTGAAAGTGTTTGCAGTCTAGTTGGTGTAAAGGATGGGAAAAATGGTACAACAGTTAGTATTTGGGAAGTTCTCATTGCCGTGCTGCTGGAAATCCTCTGTGGTGGTGGCCTTTTATGACTCCCAGCAGCTTCTGGGAAATGAGTAACATTTCTATTGCTTTAGAAAGGGACAGCAGATACCTGAATAACTGAAGTCAGTAATCTTTGTATTTTATTGAGCTTCTTAAAGGAGTGTTCTAGAGTAGGACATAACATGTACAATTTGGTGGAGGGCAGTCCTGAGGAAAGTCAAGTAATACATGTGCTTTTCCTGGGTATTAATTAAGGTTTGCAGGTCTTACTACAGGACATGGAAAACCAGAATAATCTAGACTTGCTTTATTCATGAGATGTGGTGGGGTTTTTTGTTTTGAAAAGCAGGATCTGTTTGTTCTTAATAGCTGCTGTTTTAGTAATTTTTTACAATGTGTAATATTGGACTTCATCATGACCGAAGGGCCATTTCATCACACCTTTTTCTAGCATTTAGTCTTTAGTGTAATCAGGTGATTAATTCTTCTGAAGGTATTGCCTGAAAAGCTTCCAAAAAGTAACATAACTGAGGGAAGACTGATTTACCAGTTAAATGAGTGATAAAAAACCATTCTTCATGGAACCAGAAGAGTGGGTTGCTGAATGTAAGCTAGTTAAAATACTTTCTCCTTGCCTTGAGCATTGTTACCTTTAGAGAAATGCAAATTCTTCCTCCTTTTCTAAAAACTCCTTTCCATTAAATTGGATCTATTGGGAAACTTTTCCATAGGTGTTAGCAAGTTAAAATGCAGTGTCTCTGACCCGAGTGTGTCTTTTTAATATTTATTTTAAGAAGCTTATAGATAATACTGGAAAAAAAATATTTATACATGGAACTAAGCCTAGTACCTGGCTACAAGTTCCCATACCACCAGAAGGAGAATCATTTAAGACTAACCCAAGAAGGGACATAACCAGGGAGTGCTTGGTCCATATCTTTCAAATGTAACACTTAGGAGTATCTTGCTGTATATTTTTCTTCCTGGCTTTAGGCCTGTCTTTACTCCCTTAGATTCAATTTTCAAGAGGAGATGAGCAATACAATACTGAACACATTATAGTTTCTTCCTCTATGTGCATTTTACTTTATTTCCTCTGAACGGTAAATAAAACGTTTTAAATAACCTGGAATGGAAAAACCCTTTCATTTTGCACTTACTTTGGAGTAAGTAATTTTGCCTATTTACTAACCAATACAAACAAAAGTTTTTCCTGATGCTGTTTTCTTCATAGTTCTTGTGCCTGCAGAACAGTAGGGATGAAAGTTTGGTTTTAAAATTTTTTCCTTAACAGATCCAGTCCATCATATTTCTATTGATGATGCACACACCTTTGACTGAGCAAAATATCAACTCTCCAGATGAACTAAGCTTTTCAAACAGATGAGTTGATTATTGTTGTACTACCTGAATTTTGAACCAAACCAAACCAAAAATATCTTTACTAGTTTGTTTTGCTGCTTGTACTTTCAGTGTATGGTACAGACATCACAGGTAAACAGAGTTTTAAATTCATCAACCCCTCAGTAAGAAGTTGGGGTGTTTTTGTAATGAAATTTCCATAAATACTTAGAAAAATTAAAAGTTGAGAAGGGTAATGCATTTGTTGTCTCTTCTTAAATCTGTCTCAGAACTGATGTTATTCTTTGAGTCTTAAAAATATTGATGCACAGCATCAAATTTCTTTCCCATACAGTAACACTACTTCCAATGACATTATAAATGTTTCTTTACTCTTTTTGGTTCTTCCTGTGAGTAAATTATGAGAAATATATTTTGCCAAAGAACTTCAGCTGTGTGGAGTTCAGTGGTGCTGTTTTCTGTTCTCAGATAAGAAAATACATTGAGTTGTTGGAATTAGCTGTATTGCAATAATAATCATCTTCAAGTCAACTTTGTTGCAGAGAATATCTGATTAATAGTCATCATTTATGTGTTAAGATCTTATTTCTGTGCATATTGCTAATATGTTACACACTCTCATCAATACTAGAATAGCATGCACATCTGTCTGCATGCATTTGTGCTCTTTGTAATTGAATCTGGTACTGAAAGTGAATAAAATGTTCTATTAAATATGATTTAAAATGTTAAACACCATTCAATGCTGTTTCTCTTTAACTGCAGACCCTGCTACATGGAAAAATTCAAGACACCTTGCTAAAGGTTGCCTTTATCCACTTGCTCTTTCTCCCTACACCTGAAGTGCATGCTTATATACACTAATCACATACATTTCATGCCACATGATTGTTGATTGATTACACTTTTCCTTTTACACTTCAGCTGCTGTGGTGATTATTTTGCTGTCTTGTGATCTGATTGATTTTCAGTTTTCTGACCTTGTTGCATTAGAATGAGATAATTTTTGCTTTTCTTCTGTGCTGTTGCTGCTTCATAGAACTTCCTGCACTTTTAATTCCCAAATCCTTAAAAAAAACTTTGTTGATCAACTTTCTTAAATTTCAACATAAGTGAAAAAATGTTTGGAAAGATTATTTGATTGTAGGTAAACCATATGTTTGCCAAAGGGCCAGATTTCTTGTAGACAGTTCTTGTAGAGCAGATTGCTGTGTCAGGGAGCACAGAGGAAATGACCCCAAACTAAAAATTGGATATGGAACTTGCCTGTAATACTTGGAAACCTAATAGTGAAAATATGAATATCTTGCAGTGTGACTCAAACCGCTGCCTGTGCTACAAAGCAGGAACAGAACAAAACCTCCTTTGCTGTTTCTGGGACTGCTCTTTCATAGTCCCCAAGTAATTCTGGACCTCAGTGGTGACTGACAAGAGTGAAGATGTTTGGTCCTTGACAGATTTGGGAAGAGACATGTTCTCCTAAAGCTTCTTTGTTATGCAGAATTCTTATGTATTTTCTGTTTGCTTGCTTTTAGTTCTACAGGTTTTTCTAACTTTTTCTTTCAGCTGTAATTTGATCTCACTTGCATGGTTTAGAAAAAAAGATGCTAAATGGTAGCCTTTTCTTTCCCAGGTTTTTAAGCTATTGCTGATAATACTTCTGTTTTCTGTTACAAGCTGATATTTAGTGAACAAGACCATTTCTGAAAGATTGCAGGATAGGTGATTAGCTCAGTCATAGGTAGGAAAGTGGACCTTGTGTGGGACAAATTAGACATAGTAGTGAGGTGCAATGTTTCAATAGACAGAATCATAAATCTATTTATACTGAGCTATTTAACATCTAATTGTAGAAAGCTGACTAATTTTTCTTTTGCTGCTTGGAAAAAAAAAAAAACCCTCGTAGTTTTCAATGACCAGGCCTTGGAAAAAATGTTATTGAAAAATCTACTTTTTTCTCATGTATCCATTTTTATTTTCAGAGGTTGATGCTGCAGAATGGGGTAAATTTCTTCATACCAAAAATAAGGTATGTTTACTCTCTTGATGAAGTAGCAGTGTCATAAATATGTTAACAGATACATACTTAATTGTCTTATCTCTTCCCTTGAGTTTCCTGAAAAGAAGGTATTTATTGGTATTATTATACCTGCTGGTACTATATGGCAGAGTATTGAGGATTTTGTGTTTTGCTTTTTGTGACTAGAAAACTTTTGAAAACATAAAATGTCTGTTGCGTGAGTTGTTGATTCTGCTGAGTTATCATAGTCATTTTTGGGTTATTTTATTGTTTATTCTATTTTGTGCATTGCCAAAATTAGAATGGATGTCACAAAGACAAGGATAGGTGTAAGCAGAAGTCCATTGAAAAATTGGCTACCTCAGAGGTTTGTTAGAAGGCTGCGAGAAAGAAAAAAGAGCCTCATGCATCAGGGTGAAGGAGCACAAATAGAGATGACCTAGCACCTCAGGAAGAGTCAAAGCTTAATTCTTGCTTGAAGACAGTCATGCTTTTGTTGGCAGATAAATGATACAAGTGTTTATTATTTTAAAGTGATTTTCTCACCTTCTAGGCAGTGCTAGAAATTGAAGTAAAGTTAAGGAAGAATATCGAGGGAATCAGTGGAAAGATAGCTCTGTGCTAACCTTTTTAGGTTGGTGGCAGGAGAACAGTTTTTACAAGAGTGGGAAAATTGGAAAATGAAACTGCCCTTTGTCCTCTTCACTATGAGAAGGGGTTTAGGCTACATGTTGGTTATTAACTTCAAAGGATTACAACTAGACTCAAAATGGAATTAAGTATTTCGACTTCTCTGTAGGTGGACACAAATTAACAACTTGTGTCTGGCATTGGTCATTAGTGCTAATAACTGCCATCTCACAGAATTAGTCAATAGATTAAATACCAGTTTCTGTAATTTTTAACAGTGATCATTCCTGCTTGCATCAGTTTAAGGGCTACTAGTAATTCTTAGATATTTTTTTTATATTCTGTATACTTTGAGAGTTTTTCTCCATCCCTTGGAGAACATTATTTTGCAGTTAAGCAAGTGAATGCTGTCTTTGATTTTTAAACTTTTTTTTCTTCCTTCAGATCTATACAGATTTTGATGAAATTCGTCAGGAAATAGAAAATGAAACAGAGAGGATTTCAGGAAACAATAAGGTAAATCCTGTACTGTCCATCTGTTGTCTTGCTATTGATTTTCTTGCTGCTTAAACCTTTCTTTAAGAGTTTCAGCAGCTAGGAGTGAAAAGCACATAACTGTTCTAATGAAGAACATGGGACTACTTCTTGCTATCTTGAGATTTTTTTTCACTGTGTTCATGAGAACAATTGCTTCAGCTTAAAGACAGAGAATTGTTGCTTCAAGATTCTGTAATAAAAGCACAAAAAATAAACTTTCAGTTAAACTTGCTTTCATTTTTCTACATACCTGGCTTTATGTAGTTATAAAACTGGCAGCTGACAAAGACAAAAGAATTGGTTGACAGATGGTTGGCTTTTTTTCCTTGCTGTGTGTTTTAAGGTATGTGGTGAAAGAAAGTCTTTGTAGTATGAAACTACAGCCTTTGGATTTTCATATGATGAATTTAAATAATACAGGGCAGTAATTATTACTTCTTATTAATGTATTTCTAGGGGATCAGCCCTGAACCCATTCATCTTAAGATTTTTTCATCTAATGTTGTAAATCTGACTCTTGTGGACTTACCTGGAATGACAAAGGTAAGGTGCAGAATGCTCCTCTTCTGACTCAGTGTGTATTTTCGAACAAGGTGTGCCTGTTCACTCTTTGCCTTTGTTCTGCATGGCTAGATAAACTACTTTCCTGGGGTTAAGTAGTGTTGTGTAAATTTGATATGTCACTGTCTTCTGGGGTAAGATTTGGGTTTCTGCTGCACTTTGCTGATGTCAGAGATAGATTTGCTTATGTTTTTCCTCTTTCTACATATAAGTGATGGTAGGTGTGTGGGCTGCATGTTCCTTTCCACAGAAGAGGTAGCACTTCAGGTCTCAGAGCTGTACCTGCAGATAGATGAGTATTTGGCAGCTTGGAAGGTCTCTTCCACATTGCTTCTCTAGGAGTGGCTATGATTATTTTGTGTAAGAGGCTGTGTAAAGTGAGGATATCCTAATAGACATGTTCAGATCCTGCTTGTTCAGGAATAATATGAAATAATTTTCTGAGACATGAAGATGACAAGATGACTTCTTTCCCTGCCCATGCACACATCCCTACCCCACTCTGCCAGTTGTGCTTGTGGTTCTTGGACACCAAGCCTCATGCAGGCATAAAGACACAATTTTGAACAGTTCCATCTTGTTTTTTTCTCTAGGTGCCTGTTGGTGATCAGCCTAAAGACATTGAACTTCAAATAAGAGAGCTCATCCTTCAGTTCATCAGCAACCCCAATTCCATTATCCTGGCAGTCACGGCTGCCAACACAGACATGGCCACTTCTGAAGCCCTGAAAATAGCTCGGGAGGTGGATCCAGATGGTAAGCACCAAGGCTAGCTGGATGCTGCAATTCAACTGCTTTTTAAAACTCAATCCTAAAATAAAACTGAAGTTGTTTGAGCAAAATATAGTAAAAAAAGCTAATGTCACCACATTTCCTAGAAAATACAAGTTTTATATTTGCTTAAAGACTTCTTGCTGCAGTCTCTGCAACTCAAGAGGCTGCTGGGATGAATCAATAACTGATAGATTTCTGGCTTGCCAGCAGGCCAAGTAACTATTCTAATAGTCATGGAGTCACTCTGTTTCCACAGCAGCAAAATGGTGTTAAGAATGTTGGGGCTTTTCAGTTTTAGTAGCTCACAGTGGTCTCTTAGGGCAGCTTCATGCTTTATTGCCAACATTGTTTCCTTTGGTAGAGAAAATATGCCCACCCCCAGCTGAGTAATTGACTGTCTAGCTGTTAGTTTAGTGACTTTTAGTAAGGATAAGATGAATTCTGTGCCCTGTATTTATGTGGGAGAACTGACTGATTTAATGGAATAGGAAGATTATAATTTTATATTTACCTAAGGACTTTGAAACAGATCTGAAGCTACTGGCTGCCTGCTTCTTGCTTAAGTGCTGTCAGTACCATTGACTAACAAATGGCATTGTGTGATTTGAAAGAGCATGTATTAATACACTTGGAAAATAAACATACAGAAATTAGGCTAAAATTTAGTGTTGGTAGCCTCAAATTTTTCTTTCCATAAAATATAACATTTCTTGATTGTTTTCAAACCCCAAGTCTTCTTTGACTTGTCTGCCACATAACCTTGAGGGAAAACCTCTTTGGGCAGTCTGCTCAATTAAACCATACTGGTTCAAAATATCCCTTTTATTTTACTCCTGTAAAAATGATCAACAGTGTCTTTTGGATCACTTCCCAAAATTCTGAAACTTAAAAGGTCTGGAGTGGCAGGTCATGTTGCAGGTTCTGCAGGAGTCATGCTATATAGTGAGAACCTACAGTACTAAAGTAGCTACACTCACATGAAAGTTTCAAGACCCAAGAACTTACTGATTTTACTGAGATGCTGGTTTATTGTTTTAGACTCAAAAAGTGTGTTATATTTTAAAGAAAAGGTTCTTGGCACATTTTTTTTCAGACCAAGAGCTCAGGAAATATTGAGGTCCCAGACAAATCCTGTGAGTGTTAACCTACTGGTTTAGATGGGCAATATTTCCCTATTTAATGAATTTAGGTCACTAATTCTCCATTTGCTGAATTATGAGTTTTAGTTACTCCGATGAAATCAGAACATCCGTGTGAGTGTTTTCCTTTTGGTAGGTCGAAGAACCCTTGCTGTTATCACAAAGCTGGATCTCATGGATGCTGGCACTGATGCTATGGATGTGCTCATGGGAAGAGTGATTCCAGTCAAACTTGGCATCATTGGAGTAGTGAATAGGTCTGTGTGGGCACATTGGTGCTGTTTTTAAAACTCTGTTAATATGAAGTCATGCTTCTGCTTTTTTAGCCATGAATATAGTTTTAAGAATAAGGTGACAATGTTGAAATAAACTTCTGAATAAGCAAGTGAGAAGCTTGTTGCTCGCTTCTCAAAGCCTTTGTTCTTCCACTCAACCAACTGCTAATGCAGACAGGAGTAGAGACACTTGTAGAGGAACTGTAGTGTCACCACTTCTGCTGTTGTCCTTCAGCTTGAGGGGTGCTTCTGGTCAGCTGTTCACATTAGCTCTGATCCAGCACAGGTCCTGTATATATTAGTCCTAACTGCATATGACTGTGGTACTGTTTGCTGTATTTTTTTACCTTACTTAGGTCAAATCTCATGTAGTTTTGGTAAGAGCATTGATTACTCTGTGTATAGTTGCTACCAATACAGATTTGTTGACTATGCTGCATGGAGTAACAAATAAAAACCTCTATAGTCTAAGGAAGGTGAGTTACGTGTGTAAAGCAAAACCCAGTTGTTAAATGTTCTGTCCAGAAAAGCAGAAGTGTAAATCACTTTTACTTTGCATCCAGTAACTAGTGCTTTACTCTGCCTTTTACCTTCAGGAGTCAGCTGGATATTAACAATAAGAAGAGTGTGGCTGATTCCATTCGTGATGAGTATGGGTTTCTCCAAAAGAAATATCCTTCCCTTGCCAACCGAAATGGAACCAAGTATCTTGCTAGAACACTGAACAGGTATTCCTTGAAGACATAAACTGATGGGTTAGACATATGTGCAGACCTTTCTTTTTGCCCTTAGTGTCTCTTTTGGTGCTGTACAGTAATGCATTAAAGAAAACTCTGGTTGCAAACTCTGGTTCTCTCGGTTTCTGAATTTACTGTAATTTCCCAAGTAAATGTTTTCCTTTGGTGGTTGTTTTGTGGCTCTTCTCTGTTTTGATGGAGATGATAAAGCTGAAACTTCTCCTCCCTTCTAATGAGGGACTGTTTTCTATTTTTAGATTGCTGATGCATCATATCAGGGATTGCTTGCCAGAACTGAAAACCAGAATTAATGTTTTAGCTGCCCAGTACCAGTCTCTACTGAACAGCTATGGGGAACCTGTTGAAGACAAAAGTGCTACTTTATTGCAGCTGATCACCAAATTTGCCACAGAATATTGTAATACTATTGAAGGAACAGCAAAATACATAGAGACTTCGGAGCTGTAAGTACAAATGTTTTCCTGGAGTATTGACTGAGTGGTTTGGTTGATCCAGTGGCTCTTACTGGCTCTCACTGGCAATATTACTACACTGAACCATAACATATTCAAAAAAGTTTGAATCCAAGCAACTGTAAGAAAGGTTTTCAATGAGAGCTTTCTTCTTATTTGCTACTTCAGTTATTATTTTCTTCTTTCAGATGTGGTGGAGCCAGAATCTGTTATATTTTTCATGAGACTTTTGGAAGAACTTTAGAATCTGTTGACCCTCTGGGTGGCCTTAACACAATTGACATTCTGACTGCCATTAGAAATGCCACTGTGAGTGTTCTTCTGTATTTCTGAGTGTTGTGGCTGTATGTTAGATAGGAAGCTAAGGTTTAATTCCATGTAAGAGGCACAACTTTGAGATGGTTCAGTGTTTTCCTGACAGATTTGGTTTCTTGCTAATATGGGAATTGGTGTTGCTGAGAGTTAACAGAGTAAGGCCACTTTTAAATTTTGCAGTATATAATAACTTGACTTTGGATGTCAGACATGTCAGTCTGCTTTTGTACTGTGTCTGTTGTGTGTGGACAGACAGGCAGGTTTCTGCATGGTCTTGGAGCATGAGGTACTCAATAGCAATGATCTCTGTGTGTGTTCCTATGCTCCTGTAAATGTAAAATGTAAAAACAGGATTTAGTAACAGGAAAGATGTCATATTTCAGGTAAAAAAATGTTATATGTGTAACTAAGCATTGGTCTGTATGGTCATAAATGAAATTACTCCAAACACTGAAATCCACCTATCTTGTTGGTATGGCATTAGATGCCCAAGACTGTCCAATAAATAATGGCAGTGTCTCTCCATGAAATAAGAAAGAAAATGTCTTTGCCTTTATAATAGATTTCATCAAAATGTGGATCCTCAAAAAGCATTGTTTAGATTTGTAAGCTCAAAAAGCATTGTTCAGATTTGACATGAGTAGGTAGAAATCTCCAAGATTCTATAAGGATGCTAGTTAATCGTTGTTTAATACATTTTGTCTTAAAGGAAGGAACTTACAGCTTTTATTTTGACATATACTTGAGGCCTGTTCTGAGTGTCATTGTGACCTGATTTATTCTGGGCTTCATGAAATACTACTTCTTAGAAATGCATCATATTTTATATACAATTTAGCAGCTTTTTCCCTCCTTTTGAACCAGGGTCCTCGTCCTGCCTTGTTTGTTCCTGAGGTTTCCTTTGAGTTGCTGGTAAAAAGGCAAATCAAACGTTTGGAAGAACCGAGCTTGCGCTGTGTGGAGCTGGTTCATGAGGAAATGCAGAGGATTATCCAGCATTGTAGTAATTACAGTACACAGGTAAAAATGCATGCTCTACTATTGGGATTGTAATCATGGCATGTATGTGTGGGTGTGTGATTACTTGCTTAAAAGCTTCTGGAAGTCTCACCAGTAAAATTCGGGTTTGTTTTTAGGAATTACTGAGGTTTCCGAAATTACACGATGCCATAGTTGAAGTAGTAACCTGTCTTTTGCGTAGGAGACTTCCTGTCACAAATGAAATGGTAAGTTTCCATCTACTGTAATTTTGCTGGTAAAAGTGCATGTTTTCTGGAGTCTTGATGTTTCAGTTTGCACAGGAACCCAAGTTATTAAAGGAATCTTATTTGTTAAATTGATAGTTCTTTAATATGTACACATTTTGATATGTACACATTCAATATGTACACACTCTTCTATATTATAGATACGTGTAAAACAAAGGGGTGGTGTTAGGGTTAAGCATGTTGTCCCCTATGTTTCAATTTCCCAAGAAGAATTCTACAAAGTTTCAATTTAACATCTTCTAGTCTTCCTCATATAGGTTATTTCCCTCCCTTGTAACAGAAGGTGTGTGTTTACTGTAGAGTTTGGGATGCAGTGATGAAAATGAAATTGTAATCCTTATTCTGTGTGTTTCAGAGGCTTGTAATGCCCTTTACCTAGTGAAAACTAAAAGTTCAACTTGTACCTTTAAATAAATATGTTTTAATATTAAAATCTGATTTGCACTGCCTGTTGGGAAGTAAAAGTGTTTCAGTATTTGACTCTGCATTTGATGTGAAAAGCAAAAATTGTTTTGTATACTCACTGTCCCTCACAGTGAACCATCTCCCCCTGGTTCACATACTGTAGGTGGTTTGTGGCTGAGTGGTCTTTTGCTATGGGCAGTTAGGCTGTGCTTGCCAGCATTGTAGGTCATTGCTCTGCACTGGCATTAGGTTTACTCCCTGAGTTTTTGATCTGGGAATATCTTGCATTGCAGGTTCATAATCTGGTGGCCATTGAGTTAGCTTATATTAATACCAAACATCCAGATTTTGCTGATGCCTGTGGGTTAATGAATAACAACATAGAGGTAAGAAAGTATGTTCTCTTAAAAAGTTTCTTGCCTCTTTAAGTGAAGGTGAAATTCATAAAATAACAAATGCTTCAGCTTCTTTCCTTGAAGCACATTTCTGCATTTTGAGGCCTGAGAAATGTGATGAATTATGAATGTCTTGTATACTCTAGTGATCTGTGGATTTGTTAATTTCTATTGCATATTACATTTAGGATCACTGGTTTATACTTCACTGAAAGGATTCTGTCTGTTTTTCAGTCTGGAAAATAAGATGGGCATCTAATTGAGTATTGCCTATGAAATGAAACTTTTTAAGGCGGAATTGAAGTATGTAGTTGTGAAATGGCATTCATGTTGAAGTAACTGCATTTTGTCTTTGACACAATGTATCAGTAATGTTCCTCTCATTCACGAAAGGATAATACAAGTATTGTTTCCTCTGTTCTGGTTCTAATTTCTGCTTGCTTTTGGTTTTGTTCTTGAATCTCTGTGTTACCACACTTCAGTCTCCCTGAGACATTCTCTCCCTCAGTCTCCTGTCAGTAATCTCGTGTTTTTCAAGTCCAAATCTGATAATACTTATTCCTGCCATCATCCTGAGGAAGCAGTTTAACAACCAATCTGCTCTGTTAGATTGGAAGAACCAATCTGGTGTTTTTGCAATCTCATTAATAAGAGCTCATTAATACCCTTGTGTTTATCCAGCACATCATTTTAATTCATCACAGAATCATAAAATGGCTTGGCTTGGAAGGTCATCTCATTCCAACCCCCCTGCCATATGCAGGGACACATTCCTCTAGACCAGGTTGCTCAGAGCCCCATCCAACCTGGCCTTGGACACTTCCAGGCATGGGGCATCCACAGCTTCTCTGGGCACCCTGTTCCAGTGCCTCACCACCCTCACAAGAAAGAATTTCTTCCTATGGAATATGTAATTTAAACCTACTCTCCTTCAGTTTGAAGCCATTCCCCCTTGTCCTGTCACTACATACTCTTATAGGGTTTCTTTTTAAAATGCTTACGTTAAAATTTCTACTCTATACAATTTCTTCTATAATCTGTAAAATTTCTTCCTTCTATACATATATTCTGTGCTGACTAGGTATGCATTTGAATTTGACTTGGTAGACTGCTCTTTAATCTAGTTCAAAAGCTATGTGTTTGGAAACTGCTGTGAGTACAGAAATTAAGACTTTGTGAAGCTGAACATACAAAATTCTATCATCGTGTGTTACTTAAAGTAGTTTTTTTCCTAATGTTTTCCTAAACAGGACATTGATATTTTTGAAGAACCAAACCATGTAAACCCAAGCCTTATTTGGTGGACAATCAGTGTTAATTTCCAGCAAAATCAGACATTTCTTTGCCCTAATTGCTTCAAATTCTGTTTTGCTATGAAGCAAATTCTGCCACCTCCTTCATTTTGGGGTAATCATGTGTTGGCCACAGAATCAAATGCTTTAGATTATTTGGAGGATTTACAGCTTAATGAGGGCTGTAGGGTATCTGTGGTGAACGAAACTGTGGAGCTTTGATATTGTTTTTTAAAGGCTCAGGCTTTGATTAGGGAGTGTGGTGCAGAAAAACTTTGCAAAACTTCTTATATTGAGAATTTAGTTTTGGCCAGGTAATCAAAGTATCCAAGTAATCAAGGGTTTCATAGACCACAGTATTAGCATGGCACTGGATGAGATGAAATTACTCATGTTTGTATCTAAAATGGAAGTCATCTGTAAAATGTGGATCTTGCCTGTGTGTTGATACAGAGTAATACATAATTGAGGTCTTGTTGGATTGTTTTTAAAGGAGCAAAGGCGGAACAGGTTAACCCGGGAATTGCCTTCTGCTGTGCCACGAGACAAGGTAAGTAAATGTTTGATTTTATTTTTTACCTAAAGCTGAATGCATTCTCCTAGATGCAATCTAAGTGTTGGAAATTTTCATATGCTGCTCTAGTAACAGTCTTGGGAGCTTCCAGGTGTTGAGTTTTTTCTTTTCAGTTTCATAAGATAGAAGTGTAATATAATTTTCTTTTCTTTTTTTTCTTCTATAATTTCCTTTAAAAGATGCAATTTTTGCGAGGTTTTAAATCTGGTATTTCAGAAGACTTGTCTATAAATGTAGTAATACGCTTATTACTTGAATTTTGTCATCTCAGGTAAGGTGTAAAATGCCTGCAGATGTTGAAGATGGACTCAGAACTTTCATGCTTAAATTTGTAGTGGAGACACACTGAGTTCAAAAGATAAACAAGTGATTTAAAATATCCAGTGCCAACATAGTGACTTGTGGTTGGTTTTTGTTAAGTCACTCTTAAAACTGCAGTTTATTGTAGTCTTACTTTCTTTGGCAGCAGATGTTGGAGTGACATTTTCAGTTGTTTGTCATAGTCCAGTAATGTATTCTGTCTCTGGAGCTTGCTTAATTTTATCAGGTTTTGGGATTAGTGCAATGACAGGAGTGGAAGAACCAACCAAATGTCATGGAAAACATTGTCTGGCTGTACAGTCTGACAACAAGCTGGAATTTTAGAGTTATTTAATACTATGTGAATTATTAAGAATTCAAAGACAGAGACCATAGTTTAGGATCGTCATGAGGTTGTAACAGGAGTTTCTACAGCTGATAGAAATCTGTTCACTAAGTTCATTACCTTAAAAAGTGAGACAAAGTCCTAGACTAGGTCTAATACTGTTGCCTTTAATCAGTCTAAGACAACTGATGGATGAACTGGAAATTTAAGGTAGCTATCTAGAGATTGCTTTCAGTGCTCTTTGATCTTTCATTTTATTGATTTCATAGTTAAATCATCAGTGTAGGAGCTTAAATGAAATTGAAGGTCAGATAATCCAAAATAACTGTCTTGGAGATGCCTTTTTTTTTTTTTTTCTCTTTCTTCTTTTTTTCTTAATTTTTTTTCTGCTTCTATTACTGTATTTCTTGCAAATTCAAAATATTTCTTTTCTGGATTTTGAAAGATGCTAGTAGGTAAAAGTGTATACAATTTGCTAGGTAAATTTGGTGGTCTTCAGTTGAATTTTTTTTTTCCCCTCCCTGCATTTTTTACCTTCCTTAGTCTACTAAAGCTCCAGGTGCATTGGCACCTGCTTCCCAGGAGACTGTTACTGCTGCTTCTGCTGAGGCTGATGGCAAGGTCTGTCTTGATTTTTCCTCTAAGCACTGCATGCACGTTTCTGTTGTGGTGCACCCCAGGTATAAGGAAAGCAGTTCGTCCCTAGTGTTCTGTCACCAGCAGTGTGTCCTACCCAGTCTGGATGTCCTCCCCAGTGTGGATTACTTGGCACTACTGGTTTTATGTGCAGTGGCATGTCAAGACATGCCATGAGGTGGCCAAGTCGCTGCTTTCTCTTTGAACTCTTGTTTGCAATATATTATGGTGCAAATATGCACCTAATTTGCCTCAAACTGTCCATAGATTGTTGGGTGCAACAGTACTGTAATCAAAAGTCTTCAGCATGGCTGTTAAACTGCATGTTTTTAATGTGTTGACAGTTAAAGAAGGAGGACAGAAGATAAGCTAAAATGTGAGTTTCCTGCTTCCTGCAGGGAATCTTTACAGGCTTTGTTCAAACTGAACCTCCTTTGTGTTGTTTCACATAATTGTTGAATCTCTGGTTTACTTATGTTTGTGAAATGTGTTCTGCAGTGTTTTTTACATGTTATGTGTGCTGTCTCATGTGTTAAAATAACAGCTCATTATTCCTCTGAAGGCTTTTCTGCTAATTGCTCTTGCTAGGAGTAAAAAAAATGGGCAGTCACAAGTTTGTCTATTAGAAGTACCAAGGGGACTCAGGCTTTCTGCTTTATTGCACATTCAGATCTTAATGCAAAGCTTCCATTTCTGTCCTGAGCAAAGTGGTTAAAGTCAAATCTAGTAAATAGTGGAATTGTAACTATGATTTCCATCAGTGTTCTAGAGGTTTTGATATGCTGCAAAATGTAAAAAGAAACTAAGACCCACTGTGAAGATAGTGTTGTGACTTAGGAAGTAGCAGGAAGCTGCCAGATTTGGTTTGCATTTCCCATAAACCCTGTCCTCTCTGGGGTGATACGTTTCACACTCTCTTATGTGGCTTTGTTACTGAAACTGCCTTGGAGGTAGAGCAGGCTCCACAGTAACAGAGAATGAGAGTGGCATTTTTGTCATTTTGAATAGCTGTCTTGCAATCAGAAATCATGCAGTGGAGCTTTCCTTAACAATAATTTTCTCTTATTAGCAGAGTTTGATTTGAATTCCTAGTGTGTTGTACAATGCCTCTGAGCAGTTGTGCAATTTAAATAAAATTTTTGATGTGTACAGCTTAGCTGAGTTTCCTCCTGTATGCTGCTGCTGGTATTCTACTTGCTATGCTTTGTTTCTCCCCTTTTTTTTTTTTTTTTAGATTTAAGATCAGTCTGTGGTGTTTCATTGTAAACATAATAGATAAATTTAGCTTTTTTCCTCCTATACCTGAAGCAAGACAAGTACAAAGCCTTGAATGACCTTTTTCAAACAGGACTAGATTTTAAAGCACAGAGTAAATAGAAGAGATATTAGGCTTGTGGAAAAGTACAAAATAAAAATTGCCCCTATTCTACATCAAAATAAACTTTAGGTTTTTTAATACTAATTAACATATGGTGGATACCATCCACTAATATTTCTTTTGTTTAGTGATTCCTCATGTCTGAGAGTTGGGTGTTACATCTTTTTCTCAGAAGATTCATGAGTCATTCTTTGTCTGGAGCTCCCCAGGATCTCTGATCTTCACTTTGAGGGGATGAAGATTTTTGTTTTGATTTGTTGTAAAAAAAGCCTTCCGTAAATTCTGACAGGAATAGGAGCTAGTGTGTGTGGCTCAAATATGATCATAGCTGTGCTACCTCAAAACAGAAGTGTGCATATTTTTTAGCTGTTACTGTAAGAAACTTAAGTTTGTATTTAAATAAAACCTGAAGTATTTAAATTCAAGTATTGCAAGAGCTGTGGTGATCTTCAAAATATATTTTCAGAATTATCCTGATAGTATAGGGTGTGTGGTCAAAGCCAAATGACTTAGAAAGATTACCCCATATTTCAGAAGTGATTTTTAGACCCTTAAAATGCTATGGAACTTCTCCAGGTGAGACATTTTCATACCCTTTATTAGGGACAGTATGAGTTTTAAAAGGTTTCCTTTTACCGGTACCTTTGGTGAGCTGCAACCAGCGAAGGGAGAATAAATGTGGGGAATGTGAAGAACAAAATGAAGGAATGTACCTATGAAAATCTTATTTTTTGTGAGTTTTACCTGTAGTGATTTGATCAGATGCTTCTCTACAGTGGCCAAGTTCTAATTCTGCCATGTTTTTTCAATGTGCTGTTTGTGCAGAATCCTTCTGTAGGAGCAGATGCGCCTCAGGAGTCTGGAACAGGCAGCTGGAGAGGAATGCTGAAACCCTCCAAAGCAGAAGAGGTATCAGCAGAGGAAAAATCCAAGCCAGCTGCAGCCCTACCTGCTAGTCCTCAAAAAGGACATGCTGTAAACCTATTAGATGTGGTGAGTCTTGGAAGACAAATTCCTTTTCTCTGTAGTTCAGTCTCAGGAAAGAAAAACATCTCAATTCCAGATCTTGTAACTTTGCTGCTAATTTGTGGTCTCTTTGTAAATAATTCCCACTATTGCAACAAGGAGCTCCAGCCAGTCTGTTCTGCTTTGCTCCTTGCCTGATTCCAATCTCCCTGCAACCTCCCTGCCTGCTCCAGTTTCAGGCTATGATTGGGATAATTGGCTTCCTTTCACAAATTCCTGTGCAAGTGAACTCCTTGTCTAGATAGCTATTGGTACAGAAACAAATCTTATCTCAACTCAAATTCCTGCTCTTCTTGTGCTGAATTTAATGCTTATATTAGAGGGAAAGAACCATTAAAGACAAAACCCACTTAAGTTAAAAACAGATGGAGATATTTGAAGTATTTGGAGATGTTTAGAAATAATGTAGTGGTGCCCTCTGACCTTTGTTTCACATATGTGGATTTTGATATCTCTTATTTCTGTAGAATTATAGGTTTGTTGCAAGACAGATTACATCTATCAAACTCAGGCTAAAAGAGCAGTAGTTAGAGTTTTGAGTTTTATTTACAAATGCCAATGAGCAGAACTGGTAAGCTGAGGGTTTAATTTTTTTCACACAGCCTGTACCTGTTGCACGCAAACTTTCTGCCCGTGAGCAACGAGATTGTGAAGTGATTGAACGACTTATTAAATCTTACTTCCTTATTGTCAGGAAGAACATTCAGGACAGGTAAACTCAAACTTCCTTGACATAGTTAAGCAATGCAAATATTGTGATATTTCAAGAATCATATATATGATCATGTTAGTTTTATCATGTTTTTATGTTTGTAAGGAGGGAGAAAATAAATGAATTTTTTAGAAGGGACAGCAGCAGTAAAATTTGACCCTTCACAGAATGAAGCAGTTTGAAGAAGCACTTGTCTCCTCTAATGGTTTCAGGTTCTGTATATTATTAAGTAAAAGGTTTAATTATTTAGGAGATGCCTGCTTTTCTGGAGGATGCTTCAATTCAGATGGAAGATTTGCAGCAAATAACTGGAATAAACTCTAGTTGCTCTATACCTTGACAGAATTTAGCTTTGCCATCTTGTCATTTCAAATGGGAAGGTCAAATAGGAGCTAGTGTGTGTGGCTCAGTTTTCTAGCACTTAGCTATAAGGATGGAAATGGCATGAAAAAGTTCTTTCTACTGTGGAAAAGTAATACTTTTTCTTTAATGAGGAATTTTATAAAACTTTTTTTGCTTATGTGTTTGTGGAAAGGTCTAGCTTCATATATATTTTTATGTATATGGGAAGTCTGAGGGGAAGTACAGGAATCTGGAAACCAGATTGTAGAGCAGATTAGTGAGACTCATAGGTGTTTTGGTCCATCCAGTAAATTAATACCTTCAATATAATTTTTAGTATTTCATGGCAGGGGAGTGCTTTGTTTACCTTAACTGCACTGTTTGTACTATGTAATATCAGAGATGTGAATTATTTCTTTGCCTCTTTCTCTTCCCATTTACACATAAAATTTGGTGTTAGGGTTGACATACTTAAATGTGTGTCATTCCTTGGACAGTAGAGATAGGTTGGTTTCTAATGAGCAAAGTTATTTATTTTTATTTTGTGTTTTACAGTGTTCATGTTTTTTTACAATGCAGCTTTTCTATTTGGAAGAAATTAAGTTTATATGAATTAGTTCTACTCTAATATTGTACATGATGCTACTTTTACTTGAGAGAGTTTTTATTTATGGTAGTGATAGATTCCTGGTAATTTGAGCCAATGCTATGTGTAGCTGCTTGCCCTCAATGTGCATTCTTCCTCTGGAACAGACCTGGTTTTGAACAATTATTTAAAAGAAACAATCTTGATGTGCTTGCAGTGTGCCAAAGGCAGTGATGCATTTTCTGGTGAACCACGTGAAGGACACTCTCCAGAGTGAGCTGGTGGGCCAGCTGTACAAATCCCTGTTGTTAGATGACCTTCTCACAGAGTCTGAGGACATGGCACAGCGCAGGAAAGAGGCAGCTGACATGCTAAAGGTAATGAGGAGATCAGGAGCTTCTGGGAGCAGTTCACCATATCAATGGGAGGCTTTTTGAAGACTTGTTTTCCTGTTTTCTTTACTGCTTTTTAAGACTATGCCAGCATATTGCTTTTCTCTGCTAGAGGAATTAAAACCAGTACATGACCAGAAAGGATTACACGTGAGCTTTAAATCTGCAGTTTAGCAGGCTAAATAGAAAGTAGGTGCAGTTTCTCTTTTATGGCAGACTTTTAAAACTGTGTATGGTGAAGAAGTCTGCCCTTCTTGAGAATTTAATGGGTTGCCACTTGTTTTGTGTCTTGGTTTGGAAAGACAGGTGCCTGCTAAGGAAGGCTGGAGCCTCCCCTGAAATGGAGAATGTAAATCCCCTCCCTCTGAATTGCTATAAACTTTAAGTTTAGGGGCTCTCAGGCAAAAAATATGGGATCAGGAATAACAGTTCTTTAATTGGGAAGAAAATAAAAGGATAAAATAAACAACGCAGTAAACTAAAACAACACTGACAGAGTCAGAACACAACCTGACCCCCTGTTGGTCAGGGTGTTAGTCGCTGTCCAATTGGAATGCGGCTGCAGTCCTCCTGGAGTGTCAGGTGTGGTTCTGTTGGAGCAGGGATCCTGTAGAAGGGTGGAATTTTCCTCTGAAGATCTAGTGGAAGAGGCAACTGTTCTGGGAAATCCAGTGGAGAAGCTGTGCTGGTGTTCCAGAATCTCCAGATTATATCCAGTTGGGAATGCTTGGCTCCTCCCTCTAGGCAGAGCATCTCCCAATGGGATGCTGTAGTTCTTATCAGTCATGCAGTGACATTCAATGGCCTATTATCAGCAGATGGCTTCCCAGAGGGAGGAGTGGTTGTGGAAAAGATAAGGAAAACTGCCCACTTAACAGAAAACAACTGCCATACAGATGGCAAATAGAATACAATTTGCTTGGCAATCCAGGACGTTTTGCAATGACACTGATTAGCTTTGGTTTGATTTTTAGCTTTTCACTTCCCAGACACTGCTGTTTTGTCCCTGGGAAATCTCTCCAGCATACCTAACTCTGGCTTTTGTGTGTTCCTGTGTGCAGGCCCTGCAGCGAGCCAGCCAGATCATTGCAGAGATCCGTGAGACACATCTTTGGTGAAGACTGTATCAGCCACACTATTTATATGCATTGGAGGTTACATTGGCTTGACAATTGCTAGGCATGGTATACGGAGTAGAATTTTTATTTATGAACTCTTCTTATCTGTGTACTGCAACTGTGTAAATCTGCTCATGTAAAGACAGTTGGTTTGATTTGCAAACAGAAAAACATGCTGTATTTTGCAAAAGAAGTCGTATTTAATCCATATAATAAATGGCTCTAAATGTTTCCTTACCAGGTTTCTGGTGCAAATTAAAGCAGACCAAGTCTTCTGTCTTAGTGACAGTCTCATTTGAACTTGGGGAAAAACATTCAAGTTCCAGTGCCTGACTTGCTGAACAGGTTGCCTGTGGTTAAGACAGCCAGTGTAGTCTTGTGGCATAGTTTTAAGCTGCTTTTCCAGTAGAAGTTTCAATACTGTGAAGAAAAGAGAGCACCGAGTATTTTCTTTCATGAATATATTGCATGCACTGTGACAGATGGAGGTCTCCATTTTATAGCACAGTAGAGATGTTGAGCGTATTACTATGTATGTGTGTTCCCTGTTTTTTTTTTCTTTTGTCCCCAAATGTTTCAATGGCAGACAAAACTTCAGTCTTGATTTCATGGAGTATCATGTAGGAAGAATTAGCCTGGAGCTTGTGAACAAGGACAGCCTACTAAAAAGTGGCTGCAGAGTTATTAACATGCACTGGAGCTTGTGTATGAATGTTGGAGTTTATAATCAGGCACAAGGACACCTTCCCCTTCCTCCCCCCTGGGACCAAGCCCCTGGACCATCTGATAGTAAATTTGCTCTGGCAGAACTGAAAAATAAAACTGGATTTCAAAACTGTCATGGGATAGTAAGCGTTTCTTTTAAAAACAGATGAAGTTGGCCAGGGAGAAGGGGATGCCCACAAGTTCTGCAAATTTTGGAATGTATGACAGTATGAAAGAAAGTCTGTGGAATTGGAATATTTATATCAGAGATTACAGTTGCATTTGAGGAAATTTTATTGTGCTGTAAGTAGCTTTTTTTTTTTTTTGAGGACAATCGTAAAATTATGAAATTTTAGGTTGGAAATTAAGTTGATGAGGTTTCTTTTTTTCTTTTGATTATAATTCATACAGACGACTATTGATCACACTAGCCTTGAAAAAGTAAACATTTTAATTTTTATGAATAAAAATTTATTTAAACTTCAGCCAGCATACTTGCATGTACTTTTCAAGCAGATTCACTCTTTTTGTATAAAGTGAAAATGTTTACTATAGTGTTGATGATACTTTTTCTTTAACACAACTTGCATGAAAAATAGGACACTGCTGTTAACCTCCATGGCTTGATTTTATGGTATTGGGCCACAATAGTGAGGTTTTCATTACCGTACGCAGTTCCTTCCCCCAAAATCAGTTAGCAAAAAAGGAATTCCTATGCTAAGCTGCTAAAGATTGAACATTTAAAAATTCAGTTTACAAGAAGCTCTGTTTAAAAATGTATTTTTCTCATGGTAATCTTCAGTTTGGCATCAATATGAGCACAAGGAGTTGAGTCTGACAGATGCAACTTTTGGATACTTCATGTATGATCTGAGGTAATTCATGCAGAACACAGAAATACATATGGTGTATTTTTAAACAGCCTAAAAAGTCATGGTGTATGCATTACATGTAATGAATACAAAGGAGGTACTTTTATCTTGCATTGTATCCAAGGATGGTAGTTCTCAGATTTAAGAAATATTACTGAAGGGCAAACCACTTTTTAAATCAATTTGGTAATCAGTGAAAGTTTTTTAAGTTTTGTCAAAAGCATTACATCTGTTTGGTATTCACCTGACACCTCTCTCCCTTTTGCTTTCAACATCCCAGAAATTTTCAACAAGGTAGTGCCGTCCATAAGTGATCTGCTACCTAAGCTTTAACTCTCAAAGTTCAGTCAACAGCCTCTTTGTGAAGAAATACTCTGATTTGTAAAGTTTTGAAATGCTGCATAAAGCAAATGAATTTCATTTGTTGAAGAAATTCTTGCAAGTGATACCTGGCTCTGTAATGTCATGTGAAATTTCCAGTGTTAATTTGGTTTCTGAAATGTTACAAGTTTTTTTGTTTAAGTTTCACAAAAAGTTTCAATTTGGTAATGTTTGAGTGCCAAGAAATGAACTTGATTTGTAATCCTTAATGCAAGACTTTGAAGGTCCATGCTGTAACAATCCTGTTATTTAATAAACAGATAATACACAAAATTAATTACTCCAGAAATAGTTTTGGACTGACTTGTAGTTCTGGTGGCAGGACTTACATGTACTTGTAAGTTAGTAGTAGAAGTACCTATATGTGTACAACCTTAGTCATGATTTCACTTGTTCTTGCTCAATTCTGCATTCTTGAATAGTTCCATAACTGATAATGTAGACAGGCTGCTCATGCCTACTGATAGATTTGAAACAAGCTGTGTTCTGGAACTGAACTAAAATACTTCAAATGCCACTATTACTACCAGCATTAAAAGAAATTATGGGGAAGCTGTGGAGAAAAGCCTAACAAGGGCAGCAACTGAAAAATTACCAGATTAGACTGATGGTTTACAAATGTCTTCTAGATCACCTTAATTAATTTAAACTTGAAAAAATGTTGTCACCAATGCACGAGTTTTAGCTAACTTGCTTTCCAGTGGGGGGAGAATCATGGAGGGGAAATCCCCCTGTAGCCAAGTTCAGATTAGTAAATGTCTGACACTGATACCTGAGATGTTGTAGTCCTGCTGTAACTAAAACACAGTGTCCTCCTGATGGGAACTGTTTGTATTCAGTAGTCAGGTTCAAATTTTACTTACTGAAACAGATGGGTAGGGGGGGTCGTGGGGTCTGTGTGCTTCAGACCTTACTCTGAAGTAAACGGAGCAGACCTTGTGTAAAGCCTGCCTTTGTTCATTGCTGTGTGGATGAATGACAGATGCCAGATTGGATATGGCAAACTCAGATCCCTGCTTTACGGACCAAATTTGCCAATTTGTGGTACCCCTGTTGGGAACTTGAATGGAATTATCCTGGGTAAATTTTTTTTTCTGCAGTTTTCTCCTTTAGCTGTGAGAGCAATGGGTAGCTGGTGTTTCCTGAGCTCACTGAGGATCTCCACTCTATCTGCTTTTTGTTGTTATTAAACACTGCTTTGAGGTGAGAGCTAGAGGATTGGTTCCTCAAAGTTAAATACCACTTGGATATGGTTTTGTGCTCAATGACACTCTTTAAACTAGTGAAGGTGCTTTCATGCTCCCTTAGTTTTGAGTTTACCTGCTGCATGCCCTTTCACCCTTTACCGCTTGACTGGTAGGTGCCACAATAAGGTTAAATTCAAGTCTTCCAGGTTGTGCTGTACAGATGTTTTTGGTGGAGCTTTTTTTAGTTTGTTGGTTTTAGGTTTTTTTTAAATATCTTTATAATAACTACTTTTCTTTCAGCACTATTAAATCATGCATATGTAACCATGTTAAATACTTTAATATTAATTACTCCTTGTTCACATTTGAACAAGTTTGGACAATCGTTTCCTGATTTTCTGAACATACCTGTATATAAGAATTAAGGCTAAGAAAGAATCGTTGATTTTTCCAGTCATCCTTGATCCTTGACCCAAGTGTTCAAATGCTCAGTTGTGATGGCCCTGTATGGTCATGGCAAGTAGTGCTGGCATCCAGCTGTTTCTCTGGGAAGAGTCAGGGAAGGGTTTGGAGTGCTAGGACTTGGACAAAGGCAAGCATGGAAAATTTCTTGGGGTTTATGAATCTTATTAGAAACCTTGCATGCAAAGAACTTAATTCCTTTCTTGTTTCATGTTGCTAAAAAATAAGTTTACTGGTTTTTTAGAGGTGGATATACATGTGTGTCTGCACCATTTGGTGATGACAGAAAACAGGCAGGAAAGAGATCAGACATGACACACTACTCATTCCAGGGAGTTTTTCCTGTAACCAGAAAGAAACTCTCAAATGGGTGTGTACTGGAGCATTTTGGTCCCAGGTGCATGTTTCTGATTTGCTCTAATGCTTCTGTCATTTAAGGAACAAGGTGGCTGTGTTAGGTGGATGGGTTTTCCCTTTCCCCTTCCCTTCCCATTTTTCTTCCATGTGTTTTCTTTGAGGTAGAAATGACTCAATTACTTTTCTTTGTTATGTAATAGAGATTAGGCTAGAGATGTTTCATTATGAGACAGATAAGTAGGATCTGGAAACTGAAATTAACACTAAGAACATGCTGAGCTTTTGAAAGGACCATTATTTCAGTTCCTCTGCCAGAAGAAACTGTCATCTATAACAAGCAAGCCACTGTATTTTATTACTGTTGAAATCTTGAGTCATGGTGCAAATGAAATCAGCATGAAATTTATCAAGTAAAAAGAAACATTAAAAACATACCTAAAACAGTAACAAACTCCCCACCCAACTCCAGAATACATAACCACATTCTAGAAGCTAAGATGAAGGCTTTCCCCCTTGTGGCTGCTGACAGGGAAATTTGTATTGAAGATTTCATGGACCAGGAAATTATTCACCATGGCCTAAGGTCTGAGGTCTGATCCTTGAAAGAAAAGCTGCAAAGCACTTCAGCTTCCCTCATGTGTTTCCTGCTCCAGAGATCCTTGTGGTGCTGTTCACCCACAACTCCTGGACAGCTAACATTAAAAAAAAACAAAAAACCAAACCTTTCATGTAGATGCTCCAAATCTTCTGGTATAATGTACTATCTTCCAGATGAATGCAGAGCCTACAGAACTAGTACCAGGATATTCCTTCAAAAAGGAATGCTGGATAGCATGGATGTCATTCATAGGACCAAAGAAATGGAACAACTGCCACTCCCCTTGTAAGTCATGCTATGCACACAGAAGGCCTAAAAGGGATTCATTAGCCTGACTTAAACTTTGAAAGGCTCTGTGCTTTCAGATTTCAAAAGTGAATTTGCTGTGTATTCCCACGTGAAGGCTGGAAAGCTTTAGTGCAATGTGTCCCCATACATAACCAAGAACCAACTTACATTGGTGCCTAATCATTTATTATGAATCTTTATTATGAATTTTCTGCAGCTTCCTTCAAAGCAAACCTCTTCAGGGAAACATGACCATAGGTTGGTTCTTTGCCCCCAGCAAGGTTTCTTGGTTTGATGAGCACACACTGGCTGTAAGGAGTGGGTTTGAGTTTGCTTTGGCTCATTTGCCTGTGGGTTATCCTGTGGAATAACTGGCCACTGTTCCCCTACAACACAGAAGACTGTTACAGGAGGGGAAGCACATGTCCATTGCTGGACTTTGAAATCTTTTCAGTTTCTTCTTATGCAGATCCTTATGAACGGTGCTTTGAATAAGGCAGAATATCTACATTCTCTTCAGTGCTCTAACTCAGCTCTTTCATTTGAACTTTGGTGCATTTTGAAAAAGAAGTGTTGGGCAGTCTGTGAGCTGTGTAGTAATGCACAGTACAGAAATATCTTCAAGTACATCTTCAAGCAGCAGAATCAGAGACCTGTCATTTTAGGGAGATACTCTGTTGTCACAACTGTAGCCATTTTATAATGTAGTAATTTTTCTTTCCAACTCTAAGTAATGATACTCCATTCTTCAGAATATGCTGTCCCAGAATAAGAACAGTCTCAGGATTAGTTACACGATTCCCATTTATTGAAACTCCTCCATCTGTAATTTTCCGGTACCTTGAAAACAAAACAGAAACAACTGTTACTTGCAAGAGAAAGCTATTTATTAAGAATTGAAAGTTCACTTAGATTTTTTTGTTGTTGTTGTTGGATGCATAATTGAATACATTTTAATTCTTCTGCACTTCATTCCAGTCCAGGTAAACAATGACTGAAAGACTGAAATGAACCTTAGCCTCTACTACATTTTCTGAGAAGGGTACATACTGTTTTGAGAATGCGCCATGAGCAGAGGTGAGAACTCACCCACTAGGTCCATCTGGAATGGCATTTGCTTTACGACACAAGTCAAGAACAGTCATGCCAGGTTCAAGCATCAGTTCAGCAGAAGTAGCTTGTCTGAAAAGTTCCTGTAGCTCTTGGTCAGACATTTCTTCCAGTGCCTCCACACTGCTGTAATAAAGGGCCTTAGTACACCTGTGAGAACAAAGGGCATTCAAAATACAGAGCTAGTCTTCTCTTCACCCAAAGTGCTACTCATCAGATTCCCCTCCCCAGTTTCTTTTGGGAGTCCACAAACTAACAAATACTTTAAATACACTCCCATGTTTTTATTGTACCCTACTGCCCTGCAAGTTTTTTAGTATTTTCAGTGTATTTGTAAGTCTACAGGATTATTACATTTTTCTCTTTTAACATCTAAGCAACAACTTAATAGATTAAAATAGTCCCTGAAAAGCTATGGAGAATTACCATAAACATCTGAAACAAAACTGCTCGATAAATCAAACTTTACCTCTTAGCAGATTCCAGCCCCTCTCTACCATGGACAAGCTTAGTTACTTCAGCAGCCAGTCGTTTCTGAGGGCCCCATTTCTCAGGTTCTTTAGCATGCATTTCCATGATGTGGGCAATCTCCTCAAGAGGAAGGAAGGTGAATAGTTTCAGGTATCTATGAGCAGGGAAAAATACTTTGTTTATATAGCCATCATTATGGATTTCCTGCCTTTGTCATTCAAACTTCAGTAACTGCATGAAAATGATTTGCAGTCAATTTAAGAAATACCTATTAAGATGCTCTGTCCTTTCAATCAAATCTTTAAAACTCACATTTTACTTAATATTCTGCCTAAGGTCAAGTCTTCAAGCATAAGATAGTGTCAGATGCTTTTATGAAGCTTGTATTCCAGTCAACAATTTCGTTTTCTCTTGAAACTTTTATAGGATTTATTGGAATTGTGTGTGAACTAACAAGGTTTTGTATTTATCTTAGGAGATCCACAATATGCTAATGCAAAATCCCACTGCCAGTCTGTGGCCATCATGGGACAGAAGCATACTTGTATTGGCAAGTATCTCAGCAGGAAGATTATTTAGTACAATCAAGAATTTAAAGATGCACCCTAAGCCTACTCTTTACAACAAAGTCCATTTTAATGAGCTGTCAGTCCCATGCAGTGCATTAAAGGTACCTTTACTGGTAAAAAGTCTGAATGGCTGAAATATTTTAGTGTTAAGTACCCACACACCCTTCCTTTCAGTCTGAAAGGTGCTGGGGATCAGAACATGGATTTGAATTATCAGGGGATAAACCTTTCAGAGGTAAGTTAGTTATAAGGCAGGTCCCAATATGAAAGGGAAGTAGCTCAGATTTAATAGTGCCATTGATGTTTAAAGTAAAACAGATTTAGAAAAGAATCCAGAGCAACTTATTAAAATCAATGTACTAATGTAGTGTACTGAAAAAAACTGTGGTGCTACAGTACTACAACTAGTATGCCATATGAGAGTCAACCCACTGGCAGAACAAAATGCATTATGCTTCACTCCTCTATCATCCCCCTTCTAATTTTCTGGTGCATATTTCAGCATATGGAAGTTCCACTATCCTGTCTACTCAGGAACCAGTCATGCCTGTTTATTTCATGAACAGTTATAATTAACAAATACTTCTACATGGAGCTTGTGTTGCACATAATTAAATGAAGCAGTTACAGTGAACAGTTAGAATCAGGTTTTATGGACAATGACAAAAAGCAAGATGGAGAAAAACTTACTTTTCAACTACATTATCTTGCTGTCTGACAAAAAACTGATAGAGCTCAAAAGGAGAAGTCTTCTCCCTGTTCAGCCAAACTGCATTTCCAGCAGTCTTTCCCAGCTTATCACCAGTAGTACTCGTAATAAGAGGTACAGTAATTCCAAACACCTCTGCTCCTGTCATCCTGAGAAAGAAGAGTCACTGCATGTTAAGAAAAATTAATCATATCTTGGTAAAGCTGACTAAAATACAAGCATTCTGCAAGATTCTATCCTTGATATAAAGCTAGGGATGATGGAAAAAAATATGCCAGAACACTGTTGTGTAAAGAGGGTTTTAGGGAAAAAACCAGCACCATATGTTTTTAAGTTATTTTCTATGTATCAAAGACATTTATGTCCTTTAAGTAGTTTATATGTTATAGACTGCAACTGTCTCATAATCATATTTGGTGTGATTACACCAGGATGTGTGTGCTGGCAGACTTGTCTTGATTTTATCCCATGCTTCAGGATGTTTCATTTTGGTTCTTGGATTCACTAATACAAGAACCTATTATTTTTCTTAAAAATTCATATAAACCTGGTCAAAATGGTCCAATTAATGGTGAGTCCAATTAATTACTCCTCTCAAATCACAGAGATTTGTGTGTGGCCAAATCTCTTGTTGCTTTAGAGACTGAGCACCAAGTCGCACGGCATCCTGTCATGGAATCACAGAACTGGTGAGGTTGGGCAAGACCTCTAAGACCGTCAAGTCCAACCTGTGACCGAACATCACCGCGTCACCTGGAGCATGGCACTAAGGGCCATGTACATCTTTCCTTGCACACCTCCAGGGACAGCGGCTCCACCCCCTCCCTGGGCACTCCATTCATGTCATGTCATGTCACCATGTCACCTGGAGCATGGCTCTAAGGGCCATGTACATCTTTCCTTACACACCTCCAGGGACAGCGGCTCCACCCCCTTCCTGGGCAGTCCATACCATCGCTGCCCTTCCCCGGACTCGCTCCAGCACCTCAATGTCCTCCGGAATGAGGGACCCAGGTCTGGACACATCACTCGAGCCGCGGCCTCACCAGTGCCCAGCACAGGGAGACAATGCCATCGCCGGTCCCGCTGGCCACACCGCTGTCACAGCTCGCCCGATGCCCAGACCCCGCGCATCCCCTCCCGCCTCGCGCTCCCGCCGTACTTGGTGACGAGCTCGTAACCGGACATGATGTTTCCCATCTGGTCGTGGCCGCCCAGCTGGATGCGGCAGCCGTGGTGCCGGTGGAGGTGCAGGAAGTCGTAGGCCTGCAGCGCGGGGTACAGGAACTCGGCCAGGCTCATGCCCTCGGCGCTGCGCAGCCGCGCCTGGCAGCTCTGCCGGCTCAGCAGCGTGCCCATGCGGAGGCGCCCTCCCGCGCCGCCCAGGAAGCGGAGCAGGGGCTCCCGGCCGAGCCAGCGGGCGTTGTC
>JAYDZK010000056.1:59654617-59664734 GCA_034509185.1 Euphonia xanthogaster | reverse complement strand
AGCGCCGGGCGGGCGGGGCCGCTGCGCCGGGACCGCCCCGGAACCGGGAGCCGGCGGGGGACGGGCGGGGGGAACGGCTCGGGAGGGCTCGGAGCCTGCCTGCGGTACGGAACGGCGCCACTGCGGTCAGCTTTGCGCCGGCTGGAGGTTCTTCTCCGCCACAGTGAAGATGCGACAAAACCGGCGTGTGTTGGCTCCTGCTCCGCTGCGCTTTTCCCATCCCGGAATACCGGGAGTTCAGGCGCTGGGAATCGGCCTGACAGAGCGCGTACCACGTGCCTGAGTTGGTCACACCGGGGCTTCAGAATTTACAGACCCTAGGATTTATGAGCTATGTTACCAGAATTTATTAAGCCGCATTCCTAGAATGTGTTAGCTATATTTCTAGACATTTTTAGCTATGTTGCATATCTTGAATGCTTGGGAAGAGGCGGCTCAAGCCATAGATAGAGGTGTGCAGCTGTAGGCACGTGGGTGATAAAAGGAAGGCCGAGGAAACATGGGCCTGCTGCAGGGGAATGGAGCACCTGGGATAGGGAGAATGCTGAGGTATGCAATGGGTTTTTTTGCCTGTCTTCACTGGCAGGTGTTCAAGCACCCCGACAGAGTTGCAGAAGGAAAGGTAAGGGTGAGGAGAATGAACCACCTCCTGTAGGAGAAGATGAGGTTTGAGCCTGTCTAGGGAACCTGGGGGTGCATAAGTCCATAGGACATGATGAGGTGCTTTCACAGGACCTGAGGGGATTGGCTGGATGAAATGTCCAAGCCGTGCTCCATCATGTTTGAGGAGCTCCATCATGTTTGAGGTTCCCACCGACTGGAAAAGGGGCTCAGTTGGTCATTGGTTACCTTTGAGACAATGGCAAGCACTTTGTAGGCATTGTCAAAATCTTTGCTATTCTGTGTTAGAAGCAATATGTAGAGGTCATAATACAAGGGGAATATCAATAAATGGAAATACTGTGCAGACTTAGAAAAGTTTAGATTATTAACTCGCCAAATCATACAAGAAGAGTAATTCTGACACACTAGATCCCAAAAGCCAGCCATTGTCTAGTAATGGGCCTGGTAATGTTCTCCATGCACCACTTTCAGCTGAAATTCCTATTCTCTAGCATTCTCTATTCCTATATAAGTTCTTCGTTGCTGTAGGTTCAGGTAAATGCCCAGCTGGAGCAGATGATTTGATTCCTTTGTGCTGGAAGGGGCCAGTGGCTTCACATAATCCCTTTTTCTTCCCTTGTTGGCTTACAATGACTCCCTGCCATGCTACAGGCTGGGAGAAGAGTGACTGGAAAGCTGCCTGGGGAAAATCAGCCTGGGGCTGCTGGTAGGGGATAGCTGAACATGAGCCAGCAGTGGGCCCAGGTAGCCAAGAAGCCCAATGGCATCCGGGCTTCTGTCAGCAGGAGTGGGGCCAGCAGGACCAGGGCAGTGACTGTCCCTCTGCTCAGCACTGCTGAGGCCACACCCCAAATCCTGTGCCCAGTTTTGGGCCCTTCATGACACAAAAGACATTGAGGTGCTGGAGCGTGTCCAGAGAAGGGGAGTGGAACTGGTGAAGGACCAGAAATTTACTTCTTTGGAATCTCTGAGCTGCTGTGTTGTGTTACCAACAATGAACCAGTTGATTCTGGTACAGAGCTAAATTTTGCTATTTTGCTCTTTATTCATGTCTCCTGTACCTCTGCTTTCATTCCACAGGGACAGCCTGTGGCTGCTGGGATGGTGAACCAGCACAAAGCCCCACAATATCAGCATGAGCTTTAGCATCCACCTCCCCCAGCCCCTGTCCAGGAAATTCCCTGGGGCTGGGATAATCACCTTGTGATGGCAGATGATCTGGCCGTGCTCATTGCCTTCCAGAGCACACCTCATACCAATATACCTCTTTTCTTATTGCTTATGCTGTACTCTGAGGGTTTTTCCTTTATGAGGGGTGGGAAAAGCATTTACTGTTAATGTACATCTAAGGAGTATCCTGGCTCCCTGGTGTCTGTAGGCAAGAGGACATTTGGTATTTTCTGCAGTCCTTAATCCCTCTGCAGCTTTTATCTCTCAGATTAGTCAGAGCATTTGAATGAATCAAAGTTTTCCTTTGATGAGGTTTGTCACCCTCCCTCATATTTATTTTATTTCATTTGATCTTCTTATTTTTCAGTGTATCTATTTTTTTATCTTGTTATCTTTTTCAGCTCAAAATTAACTTGTTCCCTGTTATCTCATCTCTCTCCACCCAGAGGTATTTGGTGCTTGTGTGTTCCTTTCTTCTCCTCTCTTTTTCTGCTGTAATTGCTTGTGGAATTTTGTTTCGTTTTTGTGGACCACTTTATATGTCCTCTGTTAGATGCATAGCTGTTTTTAATTGCTCTTTGTGCCATATTGATCTTGTTTTAGATTTAATGTCCATCTTTCAAACACCAGTCCAATTTATATGGAATATGCTTTCATATTTCTCCATGCTAAATATTTTTTTTATTTTACAATGACCCAGGGGTTTGCAGACTGTGGTGCTGACAGCTGCTTTTGTCCTTGATTTTAGACTCCATCAAATTCAGTTTCAGTACTGGGTTTTTCTAAGACAATCCCAAATCCAGAATCAACTATAAAAATCCTCTTTATTTTTAAAATACTGTTGTCACAATGTTATTATTTGTGGCTTGTTAGTTTTCAGCAATTATTCTTTTTTTACACAGCTTTTTTAGACATGACAGTATCCTAAGTCCAAAATCTCTCTATTCTCCACCAACAGTCATGCATGGAGTTAATTTTCAAATAAGATAAAAGTATTGGGAAGTTCTGCATGTCCCATGAAATTTAAGTAATTACACAATGTGTATAGGCACGTGGGATCTTTCCCCCAAAGCTTATGTGTTCGTATCCCTCAGTAACAAAGTATTTGCTTGTGACATAACTGAATAAACTTTTGTGACTATTTTGCCACCCTGCCATACTATAATGGTCAAATTATTCATTCTGAGAACCATTCACTTAAAAGATTAAGGCAAAGCCAAGGGTGATCTCTCTTGGCTGTATAATGGGATACCAGTAATGTAACCAGCGAAAGTAGGAAGTGTTCAGGACTAAATCCCATTAGGAGACAGGCTAAGCCTAAGTAGAAGAAATGTGGATGCAGTCAAGAGATGATTAGGGTGCTTACTCTTTCCATTATAAGTCATCAATCTTTAGGTGTGATTGCCTTACTATAAATCATAAAGCATTTTTTTTTAGCCTTGTAAGCAAATTATTTTTTCAGACATTTTGAAAGCATTTTCACACAAGGAAATCCAGAACTGATAGTAAAGGCTTAGCTTCCATTATGATAAATAGAATAGTCATGAAAGGATCATTATTTTCATGGCAATGTACTTGGAAAAATGACACAGATTAAAACAAGAACTAACAAGACATAATAATGAGAATAAGAATGTTTCTTTTTCTAATTCAGTTGTTCAGAATGAATCCTTTATCCTGGCTGATTTAGGATTCTGGATGATGCTGATGGAAAAGAGAAAGCCCTTCTCCTTTCAGAATATAAAAGTAAATATGGAAACTGAAACTCCCTCTGCTTGCAGTGCAGGTGTATAAACTTCCTGGTGGTTTGAAGGAAATTATCTGGACAGTTCAGAGAACTGCTATGCAAGATTAAAGTAAATATAAAATGCTGGTATGAAAGGCCTGGGTGAGCCTGGGGCGCACCCGCACAGTTCTCTGGCCAGTAGTTGATGTCACTTCCAGTGCTAGGCACCCCTCCACTTGTATTTTCCTCCTTGCTCTTCACTGAGCCCATGGCTCCTTTGCCCTTTACTATTCTCAGGTAGATGCAGATATTATCAAAGCCAACCCTTACAGTATTGTGGGATGTCATTCCCAAAGAAAGGTAACATTTCCTATAAACCACAACTCTATGTCAATTGAATATCAAATCACCTGGGGTCTTGGAAACTATTAAAAGCATTTCCCAGTCAGGTTACTTAACTGGAATAATTTTGAAGTCACTCATTAGTGGCATCGGTGTCTTTTGTATCCCCCCAGGAAGAGTCAGGCTGAGGGACGAGTGCAGAGCATGGGTGAGGTGTTCACTGAAGTTTCTGCTTCATGCCTGAGTTTTCACCCAGTATTTGATTCCTATTCTTCTTTTCAGAGAAGATCCTCATTCCATTGCAAAGTAGCATTATTAAATGTAACTCCGTTTAAAGCTCTGCTTCGATTTGTGCCAGCATTTATTCCCTTATACAATAGAAGGAATTCCTGATCCACACTCCTCCGGTAAAGCCAAGTTATACGTGCATCAGCCACGAGGTGGCAATACAAGAGCTTGATATGCTGCATTTTGGTGCTCTTCGTGCCGGGTAAGCTTCGGATATTAGCTAAGTAAATATATTTACAGTGTTTCTGCAGTATGGCTTTCTCTGCCAGTGCCCCACATCTGCATAATTGACTTCATGCAAAAGCCAAGGGAGACTAAGCTGATTTTCTGGATCAATGATTGAAGCCTTTTATGTGGCTAATAATTGATATCTTTATTTAAGTGGCTCAGTAGTGGATGAGAGATGTAATGCAAGGAACTCAGCTGTGGTTAAAAGCAAAATATCTTAAGAAAGGGGATGCACTGGTGACATACAGCTGTCCCACTGGGAGTTTTCTCCTGGCTTTAACTTCTGACCTTCCTGAAGGCCAAGGAAACCTGAACACCTCACATGTTTGGAATTCCCAGATGTGATTGCTTCACAACATTAACATCTGCCTTTTTCATCCAGGCTTTTTGATTCACTTATCATGGCTGATGCTTGTTTTTCTGCCTTATGAGAGCATTCAACACTGGTGTCAGGTGGAAATAGTTAATTCCCAGTCTTTTTCATCCTTGTCATTTTCAGGCATTAGGGAAAGTGATAATATCTCTGTACTTTCATGGACTAGTTTTCCACCCACTGTAATGGAGAAAGTATTTTAAGATGTTTTTTATTTTGACATTAGCTCTTTCAGTAGCAGTCAGTGCTACAGCTTTTCAGAAGGTGGAGTTCTCTGTTTTCTCATTCAGATAGATGAAAAATCTTCTAGCACAAGGAATGTATTGTGGACTTGGCAGATGTCTCATGTCACTATGTTCACCAAAGTGTTTATTTGAACCTAGAGAAATTATGGATGTGCATTTTGTTATTTCACATGAAAGTGCTAACAGCCTGCTACTGTCTTTTCCTGACATGGAAACAGTTTTCCTCTCAGTACTTTATGGGAAATCTTACTTTCAATCAGACAATGCACTGTGAAGTGTGTTAGCAAATATGTCTTTCAAGTACATGCAAGTTTGTGGTTTAGGAAATAAATAGCAATGTAAGGAGAGGAGCATAGTAGGAAGCCTTGAAAGAGTAAATAACTTTTGAGAAGGGAACTTCCCTAAGAAAGATTCGAGATAAGATTCTGCCTGTGAGTTGGGTGTTCAGCTTGTCAGAAGTGCTGTGGGCACGGATGCTGGGACTGGCTCGTATTTCAAATAACACAAAGCTCTTCTGCATGGGCAATGATGGCTCCTCTCAGTTTGGGCTGGACCAGGGGCACTGGTACTTGTGTGCCCTTGTCCCCTCAGAATTCAAGATTCACAACTATTAAAGCTTGAAGGAACTGAATTGGCTGATTTGCCCTCTGCACAGTGCTGACCATGGCTGACAGAAATTGCAGAAATGGAGACCTGTATTTGCCAGGAGCAGATACACCACAGCCCAGGTGCCTTTCAGAAGGATCTCTAACCCTCTCTGTTAACATCAAGCAGCCTGCTTAGGCAGTTGATAAATAAACTTTGTCTTCAAAGCTGATAACAACAGCTTTCCCCTGAGAAAACATGCCCAATCCCCAAAGCCTCTTCTCTTTCTTGTGGTTGTTTGTATGCAGTCTCAGCTTTCTGGCTCAGATACTGCACAGCCTCAGGCCATGCTTCTGGCAGGTTACATAAAAAAAAAGCTTTGAGAAGCTGGCTGGTGATTGAAGAAATGAAAGTGAGCTCTGGGACATGATGCTTGAGGAACTGGATGGCTACTGCTTTTCCCTTGCAGCTTTCTCCAGTTATAATCACCAGCCTGGGGGCAGGATGCTGGACACAGATCCCAATGGGAGCCATTTTTCAGGGATAACAAGTAACTGGTTGTACCAGTAGAAGGATAACTCAGTGTTGAGCTGATAGGATAATATTTCTGTCCACCTAAATTGTTCTGCAGTGTCAAATGACGAAGGTAATTTCACACTTCTATTGATCCTTGGGTTTTGGATGTTACCCTGCCAGCTATGGCTGTACAGGATAGCATGTGCCTATGGGAGGGGAGAATTTGAAAGGGAAAAGAGGAGCAGAATGTGACCACTAGCCTGAAAGTACAGTGCTAGAGAGAGGCCACACACCATATACTTTTCTTCAAGAAAAACAAATGATGACAGTACTGTGTCTTCTCTCATCATGTAGTTTGTTTTTCTCATGTTTATCTCGAAATGGATACTGAACTTTTGTTGTATTGCTCATTTCTGATTCTGATTTAAGGTGTTTAGTGTATTTTTCAACCAAGCAGAAGGAACCTGGTGACCACTTAACCAAGACATAAAATGATGTTCCCTGACATAGACAACAGTGTCACTGTTCATTCCGGGCTCTAGTTATTTTCCATAGAGATGTATATATCTATATATATATATATATAGATATCTGTTATTGATGTTCACAGATTATTAATTTGATGGGTTTGTGGTTTGAAAACTAACAATTTATATTCCTGCTCTGTTTCTGGAAGGGAGAAGCTTGCTCTTTCTTGCCAGGAATCATTAGTCAATGCACTTGGTTCAGGCTGTTCATATCTTGTGTATTGTTATGTGATAAGGGGGAATTACAGAGTGGGATTCTGCCTGAAGTCTTCCAGGCCTGTGGGAGTTCCCCCAACATGTAGCAGACTTCTTCAGATATGTGATAAGGCAAGCTGCAAATACTGATAAAAGATAGAGAAAAATGTTTGTTTTTCACAATAGAGGGGGATTACCATCTGGAATCCTTTACAGATCAATGTTAAGATCAGTGCTGCTTGAAATACCTAAAAACAATGTGGGCAAGTAGTTGGTTAATGAATGGTTGTTGAGAGGAGATGATATCAGCTCCCAAAGACATTTCAGGGTACTCTAACCTAATCATGTTTAGGGATTTGCTGTGTATTGAGGTGCTATCATATCTAGTCTGGCTTCTCAGCCATCATGGAGTTGTCAGGCTGCATGGAATTCAAGAGGAGGAGAAACCTTGAAATTAATGTTTCTGCTAGGTTTGTAAGAAAAAAAAATTCCTTTTTTCTAAAGCAGGTTTCACTAAGAGAAAAAACATTTTTTCCTTCTGTTACCAGAATTGCTTTGTTACAAGACCCATTTGCAAACAGGGAGAATAACTTTGGCCTGTGCCCAGATGCACTTGTAGTTCATATGCAAAGTAAAGCAGTTGTTGGTACAAAGAGCCAGTGACCTGAAGAAACAAGCCCTGCCCTGCCCAGCCTGTCTTGGAACCTCCCCACCCTACCCAAGGTCCAGGACCCTGATTCAGCTCAGCCCAGGACACCTGTCCTGGATACTTTTAGGGGTATCCCTGCCTGGCCTCCTTTTGCTCCTGTTGAACCCCCTGGTTCTGGCTCATTCCTTGATGTTCCTGATGTGGCAGAGGTCTGTTGACCCCCTGCTTGTCCCCTCTGCTGGGGCACCACAGGGTTATGTATAGGAAAGGCAGGTCTATCAGTGAAACACAGGGTATCTGGGGATGCCAGGTGTCTCTGAAGGATGGGCTTTATTTTCTGTCTTTCCTGAAAGGTGCCTACCTCCACCTGCAGCTCTCAGCATGAGCCTGTTCCTAACTCTCACCCTCTCCCTTAAGAGGCAGCTTTTTGTCCCCTGGCTGCAGCTGTCCACAAGGTCAGCTGCATTGCAGCTGGGGTTATGAACACTGCAGGGACACGTCTGCACTCCTGTGTGACACTGGTAAAAACTGACAGCCCACAATCTTAGGCTTTGTAAGAAGCAGTGGCTTTGGCTGGCTGTGAGCTGCAGTGAGAGTCTGGGTGAAGTGGCTGTCAGCCCAGAAGTGTTGTTCTAGCTGTGAAATGACAATGTAGGGCAGGCCAAACCAGCAGAGATGGAAGAGCAGTGTGAAATACCAGCTTTCCATTGTCACCGTGGTATTTTCTGAAAAATCCCTTTGCCAGGATTTCTTCTCCTGGGAAGATGAGAAGCCTCAGCTTCTCCATGTTTTGCTCCTCGGGAATGTGGTCTGGAGATTGTTTATCCAAACATGTGAATTGTTTTTAATTAATGACCAATCACAGCCTGCTGTGTCGGACTCTGAGTCAGTCACAGCTTTTTATTATTCATTCTTTGCTAGCCTTCTGATGTATCCTTTCTCTTTCTCTAGTATAGTTTTAGTATAGCATATAACATAACATAACATAACATAACATCAGCCTTCTGAGAACTTGGAGTCAAATTCTCATCTCTCACCTCGTCCTGGGGACCTCACAACACCACACTCCATGGTGATTCAATCCATGCCAGGAGTGAACTGGATGCAGTGTCTGCTAAAGAGCATTAGATCAGCCTAATGCTTATTCTCATTATCAGCTGAAAGTATGTCTGTGGTCCCACATGTCCCCAAAGATGTTAAGTGGTGGGGTTTGCTCCATTATTTGCCTTCCCTTTGCCAATCCACCCCTGTGCAGCAGCTGCAGGCTGGGAGATGTCCATGGAAATTGAAGCTGCTCAATCTGATTTGGGTGATGGAGACTTAGAGGTTTCCTCAGCTTATTGAAATGGATCTGGCAATGGTCAGTCTTCCTTATTTCTGTGGGACTCCAGTGACCTGAAAACCAGGCAAACAATGGCCCTGTATATCCCTGTCTACAATTGCTTAATTATCTTTGCGAAAAAGGAGAGTGAGGGTTCCTCAGTGCTATGTGTATCTTAGCATTATGGCTAACTGTGGGATACTGTTAGCTGTTTACATTGCTTAACATTAATATTAAACAAGACAAACTATTTCAGAGCCCAGGATAACTCCTGGCTGCCAAACAGAGGGAAGAAGTCCAGGTGCAGCTGTGTAAGCAGTTTAAATTTGTGTGTGTGTGTGAACCTGAAATAACCCTGAGGAATTCATTACTCAATCTTTATCATGAGCACAGAAACAAACATGTTTTCTATAAATAGCAGTTTCATTAACAGTGGTGGGTAAAGGAACCTCTTGTGTGTGTGGCCTTGATATTGTGTTTATGTACAACCAGTGGATCATTATTACCATTTATTAGGGTTAACCATGACTGCTATATAACCTATACTATATATTACTATATAGCCTATGATTGTACAGCAGGTTATACCTCTAAACACATATATGGGATTAATTTAAAAGTGTATATAAGAATAATTTATATATATATATATTAAAATAAATAAATAATATATATATGAATATAGTATAAAAATATATACATATACATGAATATAGTAGTCCTGTAGTCCTGCTAAAGCTCTCAGAAGCTCATGTGAAGAAGGAAGAGCAAAGAGCAGGGAAGTCACCCTGGCTCTTGGAGATGGCTGTTCCCAGATGGCTAAAATCAATGCAGTTGGCTCTTGCTCTCTGTCTTCCACAGAATTAGATTATTGCCTGCTGACATTTGTTTGGTCAAATGCATTTGAGTCAAGAGGAAGAGCATAGGTAACTTCAGAAGCCAACTTTTAAAATAAATCAAACCATAAGACCCAGTGTCACCATGATATTTTCTGGTAAAATCCCTTCGCCAGGATTTCTTCTCCTGGGAAGTTGAGAAGCCTCAGAGAAAAGTGTAAATAATAATTATCTGATTTGCTTCTCCTGTGCTTGGTTGCTTTGGAATGTGGTCTGGACATTGTTTACCAACAGGTGCATGTTGATTGGTTTCATGTGAATTGTTTTTACTTAATGACCAATCACAGCCAGCTGTGTCAGACTCACTGAGTCACGAGTTTTCATTATTCATTCTTGTTAAGCCTTCTGTCTGTATACTTTCTTTAGTATAGTTTTAGTATAGCATAATAAATATAATATAATATAATATAATATAATATAATATAATATAAT
>JAYDZK010000056.1:59605680-59626472 GCA_034509185.1 Euphonia xanthogaster | reverse complement strand
GCCCTCACCTGTCGTTGATGCTGATGGCAATGACCTTGTGGAGCCCTTACCTGTCACTGATGCTGGTGGCAATGACCTTGTGGAGCCCTCACCTGTCGTTGATGCTGATGGCAATGACCTTGGGCAGGCCGTGGGTGTTCAGGAGCAGACGGGCGTTGTGCGAGCTGCCCTGGGTCAGGTTGAACAGGGTGTAGCAGATGGATGCTGTGGTTTCACAGGCAACCTCACAGCCTGGCACACACTCAGGCAGGACTGACACCAGGTCAGGCAGGACTTCTCTGGCTGCAAGGTGGGAGAGAGACCAGCAGTTCCATTACTAACAGGAGCAGATTTACCTTATTCCTCCCATTGTCACTCAGCAGGGAGCTATGTGCTCCCACCACACACTCCTGGCTTCCTATCTGCATTACATTCCCAAAATTCAGGTGAAGCTGCACCCACACTACAATGTACCTTGCCTCATGCACAGTCCATCAAGAGCTCATGTGCTAGACTGAACTCGCCAGGTGTCACTGTCATATTTTCTGGAAAAATCCCTTCACCAGGATTTCTTCTCCTGGGAAGCTGAGAAGCCTCAGAAAGAAAATGAAAACAATAATTATCTGATTGCTTCGCCTGTGTTTTGCTGCTTTGGAATGTGGTTGGAGATTGTTTATCCAACATGTGAATTGTTTTAACTTAAGGACCAATCACGCTCAGGCTGTGTCAGGACTCTGGAAGCAGTCATGAGTTTTTCATTATCATCTTGTTAAGCCCTCTGTAAGTATCCTTTCTCTATTCTTTCGTGTAGGTTTAGTATAGCATTCATTAATATAATATAAGTTCAAAAAATAATAAATTAGCCTTCTAAGAACATGGAGTCAGATTCATTCCTTCCTGCCACGGGGGACCCAGAAAATACCACAACCAGGCATGTGCCAGCTGCAGGCTGCCACTTCCCTGTTAGAGATGTTTTATATTAAATTTATCTCCATTTGATATGGAGGTTCATTTTGTTTGATAAATTTAGACCCTTATAATCTAGAAAACAGTGTGCCCTCTCAAATGTTTTACTTTGGCCAAAGTTTTTCTTTTTGGAATTTGACCTGAATTCACACATGCTTTCAGGCAATCAAAAAGCACATCTTTTGATAGAGAAAAGGTTCACCTGAAATTTCCCCAGTCCTCTCTATTATGAGTAAAACAAGAACAACTGTGAATGCACAAGATGAAGCACCTGCCCCCAAAGTTTTGTGCTATTCTGTCTTTCCCATACTCTCATAAATGATTTTTTTCTGATCACATCCCAACTTCTTATCAGTTTAATTTCTTCTCTTTCAAGGGGATTCACCACCTGTAATTGTTAACACCATATGGATTATCCCTTTGAAATCAACCCAACAACATGTTATAAGATTTTCATTAATAGGGAATGTTCTTTAAGGCTCAAACAAGGCCCAGGAGACTGTTCTGCCGAATTCTGGAGGTTAATCTGTCCCATGAGCTATCTTTATACCTGGAATTTCCCCTTTCCCCCGTGGTGGGAACACAAAAAAGGACAACAAATTATATGAACACATTTTATCCTGTCAGTAGGAAAAAGTCTGAAATACACAATAAATTGAAATGAGAATACTCAGAATAGAAATGGCTTTATTAGAAATGAGATTATTTAAAAGAATTAACTATTTTTCTATAGCATCTTATAGCTTCCATTATTAAAGAAAAAATTGCAGGAAAACTGTGTGGGCTGCAAACTTCTAAAGCTTTGTGTCTAATAAGAGAGTTTGATCTTGCAAGAAGAAATAGAGATGTTCTGTGATTTCTTGCAAAGCATTATGCAGCTGTGGCCGCACAGAACTCAGCAATCACCTTCCTTTACCCTGTTTTGAGCAGAAGAAAAATTCCCTCTCCAAATCTGTGCAGAATTTACTTCAATTGTGTATTTTTGAAAGTAACACCAATGGAAGTATCTGAAGGGGAATACCCAATAGAGTGAAAAGCTTGTTTAGGCAAAACTCTTTATTTTAAGCCCTGTACAGTGACTGCAAGTATCTGGTGAAAAATCTACTGAACTCACAGATCAGGGTTTTTCGAGCATTTCTTTCTTTCAAAGCAGTAAACTTTGATGTGAAGGGGGCAGAGCAAGCTCTGAGTCTTTGCTCACCTATGTCATTTTGCAGGGAGGTGTTTCGGGACAGGTTCCTGAGCAGGGAGACCGCTGTCTTCTTCACTGCGGGGTGGCTGACGTGCAGCATGGCGCGGATGCTCGGGAGCCCGTTGGCCCTTTGAACCACAGTCCGGGCCACTGCCAATGGCATCTGTGGAGAGGCACTTCTGTGTCATTGCCACCGGTGCAGAGCCTCAGAAGAAGCCACACACAGCCAGCTCTCTGCACCAGTTTAAGCATATTTCAAATAGTTTTAAGCCAGAGTTACATATCAGTTGCAACAAAAAAGGGAGGTGATAAAAAAGAAGTTGCAAGCCCTCTTTCTCCCAGGTGCACTTTGGCTAGTTCCTTGGACAAATATCATTAGTTTCTTCAGCACAAAAGTGATCTACTGCTGTGTCAGAGCCCTCCTCTCTCCACAGGACTGTCTTTCACAAAATCACATTTTTAGTGCTTTTAACGTCTGCTCATCCCTCATAGTGTGATGAATTAGCAAACTCCACACATGGAGCTGTACACAGAGGGAGAAGAAGCAGACCCCACTATCTGCCAAGCAAGGAAAAGCTGCACTGCTGGTTATGACTTTCCCTTCAATGTTCTTCTTTTTCCTTCACCATGTCAATGAGCCAGTGACTTGTCAGTGCTTATTTGAGCTCAGCTGCACAGCAGCCCTGAACTCCACGCATTCACATCAAGAACTAGATGAAAAGAAAAGAAAAAAAATCTGACTTACTGGTCCAGTGCCAGCTGTGAGGTTCTGGAGAGCTCCCAGGGATGCTTCCTGGGTGTAGTTTCTGGTACTCTTTGCTATTAAGGAGAGGTATATCCTAATCAGTGTAGAATGCCAGAGCGACTCAACACCTTTGGGATTGCTCTTTTCCTCAGGAAGCGGGGTGTCCTGCTGCTTCTAAACATGTCAACAGATCAAGCCTTTAGAAACAGTGATCTCTATAGCTTAATGCACCACAAGCTGAACTAGCCCTTTTGTAACTCTGCATGACCAGGTTATTTGGGGACTGTCAAGTTCTGAGCTCAAATAATAATGTGCAAATTTTCAGCATTTGATGATAGTGGCCAGTCCATCCAGTGGAGTATTCCTCAACTAACAGAACATTTGCTATGTCATTGCCATCAGCAGCAGCTGAGATAATTGGTGTCAAGAAGGACTATCAATAAATTTGCATTTTTGGGGCAAGGAAGTGTCACCCTACCAGATACATCAATAACAGACTTAATTAGATTACAGCCTTATTGTTCAGAGTTTGCTACAAGTTATTAACCAAATGAGATGCAACTAATCATGTACTTTACCTCTTTTACTTTTCTGCTCCGTGTTCCAAAACAGCCTGGTGTTTTATCATTGTTAGAAAGATTTCTTCTTTGCACATAAATGCTCTGGGCATAGCTCTCAGGGAGCTCTATCTCTAGCTGGTAGGAGAGATTGTGAAGAATGCACACACAGTTCTCTGTGGCCTAAAATAACAAAAAAATAGAAATTGAAAGCTTTGGCATGTGTTGAAGGGACATGTACAGACACAGGAAGAGATTTCATTTTTGGATCATCAGTAACTGCAGTTTCTAATGCCTCATGGAAGAGCCAGGCTTCATGGCAGTGATCCACCAGAGTGCCTTACACTGAGAAATGAAACATGCCCCGGGATGTTCCTGAGCCCAGCGGGCAGCTGGCACTCGGGGCTGCACTGGGAGTGGGGGTGCCTGCCTGCTGGAAATGGTCCTGGGACATAGAATTCCTCAACTGTGCCTGGGAATTGTTTGGGCAGGTGCTGCTTGACACAGAAATGTGCCAAGAAATGTTTAAGGGCTTAGGAGCAAAGATGATGACGTACACACCTCACCATAGCATCAGCAAGAGGAAAGCTTTTTATCTTCCACAAGGAGGAAGCGTTTTTCTGTGGTGGGATGCTTTTCAAAATAAGACATTCCTTCCTGAACGTGGCTAAGGTCAGGTCTACAATTTCTGAGTGATGAGTCCAGTGGCGAAGAGCTTTGTTACCAGTAGCTCCTCTTTTGAAAGTCAAAAAGGAATGAGTGGTTTTAAGACAAAATGCAGCAGGGAGCTACTGGCACACGTGTAATGTGCTGGATTCTCCCTGAAGCTAATGGCACTGGATACAGGGAGATGGGCAAGCTCAAGTAACTAATCCTAGAACAGAACTATAAATGTGCAGTAATTTATACAGCACAAGTTATGGCAGGCCCACCAGAAGTGCCTTACAGGCTGCAGCTAATGTCAGTGACAGCTGCTCTTCTCACCCAACTTCACCCAGCTGAAAGACAAGCCTCTGCTCCAAAAATCTGGGTTCAGGGTTCACCTGCACTCAGTGGGGGGAGGAAGAGTGAGAGAAACTGGCACCTGGAGGTGTCCATGTCCTTGTAGTTACTGGCTTAGGCAGCAAGGGAAAAAAGTGCAGCTTTTTTTTCATTAAAAAAAACCCTAGGAAAATTAGTTTTGTTCTAAATGATGCCAGCTCCTTAATCACACTGCCATCCAAAGGGATTTAGGTTCTTCATTTCCTAAGGGGTATGTAGCATTAAATATATAGGAGAGTAACCAGATTAATTTTTTAAGCTTCTAGCTAGCTAGCACCCTGAGACAACCAAAAAGGCAGCATCTGACTCTTTCGTGTTCCAGCATTTCTGAAAGCTGTGATTTTATCTCACTTAACACAAACAAACAAACAAACCACAACCAAAAACAAATAAACAAACAAAACCCCCCAGAAGTTTCTATCTTTCTCTCTAGAGATTCTGAATTTTTTTCCCCAGTGCTGAGTTTTACTATTCTTTTAGATTTCAGGATAAAAATACTTCAAAAAGATTCTTACTGGACTTTCACCTTTGGTGGCAGTTTTAAAAGCCCTGGAAATAAGTTTTGTAATTGCATCACAGCAAAGTTTCTGAACACTGGTTTCTAAACAACAACAGAAAAATGTTCACTCGGCAATTTCCCCTAGGACAACACTTTTCATCTCAAAGAGTACCTTGTCATTGGGCTCATGGTCTGCAATAGCTCCTTGGATATAATACACAAGAGAATCAATCAAGCCCTCACATTCCCTCATCTTCTTCCTTCCTTCTGGGCCAGCAGAGCTCATGTTTCTGTGCAGGAAAGAAAACGTTGGGGAGAAGAGATTTAGTTAAAGGTATTTTCTTGTGCTCCTCTCACTAACTTTTCCAGCCAAAACTTAAAGATACTGAAGTTCAGGTTGACTGCTTCTTTTCTTCAGAGGTGTGAGACAATCTAAGCTGCTTCTAGATAAAACTTTCACCCCCAGACAAAAAAAAAATACTCCAGGGAAACAAACCACTGTGTTTGGATGGGTAAGGTAAGATCTGACTCAAATTTTCAGCTCAAGTTTGAGTCAATCCTTTTTAATCAGTCAAAAAAACCCAAAAACAAAAACAAAAAACCCCCAAAACTTGGACTTGTTTTCCCTATTCCATTTTCTGTTATAATTTTAATATTTAGCATGGTGAAAATATCAGAGGAGAGATGCCTGTGAAAATTTCCATGCACGCGGATGTCCTTCAGAATTAATTTACTTACACTGAGCTGGTTCTTGATCCCAGATGACCCATCAACAGGCACATGGTCTGAGAGCTTTAGAAGCATCTCCACATTCACATGCCAAGACCCACCCTTTGCCTGGCTTTCAAGTAACATTTGCTGGGCTTTGTAGTAAACCAAGTACAACTTACAAATGAATTACAAAACTCATTTAAAAACTCTTGAAACACCAAACACACACTTGCTGCTTGAAGCTGCTTGGCTCTAAACACACTACTGATTTCCATGGAAGTAACAAAACTTACATTTTTGGGGTATAAGAATTTTTACAACCCAGCAAAGTCTGAATTATGGAATACCAGAATTGTAAATCCAGCCTGTATTTTTTTTTTTTTTTGACTGCAGCTCTGCTGGACAAAGGACTGCACATTCCAGCTTCTTTGTTTGAAATAACATTAAATATTAGCCAATGCCAGTCTTAGCATCCATCATAACACAGAGGGACATGTTCCTTTAGATAATTTCAGGTTGCTTACTTTTCATGCTTACTTTGCCCACTAAAAATTACGATGTTTACAATTTTATTAATGACAAAGCCAGTAAGGCTTAAGCTTTCCTGTGGCTTATGACTGTAAAATGAATGTAGCATTTTGTACACTGTCATTTTACTTCTACTAATTTTTTTTTTCCTCTGGGAAATACATGTTCAAGTTACATACTAAGCACTGTAATTAACAATTTTTCTCTAGGTCATGATGTTAATTATATCTCTATTTATGAGTTCATTTATTCTCTCATGGAATTATATATCACAGAATCAATATTCAGAGCACACAACATGGCCTGCTATAGAAATCCCTTTGGAATTTAATTTCACCTATATATGTCACATTCAAGGCATGTCACCCTTTCCTATGTTTATGCTGACAGAAGTGTGCATGGTACAGCCCTCCTGGTGCATAGCAAAAATAGTTTCTGGGGCACACAGACTAAAAATACTGTTAAAGATAAGTGTGGAATTTCCCTTGCCAAAGACACTTCAGCTGATGCAGTGTTTGGTTTTGTCCCACATATTCTAAAATCCTCTAAACTTTTTACAACTGCTCCTGCTGAATGCCTGTGCAAGGAGAGGCCATGCCCTGGCTCTGCAGTCAGGAGGAGCAGAGGAAAGAGCTTTTCTAGCTCAGGAGGCAGAGAAGAGCCTGAATTAGGGGCACTGTCCTGTTCTGCAAGGGAAATGAATTCCTGGGCTCTGTTTCATTAAGCAGCTGATGCTCATCCAGATTCGGGTATCAGTGTGTGTCCTGTGCACACCTGTACACACGTGGCTACTCTCTTCTCCCCCTTTCCCTGTGTCCTTAGTGGATTGGGAAGGGAAGAGCTCCTGCTCTCCCACTCCTCCAAACACTGCTGTAACCATCTTACTCAAAACAGGGTCAGACAAGAGCATTTCAGGCAACACCTCAGCTGACAGCTTAAATTTGTTTGCTGACTGAAGCTTGAGGAATTCCAGGAAATAAAAATATCATTCAATTTGCGAAAAAAAAAATAAATTCAGAGAAGTGTCACAGAAATGTAAATTTAAATATATATTTCTTTGAAGCAATGGAGACATTTTGCTTAGAGAATTTAAAAACTGACTTCATCTTGGCTTCCTAAGATTTGAGGTTCCTGACAATTGAAATGCCACCCTCTGAGCTCAGGAGCTGGACTTGATTGTGGTGGAGTTCCAGGAGGCCCTGAAATACTCAGTGCTTGCAAAGTGAGGAGAACACAGCCTTGGGGAGATTGCCACTTGTGGGGATGCTCTCCTCTAAACGACCCAGAACTTACCATTTGGCAGCACCCACTTACGAAAAATGCCTGACTTTGGGCATGCTTGGCAATCCTGGTGACATGCTCAAGCTGTGCCATTTGCTGATCTGTCACCTCATTTATCTCATCTTGCATTTCTGCTTCCATCCCCTCCTGCACACATGCATGGTGCAACTACATCTGTAATCAAAACAGCTCTTTGCCCACAGTCCTGGGGCGAGGATCAGCTAATTTCCTGTTGGGAAATGTTATTTTGATCCAGAGTTGTGAGGTAAATACAAAGACATTCGACACAGTTAAACCATGGGTGACTTTGAATAAAACAGAATGATGATAATAAATGTTCAATTAGCTGATAAATGGCAGCAAATGAAAGGGATACTCCCTCTAAGTCAACACTGAGTCATGCACTGACTGTTGGAAAAGGTTCTTGAACTGCTCTTAATGCTCCATGTAACTGATAAGAAGAAGGATTTTGCTCCCGGGACTCATTCTGCTAAAACTGGCAATGTGAATTTAATTCAATTGCCAGACAGCGTCTTGGGAAATTCTATTCCCTTCATAGGAATAGAAATTCTATTCCCTTCATAGGAAAAGAAGCCTTGCACAGTTCAAAAATTCACCAAGGAGGTAAAGGTATCAGGGATCTACTTGATAACTAGATGTGCCAGGCTTCAAGCTGCTCGTTGGAAGTAACAAAATTCCTTTCAGGAATTGGGGGAGCAGATATACTGAAGAGGAGGCAAGAGGAGATAAGAATGGATGGAAATAAAGGAATGGCAGTGCTATGCAAGAGGCCTTGGTTCAAAGATTTATTATCATCAGTCACTTCTTTTACACTCTCTCTTAGAAGCTGCCACTGGGAGTCCAAGCTTTTCAACACCTGGGGAGAGCTTTGGCTTCACTTCTCTCCCGAGTAAATGGAAGCAGATGTTTCTGCAGCCTCCTGGGTTGCAGTGACACAATTTCCTCCAAACACAGCTCTCCACTGTCCTTGTGGGGTCACTGTGTAACTCACAAGGAGCTCAGGCAGGGACTGGGACAGACAAACTGTGAAAAATAATAATGAAAAAGGAAGGATGACTTTTGTTTTACTGGGTGAGAAGAGAGATTGGCTGACTGTCATGGAAAGAGTTGTCTAGAAAGTTTTGAACAACTAGAATACATAGGGGCACAGGATGCTTCAGTTACAGGGCACTTAAAAAGGAAGGCTCTGTAGGGAAGTACAGCAGCTTCAGCACTTAAATTAAAATGTTTTGCAGGGGAAAGTGCGATAACTGTGTATAAATTTGGGAAAGTTCAGCATTGCAGAAGTTCTGGGAAAAGGTATTGCAAGATAAAAATGGAACCAGTTCATTATCATCTTTCAAGGTGTGATTCCACTAAGCCTTCCTTTCAGAGGAGAAGCCATGCCAGAGGTTCACTTATGTATATAGATAATATTCAAAACCATGCGTTCTACATGCTGCTGGGATCTTATCCTTTCAGACTCAGAGGAGTATGGGGAAGTAAGATTTTTATCATTTGTATTGGAACTAGAAGCAGAACTTTTATGTGTAAGACTTTCAGGCCAAGAAAAAGTAACTTTACTTTTAAAATGCTACAGGACTTGTCTAAAAATGTCTGTAACACTCCTCTAGATAGTTTAATACAACAATTATACTCGTTCAGCTTATTGTCAGGCAGCCAGTGCAGTCTGTTGATTTGGCTTACTCTGTGGGTCCAAGCAGAGTGCATTTTATCATATTTCACAACCAATGAACACTATTACTTATTTTAACTGCCAATTCAGAATTCCGTGGTTTACACAGCTTCTTTTTACTACATAAAGCTTGTGACCTGTGGTTTCTGTACAGCTTTGCTTCTCACAGGGTCTTAAGACAAAATGCAGACCTAGAGAATGGGATTAACAAATCCTTCTAAGGTCAGACTTCCTTATCAGTGACTGCATGCAGCACACAGAGATTCAGGACCCCACAGTACTTCTGGCAGGAGCTGGGGACTGGGCTGGTCATGCTCTCATTCCAGTGCTTGAAGTACCTGCAATATTATCTGCTAGACATGGATTTACTTCTCCTGCTGCTGTTTTCTCAAAAGGGATGAAGGAAGTTTTAATTTATAATCTGGTAATGGTGTGGTGCAGTGCATATACCCCCACCAGGTGCTAGGGGTGGGTTTGGGCTGTGCTTGTCCCTTTCAGTCAACAGTTGTATGGAAATTTTTGAAAAGAAGTTCTGGCATTCTCCTGTAACTAAGAACAGTACTATGCATAAGGTATTGCACTTCAAAGCACTATTTTTACCCTCTAATAGGAGCTGCAGGCTATAGACTCATTCAACACACTCAACAAACATGTTAGCATCACAAAAGGGAAGACTAATTACAGATTTATATTCTGGCAAATAAGTAGACTCTTTTAACATATTCATAAGTAACATCATTCCCTCAGTGCACACTTTCATTACTCCATGGTGTGCTCTTCTTTTTACTGATGCAGAGATTTTGTGTTTTCCTAATACATAAGGAAGGAATACTTCTAGTGACCTAATGTGGGAGGTGAGTCAACTTCCAGAGAAGAGATGCAAACTGATTAATCTTAAAGATCTCAGCTATTTAGCCTGTACAAATAGGTAAGCCTCATTAAAAACTATTCTGTGCTAGAAAGTATGTGGCAATCCTGCAGATCATCTTTACCTGGGAGTTTTCAAGCCCTTCTTTTTCTATTTCTAATTTTCAGTGTTGAAGCTCTTAAAAAGGAGAACTAGGATGTGGACATCATATTTTTAAAATAGGTCATGTATCCTTAAGCACCTACATAAGGGCAGTTTTAGAGACTTCTAACTAAGGCTGGAGAGCTCACAGCAATTCTGGAGCAGCCCCAAGCACTGACTTTGTGTCCAGAGTAAGGTTAACTCAGGAATCCACTTTCATTTAAAAGAACCCAGGTACTGTTACACCTTATTTGTCACATACCAAGTTCTGTCAATCTGCTGAAACAAGCTCAGGAAGAGCAACACCAAACTAAACCTGAGATTATCTGTGCCACCATCAGCTGCCTCATAGGGAAGAGACAGTTCCAGAGTCCAAACACCAAGAGAGGAGCAGCCAGACTGGTTTCTGCACAAATGCAGCTTGGGCTAATTAATATGAAAAAAGACAACCTCCTTCATTTCTTAGACAGCAGTACTAAGTGTTAGCTGGAGAGGTTTTATTATGGGTGGTCAATGTTTCTTTGTATTTGTTTTTGAGTCATCAGAGTAAATAAAAGTTAATTATCACTTAGAGAAGAAGTTAATTAGTAGTTAGTGGGCTGACAGGAGTTCCTGCAGAAAAAGGTGTATTGTTGTTGAGTATTTTGTATAGCTTACAATTCATTTGTCTTCTGAAGCCACACAAGTCAGATACAGAGCTGTTGCACAGGAAAAATGAATGCCATACACATACAACTGCTCTGCTGTAGAGCATGTCAGCATAGCAGGTATGTCTGAGGCGAAACGGGCACCTTTCCAGCCTCCAAATTCCAAACTTCATTCCTTGTACTCTACTGGAAGGAGTTTAAACCTCAGGTCATGCCTTTGCAGTTGTACATTACACCTTAGGCAATTCCAAGTCTTTTTGTGCATTTTTAAGATGTGTAAATTTACTTAATGTGCAATGACTTTGAACTCACAAAGGGCCCCCAATTTATAGACTGTTAAAGAAGTTTTTATTGAAGACGTGATTTTTATACTTCAGCCATTTAGGGGTGAGGCCTTGGGTGCTTCTCTGCAGTAACTGCTACTGTGCCCACGAGTCTATTAGCAGATTGCAGTACTAAATACACAACTATAAATTGATTCCTCCATCCCATGGCTGCAACTTGCTTGAACTTGTGCAAAAGGCTGCACAGGGCTTACTCTGGTTTAAAAAATGGCTGTCCCATAATTTGAATCACTTTCTGATCAGTTTAGGCACAGATTATGATATCTTCAAATAAACATCTTTGGTAGCTGCTGGAAACAGAAAACATTTATGTGCTTGTAGGTACCATGTCCCCTTTCTAAGTCATCTGTTTGCATGAGAAGTGATTGTGCCTTGAGATGGACTCTGTGTATTTATCCAAAAACAATTGTGTCCCCTGTTTTGTCATCACTATTGCTTTGGGTAGCTGTAGACAGAGTGCTCACCTCAGGCATCCTGTGGCATTGTAGAAGATATCAGGGTCAGGTAGAACACTTGATTTTGGGTAATCTCTGTCTGGCCAGCCTGAGTAGGGGATGAGGACAGCCTCAGTCAGTGTCTGCAGGGCTTCTCTGACCAACAGGTGCTTCAGCTGGTCATTGGAGGACAGGTTCCACAGCAAACCTGTAATAGCCACAAGAAAATCAGAGAGGCAAAAAGACTCCTCTGCTCTTTGAAAGACTTAATCTCCCACCCCTTGGTGTTAATGAGTGAAGAGCCTGCCTGGCACTGATAATCTGAAGAGAAGCAGAAGTGATTGGTAAATGCTCACCAGGCCTGATCCAGGGACAGGGAAACAGGGCAAAAAAGGGGGCACAGTAATCCATGTGAATAAAGTAAAATCTCTCCATAGTGAGTCCAATGCCCAGCCAAGAAGTGCAGCTTTCCATGGCTCTGCATTGTCCATCTGCTGCAATCACCTTCTCTGTTAGCAAAGCAGCACAAGCTAAGGGAAAACAAGCTCACAAAAGGGACAGATGGGAGGAGCAGAGAGTTTACGGGAAATCTGTTGGAAGACAGGAAATGCCCACCACCAAGCTTCTCTAACACTTGATAGCAAAACTTCTCATAAGAGGGAAAGCTGTTAACACTGGTTGGCTGCTACTGTCCAGACATTTGTCACTAAACAAACCATTGAGTAATTCTACAAACCTCGTCCCCTCACAATCTCCAAGACTAATTTCAAATATAATCTTGTTGAACTTAACAGGTTCCATAGTGTTCTATTTCAACAGACAACAATTCTTTTTACAGTCCTCTTCCCTTGGAAAACAACACGTATTTCTGCTTTTCACTACAAAGACATTCATTGTTCCTCCAGCTTGCTGCTCTAAGTTTCACAGCCCTCCTCCTCCACACACTGGCAGAGTATTAGTGAATGTTCCTTTCATCAGCTCACAACAAGAACAACAAAAAAATGTTTCTTTTGTATCTCCTTACACTTTGAATTTAATTTCAGTTATTGTGAGCAACAGTAAAATCAAAACAAAAGCCAGCCAGAAGCAGCCCATTCCTTCTTCTGGGATCAGCTCTTCAGCCTCTGAATCAGGGGATGAAAGGAAGAATGTGCTTTTCTGAAGGATAGGTAGGGCTTACAGGAAAACAGACAAGCAGTCCAAAGGGCGCTGCTAAGCTAAGCAGGTTAAGACAGAAGGGCACAAATGCAAGGAATGGCACAAGGACAGAATATACTTTCAAAAAGAAAAATATACATTTGGAATTACCGGCAGATACTTAGAATTGTCAGAAGAGAATTTGAGATAGTGCTCTCACTCTGAATTTCCCAACAAAAACCCTACCTTTACCCACAGGCACTGTCTCTCTGGGCTCAGAAGGATTTTCTCAGTGGTATTCTGGGTGTGGATGAATTTGTGCACATTAGGAAATGTCTTTAGGAGTGGATTGTTTCCTTGCACCTACGCTATATTCTTAGGAGCACAGTTTTCCCTTAGATGGTTATTTGGAAAAATGGGTGGGGTCTGCTTTTAGATTTACGTTTCTTTTAATGACAGTTCTGCTCATGCTGTAATCTTCCCCGCAGGAAAAAATTTCTTTCATTTCTTATATTTATGCTGCATGATAACAGGATCAGGAGGTTAGCTGCTCCCTGGAGGCTCATCTGGCTTACCTTTAAAAGCTGAAATCTTTTGGTTCTTTCATGCCACAGGCATTTTATTTTCTGTTCCTCAGTATGCTCTCCAAATACTACAAAACTCCAATCCTGTCTTAGGTCTTGCAAATGAAATCCTCTCCTTCAATTTAGCAGGAACCTCACTCTTTTCCTAAGAGATTTCTAAGTAGATTGTGTGCCAAAGAAAAGACAGAGCCTCTGTTTACTTTATCTGTATCAATGCTTTTGTGAAGCTACCAAATTCAGCCAAACTCAGTGATCTTGGGCAGGTCTGATTCCGCCTGTGAAGAGATCATCTGAGCACAGAAATTGCAGAGGAACTGGGCAGCTCTTTTCTGCAGGGAGGCATTGGTCAGGCTGGCCCAAAGCAGCTTTCAAACCCCTGCCACCAGCACAAAGCTGCTTTGGTTTGGTGGTTTTTGTGTGCTCACAGACTGTGAGGCACATGCTGCAATCAGCATTTATCTCCACACACTTGGGCTGCTCTCAGTCTTTTCACAGCACAATGCAAGGCACAGTGGCTCACTCTGTGTTCCTAAGCCTGGCTCCTGAAGAAAATACAGGCCATCAAAGTATTCCTTGAGAACATATGATAAAATATGGATTAATGTTAGGCAAGTGTTTGTCTGTATTAACACTGATGGTCCTCATAAAGCAGTGACCTTTAAAGATAAGCTTCTGAGGCTGAGATTTACTTATCTCAAGTGCACCAGTACTGTATTTCTGACAGGTAATGAAGCACAGTATCAGAAAACTTTCATCTCAGAGTTTTAACTTCCTTTTCTCCTAAAACTTCCTTATTTCTTATGCTTTTGTCAGGTGGAGTGCTTTGGTACCATGCTTCCCACACAGCAGTAGAAACAAAAAACTTCCCTCTGCTGTACCTAGACATCTTTTTTATCCACTGCATGCTTTCAATCCGTGGCCAGGAGCTTTTCACTGCAGTTCAATGAGGTATTATCAGGTACCAAGATGATTTTACAAATCTTTTATGGGCAAAGACATTTGGAAGTCCCTAATTTACAGTCAGAGCAGGCAAGTAATATGTATGATGAGGAAAGATAAATGGACTTCTGGTGCAGACTGGTGTAAGACCAAATCTTTCACATTAACCTTTTCCTGGAAGTGCACACTTCAGAGAGACTGCATACACAGATATGATATTCCACTAGTCCTGTATGAAGTCAAAGGCAATGCAAGAGGTGAAATTATTCATCCAGACTGCCTTTTGCTCTTGTATGCTCCTTGCAGCTTGCTAAGGAGCTGGAAGAACTGCCCAAGTGATGGCAAAAAGTATGCCCTAGTGGCATTTTCACTAAGGTACCCAGTGCATTTCCTCCTGGCTGCACATTTGGTCTTGAACTTCTCTCTTGGTGCATTTTTAAAGTTGTCCTTTGCAACTGATAGGCATGAAAGCACATCATAATATTTTGCTTTACACAAACTACATCATCCTGCTTGGCATAAATATTTTTTTGTGTCTTCTTTGTTTTGTGAGTAAATATTCACGTTCAGTGACAGCAGTAATTGCTGAAAGAAAATGTTCCTGTATCCATTTCCACACTGGTGAAGGGGAAGACAGTAATTTTCACAGCATACATGTGAGTTATCAGGCACATTCAACATTTTTGTCAGAAATTATGGAGCTGCTAGCAAGGAAAGATCATTGGCTTTCTTGCCACTCTGCCACCCGTTTCACTGCTTCCCTCACTGCTCTGTAACAGCACTGAGAGTTAAGGCACTGCACAGTAAACTACTATGTGACCCAATTCTGCAACTGATGAGTGTGAAAAACTTTAAAACATTTTAACTTTGCAGAGCTGCAGAACTGAGCTAAAAAACAGCCAACAATACAAAGCTTTGTTCTCAAGCTTAGGGAGCAGAGTATTTCAAATACTTTAAAGAATGCAGAATTACAGAAAGTCTCAACATGTCTTTCCTTCAGGACAGGGCTGCTTGGCAATTTCAGTATCTTTCATGCACTGTTCTCTTAATAGATTTTGTTCCTGGCGTCTTTAAAGCTCACTTGAAATAATCCCCCTTCATTTATTCATGTTTTCCATTTATAAAATATAAGCCTGCTCTTCCTTTGCTTGCTAATTAGAAAGAATGTGGGTCACAAGCAGTGGAATTCCAAGAGACACACTAGGGACACGTGGGACAGCAGGGATGAAGCAGGAATCTGGGGCAGTGGGGTTTGTGGGGAATAGAACAAGCACTTTCTGTCCTTGGCACAGGACACTCTGGGTGACAGCCTTCAACACGGAACTTCCAGTAGGTGCTGTCAGCAGAGTCAAAAAATGAAGGCGGAGCTGCTGTGTAAGTAGCAGGCGTTAATTATGGTCCCAGGCACCCCTAGGGAGCCTGACTTTCTTTTCTGGAATATCAAGGATCTAAAGCTTCCTGCAAGCACACTCACTTCATCTCCGAAGAAGCTTTAAGAGGGGAAGTTGCAGTTCCCAATCTCTTGTTACTGACTGAAAGACTGCTCCCGAGTAAGGACCTTGGAATTTTACCCTCCGGGAATTGCTTAGAGTAGGTGACAATGTTTTTGTATTTAGTCACTAAACAATCATGTACCTCTCCCTGAAAGCTTTTGCACTACTTAAAGCACTTCACGCTTGGCTGCAGAGAAAACACTACCTGTGATTTGCTTCTTGGTCTCTATGTCCCTGCTGTGCTGGAGCAGGCGGAGCAGGAGAGGGATCCCTTTCTGCTCTGACACTTCCAGCTTGTTGTCATTGTCCTCAAACACCAAGTTTCTCAGAGCACCACACGCTGCCCGCTGAATGTCTTCATTCTGAACCTCAAGGAGCTGTAAAAGCTTGGGGATACCACCAAGTGAGAAAACCTGCGAGGAAAACAGAGCAGAGGAGAGAATCCTCAGATGCTGTAAATGACAAAGTCCCCCTGCCACAGCAAACGTTTAAATAGTTATAGGGACTCCTTTCACTTGCTCCTATTTGAGAGACTTGAAGCACAGATCATTCATTAATCATTTGGACATGACTATTAACCTCTGGGCTTTTGTATGACTAATACTTAAAATCCACAACTAGGAGAGGCAACATGTTTACATAATTAATATCAGAGAATGATGCTAAATCACTTCTAGCTTTGCCACAGATTTGTACTCTCTGACCATTTAATCACTCTGCCTTTTAGCTTCCATGTTGGTGAAATGAATATTTGAGATTTCATTCTGGAACATTTATAAACAGATTTTTTTCTTTTCCTCAGCAACCAGCCTGATGAAAAGACAGTGTTCTTCTCAATGCATGTATTGAAAGTGTATTAAAAACCAATACATTATATTTAATACTTCTTAACTATGCCACAAAGAGGAAGAATAGTAAAAGTAAGCATCAAAATGTAGAGCATTAGGCATTGTTAGTCAGCTATCTACCAAACTACCCACATTAAGAACAGACTACTTTTCAGTGTTTAAATCTTCAGAAAACGAGCTTTTGGTCCCAAATGAATGAAGGACTTATAAGATGTTATGTTACAGTAGCTGGAAGCAATAGTTTAAATTCCATAACATGGAAACAAATAGTTTGTTGAGGTGAATCTCATACAAACTGTGATATGACACAAGCAAGCCTGAGCTGACTCAGGAGTGAATTTACTGTGGAAAGTACCTTACATTAATGTACCATTGCCAACAGTCTCCTCCAGCATCTCAAAATGCCATATGGTTTTGGGGACAAACTCACCCTTGTGCAGAATCACCCTTGTGCAGAATCAACAGCACATGAAAGACTCAGAAATCTGATACAAGTGTCTTAAACAGTCCAGAGTTTAACGACAAAAAGAATTCAATACAACCAGCAGGTGCTGGCAACACGAAGAAATGGAATGCAACAAAGCCTTTTGTCCTTCCTGGAGTAAACTACACAGCCTGGCAGCCTCTCCTCTGATCCACCTGTACAAAAGGCACAGTTTCTTTTTCCTGCTCTGCTGAGCTGATTCCCCCTGCAGTCACTCAGCAATCACCTCAATGCCAGCAGAGTGGAATACAGGAATATCTGTGGTGAGGGCAGTGGTGCACAGAGCAAGCTGAAGGCACATCAACCTGTTTCAGCACATCAACCTGTTTCATTGCAGTAGATCAGCCCTTTTGACACCAATACTGTAGTTGTTTGGTTTTTTTAAAAATATTTCTGCAGACTTTCTGCCAGTAATTTTAAGGCATTTATAGCTCTTGTAAAAGGAGTGCTATTTCAACCTAATTTGCTGAGAATTTACAACAGCTATTGACTGGTCCTTCTAAATTTTCATTAGTAGACAAAATTCACCAAAATACTGAGAAGTTCACAGAAACAGAAAAACCACTAGACCCACAAACTCTCAAATATCAGGGAACAATAGACAAAGAATGCAGGCTGAAAGGCTGAAGAGGGGACACAAGACCATGCCAACGTGAACAAGTCTGACGGGCAGCAAACAGAAAAGCTCATTACAGGATATGTGGGATAGACAGGAAAATGTAAGGCAGCTTCAGGCTGACTGCTCCAACCTGAACACTACTCAGCCATTGTTTTTCTGGGAAGCTGCCTGAGAGAGGTCTGTGTAATAACCCACTTCCAAACATTCAGTTCTGAAGCTCTGTCCCCAGTCTGAAGTTAAGGTTGCCACCTGTACTGTTATTTTCTCCCAAAACTGACTCTGACATACCCTAAAGCAAGTAAAAAGGACAGAGAGACATTTGGCTGTCGCTGAACTGGACTGCATGCACATAACGATGGAAGTAAGGCTGGGATTACTGAGCATGTTACAAACCAAAGCAGGTGGAATAATGTCTTTTAATGGTTAAAATAAACAATCACCTTTCACTTTATTGTACATAACTGTTCAGCAGGAGAGCCATATTTGTGTTCACTCGTGATATTTAAAGAAAAAGAACAGAGAATATTTTTAACAGACCCTTTCAAAAAACTTCTAAGAGACTTAAGTTTCTTGTAAGAGAAAATCTCAAACCTTGAAAATTTGGTAAATCTAAACAATGTACTAATGCATGTGCACAGTTCTAGTGAGCCCTTCACATTTTTGCTAATCCATGTACTTTTTAAACACATTTGTGCAGTCCTAACAAACCCTGAAGCTTGGATAAGTTTGCACTGTACTCAGAATTTTGTTTTTTGGGATATTTCTGCATGCAAGTCAAAAATGGGAGACAGGAGCAACTATACTGACAAAAAAGTTCAGACTCCATGATTTATAAAGGCTGAAAGAATTAAGTTTGTTTGGCTGAAAAAGGGCAAACTGAGTCGGTATACAATGAGTGTGTTCAAAAGAATCTGCAACAAAACACACCAATGCATTTTAGAGGAAATATCTAACATCAGTATCCTATGAGGTTACTCAGACTGCCTTCTTTCTTTTCATGTTGGCACACAGTGCCATAAAGTATAGAATCTGATTTTCTCTGCCTGATTGAAACTGGCAAAAGAATAATTACTTACTTTTCTCCTGGCATCTGCCTTTTGGAAGCACTCATGCTGTATGAAAGTCACAGCAGCAAGAATCCTGGGGGTGGACTGTGTGTTTTCACTCTTCAGAATGTTCACTGCACGCTCCAGGGTCATCTCCACTTCTGGGCTCCTTCAAAGTATAGACAGAGAGATCTAGTGAAGAAAGACTGCAGAAAAATCATCAGTCTTGTAGAATTGGATTTTTGTGTTTTTCATGTAACTCTAGCTTCTCTTAGAATTTTTTTTTCCTTTCCGGTAGCAGAAAATATTATAATGGCTTTAAGAGAAAATGACATTCAGGGGGAAGAGAAAGTCATAAAAAGAAGGATGGTTCTGGAGAAAGCAAGTCATGCTTTATGTTATAATAACAAAATGGAAATATCAGTAGATGTTAGTATCAGTGTTTCCATCCAGTGGATGAATGAAGAATGTGAAAGGGAGCATGAAGAAGTGGATGAGGATCAAAAGAAGGCCATAACCATGTCAGAGTGACTGTTACTGGCCATGAAGATACTTTGATGTCTTCCTCAATAGTGAGAGGATTGGTTTTTTATATTTGTCCTTATGCCTTTCATCAGTGTCGTAGTTCCCAGACTACATCTGTGCAGGATTCAGAACCTCATTTTTTCGAAAAAGGAAGTTGTTCTTGTTTGAAATAGATGGGCAAAGCTATTTTTCAGGTGGGAAAAATAAGAATACCACTTAAACTGAGTATGTAGAGATTCTGTGGTAGAGAGCCAGTGTAGAGAATATCAAAAATATGTGCTACCACTTCCCTTCCAACTTGTTTGCTTAAATGATGATTGTGTTAGACAACCATATAAAAAAATGGAAAGAGAGGTCACCAAACACATTTTTTTCCCCAGTAAATGGAACATAAAACAATTAGTGGCACAATCAGGCGCATTAGCTCTGGGACAGGTGGTTATGCTCCCCAGACTTTTTATTTACTTTTGGTTTCAAATATGCTGCACCCAGATAAAAAAAATGGGGAGAGAAAAGTTGACAAGAATGTGAACATTCTATTTTTTTTTCCTAAATGCAGAGCATTTTGTAGTAGCAGCTGGGCCACCAGGCAGAAGGGGATGAAAGGGCAGTCTGTGACCCACAGCAAAACAAGCAGTAATTGGCAATAACTCCCTACTGCAGAGCTATCAGAATCAGAATGGTTCACTTGATAATCATCTCAGTAAAAGAATCTGTAGCTAGACATTTTAACTCAATTGCCTTTTACATTAAAATTAGCGCCTGGGAAGAAGGTTGAAACTTTAAATTTTTTTCTTTAAACTAGGCAGAAGTATTAAATAATAATTAACAATGCTCAGAAAAGTGAATATGGAAAATTAGCCAGATTATATTCCTTCTTTTTACTCTGTAGTGGAACTGAAAAACAGGCTTTTCAATCTTTGGTTTTAGTTACATGTCTTAAATCAACAAAGGTTTTGAGACTGTGTTATAAACCTGCACATGTGACCAACCATGTCTACCTGTTGGACACAGCAATAATTTTGGAGTGTTGTGACCAAATTCAGTCACCCTCTGTGAGCAGCAGACACCTGTGATGTACTAAATTGTGGCATTTCACTGACCAGCAGCGGAAGAGGAATAGAACCACGGGCTTCCCAAGGTCAAGGCTGATGCAGGAGCTGATCCCTCAGGGCACACCAGAGAATTTATGTGGGAATTCAACCTCGGGATGCCAAGGATGTCCCAGAGGAGTAAAAGTCCATCAGGAGCCACTGCCAGGCTGCGATGGACCCTTCGACAGGCAGACAGGGCATTTCTAGGTGCTGGGTGTAGCTCTGCCCTGAGACTGACAGCAGCTCTGTGGCATTCACATTCTCTGAAAAATCCCCTCGCCCAGGATTTTTCTCCTGGGAACCTGAAAGGCCTCAGGGAAAAGGAAAACAATTCTTATCTCATTTGCTTCTCCTGTGTTGTGCTCATGTGGAATGTGTTTGGAGATTGTTTACC
>JAYDZK010000056.1:59587955-59605580 GCA_034509185.1 Euphonia xanthogaster | reverse complement strand
TCTCCTCTCCTCTCCTCTCCTCTCCTCTCCCTATTTCTATCTCTCTACCTCACATTTGCTGTTAAATAAAATCTGCACAATTAATTTTAGCCTATGGTCTTGTTTGCACCTTAATTCTGGCAGAGGCATCTCTTAATAATTAGATCCTTACAGAGGGGTCTCCCTTTTCCTGGCTCAATAGATTCCTGCCTCTCCTGGTTTAAAGTAGCAATTGTCCAACTTTTTGGAGCAGCTGCTGTTGATCACTGTAAACTTTTTGCAGAACTATCTGCAAAACTCAAATGTGATTAGAATAATTGAGAAAATGTGTGTGACTATGTGTTACGTTTCTCTAATTATTTTGCAAGGGCAAACCCACAGCATAATTATTACAGGGTGGATTTCAGAAATAGCTTTATTACTTTTTAAGGTCTTTGTATTGGGAGGAGTCACTGCCATTGGGACTTGTGGTAGGTGGCCTCCACATTCTGAGTCCAAGCGGTCACCAAGTCCTGTTAAAGAAGAGTTTAAACAAACAAACAAACAAAAAAAAAAAGGTACAGCGACAAAGAGCAACCAAAGCTGTCAGAATTCTGTGTTACTGGTGGTGTGCAGTCTGTTCAAGTCCTGTTAAACTGAACTAAAGCAAAATTTGGAGAAAAGATCAGGTGGGGTCCCACCAGGTGGATCTGCATTAGCATTTAGTCCACTGGAGCAAGAACATCTTTTTAAAGCTGTGACAGGCACTGTTTCACAGCCAAGCAGAATTTTCCTCAAGTGTTGGTTTATGGCATTCCTATGAGAATTTTTAATGAATACCACTACATTTATAGGGCTCAGTCTGAAGCTTCATTTCTATGAACAATTGACATTAATAGGGAATTTGAAATTTTGCTGTTTGTAAGAAAACATCACTGTTTTAAAATAAACAATACCTTTAGTTTTGACTTGCCTTAATTTAAATAAACCATTAGCTAAATTTTTATTTATATCTCACTTTTAGCTGCTAAAGTAGGTGTTTATCACTTGGTTCTTAAATCGGTTTTTAAATTTACTCGGCATTTCATATAATACAGAGTGGGAGTTGTTTTCTCTATGTCTTTTTGTTTGTTTTTCTGTTTTCATTTACCTTTTTATTTTTTTTAATTAGGTATGAAATGTTTAAATCTATCTTGAATAATTTAAAGGGGATTCTAAGACTCGTTGATTACCTCAGTGTGTAAACTCCATCACAGTTCAAACACAGAAGTACTGCAAAACCAGCAGATTGAGTCTATGGAGTCATCCTTATCTTCTATGCCAGGGTACTTCTATAATGAAGAAAATCAAAATCCTTTCTCTAAGATTTATTAGTCCATCAGAAGTCTGTGTTTGAGGGAAGCAGAATTACTTTTTGGACACATTGTTTTGTGGCTGATTTTGCTGTCTAGATGCAGGGTTTGGAGTTTTAAAGTTCTTGCTGATCAATGTTTACGTCTTATGTGTGTAAAACTTCCTAATTACTCATAAATTGATGAGAATTAGGATCCACCTGCTGCAGCTGGGACATCTTTCCAGCGTGTTCTACACCTGAGTTTTACCCTACAAAGGACATAATGGACAAAAAAAAGGAAAAATAAAGAGTAAACTAGTATTCTAAAACTGGAGATGAGACAGATTTTATGAATCATCGTCTGAAAACGCCTATTTTTCATTACTGACTATCAAAAGAGACCAGAGTGACCTGCTCAGATGTAGTTATTTATTTTTTAGATTTCCATATATTAGGTGAAATGAACTGTATATTAAATGACTAACATGGATTTTTAAATATTTTTTTGGATTGACAGAACTCTAAAAATGAGGGTTTTGAACATAAATGCAGCCTTAACAAATTTCCTGAAAACTTGTTACTGCAGAGTCTGAATAAAATCAACACCTCTGATAATAATAAGTTATTCACTTGGATTCGCATTCTTGATAAGGATCAGTCCAGCCTATGCAAAAGCTGTTAGTACCTAGAATAGCAGAGTTGTGGGAATTTATAGAGCTGATTAGTCCTTACATACAAACAGTAAAATAAAAGTTGGTATTTTGTTTACTTTTTTATTATGTTTGATACTTTTTTTTTTTTTGGCAGACTGTACAAAACTATGAAAACATGGAGGTTGAAACAAATGTTAAATGTGCTTCTTTAAGAATAACTCTCTTCCTGGAAAAAAAGGGGAGGTTATAGTTATACTGAATTAATGGATGAGGCAATGTTATCTCTAGGGTCATAATTTAACTTTCAATATTTACTTGAAATTCTTCCCTTATATTAGTCTGGTACATGCTGAAGACACCAGTGCAGTTGTGACATTTCACAATGTTTAGTGTAATGAATTGGCTCTTTTTAGCCAATTTAATGGAGGCAATAACTCAAATTTTAAAAGCAGTTTTATAAAGCCTTCTCCTGAATTAAGCCACAGTGCAGATAATCAAGTAATTGTTAAATCAGATCATGTGAGATACTTTGAAAATATTCTTGGGCCACACGCCCCTGCCTTTTCTTGTGCAAGAAAACCACAGTTCTCATATCTTTTCCATTCCACTTTGCAGTGCCAATAAACATATCTCCCCTAGCAAACAACTCCACCCTTGTCTCCATATTAATCTTTGCACTTGGGCAAAACATTCCCCAGAAATGAAATCACCAAGTAAACTCCGTGGTGCCAAAATTTATTATGAAGTATCACTTTTCTGGAGAAGCATAAGGGGGAGAATGGGGAGTGAACACAGGAGTGATGGGTTGTCTTCATGCAGGCATTTCACTCTCAGTGAGCAAATGTCGATTTTCCCCTTTGACGCCCTGAAATTGTGTGAGGCATTTCACAAAGCAAACTTGTTGGTTTTTTTTGTCACTAGCTGGAATTCAAGCTAAATTCAATATGACACAGTCAAAGTCTAAAGACAGACAAGAGTAAAGGTAGAGAAAAAAGGTGAGGAAAAGGACAGGAATAATTCACTAGCATGGTCAAGGAGCTAAGAGGGGCAAGACATAGTCTGAGCAGCTGAACTTGTGTACTGATTGTAGACAGCAGGAATAACATTTAAGTAGATGTTAAATAAGATTGATATGACACTGGTCCCTGTGGAGAACTTTCACTCTGAATTACTGGCTTTGTCATAGAAGCATACCCAAAAACTTTAATTAGAGATCAGCAGGCCAACCTTTGGTGCTGTTCAGAGTGACAGCAGCTCTGATATTTTCATCAAAACTCTTACATGACTTATAGTCTCACATACGACTCCTGGATCAATACAAATCCATGCTGGTCTCCAGTGGTGATTGAAAGATTCTCTGTGTGAGCTGCTGCTGTGAAAACCTGTTCAGTGGTGCTGGGGTGGAGAAACAGGCTCAGTGCAGGGTAAATGAGCTGTTCATTGTCAGGTGAATTTGATTCATTATTAGTCATTCCAAAAGCTCATACTCTGGAGATAGGTGAATGCCTAATGTGACAGATTGGCGCACTTTCTCATTCTGGGTAGAGAAACCATTCCTGGCTTTTATCGTGGCTTTGGCACTAACTCTCTTCCTGGGAAAATGTCCTTTAAAGAAATGTGCAACCTGGTCTGGTGGGAGGTGTCCCAGACAAAGGCAGGTGGTTTGGAAACTGAAGATCCTTCCAATCCCTTCAAGCCTAAAGCTTTTGACTATTCCAATACTCTGTGAAACATATCTGCACTTTGCAAAGAAATCCCCAACATCAGAGAATCACACATCCATCTTGCGGTACCCTCCTGTGTGGTATTCACATTCTCTGAAAAAATTCCTTCACCCAGGGTTTTCTCCTGGGAAGCTGAAAGGCAGCCAGAGGCCTCAGAGAAAAGGAAAACAATTCTTATCTCATTTGCTTCTCCTCTGCTGTGCTCATGTGGAATGTGTTTGGAGATTGTTTACCCACAGGTGATTGTTTCATTGGATTCTGGTGTGAGTTGTTTTGGCTCATTGCCCAATCAGTGCCAAGCTGTGTTGGGACTCTGGAAAGAGTCATGAGTTTTCATTATTACCTCTGAGCATTTTAGTAAAGTATCTTTTCTGTATTCTTTAGTATAATATTCCTTAATATAATATAGTATCATAAAAGAATAAATTAACCTTCTGAGAACATGGAGTCAGATGCATCATTCCTCCCTGCCATGGGGATGCCTGCAAATACAATACAGCTCCCCAGTCACAGTTACCCCTTCATGCAGCAGGCAGAGGATTTCTCTCCTGTTGTGCACTGCCATACTTGGATTGCTCTCCATTGGATAAAAATAACATTCCCTAACGTTTTATCAGCAATAAGGGATGCAATACCATCTCTGACCCTCAGTGGTATGCATAAAGCTGCAGCACCCTAACTCTTGTCAAAATAGAATTTGATGCAAAGATTCCATTCCCACCCTCAAACTATTTACAGGCAAACATAATGAGCTCTGTGGCTGACTGACACATGAAGAGACAACAAACAAATGGTCAGCCAGGCAGAGGCTGTTAAACAGAACAATGATTTGACAGATTCTGGCTTCAGCTTAATTGCCAAAGTATACCAGTTTTGAGACAAATGCATTGTGTGGCAGCTTTCAGAACATTTAGAGGTCAGACTCTGCAAGCAGCCATTTCTCAGACAGCTTCAGGTTGAGCCTCTCTCTTTTCTAAGCTCTTAATCATAAGGATGCTCTTAACTGATTCACTTCACCAGAAGACACAGAGGTAGCATCTCTGTACTTTGATTTTTTTCTACTTTGCTTTCATAGCATAAACTAATTCTTTTACAGGAAGTTTGAAAATGTATTTGTGATACATTTCAAATGCTGTACACAGCTTTAAACTTACACAACTATTTTACATTCTCTTAATTCACTTGGAAAGACTTAAATTGTGGCCTGCATTTAAAAAAAAAGTACAGGTTTCTGGAAATATTAAATTACTGCAAAACCAAGCTTATAATTTTTTCCCTTTATATTACTAAGGGAGCAACAAGTAAGGTAGCAATATGTCAGATAAATGCAACCTTCAAATCAGAGAATGAGAAATACCAAGAAAATGGAGAGTGTCTACAAATTCCTTGAACTGAGAGAACGTCTGGCAAATGCTGAACCTAAAAACTGGCACTTAAGGGATTATGCCATCACAAAGATTTCCAGCAGATCACAAAACTTCCATCTGAGTTAACATGGTCACATTAAAGCCACTTGCACAATGACTCAAGACTGATTTTCACATCTGAAGGTATTAAAATACTTTGATTGATGCTTGTACAGACAGACAACCAGACTCCACTGTCTGCACCTGCAAAAAAAAAAAGCCAAAATTGCTTCTACATGTAATTCAAGATAAAAATTCTTGGTTGTGTCTCAGAAATGCATTCTAGAATGTGCTAAAAGTTAAGCAGATTATTAAATCAATGGGATACATGTTTGTAAATTGCCTTACTGAAAAACAAAGTCCTCCCTACTGAAAAACAAAGCCAGGTGCCTATTTTCAGTATTACTACTCCAAAATCTTTAGCTGTTGTGAGCTCTCAGCTGGTTTTTTTAGACTTACTCTCTGCAAAGTCTGAATGCTTATAAGTCATCATAATTAATGTCAGATCTCCTAAGTCCTGCATCACCCAGAAATGAAAATTTCTATCGAGAGCAGAAGTGAGCATAATACCATAAATGTTTGCAAATATAATCATAACACATAGCATGTACTTGGCAACAAAAAATACCTGTTCTGCACATGGCAGTGATATCGGGTGATGCCTTTTCTCACAAAGCAAGAAAAGCAGAAAAAGAAGAAAGATAAGTCTACAGAAGAATGAACTTAACAGCTACACAGCTATGGGGAAAAGCCATTTCTTAATAACACTGTTGTAAATTACACTATGATTAACTTTAACAGAAATTTTAGGACCCTTATTTGAATTCTGAAACAACAGCAAAAACCAGAATAAACATGCAACCTTCTCTGTATACCAAGTGGCTTGTTCTGTCCATTGAAATGTAACAGCTCTGGAAACACTCAGAATTATTCTAAAATGAAAAGATATTCACTCCTGAGGGGAAATTCAGAAATAATATCATTTCTCTTTTGAAAATGGAACAGATTTTAAACATTTTGAAATCTTCTCTGGAAAGGAATTTTTAGTGGGGGGAAGTAATTTTGGGAAAAAACCCAAACAACCCTTTCCAGTATTTTAAACAAATTTCATGAAGTCTGGGGGCAGATTTGGGACTTTTTGGCATGGAGCTAACAGAGTTTCAAATTAAGATAACTCCCTCAGAGCGTGTAGGATCTCATGGTAGTGGGAAGCTCTGGGGTCTTGGGATTCAGAGCAGTTTATATTTGTTCTAGGCAGGGATGGTGCTACAGAGCTAAGAAAAATCTCTGCCCGTGTTTTACCTGAAGTTTATAAAAACTAAGAGGTGTCCTTGAAACCGTGGAGGATTTTTAACTGGAAATTGTCAGTCTGCCAAAAGCTGTCCCGCTGGTACTTTTCTGACCTGCTCCCGTGAGAACCAGTGCTGATATCATATGGGCTCTTGTGAGCACAACATTTGCCAATACAATTTTGTGTATTGTGACTTAGGTTGTAAATTACTTAGTGACTGTTTCATGTGTCCTGATAAAGTTTATAAAAACTAAGAGGTGTCCTTGAAACCATGGAGGATTTTACACTGGAAATTGTCAATCTGCCAAAATGTCCCACTGGTACTTTTCTGACCTGTTCCCATGAGAACCAGTGCTGATATCATATGGGCTCTTGTGAGCACAAAATTTGCCAATTGTGTATTGTGACTTAGGTTGTAAATTACTCAGCGACCATTTCATGTCCCCTGCTAAAGTTAACTCTTGGCAAAAGGGGGTCCCAAAATTCAGCAGGAGGTGCACACCTTGCACTGCACATACACATACATTTTTTCTCCCCTTTCCTCCATTGTGCTGGATGTGGCTTTTTAAAAGCCAATCTGCTTTCTGCCTCCTCTGCACTGATATTTCATGCATTGTGCTGGCTGCTGAGCCCCAGGCTATCAGTTTCCTTCCTAACAAGCACATTCTTGTCAGCTGTGAGAGCCCAGAGCCAAAGCAGGTCCTGCACTGTGCTTACCCCAGCTGAGATCCACTGAGGGTCGCTTGCTCGCTCTGCAGGAACCCATTCCTCCCTGCTGCGGCCACAGCAGCTGTCACTGGCATCCTCTTCCCATCCGTTTCTGCAGTGACACTGCCTATGGAAGCTGGCTGGGAAACCTCCCTCCTGCTCTGGGTGTTTCTGAAAGTGGTTTGGTAGAAGCTGGACCTCACAGAGTGCCTGTTCTGAGACGAGCGGGACGCGGCCGGGGACCTCACTTGGCCCATGGCGCTCTCCGAGGCCAGGTAGTTCTCCTTCTCCAGGAGGTTGCTCATGCTGCGGCTGTTGCCAGGCTGGTGGTACAGAGGGACAGCGGGGCTGGGGTAGGCACCATCAAGGAGAGCTTCACTGGCAGCCCCCAGGCGGGAGTGTCTCCTGAAGGAGCGTCCCCTGTGCACGGAGTCGCGGAGGCTGTACCCGACGATCTCGGAGCGGGCGTACCGCGGCGGCACAGTCCCGCTGCACCTCGGGCCATCTCCGTGCCTCAGGGAGAGCCCAGCTGACATCCCTCCATTGTAGTGAAAATCCTTGGGCACGTAGGCCAGCCTGTCTGGATTTCGTTGGGGTGAAACCTCCAGTCTCTTCAGAGGCTGCCTTTGAGCTCTCTCCTCCATGGTCCTGTAGGCAATCCTTGTCCCCCAGCCGTTGGTGTAAGACGATGGGGAGGCAACCTGCTCCAGGAGGCGTGAAACAACAGGAGCCACAGTAAGGTCACAGCACTTAGGATTAGCAGCAGAGAAACCAAACCAAGAGAAACCAAACCAAGGGAAACCAAACAAAACAAAGTAAAGGCAAAAATTCTACGGTCTGCTCTCAGAATAACAAAAAAATACGTGAATGTTGCCAAAATTGTGCATCAAATGGGATTCTGCCACATTTCTTGGTGCCTCCCTCATGGAGGCAGGAAGAAGTACAGTCTAAACATCAGGGGGCAAAGGCTAAGCATCCTGTCTTCTGTCATGAACTCAAACCAGCTGCATAAGTCAATTAAGCAGGTAATGAACAGACTGATTATTAATGGAGATTCTTCTGTTGCAGAGAAGAATTATTAATGATTGATTGATTGATTATTAATGGAGATTCTTCTGTTGAAACTCCTTGGGCATTCACACCAACATCTGCTACTGAAGCTAAATTCAAGGCTGTCTAATAGAAGAAAATTAATCAGATATAAAAAATTTTATACTGAAGTGTTTTCATGTTGATAATAACCTTATTAATATAAAGTTATTTAGCACTTGTGTTCATTTGTGGTAGGATCTAGTAAAAAGAGATAGTCCCTTCTCTGTTTACCCTCTGTTTGTTTAGCCTCTTAAAAATTAAGGAGACTGTATAACATTCCAAGAAAATTAAAATGACCCTTTCACCATCTCAATGACTTCCCTGATTCCACAGTTGCAATTTTAGATTATTTTTTCTTCCTATACCTAACGGGGAGAGACTGTATTAGGTCAAAATCTGGCTTTACAATTTTCTCTTTTCTACAGCAAACAAATCCACTGCAGTCAACCTTTCTTTGTAGACTGTATCTTCAGGATTCTTACTTTTAGGTACCTTTTGAGGCCTCTGGATATTTATACTTTTTTCTCGCATACTCCATTCAAAACCTTCCGGAACTAAATCAACTTATGACACTATCTGGCCTTGAAATAGAGGAGTCATGGACCAAATTTTTAAAAAATCAGTAAGCATAGGGGCATACAACCATAAAAGACAACTCCACATTGTGTTAAAGTTTAGAAATATTAAAGGTGTTATTTAAGGTAAACTGAGAAGTTTACACAAGCTTTTAATTGAAGAAATGGTGCTTAGCAGATAGATGCCAGACTGAATTCCCTTCATTTCACTGTTGAGGAGATCCTGAGGGTGACAGTTGACTCACAAAAGGAGTAAAGGTTAGAGAAACTAGCAGGCTCAGGCAAAGATCATTGGATATATCTGTTTATTCTACAGAAGTTATGCAAGGATATCTTTATCTGTTGTTTGGGGATAATTCACATTTTTTGTGAAGTACTAGACCTTTTGGCTTTTCCCAGATTTTACACTTTTTTCTCTTTTCTCCCCACCCCCTGCCTGGTAAACTGTATTATTTTCTTGTGATTCCTATGTCACCTCCAGTTTTCCTCTTGTTTCTGTCTTCTGGAAGGAATGAATTCAGGTCAAATATTATGGACTGCAGGACAGGTGAGAACAGAGGATAGGAGGACAGAGAATGAAATGTGTTTAGGTAAATGCTTCTGTCTCTCCCTGTACAGACCAGAGCTGCTTCACTGCCTGGTCAAAAGCTGGGCTATTGCTTTTAATGACAAAGTGCCATTCTTGAGTAGTCTAAAATGAGGAAAGAATGGCCCCCTTCATACACAGTTATTTCCCAAATAAATGTTTCTGTTCTCAAGCCAAAATGCTTTCAGTTTACTAAATTGATTGTGCAGGAGCATTGCTATTGAGCTGTGTTAATTTCCCAGTCCCTCCTTCAAATAGGTCCAAAACCAATTATGAGCTGTGTCAAAAACCCTGCAGAAAACCAATTATTTATCTCAGCATTCAGGCCCTGACCCCAAGAAAAACTGGTCAAAATAACAAGAGAATTTATGATTAGATGGTTTAGAAACACTATTGTGTTGCAAGGACTGTACTGCTGGAATTCTTAAAATAATAAAACAGATTACAACAGGAGTATTTAAAATGATAAGGAACCACTCTACATTGTGAAAACGAAAGTATTTGTGAAACTAAAGCAATCTGTTTTCCTTTGGTTTTGGATGCTTAATTCTGTTTGCCTGGGCAGCCTGGCCTCTGGCCACCCTGAGGTACAGATGTGCTGACTGAGCTGCTGTCTGGTGGGAGGGATGAAGATCTGACTTGTCACAGCCTTTGCCTCAGTGAAGTGTAAATATGATTTTTCATTTCTACCCTGATGCCAATTCTCACAAACCCAACAGGACTGCAAACAGCCCATCTGTATGATTGGCTTGAATTTGGCTACTGGGCTCTGAAGTCATTGGAAGGAAGGGAGAACATGAAGAGATTTCATTGTAAAACCCTCATTTTCTAAAAATCAGACTTTAAGAAGAAAACAAAGAAGCAAACGCACCTCACAACACCATCTAAATGCTATTATTTGTGGCAACAAAATGAATAAACTGTGTGTGTGATACTATTTTTATTTCTACTCATTGTCTTCTTTTCCTCACCTGGTTTGCCTGGTAATATGAGAAACTGTAGGGAGACCTTGGTGCAGAATCATTCTCAGTGATCCCCATGTTGTAGACACGCTCTGGTACACTGGATGCACGGTGCAGGCTGCCTGGAACCAAAGACTAATATCAGTAAGATCTTACCAAAACATGGCATTCTGATAAAGGAGGATACATAATACTGGTAGCAGTCAGCACTGACATTTATGTAAGCTAAAAATCGAACGGGAAATGATGGAGGGATATTTGTATTTTCCCAAGGACACAAGCCATTTTTTTCAGTTCCCTATGTATTTTGCTTAAGATTTATTTTTAGCTTTTAGGAGTCCAGTGACTCCTGAAGCTATGAAAAATGTTTTAACAAAGCAAGCTGATATTTAAAATATCCCAGATAACGAAGTGATTAAGTGCTGAGAAACAGTATCACTGAACTAAGAACACTTATTTTTCACTGTAACCACTTTGAATGTACATGCAAATATATAAATGCATGCTTTACCCTGGCTGACTACATACACAAGAGATGAAAAAATTGCAGGTGTAGCTTGGAGCTGAGAAACACAGGTTGATGTCCATATCTGTTTCTGTGCACGCTAGAGATGCAGATTTCACCACGTACAGCTGTAAACAAACAGCACACACTGAGTATAGACTCTTTGTTTCACAGCTGTCTGCCTCAACTGCTGCTGTTTCCTCTCCCTCAGGTGCCAATTTAATGAGTGTATCGGAGCAAAGAATGCTTCACTGACCTCAGCACTCCACCCAAGCAGCACCAAGAGTCTGTGAACAAACTCTACAGCTCATGGTACTGTAAAGTTGGGTTTTCCAGTGGCACTTCAAATCTGCACCTGAAAGGTTCACTTATCCTACAAATAATATCAAAGATCCACATGTTATCTGGTTATCTGCTCTCTTTTTTTTCCATGACCCAGCTCTGAAAATAGAGCAGCACATTGTGGTTATTTCTTCCAGTAAAACCCCAAACAGGCCCACAAAACCTTTGGGCTGTTCCTTTTTTTCACTCTTTTCATTTTTAAAGAGTGAGTGCTTCTATTAATGAACTTTTAAAAGCAACATATATTAATGAAATAATTATTTATGAGATTCCCATGTTGCTATAAGAATCTGCCCATAGGAATGTAATTAGCACAGGTTTAAAGAGGTGAAATAGAAGTTCAAAGCAAGACCTCAAATCAGTCATAAATGGGCCTGCTAGGCTGAACAGGTAACAGTGGTCAATAAAGAAGGTAACTGGCCATCAATTTTCAAAACAGCAAATATTACCTGGGATACTACAGAGAAGAAATCTAAAGAACCAATCACTGACTTGCCCAAACTGCTGAAGATCAAATTTGTGTATCCCATAATACAGTAAAATACAATATAATGGCAGAATGGGATAATTTGAGGCCTAATTCAAACATAAATTGCAATTATCATACTTTCCAATTCTCTCATTTTGGCAGATTTAAACATGCATGAGGTGATTTGTTAGGACACATTCACAGTAACTTTGTGTCATGAGAGTGGAATGGTGCAGCTTGGTCAAACTCATGATTTGGATTGTAATAATTCCTTCCTGACATTACAAGGTTACCATAGCCCAAGGGTTACCTGAGCACATGAGAAAGAGGCAGAAGTAAATTGTTCTCTTATACTGCAAAAAATTCACAGAAATGTGCACCAACATCCCAAATCTACAGATTTATATGGATGTCTCATTTGTGTCATATAATTCCCATAGCAATGTACTGTTTCAGGTGCCCAGTAAGAGTCTACCTCAGCTAGGTGCTAGCTTTTTAAAGATTCACTTTCTTCATTGCTGCATATTAAAAGACTTTCATACAATAAATCGTGAAATATAAATACCCATACATTTCTGGTTCTTTACAGTTTGTATTTTTTCCCATTTACTGTACTTACTGAGAAAGTATTCTCAGGTATCTACTTAGGGTATAAAGGCCCTTTCAGCAAGTAATTTTTGTTTATTTTAGGTAACTCTTAGCTTGTCTTCATTAAAAATAAAAATACAAAAAAAAGGACAAGTTAAAAATAACAAGGCCACCCATTACCGGGCTGAGAATAAACTACATATCTATTAGTTCCCTCTTAGAAAAACAAAACAGAGTAAATCAAAAATTGTACCATGCAGTTATCTTTCAAGCAGCCCCCCTTTTTCACCCTGTGAAATTATCCATCAGTGAAAGTTTTTCTCTTTCAGAGACAAACACAGTACTTGTCATCCTATGGAATTTCACTTTGCAGTTATGTCTTGCTTGCTTTTATCACATCAGTAACTTATTCTGCTGGCCTTTTTACCTGTAGATTTATTAGGCATAAAAGGCATGGTTTTTACTGTGTGCTGGTTACTTGTGCCAAAAGTAACCAGCACAGTCACTGTGGTAAAGGAAAAAGTGGGAACTGAAGTGCTGTGCCTTTGCAACAGTTATGAGATGCAGGATAGGTGACCTGATCAGAACTTGCCTGTGCCAGCAAGGCTTCCCTCAGCTTATTTTCACTGTACTACAAAAGCTTTACACACCCAGTGCAATGTATTTTTCTTTGATTTTAAAAAGCCAAGAATTATTGTTTTTAAAACTTATAGTATGTTCTTGTTTACTGTTAGGACTAGTACTCTCTGACTGTGGTTCTCAGTGTTTTAAGTCTCACAAAACCCCCTCCTCAGGAAATAAGCACATGATTCAGTTACTCATCCTCAGGGGACTAACACTATTTGAGAGGCCACAGGACACCACACTTGATTTCCAGCAGCCAGTCAGGAAAAAATGGGTTTGCTGCAGGTCCTGCATCATGTCTGTCAACCCATAAGGGTATTTTGGACACCTCAGGCATCTCAGACAGCATCAGACACCCATGTGTGGGCAGCTGAATGGAACTGCTTATCAGCTACCTCTCTGCTGTCAGCGTGAGCTAAAGCAGCAGAGGAACACCTTGGATGTGGTCAGTGGAGGAGGCAAACTGAGCCCCTCTGCTCTTCTCCACACCTAAAATAAAAGCTGTGCAGAGGTCACCTGATATTGCAACAGTTACAAGAAAATTCCGAGAGCAGAAAAAAATAATTCCAGTATCAGGAGGCAGCAGGCTGTACAGATGACTGAGCAGAAATCCCATCTGTCTCCAGAGAGGCTCTTCTCAAGGCTCCTTTGTTCCCCTGGAGGTGACAAGCCCAACACCTCCCAAGGCCTTGGGAATTTGTCCCCAGCAATCACTGCCTATGGCTGCAGACAGACCACCCCAATGTGTGCTTTGCTTTCAGAAGCAACAATGACAAGAGGCATCTCTAAGATATCTGGTAGATGAAAAAGACAATTATCTCCACTAAGGGCTGGGTGTATCAAATCCCCCTTAAATCACAGACAGAGGTGACTCACTGATGTGAGTCTTCAGTGCTTTCCTATTTGAATGGATACCATGAAAGCCAAATTTTGGCTTTGAACTTCTCAGTGCAGTCTTCAATGTAGCTGTACCTGTACACATCAGTGTAACAGGACCTGAGGGACTGTCACACCCCAGAGTGCCCCCCTGCCCAGTGCTCATTGCCCACTCCTGCTCAGGACACCTGGGTGGTCACCTCCCCCAGGGGGACTCCTCAGTGCTCCTGGACTGGCACCCTCCCATCCCTTTTTATACTTCAGCACTCAGGATGGACTGAGATGATGACGTTTAATGATGGCATATCGAAACCATCACTGAATCTCTTCATCTCCACATCAGAGTCTTCCTTTTGACTGTGCTTCTTCACCACTCTGCCAGCACGTACCGGGTCCCAGAGGAGATTTTCTAACATTTTGTGTTGGTTAGGACATTTACACAAGGGTTCAAATTTAAGAAAAAGAGTTCTTCTGGCTCAGAAAGCAGAGGAATGTAACAACACCAATAAAAACTGAAAGTCAACACAGATATTTTTCCTACTTCCTTATCCCAGAAGATAGAAACAGTAAATTACTATGGAACAGTTAACATGCCAGCATTCTGAAAAATAGAAAGCTAAGGACAGAAAAGTTCCCTGAGTCCCTAAAAGCAACTGTAACAAGAAGATACTAGGAATTTTAGAAATTATTAAATGTGAGGAATAAATAAGTCTCTGATTTCCATTGTCTTATATCTTTTTATTTGGAAATCACATAAGATTTAATTCTGGTTTAATTTTTTGTTTGTTTGGTTTTTTAATAAACACACTGTGTTTATAAAACTTGTTAGAAAAAGAATCAGGATGCAGACAGCAGTTCAGCAAGCCGTTTGGTTTTGTGTGATAAATTACTCAATTCTGCCCTCATTTTTTAGTCAGGATCTGATAAGGATGCCTTAAAGAGCCAATCAAAATCCAAAAGGAACAAGAGCAGAGGCAAGTCATAAACAAAATGAAGTTTAAAAGATTCCTAAAATGTGCATGAAACAAAACCAGTGCAACAAAACACCAGTCATTAAAATCTCTGATTCCAAATGCCACTGTTACTTTGATAAGGTGGAACTACCTACCATTGTACTTCCATTCCTAAACAGCACCCAGAAATTTGATATGACTGCTTTAGTTGTTCAAAACTTTTAAGTGCAGTGATTTAATTTATAAAGACTCAGCAGTGGGTAAACTGGACAAGTTGCAGCTGTTGTTGAACTGCTTGAAAAGCTATTAACAATGCTTGACAACATCTTGAAAAGAGTTGAACACATATGTAACTTCATTCCTTTGGCAGCAGGTAGAATCCTCAAATCTGAAGATTATTGAATTTCTATTATCAGAAAGAAACACACCTTCCAAAAGGGGGAAAAGGGCTGAAACAACATATAGTATGGAAGTATAGAAGGAAAAAAAATTCCATATAAAAGTAGTGCTGAAGGCTAAGCAGACACCTCTAATTTGAAACTCTAGGGAGAAATTATACTGGCTGACAAATTGCTTCTTGTGGCTTCAAAGTTTCAGTACAGTCAGAGTACAGCCAGTAGAAGGTGGGTGTGCACTGATGACACTGGGCAAGAACTTTTCCTACCACTGATTTTTCACACCCAGTGGTTATGTGCTTGGCTAATTTTAGGCACGCATGTGAACACTGTGGCTCGGTATGCACTAAGTGCCTTGCTGAGCAGAGTCTGAAATACTCCTGCAGACAGGACAGTTATGTCACAGGAGACTGCTCCTGCTCCCTCAAAATCTTTGTAATCCTCCCTGAAACTGCAAACAATGTAAGAACCTTGATGAATGTAGCCAGAAAAGGGCTGTAATTCACAGAAAGGGATGCTTTTGCATGTAAAAAAGAGCATATTTTTTAAAAGTTCCCTACACATCACAATTCTAATGTTTCTGAAAGCATGGTCCATTTTTGAGCAAGTCTATAAAGAAAGCATATTGGGACACACATGCAAGTTTATGTATATTTTTCAGGAAAGCCAACATGTTAAATGCAAGACTGGCTATGATTCACATTATATATATTTAAGATCTAGACAGATTTACATGTATTATACATATGTATAAATTAATGGAATGCATTTCAGTTTTCATTATTTTTTCCTGAGTTTTACAGTGGGACTAAAAATTGTACAGCAACTTGCCCATAAAAGTAAGTAAGTTTGAAAGAAGAAAAGTTCATTTTTTGCATGAACAAGACATGCTACAGACATGCCATTTTCCACCCCTTATCCTGAAGTTTAAAAGTTTTGGTGTCTCAGAAATGCAAGGGCATCAAATACTTGACCTTTAGAAAAACAAAGCAAACCAAGATAACCATCCCCAGATACATCAGGTCTGTTGATGTACTCCAGAGAAGCCAGGATGACTTGAGAGCAGGGCAACTGTTTTCATAGCGTTTTATGCATGGTTTAAAGGCATGAGCTCAGGTTCACTACACTGTATCATTTATAAACTACTCTTAAAAAGCTTTTTGGAGGCTCTCTGCTGAGAGAAAAAGAAATTAAGCTACCCTAAAAGTGTTTAGAATCCATATTTAAATGACATCAGCCAAGCTAAGGACTTGCATGTTTATCTGCACATTGCACACCCATTTATGTGATTTCTACAACTGATTTCTACAAGCAGAACATGTCCATTTTTGCCATGAGCTGTTTTTTAAAATAGAAACCAGACAAAGAACAAGAAAATATTCACCTGCCTGACTCTTAAGATAGATGAGTGAAGTATGGTTATAAAGACTTTTGTCTCACAGCTTTTAGCAAATGAAGGGTGACAACTTCTTTAAGGACACCAGAGCAACAGGGCATGTAGCCTGCGAGTCAGTCTTATCTTCGCATTTAAAAGAAAATTTAAGTTCCATAGTATATAAAGTTTCCATGAATAGTTAAGACTAAACCCCTCGAGTATCTTGCCTTTAACCCTCAGCACCTGGCAGTCACCCTGTGGTGCCTTGGTGCTGTGGTCGGGCTCTGCTTGGGGCCCGAGGTGTGGCTGCAGATTTCCTGACGGGTTTGGCCTTCTGGCTACAAGATCTGGGAAGCGAGGGATGATTGACGTCAATTTGCAGCACGCATGTCAAAGAGCTGGGTAAATAATGTCTGATAGAATTATCCTTCTGTGCTTCCCATTCATGCCTTTCCTAGAGTTACTTTTCCAAACTTTTTTTTTTTTTTTTTTTAATTTCACGGTTAAACAAGGCAAAACTTTTCCTACGATTCTTCCCATTTAACTTCGCAAACAGGAGCAGTAGGTAAAGCTAAAGGCACTAAAATAAGCACATGAAGCGCCTGTTGGATTAGGAGAATTTCAGCTCGCTTCCCCTCTCGGGCCGCGGAGAGCCTGGAGCGGCCCCGGCACACCGAGTACGGCGGAGGTTGGGAGGGAGAAACTCCTGACCCGCGGCGGTGGGAAAAAAGTAAAAGCAGAGGGCACAGAGCCACGATGTGGATTTCCTGCCCGAGCAGTCCGCACGCCCCAGGGCCGGGGAGCCACGGGGCCGGCTGCGGTCCCATCCCGGAGCCGTGTCCCGGGTCCCTCCCCGCCCCCGGAGAGCATCGCGGGGCGGGCGGGCACTCACCATTGTACAGCGAGCCCCGGCTCTTCCTGGCCAGCGTCTGCTGGACCTGCCGGTGGATCCGCAGCGCCTTCTCCTCCCCGGCGCGATCTCCCGACAGCTTCAGCCGGTCCTCGGAGGGCAGCGCCAGGCTGGAGCTGTCCAGCTCGCCCAGGATCTGCTGGCCCAGCACGGTGCGGATGTAGCCCTGCTCGGGCCCGCGGCCGGCCATGGGCACGGCCGGGCTCGGCTCAGCTCGGCTCCGCTGAGCAGCGCAGACTGCGCGGAGCGCGGCGGGCGCTGCCCGGGGCGGGGTTTCCTGCCGGCCCCGCCCGGCCCCTC
>JAYDZK010000056.1:59571503-59584352 GCA_034509185.1 Euphonia xanthogaster | reverse complement strand
GGCTGGGGGGTGGTGCACTTTACTGAGGTGTGTCATGGTACGTTGAGTACCGTATTTCTTACAACTGCCCTTTTAAACCCCTTTTACAATATAATAACCAAACTAACAGTACATGTTTAACAATTATCAACTATTTTACAACAGTTTCTAACCTATTTTTAACATAGCTACCGGCTAGTCAGGAAGAGCAGGATTTTTTTCCTACACGCGTCCCCTTCCCTCTGGTTGGATTTGGTGATCCCGCCGAGGGAAGGGGAAGGAACCAACTCCTCCCGGCCAGGAGAAGCCGTTAGAGGAGCGAGAGGCCACAGTGCCACCGCGTGTCCCCTCGCTGGAACGGCACGGCCGAGCCCGCCCGGTGCCAGCTCCCGGCGCAGCGCCCTTGGAGAATGCACAGGAAAGAGTTAACTGCGTGCTTTAAAACCTGAGAACCGTATTTTATTGCAATTTTCTTTGTATCATATTCCAGTAGCATTTTTTTTTTTCACTCTAGCATCATTTTTGGAAACAGAGATGCAGAAGATGGTGTGTTTGGTCCTGTAGGATAATTTAAAGGATTTTTTTTTTTTTTTTTGAGACACCTAGAGGAAAAGTGCTATTTTTACATTGGTAAAATGAGTGTGATAGCAGTTCTCTGCCTGTAGGAGATATTGCAATAAAAGAAGTAAGGGCTGTGATTGAGACTCTCTCTCTGACCTACACAGAGTTCAAGGGAGCAGCAAATTGCCTGAGGAAAGGAAAGCCACAGTGACACACAGACACATACACACACAATGAAAATTATTCTCATTGAGACGTCACAAACCTTCACTCAGTTCCATGAGGGAATTGGATGTGGGTGTGGAACTACTGGTTTTGGATTTCCCAGAGCTGACTAAGTGACTTGAGCAATGCCATACCAAAACTGCTGAGTGGCCATGAGCTTTGCTTTGTGTCTCAAGAGAGCCAAGGACTGCAGATAGCAGTGGCTCCTCAGGCTTCTCTTTTTTATTGTGCAGTAGGGCAGGACTTGCCTGCATCCTGCCCTCATTAACAAAGTTCATTTCATCACTCAGGCCTCAGTTTGTTTCTCCCTGCAGCTGGGGGTGTTGGTGTCTATCCCACCTAGAGCAGGGGGGCAGCTGGTGCTGGCCAGTACTGTAGCCCCCAGGTAAAACCTCTTCCTGAGCCACAGTCAGAGGAGCAGCTTTGTGTGGTGTCACTGCCACACAGTGACAGATCTGATGGGAATGGGGTGGTGCTGCCAGAGATCTGCTAGAGAGCTCTGCTGGGCTGCTTGCAGCCAAGGGATGTTTTTGGAAGGCTGTGCCCAGCACAAGCTGCGGGGCTAGATTGTGCTCTGCTACAGCAGAGCAGTCTCCAAGAGAAATAGTGGCCCTCATGTACAGTGACATCTGTCCTCTGTGATGCTGCAAAAGGGTTTTGTCACAGTGAAGGAGGCAGCAGGAACAGAGGGAACTGAGACAAAGTTTTTAACATTCCTGACTGTGAATAATCCCTGTGGAGCTTTGCCAGATAGATCCTGGGGAATGTTTTACTTGATAGTAGGCTCCTCTGCACTGTGGGGAGGGGACAGCCTGGCTGCACAGCCCCATTGGGAAGATATTTTTCAGAGATTAAGAATGGAGGAGACAGCATTAATCTAAATTTTCTGTCTCCCAACTGATCCTTTGTGTGTGGCAGGACCACCTGCATGCTGTAATCTGCAGGTGGGGTGCTCAGCAAGTTCTGGGGGAAGGTAGCAAAGCCCCTTCTGTCCCAGCCAGTCAATACCTTGTGGATAACTTTCCCCTGGCTGTGCTCTTCTTGCCCAGTTTATCGCAGCAGGGTCAAGGCTTGCTGGCAAAGCAGACTAAACTGAGCAGCAGGGAAATATGGGCAAAGCTGGTAATGCTGCATTTAAGCATCAATAAAGTAACAGCATGGCCCTGTCCATGTGTTGGACTGTTGTCCTGCTGACTCAAGCAATTGCCTGTGCTTAAGAGTTGTTCTCTTGTCCTTGTTCCTTTCCTTTCCAAATCCCTGTGCTCTGTTTCATCCTATCATTTTTAGACTCTCACTTTAACAATCAAATGTAATACTTTAAAAGAGTGTGTTTTCTTTTTCTTTCTCCTTTTCCAGCCTCAGAGATGCACATAAGCAGTTTTTGGAATAAAGGTTATGCCCTGCATCTGTCAGTTCTTGAGTCATCTGGGAGCTGGGAAGACAGCCAGGAAAGATGTGGGAAGACACATTCAAATGGTGGTATCAGATCCTGTGCTATAAAGAGCAGCAATGCAATGTGACTGTCTGCAGGGCTTGGAATGAAAGGAATGGAGTGGGGCTAATTCCAGGAAGCTGCAATCACAGCTTTGGGTAACACACTTATTCTGTTGTCTCAGGTGTGGATGCTTTCCCAGGCATTAACATTTTGGTCACTGTAGTAAAAGAATGTGCTGTATATGTAAGTGGAGATATAAATATTCTGAAAGTGAGGACTCTGGGGTTTACTTGTGTTTATTTGAGCTGTTATTGCATGCAATAGCACCTAGAGGCTCTGAATTTTATCAAGGCCCTCTTTCATTGGGGGCAACAATCTGAAGAGTTTTTTGACTTCACCTTGTGCTACAAGGAAACAACACCATCCAGATGACTGGTGTCTCATCTTTATATACAAGGCAGGGATGGAGAAATTAAATGTTTTTCCTTAAGAAATGTGGTATCCCAGAGACTGAAAACCATCTCTTATTTTTTGGCTCTTAATTTTGAAATGTATGAGATGGGGTTATTGAGGAAAGTATTAGAGTAACATTTTAAAACATTTTTTTCCCACCTCGTGTTAGTAAAAGAGTTTCCATTGGTCATATTTCCCCCATCAAAAAGATGACAAAACTTTGAGATAAAACTACGTTTTTTTAAAAGTAAGAACTGTCAGCAGCTGTCCTTCAGGTAAAATGAAAATTCGTATTTTCATTAAAATATCCTAATTTATTTTTTTTCCTTTTATATTTAGCAAAGTTGTAGAAATCAGTGCTCGGGGGCTTGATGAGTATATCTACTCATTTTCTGCTGTAAAACAGGATTAACTGTATCTAGAATAACACAGATATCTTCCTAATCTGCTTTTAATATATTTAATGTGTGATGGGAGACTATTTCTGTATCATTCTGTTGATCCACAACCTGAGGATGCACACATGAAAGACCTGGTACAACAGACACTCATCCGCATAATACCAGGTAATGCATCCATCCTCCCTAGTCACCATGAGAAAAGGACAGAATGCACTAAAGCTTACAGGAGATGAAGCTGGAAGGACACTGAAGTGTACATGCCTGTTCATTGTGGAATTCCTAACTGCACAAAGCAGTCACAAAGCTGGCTGGCCTCTGTTCTTGGGGAAGGAAAATCTCAGTTAGACTCCAGTTGCCAGAAGAGTTTATAAGCAAGCTGTGTGTAAGCCCAGCAGATCCATCTGGCCTGCAAGGACTGCTGTCAGGAGCTGCTCCATGACACAATGACTTCCCAACAGTTTAGGGAGGTTTTTTGGGGGGTGGTTTTTTTTTGGATCAATCAGGTTGATCCACATTTTATGGGCACATTTTTTGTAAGTGAGGTCAGGAAAAGTACAGTCCAATCTGATCCTGGCTCAAAATAAATGCAGGTTTGCAGTACAAAGCTGCCTGGTTTCCTAAACTTTTTAAGGTTTATAACTCTTTTTAGGTTTTGCTGTTAGCACAATGAGTGGTGGGTATAATGCAAGGAAAAAGGTAACGTCCTAGGCATTTCCAGCATGGTTTAGGGAGCGCACAAGAACCATGGCTACCCTAAGGTAGCCTACCATGCTGTCATGGTGGCCAGCAGTGGATGTCTGATATAAAACCAGCACAAAGGTGGAACAGTACTCCCTGAGTATCCTTCTGCAGTTTAGAGCAATGTGCAACTCAGGGATATCTCCAGCCACAGGCAGGACCTTTGTGTTTAATTGTCTTTAACGGTTTTACCCCATTTGTTTGAATGATGCCTTTTTGCATGGCTATTGCCCCTCTGTAATAGGTTATGCAGCTTAATTACAGGGTATGAGGAGATACATTCCCTTTTGTGTTGTTCCAAAATGCTGGATGATAATTTCATTTGATGTAATCTATTTTTGGTATTATGAAAAAAAAAAAGGGAATAAGAGTTTCTTATTCATTCTGTCTGTGCTACTGATTATACAATTTACTGTTATGTTCCTTTGAAATTGGTTTTCCAGGCTGAAAAGTCCTCTAACCTTTTCATCTCCCTTTCTATGCAAATTGTTTCAGATTGTAGGTCACCTTTATCAGCCTTAATTTTTCTTGCTCAACTCTGCAATTTTTAAGATGGGATGCCAGAGCTGCATGCAGCAATTAAGGTGCTGAGACACCTTGGACTTACACAGTGATATAGTCATTATTTCCTTTCTTTTCTGGCCTATTCTGCACCTAATAATTCCTTTATGTTCGTTTAGCATTTTTGGCTGCTTCTAAACTGACATTTTGAAGTCAAACACTAGCGCAGAGGATTTTTTTTTTGACCTTCATATTCCTTGAAGAATGTTGAATATAAACACATTTTAGTGGTTATTACAGAGATAGTCCTCGATAGTAACACTGTGACATGAGCCAAAAATGCCACTGGGAAGGGAGACAAAACCAGATGCTCCCCCTTGAGTTGCCTGACTAGCTTATCAATGAAACATTCCTGTAGAGTGTCTAAAAATACCAGAGTGACATTTAAATGTACATAGGAGTAACTAAATTCTACTATTATTATGGTATTTCTAGTCCTGGCAGAGTCTCTGAAAGGGATTTTTTTCTTAGTTTGTCCCTGTGGTTAACTGTCCTGGTCTTGACCTGGATTAGTGCTAATGTGTAGACTTTGCTTTGAGAGTTGCTTTTAAATATTTTGCCTGACACATCTGTAGGAGATTTGAGATTTGCAGTTGGACATCAAACCACTGCTGTAGTGGTCTTGCACGGTGTCCATGGAGCTTTAGAATACACATCAGCTTTAATGATGAAGGTCAAGTGTGTAAACACAGTTTAAAATTGTGAAGGTCTAAAGAAGTAAACCCAAATATTTGCTAGAAGCATATTTCTAACCTGTAGAGAGTAAGCAGTGGATGAAATACAAATTTAAATTGCTTGCTTTGTTCCAAAGACTGCAAAGTGTTTCAGGTGTGCTCATGAACCAAACCTGACAGCATCACCCAAACGGAGAGTTTGGCACCTAGGGCCTTCCAGCCATCTGCAAAATGAGATGAAACCTTGGTGGGGGGTTCTTACAAACATTCTCTAGCTGTGGCTTGATCAATATACTCAAACACTCTCATTTGCCTACCCTTTGCTCCCCTGTTGCAGAATAAATTCATGTATACTTATCTGGATCACAGCACCTGCCATCTGTTGATCCAGATGTTAAATGTGGACAGTGGAAGTTCTCTGTGCCAGTCAGTTGTTCCTTGCTATGTGTTACTTCTCCTGAAGTCAGCTATCATTGTCATATTAGCAGGAGACTTGGATGCTGCTGCTTTTTTTGCCAGTTAGTGGAATCTTTTAGATAAATTATAGAAATATGTGCAGACCCATTGTGCTCTCTGTAGTATCCTGTTTCATTTTTAGATTCATGAAGACTGTAACTAGGAATTTCCTTCTCTGTGCCAGCAGACACTGTATTTCACTCCCCTTTGGCAACTCCAGGCAATCATTCCAAATGGGAGAATGGGATAAAGTGCTTCCTGAAATTCTGAAGTAATGCTTCCAAATACATACCTGATGTGAAGCCACTGTCAGTAATGCAGATACAGCATGGATGGATATTGTCTTGGCCTCCACTGAATCTGTTTCATTTGGTTTTGGCAACACACTTGAGATTCTTTTAAAATGAATCTGTCAGTCTCTCCACAATCTGAATCCAGTCTGGCTGATCTTGGTCAAGTTGTACTTTTTTTTTGACATTGATGAAAATTAATTGATCCCTAGACATGCTGTTGATGCTAATTTATTTCCTGTGGCTGCAAAAAGCCCTTATTTCAACAGGCAATTTAAACTGGAATATTCAACCCAAAAGCAGTCTAAGCAGACAAGGACATTTCTTTTTCGTCTAGATCTTATTTGGAAGAAGGGACTGCACAATCACAGTGGCCAATAATTTAACTGGAAAATCACTGTGGACATCTTCTGTTACTGACAGGTTCCTTTACAGCCTCTCTAAAAGCCCTGCTGAAGGTTTTCCCCACTAGACCTGGAATCATGCGCACAGAAAGATGGGAATTTCATCCCCAAACTCTGTTTTTTTAACAAGGAAAGAACACCAAAGGCCTTCAGTTGTTAAATCACTGTTTCATTTAGAATGTAAATTAATCAATTAGTGCATCACAGGTTTTTCTTGACATTTTTACAGTTAAAATGGATGAACTATAATAAATCTCCTTCCTGACCACTCTGATTCTTGCAGGTCTGTTTGTTTCCCCTTGCCCATCAGGAGGACATTGCAGAAACTCCTACAGCTTCCTCTGGTTTGCAAAGGAAGTGCCTGTCTCAGGGGGCTGTGCAATGCCAACTTTCACATAGTTTGCTGCCAAAATGATAGGTTCCACTTCTTTTTTTGCACTTTCAATTAAATGCTTTTGTTCTTTCCTTTGTGGTGGGTGTAGCAGCAGCTTGGTCACAGGGTGAGATTCCAGGCTTGCCTTCCTGCAGCTGCTGCAAAACTAGAAATTTCTGTTTTATTGGGTTGGTTTTCTGTGAGATTGGCAGGTGAAGGAGCAGCACCTAATCTTCTGGCAGTAGCTGGCAGGTGACTCAAGTTGAACAGGTTTGTTCTCTCTTGCAGGGTGCCCCTCACTCCTCTTGGGGGTCTCTCCTGTCACTGCTTTATGCCTTTTTCTCCTTTCTCCCTCTCTCTTAAGAGTTCAGTATAACTCAGACTGCAGCGGCCCAGATGAGACAGACCTTGCTCTCTTGCAAGATGCCAAAAATAAAAAAATACATGGTATGAACAGGAAATTAAGTTGTTTCATCAAAAATATAGAGGCAAACATACATGTAAAATGCATACATCCAATTTTATGCATTTTAGATGGAAAGGAAGATGAAAATTTGTGTCTGTAGGAGTTGCAGTCAGTTGGAAAACATGCATGAGCTACTTTCCATCAGCTTTCCTCTCACTACTGGGATCCATCAGTAACAGTTTGTTTATTCCCTCCTGGACTGAGTAATTTAGCTCTTCTTTTCTCCATCATAGGGCCATGGCTGAAGAAAGGCTCTGTCTTCTATGCTGTCTTCCACAGCTCTGAAACAACATCTTGGCAATAGCTCAAATCAAGAAAATGGAGTACTGCTAATATAGATCTCTTTGTGTTGTATCAGCTTTCTAGGATTGTTTTCTTCCTCAGCTTCCTCTCCTTCCCAATTGTGAAAGCTGCTCTGAGCTCTTTGAGCCCCTGTTCAGTGCTGGGCTGTGCTCTGCTCTGAGGTTTGGCAGTCTATTAGTAACGGGTGATGTGGCTCTTCGTTTTTGTGTATGAGCACACAGAGGAATGCACAGACAAGCAGACTAATGCTCTCATTCTTCTATCCAGGGCAGTTCACTGGAGAGGAAGAAACTCTGGATTGCTTGTCTTCTCATAGCTATGAAATAGGACTGCAAATTGTTTTCTAGGGATGTCGAGGTTTTAATCAGTTGCAATTCCACATGGACCAAAAATCCAAGAACAAATAACTTACAACATGAAAAGCACAGATCTGTGCATTCAGTGGTTGTATGTGGGACCAAGGAATGCATGTTTCATCCAAACCAGAGTAGAAGTTTGACCCTTTTTCATCCATGTATTTCCCAAGCTGTATCAGTACAGAGCTCAATGAATCTTTTCATGCTGTCTGCAATAGAAGTGGGGGACAAAAATGCCTTGGGCTTCTGCCATTATATTCATGGGAATTTGGACATATAAAATAAAATAAAAATGGGATTTGGCCATATAAATAAAATAACATGGCTACACTATATAATGTTTGGCTTCATGTAGCCACATTTCTTTCCTCTGAAAGCCAAAGTGTGACAAGGGGGAGTGAAAAAAGGTGAAGAAAAAAATAAGCGAGCCTTGCATCCTTGTATGAGCTGGGATTTGTCCATGGCACAGCCTGTGTCCACTTCAGGAACACTCTGAATTTATCTTTTAAAAAATAACCTCAGTAAGTCAGGCTAACAGGGCAGCAAAAAGCTGCATGACAAATCCAAGCTTACCAGTTGGAAAATGAAGACAAGAGAAAACCCCAGGAGATCTTCTACTTCACTTTGCCTAAAGTCATACAGGTCTTGAATCCTGAGATCCAGTCCAGGACTTTGACCCTTCTGCTGGCAATTTGTTTGTTCTAAGTATGAATTTAATGGTTCTTTGAGCCATTTCTTTTGTATTAATAATCAAATGGCAATAATACTGTTCAGGTAGTTAAGAGCCTTCTATCCCTGTTTTTATCTCTTCCAGAAGGAGAAGTACTCAAAAAGACAAATTTTATATTTGTATTCCATTTTATAAAGGATAGCTATATATTATGGGCTTCAGTGTGAAATAAAAGTGATTAAGAAAAATACAGATTCTGTGTATCAAACTGGGCTGTTTTGCTGAAATGTAACTATATTTGTCAAAGATAAGATCTTCTCCATGTTCTCCAAAAGCTGATTTCTAATTACTGACGTTGTTTCTTGGTTACTGTACATAGAAGAAGAGTGTGACTGCACTTGTCAGCCACTTTTCCTACACAGTGTTATTCCTTTTCAGAAATTATGTAATCTTGTAGCCTAGTGAGAAAGAAATTAAAAAGCACAGAGATTTAATCTTTGAATTAAATCTGTAATTAAAGTTGCAATTGTTCAAAGTGTTGTTTATTTTCCTTTTTCAAACTTAGGAAAAGGTTACTTGGGATATATCTAATGACAATTTTGAAGGAGTTATAAGAAAATGCGCTTACATAATACTTGACTTCAAAGTCACATGAAAATATTGCAATTAAGTTCTGTGAGACTCACTGAACTCTTTGGTTTCTTTATGTTCAGACTTTGCAGGAAGTGTTTCAGGCAGGAGCAAAGATAGGGAGGTAAAGACTATGGCTTACCTTGAGCAAGGTGAAATCTGCTTCCAGCACAGAGATGGGGAAAGAGCCACATTTTCTGTTTACATAGGAGGAAATAAGTAGGAAATTATGAAGAAAGAATAATAAAAAGAGATGGGAAATGATGTTAGATTTATTCACATTGAGAATAGAGCCTTCATGAATTGAGTAATAATAGCAAGAAAGTATTTGGACTTGGGGTTGAATCAATCTGCTTCAAACTTTAATGAACTTTGAATTGTGTCTCTGTATTGTTAGTGTCTTTTTAATGGAAAATAATAAAAGATTGGAAATATAGGCAAGTAACATGTTACAATAAGCATAGTAATGAGACTATAAATATGCTAAATTATTGTAATAAACATAAATCTGAAAATGTAAAACAAATTTAAAAAAAAAGCAGAATATGTTGGGAAGTCATAAAATGTCTCATTAAAAATTTGGATGATTTATTTTCTAATTTATACTTCAGAACTTTTTACTGAGACAAATAATAAAGAAAAATGACAATTTCTGTTTGGTCACACAGGCCAGTAAAAGTTATAAGAAAGTTATTTTATGTAAGAGAGAAGGAAGGGCTGCTTGAATTTATCACACTATAAACCAAAATGGGGATTCATAAAGTACTAATGAGTCTGCATGTTTCATACCCATCATATTATGTTTTGCAGAAAGTGAAGGTTACATTGTGGGATATTCTCTCTCTTGGAACCAAACTGAAATGATGCTCATAAGTTTACTTGTTGATACACTATGGGTTCAGGCCTGAAAAATAGATAGAATATAGTAGCCTTTTGAAATGACATGGAAGTTAAAAAGACAATTCCACTCAAGGATATTGTAACCCAGCCAGGACCTTACAGCTCTAGAAAGGGATATTTGCACACGCACAACACTTTAGGAGAAACAAGGATAAAGTATGATGGCTATAAAATAATGACTGCTTTGTGCAACCTAGAGGCTACTGAAGGTGGAAAGACTTATTTTGAGCAACAAAGTCATCTTTGTTTTTTGTTTTTCTTTAGATTTTATATTGAAATAGCAGTGATAAGTCATGGCTGAGATAAGGACATTTCTTGCATGTCCAACAAAATGATATATTAAAAGATGTGAACTTTAACTACAACCAAGAGGAGAACTTTTAGCTTTAAATTTAGCCTCTGTGAGATGTATCTGAGATGTGATAATCATTAAGAGTTCAAAAATCTCCTACAGAGAAAAAATGAAAGGATCACTTTGGGCATTCATTTGTCAGAGAGGCTTCAGTTCACAGAAATCGCCTGTTCTGTGCCAGAGGCAACCTAAATTATGCTAAGTCAGTGATATCGTTCAGTATTGGAAGGTATTGCTTTTTGTGGGATAGTGATGGAAAAAATGGAAGACCCCATTTCAGATTATTGAATGAATCCTGAAAAAAATCATTGAGTAATTTGTGTTGGAAATGAGCATTAAAGACCATCTAGTCCAATCCCCCTGCGATGAACTGGGACATCTTCACCTCAATCTGGTTGCTCAGAGTCCTGTCTTGGAAACCAGAGGAACTACTGCATTACTGTCAGGCACATTTAAGAAGACACAGGCTAAACCATCACACAAATACTTCAATTCTGGGATAGTAGTGTTGTATACACACATGCCCCCCAGGACCTTCTGCTCTGCTGCTCTTTGTTGTTCTTGTGCTGCTGCACAGGGCCTGAGTGATTTTCCCCACTCTCTTGGATCTTTATGAAAAATGACATTTCTTCCCTGGGAGTTGTTGACCAGCTATCTTTTGTCAGATTTTACCCCTCTCAGGTCTGTACAAAGTCGACCACAGGATGACATTCTGCTTCCCAGAAAAGCAATGCAGGAAAGCAAGTTCTTCCAGGCTGTTCAGTATTTTTTTCTTTGTGTGTACAGCACAGTTCGAAAGAATATTGCAGAGCTTGCATGTGACTCTTCCATCTTTGAAGGTCTGTATCAAACCAGGAGGTCAGGATGCAGTGATTTCAGTGGCTTTATTTTGTTGGAGGAAGAGCAGCAAGGATGAGAAGCATTAAAGGGAGCAGCAGGATGGCAGGGACTGAGGAATGGTTGGTTGGGCACGTGAGTTGGTGTTTATCAGCCATGCAGATGCCATCTCCTGAAGGAAAAGCAACAGAAGAATAACCACACCAAGTGGATTTTTCTTCTCCCTCTGGAGAGAGTTTTCTGAGAATCTTTCAGGGCAGAGAGGACATGAAATCTCTATATTCTATCACATATAGTTATCATCACTGGTAAATGAAATGAAGTGAGTATAACTATGTGGAATGAGTATTCTTTCCCTGGAAATGAGTATACCTGGCACAAAAGCCCTCAAACCACTGACACACAATATAAATTAAAGCTTGCAGCTTTAATAAAGAGAACTTCAAGAAGAGAACACCAAGGATATGAATTCAAGGATTTTGAGTTAGGAAATGTGAGAGTTTAGACACACATAGAATATGTACAGTTCTAGCCTGGCCAGCAAAAATCTGGCAATAAACAAATTATAGGAAAATTTGCAGTGGAAAGGGTCAGAGTAAACAAATGGATAATGAGTCATCTGTTGTTTAAATGCCTTTTGATATGATAAGAACTTTGGATTTTGATCAGTAAATACACTGAAGGAACTTTATATGAACCTGGGTGCATTAAACTGAATTTTCAAAATGACTCAAATAAAAGATAGGCCAATTTTAACAATAAGCTCCAGCTTCTTTTGGAAATAAGACTTTAATACTGTGATATTAATCTTGCAAGCATATTTTTATTCCCCAAATAAAACTAGAAAGAAGGAAAAGAGACTATAATATGAAGAAATTTGAACTGAAGAATTAAATGACTTTGCCAAAAAATGCTGAGTATGAACATTCTGTGTGTATTTTCCATGTCGTCTGGAGGTAACAGACTGCCCAAGGGGCTTTTCTCAGTATGTGCCTTGGCCATCAACTAGAAATTATAAAACACAAAATTATTCCTATGGGTAAAAACTGACCTGTAGTAGCTCTTTGTAGTCTCACAGCATTGTTTTGGGAATGGAATATAAAATGGAGACACAATTCTGTGTTCTTAGATGTACGAAACCTTAGAGGAGCCATTTCTATACAGTGTGCATATTCACTTCTATCCAGTGTTCAATATTGTGTGTAGCATTTACCAGGAACAGTGCTAAAAGGAGGTCAGTTTACTAAATTATTTCTTTCTCAATACTTGCTATCAGCATTCTTAGTATAACTCTTTGTTTTGTCTGTTCTACATAGTTCTGCTTTGGTTGGATCATGATATTAACTGAAACAAGACTTCTCAACTCCAGCCACTCTTCTGTTGTCAGCTTCATGTTCTGATTTGCAGCATAAAAAAAATCTTTTTTTTTTTAGTTTCAGAAGATTCATAGTGTTTAAAACATTGATAACTTAGGGCTTTCTTTTGATCTCAAACAAATGATTGTTTTTTTGTTCTTCCAATAGGATGCTCTGTAGTTTTGAATGATAGTGGAATCCTGTGGTCTTTTAAAGACAGCAAGAGTGATACACTATCTCTTTTTCAGATTAATTTTGCTGGTAAAGGCATAGATAGGACCTTGGTGGGGGTGAATTATAAAATTGAGGGACTGCTGCAGCCATATATTTTTTCTTTTTCCTTTTTTTCCTTTTTTTCCTTCCTTCCTTCCTTCCTTCCTTCCTTCCTTCCTTCCTTCCTTCCTTCCTTCCTTCCTTCCTTCCTTCCTTC
>JAYDZK010000056.1:59481628-59556600 GCA_034509185.1 Euphonia xanthogaster | reverse complement strand
TTTTCTCTGAGGCTTCTCAGCTTCCCAGGAGAAGAAATCCTGGTGAAGGGATTTTTCAGAAAATATGACAGTGACAGAGAAGCACAGTATAAATATGTTTCTTGTAATCTGTGCATCCACAGTGAATAATTGTGTCCATGTAGTAGCACAAAGAAACCACTTGTGGATCTTCAAAAGAAGCTTTTCTAAGAGGAGTGAGAGGGCTATGACAGATGAAAGCAAAAGTAAAAAAGTAAAGGCTTCCTTTTCCAAACCTCTAGAGATTACCAGGAAAATATGATAACAGTTTGTATCTTGGAGAATGGGGCAAAATTAGTCTCAGCTAATACAGCTCTTTTAAAGAAAGGTTTCTGGGAAATTGTGGACCATCAGAGCTGATTGGTCATGCAGGGTTGGTTTGAAAGTCACTGCTCAGGGGAGTTTGTATGCATGAAGGAGACAGAGGCAGCATCAGCTACACTGAGTAGCTTTTACTGCGATGTGGATCTCAGAGATGTTGTCTGTTCCTGGAAACAGAAGCAGAATTTTACAGTGGTACCAAGATGCCTGAAAATGGAACGACTTTGTTGATAGAAATCATGGTATAAGCAGGATTTAAATTTCCTAGATCACTTGCATATCCCTATATTAATTCAGTTGCAACTTAATTTCTTTGCAGTACTGAAAAATCACACATGAGACCCCCTTACTCCTAATGTTCTAAAATGTTTCAGATGAGCTTGTGTTAGTAATGGAGACTCCTTGTTTGTTGGAAGTTAAAGAAAATTTTGTGTTGTATAGATAAGTCTGGGAAAAAACACAAGAAAGGCTGCTAGAAGTCAGATGAGGAGAAGCAGTAGGTGTCTGAGTCATCTTCCAGTTTGTCCTCATGTAACCTCAAAAATGCTTCTGGTTTTCTAAGAAAACGGCTGTGAAGATGTCATTGCTCAGTTTGAGGAAGATATTTTAAATCCCAAACAAAATACTTTGTTACTTCCATAAAAAGGTCTGAAAAATGCAAAACGAATATTTTCATTAGAAATGGCATATGATCCAGTAGTTTTAAAATTAGAGATACACTGGAAAAACTTCACTGAAGGAAAACCATCACAAGATTTATTATAGGGACACAGTGGGACATGGACCTGGACCTTCTCTGAGTGCTTGGCCAGCCTTCCACCTCTCTCCCATGGCTTGGTTTAATTGCCAAGCAAAACCAGGCAGAATTGGAACTACATAACTTCTTTAAGCTTCCTTCTTTCCCAAACCTGTGGGCTAGGCTGTAGGAAGAATGGCAGCAAATGGTTTTCCTCTTCATGGCAAACAGTGCAGGGGAACTTGTGCTAGAAGAGTCACATCTGGCTAATCTCTTGGTGGACCTTGGAGGTCGATAGAAAAGACAGGATTTTGTCTCAAGAACATACCAGACCACAGAGAAAACACTCTTCAGCAGGTACTTGAACAGAAATAAGGATTTTCTGGTGAATATGTCTTGCTTCTGCTTCTTTTTAGTGGCCAGATTACAGAACTTCACTTTCTGTTAGCTAGAATCACTCTAAGTGCCTAATTGAAAACCTGGCACCGTAGCAAACCTGAGGAATTGAGAAGACTGTACATTTCTGTGAAAGGGAAGCAATTTGATTCAACACATTTGTGTGCAGCATAATTTAAAACAAAATGATTTGGTCCAGAACTGAAAACTTCTTATAGTTAAATATACTTTTGTAGAGATGAAGACCTGTCCACTTAGGAGAAATAATGATGGGTTTAGAGCCTGGGAACAATGTCCTTTGCCAAAGAACTGCAAATAAGTCTTGTTTTGTAAAAAATAGTCACTCTTTCCACTGTCAGTGAACTCCTTCCTCTTTGGATTTCTTTGACATTGGTCAGACAAATAATTCAGAAATTAACATGCACACTACAAAAGGATTTAATGAGGACATATCAAAAAGAACTACCACAGCTGTATCAGCTTAAATAGGTAAATTTTAGTGTACACTTAATGCTGAGATGTGTACCAAATGATTTTTAATACCTCCTTTTTCTCAGGTATGAGTAATTTCAACCACAGTTTATCAGGAGCCCACTCTCTTTGCTGTGAATTGCACAGTGCAAAAGATAACATGCTATTCCCTCCTGCTGCCTGCTTTCAATTACCTTTACTTATTTGGGGTCACTGAAATAATACATTTCATGTGAATCACAGTTGTTTAATTGCTATACTGCAGCGGGATAAAGCAGCCCAAATGGAGACCTTTTCTTCTTTTTTTTTTTTTTTTCCTGGACAGGCAAAGAAAGCAAAGACTTAAAATCCACTGAGGTTGGAGGGATGCTGTCCATTGATTCCAGTGCCTGCCAAAGTAAAAAAAAAACAAACAAAAAACTGTGGAAGTTATACACCCAATATGGTGGCTTTTTCAAACCTCACTAGGCAACTGTCTGCATCCTTAAATGTTAGATACTGTTATAAATGTGGCTGTCAGTGAACTGCCCAAGATAGCATGGGAAAAACACAGGGTACCAAATTTTAGTTCCCTTGTATTTCAAGGCAGTGCTTTAAAAACATCTCCTTTAATACCTGCAGATTTCAATTGATGTGTATGGATACAGCCAGGCATTTAAGATATTAAAAAAATAAATAGTAATTTAAGCAGTAGTTGGACATGAGGTACAATAAAGTTTTTTGGTGATTGAAGAATTACAATATCATGCAATTTTTCAGACACAGAAGCTTTGCATTGCCTTGGTAACAGGTAGCTCTCAATTGCTTTCAGCCAATTAAATGACTTCTTAATTTTCAGTTGGTTTCCATTGCTGGGTTGAGAATATGATTTGAAATCAGCTTTGTGACTACATAGCTGAATGTGAAGGCAATTGATATCACTTGAAAGAAGTCTGCAAAAAACACTCTATGGATGTGTCTGCTTAAAGAACTTGAAATGATTTCTCCTTTGGTTGTAATCAGAACAACATGAAATCTGTTGCTGAGTGGTGAGAATGAAAGATGCTGCTGACTGTCCTGCAGAAATCCTTGATGTGCTCTGCCTGGATGAAAGTTTGTTTGGGAACATATTAGGAAGGAGCCTGCTCAGGTTTTCTTTCTGAATTATAACAGTTTAACAGAATGCTTTGCCTTCTAGATGTGCATAACTGTGAGAAGGAAGAAACAGCCAAAACAAGCTGTGTGCTCAGCTCTGGAGGTTAATGAACAGATACATAAGTGCGTGTATGCTTCATGGTGCAGGGCTGGGGAGCTTGAGGTTAGAAAGTAACTGCTGTAGATTGATCTTGGACAGCTGATTTAGTTCAATCCTTTCCCTACTGCCATGCTCTCACCAGCAGAGTGCTGTGAGTCAGCCCCAGCCTGCCCTTTTCCACCCAGACCCATCCACTGTGAGGAAATGTGTGGAGCCCTCCATGGTAGGCTGTGGTGGGAACCAGGCAAGGGCAGGGAAGCAGCAGCTGTGCAAGCCATGCCTGGCAATGCAGGACTCCTGCAGGACGCTGCCTGTTCTGGGTCTAAGGCACTTAGAAGCTGCATTCTGGGGAAAACATCATTAGCACAATTCAGTTTAAAAAACTTTGCAAAAGTCAAGGAAAAAAAATAAGGATGAAACTACAGTGTTCTCTATAGCAGAGATGGAAAATCACAGACTTAATTCATATTTACAGCAAACAAATGTCTAATACATTAGAGTTCTGTCCTAAATTTGGAACACAGATTGATCTCCCTTGCCAACAAAAATACCTGATTAATGATTAATTAGTGATAAAAGGTAAAACAGAAGTCCTAGCTCTAAATGAGTAATTTGTTTGACTAAGGCTATAAATTTCACACTATAGCTGTTGTGGTTTGCACAGCTTTATAAATTACATATATTCAAAATATTTTCCTGGAATTCAAAGACCTTTTTTCATATTTGTTTTAAAACTAATTCCAGTTCTTCTCTGATAAAGTAATTAGGAAAAAATTAAATTTTATTAGCTCTATCTCAGATTAAATTATCACAGCTCCTTGCCAAGCTAATTACTTAGGTACTATATATTGTAAATTGATTAAATTAGCAGCATATGAAAGAATTTATATTTTTTTTCCTGAAGTGTGGGTTTGGATGTATTGTAGCTATTTGGATGTATTGTAACTATTTCACCGTGTTAAGAACAATAAAATATGAATTGTTCGGGTTTTTATAAATGTTTTATAAGCTCAGTTACTTTAAAAAAATACAAAGGATTTATTGTAGTTAAGCCCCTACTTCTATTCACATGAGATCATATTTCCAAGCACTGTGACTCACCTTATATTACCAATATGCCTTCAATATTGGCCTTAGAGAGCTCTGCTGCTCTTTATAATATAAATTAATTGCCTAATATCAAGGTTGACTTTGAGAGATATTTAGGTATTAGTTTTGCATTCATGTCTCAGATTTACTTTCCTAACTTTTCTGTGTATTGGTTAAAAATATTGATGGATTCTCCATTGTGCCCTCAAAGATATAGATATTAAAAAGTATATTAGGAAGTTTAAATACATTTTCTACTGCGTATATTCACAGTTTCACTTTAGCTTTTCAATTTGGTATACTATAGACTTTTAAAAAACAATAAATAAAAGAAGAAATGTTTTGATATCAAGTGTTCTAAAATAAGAAGGTATGGTTTATTAGATAAATAAGTTTAAAATAGATAAATACAGAAAAGGACATGCACATTTTTGGGTTTTTAATTTATACACTTTTGCTCCCACCTCAGAAACATGTACAAGCTGCTGTCCCAATTTGGCGAAGCCCTTAAGCACATGTTTAACCTTCAGGGTGAGATACCCTCATCTAAGTGTGAGTATTAATAATTGACTGCACCCTCTATAAGAGGCTAAACCACTTACAAGCACCCTGTAATTCATTTAATCTAATTTGTCCGTGTGTGTTTATGGTAACAAGTCTGCAAAGTCTGACTGAATGGGCAAGACCTGCTGGAAAGGATTCAATCTCCAAGATGTGCCTTGCCAGGACTGATACCCTGTCATCAGCAAGACATGAGTGCAGCAGCTCAGAAGTAGTCCTTTGCTTTTCACAGATGGATTGGGAAAAATTCCAGGCTCTCAGTCCTTACACGCAGATCTGTTTAGCATTAATTTACACTGGCATTGTAGAACCTTTTGCTAGTCAAAGCTTGGTGTCTAGAGGGATTAATTTTGTACAGAAAAAAAACCTTTGGTGGAGTCACATATTATGTGCGGCTCTACGCTTTTACAAAGAGCAGACCTGGAATATTTCTCCCTGTTCTGTTCAGAGAAAACCAAGACTGTTTACATGCTTACACTTTCAAGGTCTTGACAAAAGCTTGGTTTAAAAGCTTTTTCTCTTTTCTTGCTGTGAGTGCAGCTCATTCTTTCTTGTTGACCCTCTGCTTTCTCTGTTAGTTCTCACTCTGACTGATGCATACAGGGAAATCTTTCTACTCAGACAAACCCTTCATGGATCTCTATTTTGGATTTTTGGGTGTTATTGTGTTGGCTAATTAGAGTCGGTTCAGCCTTGTCTGAAAATTTTTATAATAGAAACAAAATGGATTTAAAATGAGGAAAGTGGGGAGGAGGGTTAGGGGAAGGCAGGGTCTGGTCTGACACCCACAAACATCCTACACTGATGCTTATTTGTCCTGCTTTAAACTGCCTCTGAAGCTACTTCTAGAGGAGAAATTTATTATTTTTTTTTTTTAATCATCAAAACTAAGACTGGCTGTTGCTCTTACTATTTTAAGTGCTGCTTTCTCAAGATGTTAAGCTACCTCATATTCTATAAACACATTTCTTCATCATTGTTTTTTCTTTTGCACTCATCTCTGTTAATCAACTGCTCCTTATATAACATAGACTGTAATGAAAATACATGACACAAACCGCTCCAAGCCACAGATCATGAGCCCCTCGTCTTGCACTTTCCAGTCAAGAAGCATTTTGTTTAAATTATGTGCATTGTGTTCGTTCTCCCTTCAATTAGAGTAACCAGGTAAGGTAATTGGGCACCTAGCAAATGTGGCAGCTGCAGGCAAATAATCATAGCTCCAGCACCTGCTCCCATGGCAACTGATGTGTTTACACTCACAAAAGTACACATTTTCTTCCTTCTGCACAGTAGAGAGGAAAAAGGATTTAGAGCTACAAGGAAAGAGCTTACAAGGATAAATGTTTAAGCAAGCAGTTGGAAGGAACACTGCTTGTTGTTTGGAGTGAAAATGTAGGGAGTGAAAATAACAATAAGGAGCTGTTATCAGAAAGCAATAAAACATCATCTTCACCTCCTGAACTTCGCGTGAAGAGGCAACTCTCAGAAGCAAATCTCACTCCCTTTAAAACAAATTCCTCAAGAGAAGGGGACACAGGAGGGATTCCAGAAGTTAGTGCTTCAGCACTGTTTCTGCAGATGTGACTCCAGTGCTGCTGCAGAAACACTTTTTTAGAAGTTAAAAACTATTCCTTCAAAGATACCTTCTAAAATCCTATCATTGCTACCAGCTTTGGCTGTGAGTTTGTACATCTGCTGAATCTATTTGTGTGTTGCCCAGTGGCAGAGAGAGATGTGGGTGGAAGTTTAGGGCCTGAGCTATGTGCATACAGGGAAATGAAGACCTTTTTACCTTTCCTTGCCTTCCCAACAACACAGCATCCTCTGCTTCTCCTGCTGTAAATCCAAGGCAGCCAACACATAAACACTATTTTCACTTTCCTGCCCACACATACTCTAAATTTAAATAGAAGGGAGACCTGGCCATGCTGGGAATTCATAGCAAAGGTGTGTCTGATCATGTGGGTGGTTTAGGAAAAACAGCTATAAAACAAACACAGATGAAATTGTGGGAAAACTGGTCAGTGGTAGCAGAGTTGACCTTGCTTAAATTCTCATGTGGAAAATGTGGGCATAAGGGAGCCTTAAGCTCTAGAAATATATCTGTCATATTCTTGTAAAAGATGGTGTTCTGAATGAGTGTCTCATAAATAAACATTAAGAAATGCCAGTCCTGTAAATCTTAGACTTCTCTCTTCTTTCTGTGAGCTGCTCATCCTAATGAACACTTATTCCTCTGCACTGTGGCTCTTGGTTGACTCAGAACAGATTCCAGTCACTAAAGTAAAATACCTGGAAAAAGCAATTTATAAGCACTTCCTCAAGCACGGAAGTCTGGACTGATGAAATAAGCAGCTAAGAGACTTCTGACATTCTGTAATGAGCTGTGAATCTTAAAAGGAAAAATTGTCACAGTGCGGCTGAAGTTGAATATATCTGCTCCTCATTACCACCAACTGGTCAAGCTTGGAGAATCATGTACATGAGGGCTGGACCAAATTTTGTCTGTTTGTGGCTGCAGTTTATCCCAAAGTTATAAAAGAGCCACACCTGTTAGGATTGCACAGCTCTGCATCCTTACCTGATGGAGAAGGAAGAAATTATATGTCCTTTCCATTTAGCAGGATTATGAGGGAAGGTGTTAAAATGTCTCAGTTTAAGACTGTGATTTATGATTTAAGCAATGAGAGCTGGTATTGCAATGAGACCCCCTTTACTTGTATGCAAATTCACTTACGCCAGTGGATCTCCACTGGGACATTGGTCTCTCTCTGCAGAGATTTCATTGCCAGATTGTGTTTTAAACATTCTGAATTGTTTCTTCAAATAAAAAGTCCTGTTATGGCCAAACAGATGGAGTACTTCAATAGGATTAAGCACATCAGGATTTAGCTCTGCAGAAATTACCCCTGGCTCTGCCATGGGTGGTCTAGGTGATGTGGTGCATGCTCTTTTTTTCCTCTGCCTCTTTATCAGATTTTCTATGTATGAAATGTTACATGTCTACTTAATATTGCTTAGGAATACTACATGCACTTCAAAAGTTTTTGATTTTTTTGTGGTCCAGATTATCTGTAATTTTGAGATTATAATGATATTACCCAAACTGAGTTTTAGATTTAATTTCTGCTATCAAAGATGCTTGGCTGCAACCCTTTAGAAGAGCTGTGACAGACTTGCCTGAGTGACTGCTCATAAAATGTCAGTTACACAGAGGTGACATCAAATGAAAATGTTAGATGTGGCACCCCATATAAAGGTAATAGAAGATATTATTATATATCTACCAAAAGACTTCACTGATATTTTAATCACTTTCTAAAAAGACTCTTCTGGAACTTAAAAAAAAAAAAAAAAAAAAATCACTTTGAGCATATTCAGTCATTCCTGCACACTTCAAATACATTCTTTCAGTGCAGTCTCAGTGGGAATAGTGTCACTGCACAAAGATGTACAAAAGAATTTTATGATATTTAGGAGGGCTAAATCTATTTCTTTATTTAGGGAAAAACTTATGATGGGCTATTAAAAATCTCTTATTATTCCCTAATACAGGAAGCACACCAGAGTAATATGAAAAAAGGCCCTAGAAACTATAGACTAATTAGCTCCATCAAGGTGTAAATATTTTGCAAATGGTATGATTTTGTCAGTTTCATTTTGGAACAGAGAAATTGTGGCAAATTTAAAAAGTCTTCCTCCAGAGTTTCTAGAAAAAATTTGTAGGTAATTTCTATGTAAGTTTTATTTCAAAGAAAAGTATTCTAAAGCAAAGTCAACAATGAAAAATGTTGCTTGGTAACGTATTTTCTTGTTTAAATTTCATATTTCAAATTTCATGTGTAAATCATTAGTATGTCACTTTTTGAAGAGTTTTATCTCTGCCTATATGACTTATGGCTTATTCTTCAATTTGTTAGCTGCTTGAGGGAGTGTAAAACAGGCTAGAGAAATAAAGGATAGAGGAGCCACTTGATTTTTGAAATCCATTTGGAGACATTTTTTACATAAGCTAGCAAAAGCTGAAGTAAGGTTTATTTAAGAAGTCAGTCCTATAAGTGGTGTGAGGAGGTGATCTTTGTGTGCCTGTATTTGAGGAGTACAGTTCCCTGCCAGAGCAGGGGTGCAAGCTACTGCTGAAGCATTCTGAACATACACTGAAGCTTCCACTGAAGATTAAATGAAACATGAAGCAGGTCAGTGAGACAAAATTTACAGTGTGGCTTTTTGATCTGAACATACTTAATTTATAGAAATACACAGTGGATTTTTATGAATTTTCAGAATGCCCTTTTTCATGATATGTATCATTTGTGAATCTGTGTTGACACAGAGTGCCAGTGTGGGAGAGGAGCCCCAGAAGAAAAACCAAAAGCATAAACCCACTAACACTTGCACTAATGTCTTTTCAGCTGTGGGAACCAGCCTCCTCTCTTCCAGCTCCAGCTCAGTTACTCTAAGCATATTGGATCAAACAGGACATTTGTGTCATTCCAGACTCAGATTAGCAATACAGGCGGCTCAACAAGTGATGCATACCTAATTATGTTGTAATTGAATCATACATCAATATCTTGTGCTATCAGTGCTCAGTGTAATCCCAGTCAACATTATTCTAATCATTTAAATGGCAACAGTGAAGATACTATGAAAGCAATAGAATTTCACTGTATGACTCTGCTCAATGTTCTTGCAAACAATTTTTCCCCATAAATGGATCAAGGAAGAACAGGAGCTCTGCCCTTGGGTAAGGGTGTGCAAATCCCCTTCTGGCTCCAACCTGCTCAGGAAGGTGAAAGGATGTGTTCATTTGAGGTAAAGTTAAAGCAAAAAACAACAACCCCCCCCCCATTTTTCTTTCTCCGTCCTTGAGAAGCTGCAGTCCAAGCATTTATTTCTGCTTTTGTTAGATTCAAAGGTCTTATCAATAGTTTACTAATGTTACTGTAGGCAGGCTAATGGGATCCAAGTTGAATTAAGGACTGTATTTAATTTAGTTTGTTTATCATGACTAAAAAAATAAAAAAAAAACCCAAACAACCAAGAAAGTTAAGACAGCCCTTCATCAAACATGTTCCTATTAAAAGTGGCATTTGCCCTATCTCTGGAAAAGGCAAAGGACTTTGTAATACTGAACTGTGCCTTTCTGAGTCTCTGCTGGAAATGACCTTTCCAAAGCCCTGTGTCTCTGTTGCATCCTGAAGTTTCTTCTTTCTATTATCTTTGAAAGGCTGTTCCCCCTCAGGATAAGACAGGGTACATCTCCTCTATGGTCAAAAATGTGTGGGCTTATTTCATAGCTCCTCTTTTGACCTCTTCCTCTGAGGTTCCACTGGAACTCTGTACTGTAAGGCATCCATAAGGCTCAGGAGACCAGAAATCAGTGGAAAATGGTTTTTAGAGGAACAGGGAGATGACCAGAGCATAGCAGCTGTGTTTGATTGTCTCCATCCCTGGTGAAGGGCCTTGGCAGTCCTTTGAATATAGCTGGCTTGCTCTGCCTGAGCCTTCACAGATATTCCCTAAAGATCTCCAGCCACAAGAGCCCCTCAGGGCACTGCTAGTGAAGTCTTTTTGTTTGTCATTCTGCTGAGAAATCCTGCTCACAGTTCCATATCCTGTATTTCTAAGCTCATGGATATCCTGCGCAGCTCAGTTAATGTTGGGCATCTGCTTTCTGCGAGAAAGTCTCCAGGTTGGAGTCACTGCCACTGCCATTTGCTGATGCACAGGGACCAGCAAGTGCAGTTGAGGTTAATTGACCACCCAGGTACTGTGGGCTTTGCTTCTCACCACATGAAAGAAAGATGAAAAATAGGCTCAGACAGTGTCCAGAGGACAGAAAGGAAATATCCAGTTCTACAGAGGAGCTTAAAATCTTCTTGGGAACATATTGAAATTTATATGCTTTGAAGCATCAGAAGGCACAAAAAAGGCTGTTTCTATCTGAGATTTCTTCTTCTTCTTCTTCTTCTTTTTTCTTCTTCTTCTTCTTTTTTTTTTTTTTTTTTATTGTAACAGGAGCTAGTGTATTATGGAAAAACATGAAGGTTTTGTCTTACCGGAATGTATCATCTCAGCTGAGGATAAATTTCAGAAAATGGAGCAATTTCATTTGCTGTTAAAGTGTCCTACATTAAGGATTATATACCTTTTCTCACTTTTGTAGAAGCAAATGTATTTTCCATATTTTGACAGTTGTTAGCAAAAGAAACTGTCTTAAGATTGTTGTTCCAGAAATAATATTAATATTTTTTATGAGATGTTCTGTTTGCAACCCAACATTTGACAATCCACAAGGATTGTAAAACTTTTTTTTCACACAACATGGCCTTATGATAAAACTATTGGTAACTTTGATGCTCTGACCAAAAACACTCCCTCACTTGCTCCAGAAAGTAATGATGCTTTGCTTTTTAGGGAAAATATCTTTACTTTCTGAGTAAATATTGCCATGGCAGTTACTTGCGTATCCATACCGGCTTAAAGCTGAACTGATACAACTGGATCTGCCCGAGGGAATACCAAGAGCTGCCCTAAATCCTAGATTTCTCTGGATTATAAAGGTGAGACCTCTGAAGTCTCTCTAGTTATGAAGGTGGTTCAAAGTTCTGCAAATCACAAAATTTGAAGCTGATTGGCTGCTGCAAACCAGTTCACTGTCCCATCTATGCATGTGATGTTAGGGGATTCTCAGACCCCTCAGGGAAAAAACAAATTAAGCTGTTCCCACAGGCACACCCCTGATACCCAGTGACTCCACAATCAAATCTCACAACTGCAGCTCACTTCTAACCCTTGCCACAGAGTCACTGCTGCACTCCTGCCACAGAGGGGGAAATTATCCAAAGCCTGTAATCTTCTTCAAGTGTGCTGCAACTCTTGCTGGCATTAGTGGGAGGTAGTAGGAAACACAATCACCCAAGACGAGTTTACCCAAGTCATAGGGATAATTTCACCTGTCAGCAAAAGGACTGTACCCTGCCTGAGGTCAGGCTGACTGGGCAAGAGAAGATCTCCAACAGCTTAGCTGCTCTTTCAGTCAAGTGTTGCCCACTTGCTTAGTGCCAGCATTTCAGGGACAGTTCCAGACAAATGCAGATGCTCTGCAGGCAGGTGTTTATTTGAATTTTCATCTCTTCATCTATATAAGATGCTTTGAATGTCTCTGCAGGCTATTAATAGGCATGGGGATGTCACTTAAACTACAATAAACCAAAACTGTGTGGCTTAAGGAAATGGCTTTTGCAGGGAAGGCAAGGACTGATTCGCTTTTGACACTGATCACCTTCCTTGTGGCTAAAAACAATTCCTAAAAGGAGTGACACATAGATATGGGAAACATAAGAGCCTATCTTTTCTTCTACTGTAACTACTGAAAATATGAGGAAAATTATTGACCAGCCATCCTGAATTTTCCTTTTTTTAGAGAGGCAAAACCAACATTTATAAGTGAACTTATATTTATAAGTGCACTTATATTTATAAGTGCTATTGTTAAAAATGCTGTTGCTGGTTTGGTGACTAAGATGATGCACAGAAGGGGTCATTTGGCACCAACTCAGTGTGGAGGCTCTCTCAGATTTTCTTCTCCCAGCTCAGAAAGACACTTGTGGCTCTAAGTTGCTCATATTAAGCTCAGCTATTTTCCTGTGGGTCCCTTGGCTTTTATTATCCATCACTTCAGATCTAACAGTTCTTGCCTGCCTTTTATTTTGACAGACTGCATTGCTTGGATACTAATACTGTATGTCTTTTGAATTTAATCTGCCAAAATGCAACAAAGCTGTTTTCTTGAGTACAATTTCTTCCTTCAGCCAATGACATTCGGTCTTTACAACAAGCTGTATAAGTTACAAACATTTTAGAGATTGTAACTTTGTTATAGGGAAGGGACATAAAACAGTCAGGTTTGAAATATTTACAGCTGAAGGGAGTGCAGAATGGGCAATCGGTTTTCTACCAGAATTGGATATAAGATCAAATTATAGAGATGTTAATGGGACCCTTTATGGTGCTAGAAAATTTCCTGCCACTTTCTCCGATCAGACTTTGCTTTCCTCCATGGCAGACTTTTCCATCTTTGTGTCCTTTCACATTTCCAAAGTGTAAACGACTTATAGGTGGCCCAGCAAATTCTAAGTTAAATTACACCCAGTGCTGCATTGAGGCATATTACTCGATGCTTTCTATCCATCATCTTTGAATTTATTGCAGTTTTATCCATCCATTTGAGGGCTGAAGCCTTCTCTTCTTGCCATGTTTCTTATAGGTTTTCTGCAGAGTTTGATTAAAAACCAATTTGTTTACTTTTAAGAATGAAATATAAAAATGGGTTGTTTTTTTCCAATTATTTTGAATGGCAGTGGCTCTTCAAGAATTAAGATAAGAAATGTGAAATTCAACAAGGTAAAGCTAGAGCAGTTTCTTTCATCCTCACTATGCAAATACATTTGAAATTGTTGATAATCATCTGTTGATAATCTGTGCAAATGCAGAGAGATAACACCACTGTATTATAAGTATTTCTTCACCTTGCTTAGTTTATTGATTCATCTTTAAATTGTTGCATCTGAGTAATGGCAAAATGAATTTTCTTTTACAGATGCTCTTTTTCCTTGTCATAACAATTTTTACCAGAAGGAAAGAACATTGTATAGAAAGCAAGGAAAAAATGCAACATTCTCAATTGTGAATGTCACAATTCTAAATGTGATATTTCAATTAAGTCAAAATTTTTCAGAATAAGTGCACTCATCCTTACACTTATAGTTGAAATTCAGGTTGAAATATATTACTTGCTCAAATTATTTTGGAAACTAAATATACACATGAACTCGATTACACCGAACAAGACCTTGAAAATATAGATATCAGTTCTCCATGATAAGCAAATTTTACAGTTATTGAAATAATCTATCATTATTATTGCTGCTAATGAAATGCTGAGATTTCATCAAGTCTTCAAAAAGTAGTCATTTAATATAATATTGTATAGCATTTCATTATTACAAAACTGTTCAGACCTCCTGAGGAAGATGGAACACATTGTTTTCCTCTCTGTTGTTTTGATTTTTAAAATTAATTAATGAATGAAGTTGCATTCAACATGGACAAAAAAGTGACCTTGACCAACAAAATCCATTTAATATCTTTGTCCCTTCTATGTGTTCCACCTATCTGGCATTGATTTATAAGGAGAGCTTGCAGAGAGCTGTTGCTAGGGGACAGAGCTTTTGTAGGTCCCCATTAAAGTAATATTCCTGAGGAAGAAAAGTAATTTACATGTTTCAAGTGCTGCCTACCAAAAAAAAAAAATTAATCAAGCCAAAATAAGTTATAAAAAGGAACAAGGATGATCTATATGAATAAAAACCCTTGTGCCAGGGACAAATAAAGGAGCACAGGTCACATACTCTGATCTAGATGCTAATCCTTTGCAACCTAGAAGACAACCTTGGTCATTTTTCATTTTCTTAAATTCCTTCCCAATTTATACCTCATAACCAAGGTCAGAATATCTAGAATGAATTTTACCTACCATATACATTTCCTACTTCCATTTAACAGAATAACTTTGATGTTAACCAAACTGCCAGTCTCCAGGGTAAAAGCCATAGGAGGGAAGAAATCTGTCAGGACTACATCTCCTTGTTCCCCAAGTAGTCAGATGCTTTCTGAGTTGTTGCCCTGGAGGGGAGTCTGCCCTACTGGGAAGAAGCACCCCTGTGATGGGACTTTTTATAGGTATTTATGTCCAATTCTTTAGTTCCTTTTGTTTCGTTTCTTTATTTTTTTTTTAACTGCTCCATGTATATAAATGCATCTGAAAGCTTTCTTTTATTAAGCTTTCTTATATACATTAGAAATAGGATGGAAAAGGAGAAAGATATTGAACAAAGTGTTCTACAGAGGAAAAGAATAATTTTCTTTCATCAGGGGAAATGGAAATTAATTGTTTGCTTTAATCTTTGTGGGAAAGGTAGATTGTGCTGGATACCTTAACATTAATTTTATCAAGTTGCTCGGAATTCAGGCTGGAGTAGAGAAGAGAACAGTTCAGGGAATATTAATGTAAAATTGTTACATTAAAATTCTCAGGATCTGGTGAAATTCATTCCAAGAAATGAGCCAAAGTAATCTCTGAATGATTAGTGATTATCTCCTGGAAGATGCAGACAGGAAAGGTCCTAGAAAACGAAGGAAAACAAAACATTTCATAACTTTTTCTAAAAGGAGCCAAGGGATTATAAATCAAGCAGTCTGGTTTCAGTTCCTGGAAACAATATGGAACAAATTATTGAGGTAATTTTAAATACCTATAAAATATAAGGGTTGTAACACCAGGCAACAAGGAAGTGTCAAGAAAAAATAATATCAAATTTTTCTGATTTCTTTCTTAAGAATGGTGGCAGCCTGGTGTAGAAAGGAGAAAGCAGTAGATATAAATGTAAATGAACTCTGATAGTGTCCTTAAAAGGTTTTTCAACAGCAGAATCTTATAAGTTTAGGAAATATGGCATGCATGGATTTGCCTTTGGGTAGCTATGAAAGTACTTGAAAACTTCATAATCAGTGAAACCACCTCAAACATGGAAGACATGCTGACTAAATACCCTTAAGTGTTTGGTCAAATTCTACTTTGTATATTCATGAAAAAATGTGAATAGTGGAATGGAGACTGTGCCTTTTAATTTATGGCTTGTGCAAAAATGAAAAGAGTTTTAAGTATTTTGGGGAAAATGCTAAAAATGCTTGTGGCATTTTGGAGAGTTGCTCAGAAACCTGAAAGGTTGCAGCCAAGTATTTATGAACCAAAGTTCTGTGCTTGAGAAAAAAAGAAAGCAAATTAAAATTTGAAACAGAGTTTTTTTTCCTTTAAGAAACTAAAGAGTACAGTGGAAAAAGATATAGTAGGAAAGTACTTTTCATTTTAGATTCATGAAGCAGAAGTTTTTACAGAAAATATCTAGTTACACTCCTCACTTAACTCCAGAGAAGCCTTGGAATTTATATCATCTCTGTTTGGGAAATGCATTTTTAAGGCAAAGTGAAGAGAATCCAGCAGTGTGAATGATGGGTTGAGAAAGCACAATGTGGGAGGGACCTGGCTCACTGAGAAGTGCCAGAGGGTGACTTGATCATATGTGGTTTATCTTTTAGAGATCATTTAGTGATCATTGCAATATCAATGATCACTAAATATTTTCCAAGGACTGAAGAAAACAATTTGTCTTTTATCACAGATGATGATGATTTTGGATGCAAAAGCTTAGAACACTTGGGAGGATGGTGAAGCATAAGACTGGATAACCTGAAGATACAGAGAGTTTGCTTTTAGGAGAAATTGTCAAGACCAGGGCATGGCACAAATTATGAAGGGTGGTCAAGGCCTGTATGATCCTGGTTTTGGAGTGGAAATCACTTTAAATGATCCCTGGGGTGCTCTTTGAGTCCAGCAACCACAGAACAATGTCTGAAAAAAAGTTAGAGAGGATTCATTGCTACTCATCTGGAAGAAACAATGCTGAAGAATAGAAAAATTGTCAATCTAAGGAAAAGAATATGAGCTTTTGAGGAGTGGACTCACATTGTTTTATGAAGGAGCACAATAATCTCTTTTTAATGTTAAACTTGTCAACTTTCAGAACCTACTGGTTCCTGCCACTTCTCATAATTATTTTGCAATCTCTAAAATCTGTTACACAACTAGAGGATATTATGCTTTTATCTTGATTTTTAAAAGCAAGAATATTTTGAGTTTTCCATTAAAAAGCTCTGATGAAAATCTGTTACTTTCTTTACAATTTTCCACGTCAAATTCTCATGTGGTAGTTTTCTGACATTTGGAATAACTGAATTCATTTGTAGGAGTGACATCAGGTTCAGAGTGACAGGGTGATGGAGAAAAAAGGGGTAAGACAATTTACCCCATATCTGAATGCCAGCTCACAAGCTACTGTTTTGCCTGGTCACAAACAAAAACCAGTAATGAGCTGAATGTATTAATTCAATTTATATGATTGAATAATCTCTGGCTGTCAAATTATGTGCTTTGCAAAAGCCTGAATGTGGATTGTCAAACTGTCCATCCAGGAAGAAAAAAGCTTTTTACTTACAATGGGCTAATTATTGTTTGACAATTTAATTGTACAGCAGGGGAATTCTGAAGAGGAAATAGGGTATGGAGGCAAGTCTGCTTATCCACACAGAAGTTCACTGCTTTGAGCTGAGTCTGAAGACACAGCACATTGCATACAGAACAGGTTTCTCACTTCACACATTCCAAACAGCTTCTTGGATGGGTACAGAAAGGGGGACTCTGTTCCAATTTGGTCTGAAGCTAAGCTGACCAAATTTGCTTCGATACCTGACACTGGACTCCATAAATCTTTGCACCTAACTTGTCAGTTATAGTTTCTTTTTAAAAAAAATGTTTTTTCTTTGCTGTAACTTTATTCATGCTTTGTCTATAGAAATTTTCAGTTAGTTGTTTGGCATCCCACATTTCATCTGTATGGTGTCTCATTTTAAAATCAGGTTCCTGGCCCAGACTTTCTGTGGCCAGAACATGGTGTGTTTTTCTAAGGCATCCAAAGAGTGAGATGCATCATTCAGATCCTCAGGATAGCTCAGGAGATGGCAAGAGATACAAGAGATCAGGAAGAGCTCTGGTGATCAGCATGACTAGGAAAGTTGGCCTTAGCCAGTAGGTTTGAGGAAGTGAAAGCATCTGGAAAATTATTCATCAAATTAATAATTTCAAAGCTTCTCTAGCTTTTTTTGCTTCAGTGATAGACTTGTGAAGTGTGAATTTTAAAGGAAGCCTTTTTTTTTTACCACAGGGTAAAATTCACAAATTCTGTGTCTCTGAGTTCAGATCAACTCAGTTCGCGAAGGTTGCAAAACAATTATCAGACATTTAATCCTCCTTTACCCTGACTTGAACTATTTTTAAACAGTGACCTAGAGAAGACAGTCTTGCTAAGGTGCTGTTAAATTCCCTTTCAGTGATTTTCCTTCTTGACAAAGAGAGCAGAGCTGAAAAAGTTTGAAATCAAACATTTAACTCAAATATCCTTAGACACAAACACATTCCATTGCCTTTAAAACAGGTGTAGTCTTCCTTTACTTTGCAGTTTAAATGGGGACCATAGAAACACAGTGAACATTAAGCCTTTTTCCAAAAGACAGTATTTTTTGATCATGAAGGACAATGCAGAGACTGAAATCCCTTTCTGTTAAAAACAGGCACATCTCCACATGTCTTGTTAGCACTGATAACTTCCAGATGGCACTGCTGACTCTCATAGTCTGGCTGTGTCTGGGAATCCACAGCACAAGCTGGAGAAAATGTCTATTAGCACCTGTGGTACAGCTAAGAAAGGTGCTGAGAACATCAGGGAAAAGGATCAGTTCTACACTGTATTGCTTTACTTGAGATTGATGTTTTAGTGTAGAGTTTTAGATCATATTCAAGTACTCTAATGCATTGACAAAACATGAAAGCCCTTTTAAAACCAATTTGGATAACACCTATAACAACAGTGTAATAAAATTTGAAAAATGCTAAGTGCTACCGTGTGATCTGAAAAGCCAGGTTCTTTAACTTTTTAATTGGACTGCTTCTTCCAATAAAATAACCCTGGAGAGTTATTTTTACTGATTGAAAAGTCAAATTTTCTAGACAATGGCATCAGAGGATTCCATGCAGTGTATTCTCTCTGGACTTCTTAATGAGATGTGTCAATTAACATCTGTATTGTCTTTGTCATCATAGTAGTCAGTCCTTACTGACTGTAGTCAGTAAGTCAGCCACTGTAGTCAGTCCTTACTGACTACACCCATATTATTAACATCAGAAAAAAGTCACATTCTTCCTTTAGAAACAGAAAGACAATTGTGCTCCATAGAATTTATGGAAGTTATTTATATTTTCTTGCAGTGTACCAGCATTCTCCAGTCTTTGTGCAAGTTTTTCTCCAGATGTGCTTTCTAAAGTGTGTGATAGGATTTGGGTGACTTCTTACTTGTACTGTCCCTTAGGAACAGTTCTCCAGATTTCATAGGTTCACAGAGGGTTGAGCTTGAAGAAGCCTCTAGAGGTCCATCTTCCCCAAATCCCTGCTCCAGCAGAGCCAACTAAAGCAGGTTGCACAGGACCGAATCTTTTGAATATCTCCAAGTGTGGAGACTCTACAGCTTCTCTGGGCAACCTCTGTAGGTGCTCAGCCACTCTTAGAGTAAAAAAGTGTTTCCTGATGTTCAGTGGGCACCTGTGTGTTTCAGTTTGTGCCCACTGCCTCTGGTCCTGTCACTGGGCACCACAGAATAAAGCCTGGCTCTGCCTTCTTTGCACTGTCCTCTCCTTTGTGCTATTGGCAAATTTGCTGAGGGTGTGCCTTGTCCCATCATCCAGATCATTAGTGAAGATGTTAATGGGTTGTATTTATTAATAAAGCCTGGGCAAGCAAAATGTATAGATTTTCATTTTAGAAGGGTGCTACTATAAGACTGCTAGGAAAAACAGTGATAATTTTGTGTAAATCTTTTCAGAGTTCATGAGATGTAATGATGGAGCAGAGGAGACAATTTGCTTTTAATTGAACACTCTTTTCTCCCAAACTAATTTTGGAGTCTTGTTTGGAATCACTCAGAAATTTGTTGCTCTAAACAAAAAAGGGAATCTTGGGAATCAAAAGTGTTCCAAAATGAAGCTAATTATGCAAAACTTTTTAATGAGCTCCTTTTGATGAATAACTGGTGCCTCTTGGGCTAGCTGGTAGACGTTTTGTATTGAGCTAGACCTTGTTCATGGGTTTCCTGAATAGTATTAACTTGTCTTTTTTTTCCCCTCCTGGAAATTCTTAGTTCTGGTCTTTGTATAATCAGGAAAAAACAAGTTGGAATAACAATTGGTAGTTAGATAGTTCTTCCTCTCATTTCTATAGACTTGTCCTATAAATCATAGTCTAGATATTAGAGTCTAGACTAAGATATAGTACTATAGCCTAGTACTCATCCAAATTGGATTATCCATGGCTAAATGTCGTGGGTTTTTTGCTGTTAACTGGTATAATTGAGAATATCATTGGCTGTACTTAGGTCTTTCTTACCTTTTCTCGTTAAAAAATCCTTTATCATATTAGGTTTGGTGATTTTAGGATGTATCTGTTTTCTTCCAGTAAAAAAAGTGTGAAATTTGAGTGTAGTGTATTGAAACAAATAAGCAGAAAATAGACACAAAGTTTAAGGACCACATTTTTTTTTTCTTCTTTTCTCTTCAGTGATCATCTCCAAGCTCAAAATCCAAGGTGGCTTCCTAAAGAAAAACTTCAAAGTTAGTTTGTTCAATTTTTTTTCAACAGGACAAAAAGAGACTCTGTCCAACATGAGCATTTGTGTTCAGATAACTACATAAATGTGCTCATATCCCTTCTCATGGGTTAGACAATGTGATTGAAGTGGTCCTCCTGTCCTTCACTGTTTCACTTTATGACATGAAAAACATTTAAAGGAAAACCCAAAAAGAAAATCCATTGTAAAGGCAAAACGTATTTTTTTTCCATGAGTTTAGCTCCCCAAGATTAAACCTTCTGCGTTGCATCTGAATTCTGTTTCAAAATCTTTTTAAAGATTTTGTTTTTTTGACAGTTTAGAATTAAAAACGATTTTGTGGGTTTGTTTCTTTTGGTCAGTTTATTGGAAAAAAAGCAGTTTCTAAACAATATGAATTTGTGCGAGTTTTTTGTTTGGTTGGTTTTTTGTTCTGTTTTCCTTACTAAACAGAATGAAATCAGTAAAAAGAGTGATTCCCTCTAAATTAATGCAATTTATTTTTGATTCCTGAGCAGTCTGGTCGCACAAAGATAGTTTAGTAAATAGTAGCATTTGTGGTACAGCATTTTTGACATCAGCTAGACCAACAATTTTTAATTTAGGATGTTAAATCAAATGGTTTGAATCTGTCAACTTAAATGATTGAACTTGTGACTGCTGTTAAACAGCAATAGTCCAGAATAAGCAAGCCATGATATATTGTCAATATAATAGCTTGGTTGTACAAAGATATGGGTAAAAATTAATATTTTTCAACCTTGATTAAAGGATTTTCCCTCCATTTAACTGATTTATCTCCTCATCAATTTTCTTTCAGTGTTATTCTGACTTGATTAATGAAAATATTTATGTCTGAAGTCCCACCTGTAAACAATCTAAACTCATATTAGGATGGGAAAACTAGTTTTTACCAAGGAGATTTAGATATTAACATCATTTAAGTTGCTTAGGGATTTTTTTAAGTGAACTTCACCTATGAGTCCTCTGCATTATGAGGTAGTTTAACACATGTATGTGGCTCGAAGGGCAGATTTGGCAGCAAGCAATATTAAATTGGTTATTAAAGAAGGTAGTGGGCAATATAATCAGCAAGGTTAAAGTGATTTAGTGAAACTTTTCACTAAAATACAAGCATGATTTCAAGATTGAAAATAATGTGGAGAGTTGCTCTTTGTAAACATGTCCTCTTCCTTAGCCCAGTGCAAGCAGAGTAAGAAATGATCAAGAGAACCTCAGTCAAAAAGAAAAATGTGGACATAATGAAAAGAGTGTGTGATGTTGCAGAGCAAGGGCTAGAAATACATAGCTGACCAGGATATGTAGTTTGATAGTCAACTATTTTCTGTTATAAAAACAAAGTGATAACAATAATATATTTATAATTCAGAAATGAAACTTCTGAGTTGTAGTGTGATTGTAGTTTTTGGACCAAACTAGCCAGGTGATTTAATGAGGTCAAATACAGGGCTTCCTGGAATTATTGCCTCTTCCTTCTGTGATAAAGGGAACAAAGAAAGATATTCTTTATAAAAGTCTGTCTTGAAAAGGTCCTACAGTACCCTCATTATTCCCAGACATGATCTTAGGCTCTCATGTCCCTTGCTGCCCTTCCTCTTGTACTTCAGCATGAGCAATTCTCATGTAGCTGTGTTCTTTGAATGGTAAGAGAAATCCACTAAGTCAAAAATTAGTGTGCTTCACAGTTTGATCAATATTATATGATTTGTAATTGTAAAGTTCATTTTAAAATATTTCCTGCAACATTTTGTCATAGAAGTATATAAAATAAATCCAAAAGTATTTGCTGAATATGTCTACCTGAAAAAAGTTCATCATTTCACGGAAAAGTAGACTTTCATTTTTTGGACAAAATGCAGTACAGCATGAACTTGTAAATATCCACCAAGAGACTTAATTACCAAAGGAAACAGAAGATAAATCTGGAATTGCATACTCAGGAAATAGAAAGGATCACTGAAGTCTGCAGTAATGGCCATGGAAACAGGCTTTCTTTTCCTATTAAATAACAGACTGATGAAACTCAGCAGATCTGCTCCCTAATAAACAGTCCCACCTTGGACTACAAGTCACTGAGAACTAAGAGCCTTGGTAGAAACAGCAATGGATGGGGCTGTGCTGTCCACAGTTCTTTTGGTAATGCTGGAACACTAGTGGATGCAAAACCATAGCAAGAAACCTTTGACTCAACACCACCAACCATAACTTACTAGTCAGCCTTTCCAGCACCCTTGGATTGCCCACAGCACAGTTGGTTGCTATTTAGCAATAGCAGCTCTGTGTGATAAAATCTTGTTTGTAATTAATTTTCAATTAACAAAAACAGACTTAAAAGGAAATAAAAAAAGTTAATAATAAAAAAAAGCCCTTGAACTGTACGCTGCCAGCTAAAGATGAGCTGTGTGCAGGTACCCATACAGACCAGTTTTCTCTGTTCAAAACTGTGCTGCCATAGCTGGTCAGCCCATGTCTGGGGTGTGTTGTGTCTGTCTGCACCAATCCAGTGAGACAGGAATTAGTGTCACGTGAGGTGTGGCACTCCTCAATCAGATCATACAGCAACTGGCTGGGGTCTCCACACTGCTGCTTTGCTCCACTCTTCTTTCTGCTCTACCTGGCACCAGAACTGATGTTACCATTGCCAAAACTGATGCTCTGTATCTTCACAGCTGACTGACAGAGCAGAAGCCCTCTGGACTAAGGCTTCTCCATGAGCCTGTGCTAACAACTGGCACAGAGCAGCTCGGGAGTGGTGTTCTGGCTAGGAGTGATATGTTATGTGTCAAAAGGAGAAGACTCATGGGGTTGGAAGAGGCAGTCAAAGAGAATTTGTGAATTCAGATTCAGAATCTGAGGTGGGTCTGATGGATTGATGATGCCTAACACATCACACCCCACAGGAAATTGCACAGTCCAGCAGGATCCATTGGAATATCAAGCTGAGCAGTATTATCTTCCAAAATGCTTAATGTAGGAAGAAAGTTTCTGTTTTGTTAAAATAAAAACAGTTTGCAGTAGGATACAGCCAGTCTATAGAGACAAAGAATCATGAATTGTTAAATATGCAATGAATAGTTCATCCAAACACAGTGAAAAGTAAATCTCTGTAAACAAGACCCCTCAACCTCTCTTTTCCTATCTGACAAAATAAAAGCTGAATATATTGAAGGTCTTCTAACCTTTACCATAATAATATATCTGTTAGCAAACATTTGGAAAACTCTTAGTATGCGACACATTGTGAATTTTATCTGTGCATTTTGATTTGTAAGTTGTTTTGTCACAAAGGTTTTGAAGCATGTAGCTGATCTGTCAACTCCAAATGGCTGCTGGCTGCTAGGGATGTAAAATTCTGCTTGTGTATTAAAATTTTTATTTCCTACTCAAAAGTTTGCTTCATCATTTATGCTACTGAAATGGCTATTTAGCATCTGGCTCTTGCGTGAGTTAATGATACAAAAAATAGCTGTTGACATTTAAGTACCCATAATATGCACTTATTATCAAGCAGAGAGGCAGAAATGTTTATGTTTGTTAATTATACAGAGCTTCCTTGTCAGTGTTTGAAAGATTAATCTCCCTTTAGAAAGGTCCTATAATATTTCTTATTTTATTCCACATTTGTGAGCAGTGTAACTGAGTTGTGATATTGAGTGTCTTGGAGTATCAAGAGCACCATCACATTTTTAAAACCTTTTATTAAAAATTTTTAGATGTTTTGACAAATTATCTTGGTATACCATGATGGAAAAAACAAGACTTCAATGATCATCTCCATCCCTTCAGGCCTGGATTTTTTAGAGATTTACTAAATAAGCCTGATAATCCCTATGTTTGTAGCTGTTGAGTTGCTAGATTAACCTCCATATTTTCTGTTGTGTTATCACCACAACAACAGAAGATTGTAAGAAGATGTCTCCATCCTTGTGCTTCTTACACAGTTCTCAGCAGCAGAAAATTCGAGCAAGAATGAATATACCACTTTAATGAACAAAGTTATTTGAATAAAAACGTCATGATTTTCCTCTAAAATGATTGCTACTCAGCTAAGTAAAAATTGACAGACCATGAGTGTGAGCCTCTGGTTATTTTGAAGATGATATCAAGACTTAGAACTCACATCAAGCTTGAAGGACAGGAGTGTTGTGATTTTTCAGGTGCAGTCTGCCCTCATCTTAGAATGCAAACTAAGCATTTGCATACCCAAATATTAATTTTGCAGATGTAGTCTTTCTAGGAGTGATAAAGCAAGTGATGAGACACACTTAAAATAATAATGGACTTAAGCAGACAGCTTGACACTGGACTGAGTGCAGAAGCACTTGCTTTTCTTGGAGCCTCAAATTTCCATTTATTTATTATTTAATCAGATATACTCAAACTCTGAAGAGGAGATTGACTTGTAATATTATCTTGCCTTGAAAATACAACATTTCATTACAGAAGAGACTACTTTCAGGGAATACAGAATTTTTTCTCCTTTACTAATTATACCAGTTCTCCTTCTTCCTCCTTATCTTTCTTGTCCATCTTGAAAGTGGCAGGTAACAAAATTATTGCACACTCTTGAACAAAATTTGTCTACATCACTCCATAAACTTCTGTACTTCATGCATCAATCTCCCTCTACTTGCCTTCATCTCCTCCTCTAATGCCTGAACATTTGTGTGTTTAATTTTCCCAGTCTCTCCTTGAGTTGTTCCTCTGGTTGTCTTCTGGGACACTCATTTCCCCACGGCAGATTGGTCTCTGAATTCAATATAGCCCTTAGAAAAGTGGTTCAGTCAGGATTTTTCCTGTGCAATGCTCTCACTCTCTGTATCCAGACCTGCCTGTGTGTCTTCACTCTACCAAGCCTATCATAAAGTATTCCTTGTCCATTCTCTATAGTTAATGGAAATTATTTGAGGTTTCTCTACCTTTAAATTTTAATAGGAAGAGAAGATTGAGCAGGTGCAGGAGTTTTGTTTTACCCCAGAGGTTCATGAACCACAGGCCACTACTTCTTTGGTCAGAAATTAGAGGGGAGGGTGAACCTAGCTACTTTTTCATTGCTTTTCTCCCCCTATTTATTTCTTTAATGTTTGCATCTGTCACAAACAAATCTGCACTGTGATGCCATGAAAACACTATGAAATTTCAGAATGGATTAGCTGCAGCATCGAGCATTTATCATGGTACAAAGAAATGCCAGACAGTTGAATGTGAAGCATTACCTCAGTCAGCCAAAAGGATGGACAGTGTTTTGTCCTCTGGAAGCCTTCCATTAAGATTGTTTATCATTGGCTAGGCTGACTCTAGGGGAATGTTAAAAACATACTTTGTGTCTGCAGAGACTGATTGCTATGTATGTGGATGACATATGTATTGGTGAAAAATCTAGAGTCACCTTTCCTATAATATTTATGATGCTGCTAAATTAATATGTTAATTTCAAGAGATATGATGAATGATAACTACAAGTTGTGAGCTGATAAAGGTCGCATCCAGTCTGACTTATGTTTAGTAAAGCTGTAATTCAAACGAATGTTTCAAATTTGCTTTACCTATTTATAAAATAAATTAGAGGCTAGATGATTAGTGCAAGGTAAATAAGGCTTAAAGATTTAGCAGATTTATCACTTCTAAGTCTTAGTTGGGGGAGTTTCTGTAGGTTGTTAAAATGACATGTACTTATTTAATTAAATAACTGTCTCTAGTGAGTGCTTCACAGTTAGCTTTGTGTGTGTACTGTATTCATAAAGAGGACTTTTGTTTGTTTTGGGAAATCCATAAATTACAGGAAAGAACAGCAAAAAGGTTCAAATTTGTTTTTTCCCCTGAGTTATAACACAACCCTCTGAGTATCATTTTTTTTTTCAGTTTCTCTGTTAATGATGCATCACTGATCATACAAATATGTGGTCAAAGGATGTTATAACAAGCAATTTCATTGTTGTAACTGTGAAAAATAAATGCAGTAATAACAAGAAAAGACCAACTTCATTCAATGGCAGGTTTTGTTTGCAACAGATGAAAAATTGTCTTCATCTTTCAAAGAACAGCAAGCCAGACATCAGGTTAGCTGAACTATTAAGCATTACAGGTTTAACACCTTTTCTTTTATTTTTGTCTTGAATTCAGGTCTTTTTGTCATTTGCATTTTTCTCAATTTTGCCTGGATCTTCCCTAATAAAACCATGTACAAAAAGAAATTCCTGAATACACTTTCTCTAGAGCCATAGCATCTACTTCCCCATGCCTTGTCACACTTCTGTCAAAAGATTTTTAAGCTTATTCAGGTTTTTCACAACTTGGCTAAGTTTGTGTATTTTATTAAACATTTGATGCAGAAAAGTTAAAAAGTGCCAACATCTGAACAATGCTTAGCAGCATTAACATATAAACAATCTTCATTGGGTTATATTAATTTTTAGTTTGGCTAGAATATTTACTTCATAATAAGATTTTTAGTCATAATCAGAGACTAAAAATCTAAATTTATGCTTCCAAATTTTACCACTTGTTCTGGCAAAAAAATCCCCAAACAAACCATAAAGAGATCCTTCAGTTATATCTAGTTACTATGTCATGATTATTCCTTTCTAGGAATTTCTGTTTAATGTTAGAGTCAAATTTGTTGCTTTAAAAATATCTTTAATAACCCAAACACTTTTCATTATTGGTATTAGATTGGAGCAGGACACTTAACATGGAAGATGAGCTCTTGAGTATCAGTGTTCTTCTAAAATTTTTCAAGTTTTACAAATTCTAATAAAAGTTCTCAGCCTGACACATAGAAACCTAGCAGATGATTCTTGGCAAGCTTTGTGACATAAAAGAGAAAGTTGGATTAGCAGTGGTCTCATTTCCATCTGTTTCCAAAGTAAATAATATTTCAGTACTGTATTTCAAGCAGAACTTAATATGCTGAAAACACAGACAAGTGGTTGTTTACTTTTTTCAAGGGCATCAGTGGGTTTAATCATATGTGAGCTGCTGAGGACAAGAAATCCATACCATCATCTTGAGTTACCAGACACTGAAGGGGTATCAGACATTTTGTAAAGTCATCATGTGAGGCACACAAGCTGTGCTTCAAGTGGGTGGTGCAGCTGCACTGAGGCTGCTTTGAGGCACACTCTGTCAGAAGGGAACTGCTGCCTGAGACAGCTGAGGATCACCCAGTATTTGAAACCTGTCTGATATGAAGGATTTTTCTCCATCAATTTTATAACCTCAACTAGTTAAACAATAGCAAAATTTCCCTTGAATCAATGCAGCACTGTGTCCAGAGAACATAATTCACGTATTGGATTTAACTTTAAAATAAGTGTATTTCTAGCAGCTGAACATCTGTTGGCATGCAGCCTTTTTACATGTCCCTCATGGCTTGGAAGTTAATAGCCAGATGCAAAGATTTTTCTATTGCTTTTCCCCTTCAGAAGATCATGCTGACAGTACCAAGGGGTAAGAAATTGATTCACCTGCTCCATTTCTAGTGCATTTATCACTATGTCTAACCACTAAAATATAGCTTGTGTCTCTGTATTTTGAAGACCTGAGCATTATATAAAGAGCAATTTCTACCAAGAATCTCTTCTGGCTATGTACAAGGCAAGTTCTAGGGAGGAGTTACAAATTTTATATTCTTTTGCTAACAGCTATTAATAATTACAAAGCCTCCCTTTCCCAACTTTTAGTAGTGGAGTGCCCATTTGCATTTGGATTTTGAAGCACTTTTTTTTTTTGTTTTATTCATCATTCAGGCTGATCCAGTGGCTCAGCAACATGCTACAATTCCCTTAGTTGATGGTTGTTAATATAGTACCTGGAAAAGGGGAGAACAAAAATAGCTTTGTTTGCTAGTACTGTTTTTATTTATTCCAGGTTCTTGATTTGGTTTGTACATGCATCTTTGCCATTGATAATTTAAGATGGAATTTGCTTTGAGCAACCTGGTCTAGTGAAAGTTGTTCGTGCCTGGGGAGTCAGATCAGATGACCTTTAAAGGTCCCTTCCCACACAAAGCATTCTATGATTCCATGATAACAGCTCTCAGTTTGGGGGCTTCTACTACTTTGCTTAGTTAAAAAGAAACTAAGTTTCTGGAATTGCAAACTGAGTACCAGAAGTTAGACAGGGAAGATGAAGGGGAAAAGAACAACTTGAAAGCATTAAATTTTAAAGGCAATGTACCACAAGGTCATATAAAAATCACTCAGAGGGTGAGATGTTTGGTCAGGAATGCACAATGGAGATAATGATATAATCTGAGAAAGGCAGTGCTTCTAGTCTGTGATCTGTTATTTATAACCAGAAAATGTGGTCAGTGTGCAGACCTCAGTCTCCTAGTAGAAACTACCGTTTCTTTGTTACACAGTAAGGACTAAATTGGGTGTTTTCTTCAAGCTGTGAACATGGAGCAGCATGTGGCTTTTCTGTTCCAAGAACAAATCCAGAAACTAGACTGTGTTTTGAAGTTCTTAATTTTTCTGTTTTCTTTTTTTTTTTAAGTGTTCAGAGACTACCTTATTTTCCCATCTTGTAGAAAAGAGAGTGTGTTTCTTTCTGTGGTAGTGAATGAGGCTGAAAACAGATGTGCTATTGTCTCTGTAATTCTAAATTCTCTGAAGTGGATCCTGCCCTGAAGGTGTATCTGTGCATCCAGCTTCTCCAGGCTGGACAGAGGTACAAAGGATAAAAATCTTTTCTCACAAGGCTTCCAGAGTGAGCCAAATCATTAAAATTGGAAGAAGCTTTTATTTTTTTAAATACAGAAGCCATTTTTCTCCTGAAAATAATTTGTATGACATCTCAGAGGCCATCTAGAAGAGTATTTTAAACTTAATATTATTAAGTGCTATTTTGTCTCTTGCTATCCGAAACTGCAAGCTGGCCAGTTCAGATATCTTTGACAGATATAACTCCTGTCCAGATTTTTTTTCTTCCTTATTTTAAAGATACACAGAACAAACTTTAACAAAGACTTAAATGTTTGTTTTCGGATTCTCTTTCATTGAGCATCAAGACAATACTGGAATAATTTTGGTAAGATTTTGGTAAGAGAGATGCTTTTGGGGTACAAAATTATATATCATATTACAGAAACTAATGTTGAAAGGAAAATAAGATATAAGGGCAAGTTAAAAAGCAGACAAGTCAAAATTTAAATGGAAACACCTCCCTCTTCAACAAATACAAAAAAAAAAACTCATGAAGAAATTTTAGATGCCTTACCAGAGAATGCCTCACTCTCCAGAAGTTTATCCTTTCGGTTTGCTTCAATGCATTGTGACCTATATGAAGAAAACAGTAAGAAATAATAATTTTGTCACTTTTAATACCCAGTTATTACAAGAAAAAGCAGAAGTGGTCCGTCTCTGCTTCAGTGTAACTACAGAAAAGAACCATGACAAAAGAAGCTTGCATTGGGCAAGGGTTTGAAAGCATAAGAGAAGCTGATATGAGTTAAACAGTTATGATGTATTTAAACTAAAAAATGTTTCATCTTTCAATTTAATTTCTGTTATAGTTGCAGCCATTTACATCCAGTGGTTTCTGTCCCCACCATTTTCTAGAGAAACAGAACATTTAAAAATATGTGCATACTTTAATGTTAGATTGAAGATGAGAAAGGAAAGGATGGCAAATGAGATGTTAAAATCCTTTCTCTTAGAAAGACCTTGATGCATGCATTAGATCTTGCAGTAAATCTAACCCTCCACTTAACATCAAATAAAATTTTTCTGTGTACATAATTTCTTTGCTTACCACCACACTAAATTCTTTGTTTTATTTCTTCCTCTTCCTTTCCCTCATTTTTCTAAAATGAGCATATTCTTTTCAAGTGTCTTTCATCCTTTACAATTCCTTCATTTGATTTAGCTCGGTTTTCCTTCTCTTATTTAATAGACTACTTCTACCTTTCTTTTCCAGTGATTTCCTTCTTCTGCTTCAGTTCAATATATCACAACAGTTTTTTTCTAGTCAAAGTAAAATAACGTTAATGAAGGAATGATAGAACATTATATGGCCGACAGCTTTGCTAACTTTTTGCTTTTGGAAGAACTGAATTTGGAAGGAGTGGTGCAAAACAGAGGTGTATATATATATATATATATATATAAAGTTGGGTGCTAGGAAGGTACAAATACCATAGCAAAGGCAATTCTGAGGGCATGTCATAATTATAAGCTTATTAAGATGACTTTGCTTTGAGTCCAAGGCCACTGTTTCAAGCATTGCCACTGGAAGAAAGGCATGTTTCCTCTCTTACAACATGGCTTGAGAACACTTTATTTTTGCTTTACCAGCTGCAGGGACAAGTCACAAGAGAAACTTGCAATCACTACAGATTTGAGATTAAAAAATATGACAAAAATTCCCTCTAACTAGGGCTGCCAAAGAAAATAACAGGTCTTATTGTCTCACTGCCTGGTAAGTGAAAACTCCCTGCTTGAAAGATTCAGAAAGGCTAGCAGCTGGTACCTGGATCTGAATTTGGTTGCAACAGCCAGAGAGAAAGGCAGTACTCCAAGTGAAATTTATTATAGCAAAATTCAATCATGGGGCAAAGGAAAGATCACAGTTTTTTTCGTGTTTCCAGATGCATACCTGGAGTAGTTGAAAGAGCTGGAGATAAGAGGAGAAAGAAAGAAAAGGAATGCATCCCCTTTTTTGATCGACCAAAAATCAATGTCTACTAAAAAGCAGAAATTCAATACCATGGAAAAGGTACAGCAGATAATCAACACAACCAGCAAGGACTGAGCACTGCTAGAAGAATAAGGGCATTGTGTTTGCAGATGGGGTGTTGAGTCTTTGATCACAGGAGTCAAAGGTGTGCAGGAGTCAGTGTAATCAAGAATTAAAGCATCTCTTCAAAACCAGTTTTGAAAGCTCCTTTGGGTGCTCTGGACTCAGATCCAGAAGGTGTGTTATGATCTCAGTTATCAGCAGCCCTACATCAGAACAAGAGGAAACAGTGATATACTCAGAGGGTGAATGCAGGAGTCTTCATCCTTTCTGAAGAGGTAGATTAGGAATTAGAAAATTATCATAATTATACTTGCATTAATATGTACTATCCCCTAAAAAGAAAGGGCATTTTTTTTTTAATGGGGAAATTATGCCAACAGTATGTTTTGGGTTTGTGGCAGGCCTGGGTTTCTTCTTTTTGCTAAACAGGATGGTAAAAGAAAGTCTGTTTATTGAGTTTATAATCTAAATAGATGTGTGAACGAGGCAATGATGAGATTGTTATCTTTCTTTAGGGGGTGGTACAGACTGATCAACTGGCTAGTCCACAATTAATAAGCAGTCTGTGGCAGAACTTTACCACAGATTGTTTTTCCTCTCTGAGTATCAAGAAAGTGATTTTGTAAAGAAACTTCAGGCAAAGGTGTGCCTTTGTGGGAGAACAACTTGGTGTGGGAAAAGAAAATTCATAGGCATAATACCTAAAAAAATTGGTTAGAAAATATGTTTACATTTTTCTTTTCAGAATTTGCTAAATTGGGGAATACCATTCCTAAACCATGATATGGAGCAACCCAAACAATCAACCCTTGATCAAATGCAGTGGTTAAGCACATTGTATTCACAGAGGAACATTCAGTCTTGGTTTAGGGTGGTCCCAAACAATCTTCCTGGGAAGAAGTATTGAACACTTGTGCTTTTCAGCCCAGAGAAGTGTAAAAGTAATGATAAATGCAAATATATTTATTGGGACAAAAGGGCTTAAATGAGGAGGTCGTAATTCCAATGGGTTTTGACCTTCCAATGGCAACAGGGAAAGAAGAAAGAAAAAACCCCAAAAGAATGAAACCTGGAGCAGATATCAGCTAGTTATGAACTATACTTAGAAGGGAAGATAAAACAAAATGAAAGGTATTTGGATTTTAGAATATGAGGAACTAAAATTGGGCAAGATCTATCCTAAACAAGATGTCAAGGGAAGAGTTAATGAAAGAACAATAGAAAGAAATAGAAAGCTGTCTGCAGAAAAGATCATGAAGGTGATTGTGGTGACCACTTTAAGACCTTTTACAAATGTGACAAAAAGACAAGGTCTGTTTATGCAGGAGCACATCATGTAGGAGAAAACATATTGCCTGTCTCTGCAAGTTTGTTGGGAATTTGAGCTGAACTAGTATTATTCTTAGTACTTCAAATACCAAAGATATATGCAGTCTGAGGAAAGAGAACAAAAGCTATTAACTTGATGTCAGCATGGATAACCAAGCAATTGAAAACTGATTTGGTTAAGTGACTACCAGGATGCTTATTTCATTATAATGTTTCAAATATATTGTAAAGGCTCCCACCCTAAACAAACAGGAGGAATTCTGTAGAATGGTACCAGTGATGTAAAAGAAAAAGAAAATTATAGGGTGTGTTTAGACTGAGTTTCCAACTGGAAGATGGTAGGCCAACCAATTATTTATCAGAGCAGAGGAAAATAAAAAATAAAAATTGTTAATAGACTTAATGGATCAAATTCTGGTACTGCATCTGCAAGTTGAAGTTTGGCAGCAGCTGCTTTGTGGCAAGACAGCTTTCTGCAATTGCAGACAGTCTACCTGTTCTGTGGTTTTTTGCATCTTCACTTGGTGTTGAGCTTCCTGTTGCATTTGTGATTATTTTTCTGATCCCTGATTGTGCCATCCCAGAAAAACCTCCTCAGCTTTCTAAGGCATCAGCTGGTGCAGCTAGACATCACTGAAGAAAAGCTTAAATCTTCTGTAGAGTCCTCAAACAGAAGTTGCCAGTTGTCTGAATGCAGATTTGTTTGCAATCTTTTTGGGTCAGCCCCACTTTTAGAATTCATAAGTTCCTGCAGTGTATTTCTCTAGACACCAGATCTACACTTTACTGTCTCCATACTGGTCCTGTTTCTGTTTTGTTGGCAGGAATTCTGAGAGTGGATGAATATCAGACTAAATTAGCTCCTCTAAAATACTGATTCTGGGGATGGAGGAAACACTCCATGTTTTTATCAAATTAATGATTTTTGACACAGTAGTTTAATTTTCAACTCAAAAAGTGGAACACAAGCTGTCCACTCAGATAAGCTCCTCATGCCAGGTGTATTGAGCACTTATTTATGTCTGTCATTAGCAGCAGGGTGCAAGTTCAGTAAACAACTTTGTTGACTGTACATTACTGCAGATTGTTCCATAGCCAGGTGCAAAATGCTGAGGTATATGACTGACATTTTGTCAGCTGGGCCATTTGCTGATATTTTGCTACACAGCACAATTTAAGCAAGGATGCAGCAGTACAAGATGTCATTGACTGCTGAGATACTATTAACTCAGACTTGTAGCACATGTACTCATCCAATAGCTCCTGTTGGAGTTCTTACACTCTGCTAAACATCTGCCATAACACAATCTGCCAACAGAAAACAGTAAGCTATTGCTTCTTCAGGGTATGGAAAGTGCATGAAGTCGCTCTTACCATAAGTGTAAAAAGTAGCATATTTTAAATGACTGAGAATGTGGCCTGTGAAACTTTACAAATGAAGAAGTATTTTCACTTTGTGACCTATAACCATGTATTGCCCTTTTGTAGAGTGAGGAAATGCTGCTTTGTGATGTACTAAGTAGTTAATCACTGCTTCCAATCGATCTTCGTAACATTTCTCTAATGCCTTGGATCTCAGATCTTCCTTATGCATGCTCTGCATGCCAAGAAAGTGGTGATTTATAAAAAAATACAGCTCATTTGAGTGTGAAGGCAATAGAAGATCACTCCCTAACTGCCCTACTATGGCAGTACAGAATGCCAGATTTAATTCCTTAGCACAAACCGCTGTTAGAAAAATCCAGTGCTGTTTGTAATGCCAGACACAGCCATCACGCAGTTTGGGTTAGAGATATGAGCATTGATCTTTCAGAAGATTTGCTGTCTGCCCTTGTTTTAACTTTATGTGTGCTCTGCTCTTCTAGACTGAGAAATTCAGTCTAGCCAGCTTTGATGTACCTTTCCCATTGTTACCTGTGGAAAGAAAACAATGGGACTCAGAGAAAGTCTGGATGCCTGCTTGATAACAAGCACCCGTTCTGGGCCACTTGGCTACAAGATTGATTAGCAGGGTAAGAAAATGAGAAAACAAGAGGTTGTTCTCTTCATCCCCATGTTTCTTTTGTTCAGAGCAATGAAGGGGGAGAGCACAGAGCTCTCCACGGGAGAATAGGTCCAAAATATCCATGTTCATTTTCTTGTTGCTTCAGTGATGCCACCTATGGAATTAATATGGCTTCCTGATTCATTTTGATACTGTCATCTATCAAGATACTCTCTTCACAGTTTACTTTCAGAAACACTGCTGAAAGAAGAAAACACTGAAGGCCAGATTGAAATGGAAATAGATAATGAATAAAGAAGAGTTTTTGGAACAACTTGGCTTTCGCTGCCAATAATTAGGGATTTTTTCTTCATGCAGCAGCAAATTAAAACAAAGAACTTTGTTTTAATTTGCTGGTTTTGAGACGGCAAAAATGGTTTTGAGATGGCAGAAATGAGCAGGGTATTTCCAAACCCTTGAGATACAGTGGAAGAAAAAAAAGAGATTTGGATTTAAAATAGTTTAAAATTTTGCAAAAAGAATACCTAACTAATAAGGTGCTACGTAGCTTAAGTCAAAAGCCATCTGACTGTAACTTTGGCTCAATTAAGTTTCATGAGAGCCCCATATACATCCATGCCTCAGACAATTTATCTTTTCCATGCTTAATATTTTTTCAAGTCAGAAAAAAGGACCAGTATAATTAATACTGTATAGTGTTTTGAAGAAGGAACTCAGCAAAGACTAATTCTTTTTTATATGGTCTTTGTAAAAATCATACTGAAATGAGCAATTGTCACCTAGAAAGTGAGACAAACTGGAAAATCATACTGAATTCAGTCTTAGATTAGAATTCAAACAATATCATTGAAATTCTTCTTTAGACCTACCTTTAAATACTATAGATTCCTGTTTGGTAACAAAAATTTAGTTCAGACTCTTTGGGTCTGGAAAATCCACATGTAAGCACAACATCAAGCAAGGTAAATAAGCCTCCTTTGTTTTTCCTATATAATACATTTTTGAGTTATATTCTGACAATAAAGCAAGATTTTTATACAAGAGCTAAGGTTTGCTCTTGTGAAACCCAGTAGCAAAAAGCTTTTGAATTGAAAACATTTCCTGCTATCATTTTAACACTAATAAGAAAGTAACAATACCCCATTAATATATATTGTTACAAAGAAATTACAAATAGGTTATATGTGAGGGTGAATTTCAATCAGCAGTTTCATCAATGTGATGGATATTCTGTTAACAGTCTCATTTTCATCTCACTAGTTTTCCAAGAGAAATTTACTGACCCTGCATGTACTTGGTTGTAATGAGGCTTCATTTATATTTTTACCACCAAAATACCAGCATGATTAACTTTTAAAATGGAAGGGGAACCAAGGTCATTTCTATCAGTAATGAAAACCTCTAAAAAGAAGCCATTTGGTCCCACAAAAGTGACTGTAAGTATCCTTTCTTTCTTTCTTTGCACAAGACAAGGAGGGATGCAGTGGGTAGTTGTTCTGCTTCCAGGCATGTGAGCTGTGCCTGGGGACAGCCCATTGTGATCTCACAGTGCTGGATTTTGGTGCCAGTGAGAACAGACCTAGTCAAGGATTATGATGTCTCATAGCCATAGGGATGGTCTGGGAGGGGAAACCTTACCCTGACAAGCTGGGAAGGTTTCCTTCCAGGGGGACCTGAGCATCTCTTCCACCTGTCTGCAGGCCAGCCAACAACCGCGGCCTTTCTCCCTCTGCTTGCTCGACATCCGCAGCTGCAGCGCTAATGAGAGGGAGCAGCTCAACACCCCAAGCAAGCCTGTCTGCAACTTCCAGCACCTTCCACGTCTCTCTTGGCAGCACATGGCAGGCGGTGCCAAAGAAGGCATGGGAGAGAGCGGCTCTGCTGCCAGGGCAGGGCCGCTGAAGGCAGCGGTGGGCTCGGAGTGCCCCATCTGCCTGGGTGCCGTGAGGAAGCCGGCCTTTGTGGCCTACTGCATGCACCAGTTCTGCTTCAGGTGCATCCGGCACTGGGCCCGGGCCAGGGAGGACTGCCCCGTGTGCCGGCAGTCTCTGGAGCAGGTGCTGCACTCCGTGCGAGGCGATGATGACTACGAGCTGTTTGTGGTGGGCCTGCCCACCCGCCTGCGCCGGAGGATGGCCGCCGACAGGTCCCGCAGCCGCTGCCCGCAGCGCCGCTACAACCTGCGCAGGCGGCTGGCTGCAGAGCCGCCCGCGCCTGGCCGGAGAGGTTCCACGGGCACCAGGAGCTCCCAGGGGCAGGGGGCAGCTCCAGGACCATCCAGGATCCCAGCCCAAGCAGCTCCTGCAGCTGGCACTGCCCGGGAGCCATCGCGCAGGACTGGCCCTGCTGCTCCTCTAGACACGCACGATGGCTCAGAGTAGCTGTGGCACCTCTATGATTTGCAATGAATGGAAAGAAATGGGTGACTGTGGCTTCTCTCTCTCCAGCAGCCCAAAAATCTGGACTTCTTGAGCCATTGAACAAAGCTATGTATGTTAATCTTGACAAATCCGGGTAGCTGTCCTACAAAGAGAAAGGCGAACCAACATACCCCTGAATAAACTTCTTAATAAACTATAAATATCCATGTTCAATACTAATGTCATTAAGATAAGAGAAAATAGAAGGTGTCTATTCAGACCTTGATTTCTACATGTCGTAAATAAAAAAATCCTCATATGGTCCTTTGCAGTATTTAGGCCATGTTGTCCCTTTTACAACTGAATCAGAATCTTAAGGAAAAACACGTTACCAGAAAAACAGGGCTGAAAACATATGTCAGGAAATACACTTTATGTTTGTCTGAATCTGAAAACTAGTGATCATGCATATGACGTCTAATCTGCATTGAACATTTGATTTCCAGTATGACTCAGATAACCACATGATATTTCCTTACTACTGTCTACCAAGAAATTAGAAAATGTCTTTTGTTTTGTACGTTTCCCAGTAATAATAACACTGAGCACTCTGTTTGTTGAGTGTAATTAGTATAGAGTGGAGTTTTACGCAGTATTAAGTGGTAATATAATTACAGAGGCAAACTGTCTCCTAACACACAGTTAAGTCAAATTTCCTATGCAGAAGAGTTTGTATTATGGTTGATACATATTCATAAGCAGACTCATTTGATGTCATCTCTCAGCTAAAAACTAAAGGAAAACTAACTGCACATCCTTCACAATTACTCAGATTCGCCATGAATCCAAATTGGATATTTGTAGTCTTTTTTCCCTGACTGATAAAACTGTGGCCCTTTTAATCCCATGATTGAAGAGAGATGTCTCTTCATTTTCAACGATTTAAGGTCGTTATACATAGCCAAGCTTAAAAGAACTTGTTTTATGAATAACATAGCAAGCAGAGATACACTAAAAGGGAGAGACTGGTCAAGAATTTGGAAGATCCATTGCAGCCTAGACAAAATAGATAAACTGCAGTAGGGTCAAGAAGTCCCTGGAGCTGTTAGCACCTGGGACAGTATTTAGGGCCTGTATCAAAGATGCTTCCCCTGCTCTCCTGATACTGTCTAATGGCTGCTGTTCCTACTGATGGTTCTGTCCCTGTTGTCTTCCTCTTAGTCTATCTCTTTTTCTTCTCCAAAAATAAAATAGAAGAGAAGAAGAAAAATCCAGGTCAGTTAAGAGATAACTGATGAAAAAAGGGAGAAATGTAAGAGGCGAATTGATAATAATAACACGGGAGGGTAACTAGAGATTTTTCTACCAGGACGTCTATTTTCAGAACGTAACACAAACTTATTACATAGGCTGGTTTAAGGGGTGGTGGTGAAAATGAGCAGAAAAAATTCCCTAATGTAATTGAGAGAGCAGGGTGCAACTGGGAGTTACCCTGGCTCTGTTGGTAAATTTATCCTTGGGTTTTTGGAGTATATACACAATGAATGTGTATGATCAGTGTATGACAGACACATCTATGTTACAGTAGGAATAGATGGAAAACTTGGTTGTATAGATGACTAAAGATATTTCTTCTCAGGAGGACAAATCCAATATATAGATCTCTTTTGCAGTTTGGGAAACTAGCCATGAAGACGGCAGTTTGGAAGAAGGCATTTTTCTACATTTAAATTCATACAATGCTTTAAAGGTAATAAAAATTCTTAGATTTGTAGGACTCCTTTCTTCATGACACCTTGTCCAGAGAATTATATTCTGCAGGCATTTGAGCAGCTGAATTCCACGCAGCAAATATTTGAAGATTCCTTATTTCGAGGTAGAAGTGGCCAAGCAATAACAGGCATTGATTTTACATCTGTTTGGCTATTCAGATCAAAAATGCTTCCGCAATCATCCAGCTAAAGAAGAAGAGCATTAGCAGAAGATGTACCTGCCAACCAGAGTTATTCAGCACTGAGTCAGATCTGTCAGACTCTACATCAGATCAGGAAACTTTATTCTTGGAATTGTTTTACTTCAATTTTTAAGACTACAGATAATGTCATTACACCACTTAACTTGATTGTATGTGATCCATACACTATTTATAGGTTGTTTCAAGGACAGGTGAATCTAAAACCAAGAGCAGGTTCTCAGGCTAAGACACAAATGGAGATCCTTTTCAAAAGCAATTTACTTTTTCTTAGTGAAAACATGGTAGGAAAAATTTAGAAACAAAATAAAACTTCAGAAAAGATACTTTAAAAACAGTAAAACACTTAAAACCAGTAAAAGTAATAAAAAAGATCTTCACAGATCTCATAGAAAAGGTTGTGGAAATATAGCCATGCAAAGAAGTAAAATCAAACACACATAACTGATCTCATTAAAATTAACACCAAAAATATTGTGATAGGGTTTATTATGGCATCTTCTATTCTTACTTCAGTCTTTCTGTTACATCCAATGCAGCTATTCCAGCGCATGTTCATTTCCCTATCTGTTCACCAGCAGCTCTGCTTTTGGGACAGATATTCCATGGTTGGATCAGTGTTACAGCCCAGCACTGCACAGCTTGATGCACAACCTGTTTGTGACCCACACCACAAAGTCTTTGAGCTGGCACATGGCAAACACATAACACATCAGAGCCCAAAGAGCTACTGAGAGCTCTTAAAGTCTCTCTCCAGAGAGCTAAGTGTTACTTCTCATCAACTGTGTGAGCACAAACTTCTAGGATAGCTATAATTAAAAGTGCAGAGGAAACTTTTTCTTTCAAACTAGATAAAATTTAAGTCCAAATTAATCCTGCATCCTAATAATAATTATCATGAGCTAAGGCAAAATGGTTCCTGGCCAAAGCTCTGCTAAATTACAGCAGCAGAATGCACCTGTCTGCTTTGTGCTTAGTCTTAACCACCTTTTATTGTTTGTATCATCACAAGCGTGGTGCCTGACTCCACAAACTGACATGCTATTAAAACAAAAGATAAACATAGCAGTTGACAAAAATAAATATGCTGTGTTAATCATGTCAGGAGGAGGGTTGTGGAGGAAAATTGTGTCTCATAAGTCATCTAGCTAGGGAGAAAGAAAAGGAAGCCTCCAGAAAGAGCCAAGTTCTGTCTTTGATGCCTGTGGGAAGCAGGGGAGCCCGGAGGGTTGGCCAGCAGTGCAGGAGTGTGGGCATATCCTGTGGAACTCAGTCCTTGGACTGGAGGACAACCATGAAAGTATTTAAAACTACTTAAACTGTACAGAAAGAGGAGAAATAAGAGGAAGTTTTCTCTCACAGACAATATGAGTTATCAGCAGTTAGGTGGGAAGGAAAGAGTAGAAATAATTGTTCAGTTGTTGTAATAGAGAGAAATAACCATGGGGAGAAATGTTCTTACACTGCTGTTTTTCAGCATTCTCCTGAAAAATCCAGAAAGTGGAGACATGCATAAGATATCAAGGTTTGCTAGTGATATTATGTTATTCACAGCTGTCAAAACTAAATTGACTACAAAGAGTTGCAGAAGGCTTTTGATTGAGACATAAAGCATCTGATGAAATTTCTATTCAACAAATGCAAAGTCATGCACACAAAGAAAATACAATCCTAACTTTATACACAAACAGATGATGATAACCTTAAAATGAAATATTACCAGTTAGGAGTCATGGTAGATAATTCTCTGAAAGCAGAGTAAACAAATGCAGAAAACTAGTAGGGCCTTTCTGCTGGATCTTAGGGACAAGGACCAACCTTCAAGAATTAAGAAATTCATCCACTAAACCTGTGCTAAACAGGATGTACAAAATTCACTTGTATATTCATTTTAATTGATGATAAACCTAATAAAAAAAATCTGAAATCACATTCTGTGTTCTGGGTAAATGCTTGAGTAGTTTAAATTCATGTCTGTGTTGCTTGGGAAATTCAGGATAAGTATCAAGGAAAAAACTTTATTTCAGTCTAACCTGATAACATGAGGCCAGGTGAACCCTGAGGACTCTCACCATGAGAAGTTTTGGTTCCAAAATAACAGTGAGATTGAGAGGGATCCATACTGGGACATGTGGCAGGGCACAAACTTACTGACTCTGTGCCTCTGACAAGGCATGCCAGCCAGAGATGCATCTTAAATTCTATCCTATCAATTCTGTCACACAGAGCAGCACAAATCTAAACATATGACCATAACAATTCCCTGGGAAAAAGGAGGGCTGTTTTCTCAAGAAACCACCCCCACATTATGAGCATAACACACAAAAACACATTTTGATTGCTCAAAGCACAGCCATCTCTTCCATGTGCAGTGTAGGGATCCTACTGTGTGTACACACTTGGCCCTTGCTCCCTTCCTAACTGAGCAGAAGCTTGGAGTGCCTGGAATTCTACCTGCATTATTCTTGGCAGGAAGAACTGGAGTGAAACTTCTGTCCAGTGAGCACAAGTTTTTGCCTATAGAGGTAAAACAACAACAACAACAACAACAACAACAACAACAAAATAAACAACTTCACCAAACCATGCAGATTTTGACAGTACCAAAGGCTTCCAGACTTGAATGTTTTTGCATTCATAAAAATGTCATTTTGGCTAGAAATAGACTAGCAAAACAAATCATTCAAACTGATCTCAGAATCTGATCTCCATGGTACGGCAGGATCTCATGGAAGAGCAGTCAATTCAGAATAAACCTGTTCAGTCCACTCTTGTGCCAAGTGTGTGCACAACTTTGGCTAGCACAGCTAAGGACTTCCTCTGGGGAGTGATCCCAGTTACATTCCTTTTAGCTAAGGAGAAATATGGATCCCAGTCACAGGTGGATATGCTGGCATTACATGGGAAAAATAAATTATGTCAAATCTGATTTTGAGAAAAGCTACCAAAAACTCTAGAAAGTGCTTCTAAGAGCGTGTACTACAGCTTTTTTGGGGAGGTATTGAACTGTACTCAGCACTCAGAGAATCAGTAGGAGATAGACAACAAAATAACACACGAACAGGATCCATTAACACAGCAAGTGATCTTTCTGTGGAACTAGTCCATTGATTGGGAATAGACACAAAACACCACTGCCAGCACTGTCTTGCTGCCTCTGCTGAGTGGATCCCATGTTCCAGCCTTCACCTGAACCAGGTTTTGATTTTCCAGTAGCTGGATGGGCAAGTGGGGAGGATGGAGGTGATATCAGAGTTGAGGGTCATTAAGGAATATTGAAAACCTGTTTTTTTTTTGCTGGAGCTGACCAATATTTCTGAAAAAGGCAGAGGCAGCTGAAAGTTGGGCTTCAACACTTATAAGCACAAGTAGCTACAGGCACAGAGGGGTAACTACAATATTAAATGGAAAAAACAAAGAGGAAATATTTACTTACCTTAAATTAGAATAAGCCAAACAGCATCAGTCCAAATACCACTCGGAAAAAGCTAGAAGCTAAACCAGGCTATGCACTCCAAGTATTGACAGAAATGTTACATCTTGCCTTTACCTCTGGGCAGAAGAGAAAGCATAGATACAAACTCTTGATAACCTGTGACAGCCTGACCCCATCAAAGCCAAGTAACACACACAGCAATTGTACTGCAGGCAGAGAATTTAGGTCTATTGAAACCTGTATTCAAAACGCAGGCCATTCCATGCCTGTGGATCACAGAGTTTTTTTGTCAGGCTATATCTGATCTGTCTATGAGTGCAGGAATCTAAATCATTCTCTTGAAGGGAAAGACAGGAATGGGTTTGGTGGAGATCCTGCAGATGGCTGTAAACCAGCAGGCTTTTCAAGTTCTGCTCTTCACTTTTTGGGAAAGAAAATCTGGATACCTTGCCTATGTCAGCTGTGCTTTTGTAATTTTACATACAATATAATTTGAAGCATTTTTAATAATAAAGATATAATGTGATGCATTCCAACCCAGTCTTCACTTTTCTGCCTTTAGTTACTGCTTTGCCCCAGGAGACAAAATTTGTTGCTAGGAAATCACTGTGCAATCAAAATTTTCCAAATAAAACTTTTCATTTGAATATAAAACATTCCTATTAAAAGAGACTGTTTACAATTTACTTTATTCAGTACGTGGCCTTCCAGCAAATTACTTTCTACCCTATACTGGTTCCCATGAGTTGGTTCTAGCATATCAAACATCCCCACAACTGAGCTGCTCATGAGAGCTAACAAATACAGGAACTGTGCAAGCCCTCTTGGACACAAGACCTCTACCTGCAAGAAATTCTTTAGAATGAGAACACACTGAAAAATATGATAAAGTGTGGCTTTAAAGTGTTAAATCTGTTTTATCTACAAGATTATTCCTTACTGAACATTAATGGTGCCATTATTCCTTCATTGCCAGATCCATCTACAATGCCTAAATCTACCTCTCCCACATTTTAAATAATATTTTATTGAAAAATTAAGATAATTCACAGCATCATAATCCACCATAAGACTTTCAGAGTTCTCCAACCAGTAGTTATTTTTCTCTGAAGAGAAAAACACTCAAATGTTATATTTTAATCAATGTCATTAGAACTTGTAAAGTTATTACTCAGTTTAAACTGTGAATTTTGCATTTTCAGTACTTAAAATGATGATCTTGTGTATTGTTTTTGGTGCAAAAGCACTTTACAATTTCTCAAAGAAATAACACAAGAACTTTATAGTCTAAATAAAGAGCACTTCAATGCTCTTTAAATGCATCTATAAACTCCTTTCTTCATGGACCTGCTGCTCAATACACTGTCAAATTCATATGGGAATAAATGAGAATTTAGGAATACTAAGTAGAAGCCATAGCATCTAACTACTTCAAATGAAGTAAGAATATTATACATGCATTTTCTTCTGCTGTCAGACAAGGTAGGAACTCACTGAGTTCGGTTCTGCTTTGGAGTTCGGAGCCTTATTTAACTGCTTGCAATACCTGCTCAAGGATCATAAAATGATTTGGTAGGGAAAAACCCCCATTCTCCTTACACAGGTGCATGATATCAATACCAAGAACATTTCCAGCTCTCCATCCTGAGCCCTCGGAGGCTGCTCTCCAGCTTCCCTGCCATACCCAAAACCATCAGGGTGCAAATCACACCCTGTCCTCCTCTGGTCCAGCACGGCCTGAGATCTCAACATGGCAGGAGAGTGTTGAAGGCAATTGCTAAACCCCAAATTTTATTTCTGCACTCAGTTAAAGGGAGGCTGTTTTAGAGCTGATACAATTAGCATGGCCTCAAATATGACGTTGATGAGGAGCTGGATAAAGCAAGACAACAGTGAGAGGAGAGTGTTTTCATTGACATATGAACATTTCCATAGTTCACAGCCTTTTCCCAGGATAAGGCTATCTTTCTGCTTCTCAGAGATTTGGGGATGACCATTTCCATGCTGTAAAAGCAGCAAATATAAAGATAAGGCCATAATTATATATATAAACTGTAGTGCACTACTCCATGGAAACTGTCAGTAGGTTTCCAAGGCAGTCAAATCAAGAAAAGAACAAGGCTTTAAAAGGGTGCGAAGAACAACAGCTAACAGCTTGATGTGTAAGGAGGTAAATTTTGGAAAGTGCTTAAGCCCAGTTGAAAGTCAATGGCAATTGTGCTCTTAAATCACTGAGGACTTTCTGAAAAGCCCAGACAGAAGCACTGGGGCTTGATGTGTGTGACTGATTATTCATTGTCCCTCACAGCTGTCCTGTAGCTGCACTTTCATTCTACCCTGTGGTCTGCTCTGCAGCTGCCTCATTCTCTTCTCTCTCCCACAGAAGCTGTGCTTCAGAGGACTGTGATTCCCTCCTCATCTTCCTCTCCCCACCCTTCATATCCATCTGCCCAGCTTTATATCCATCAAACAGCCCAACAACTGTATGGCCTCTCCAACAACAGGAACGTGATGCCAAAGCAGTGTCTGCTCTCAGGGCCAGTCACCAAAGGAGGTTTAGGCTGGCAGGGAGCAGCAGGTGTGATCCATTCCTATCTCACAGATATTCCAGCCTGAGTTGGCAACAAGAGGAGGGAGAGCCATGCTGATAAGCACAGCTAACATGGTCCCTAAGAAGGACTCTGAGGAAGTGAAAGAGCAGAACTCTTCTTTAATTTTTTTTCCTAAACGAAACAATTCAAGAGTGGCTTGTTATTTTGGAAGCTGGTCCTACCAAACTGGGTAGGACCTTGGGCATTGCATTGCTTTCCAAGCCTTCAGCCTTTCCACTTACATTAGAAGCAAGCAAAACACTCCAGTGTGTCAGGGTACATGACATGTCAGTAGAAGCTGTAAGCATCCTAAAAGCCCAGGTGTTTTTAGCAAAACAATTGGAAAATGCCAAAGCAATAAGAAATCTTGAAAAAAGTACAAAGACAGAAGTTTAGTATGAAATTAAATCATCTTTGTAAAATCAACATGTACTAGGTGATATATACTATCAAAAAATACTTGTTTTGTTTATACTCTAAACAAAACAAGCCCCATAATACAACAGGTTTTTCATGCACACATGTAGAAGCCTATAAACTGTGTAATAGGAATTCTCTTCAAGCCATGCTCTAAGACTTTGGCAATGAAATAAAAAAAAAAAATTCGAAACCTTCAATTCTTCAATTATATGAAGTCTTTTTTACCCACTTTCTGTGTCTGGAAATTTCCAGGCAGTGAAATCTCCTCCAAGATGAAAATGTGATAAGTCTTTTATGGCAGTTGCCAAAGCACAGACCCAATGTATTAACTGAAAGCATTTTGAGCATGAATAAGAACATTTCCCCTTCCACCTTGAATAGAACCGGAGTTTGGTTTTCAGTGCATTTGCCACTCTAGGCATAGGCTGAAACCAATGAATAGAACCATTTTAAAATGAAATGCTCTCAATATCTTTTAAAGAAATAAACATGTCAAACATTCCTTTAATTTAGAGTATAACTAAGATTTAAAGCCAGTGATTTATTTAGCTGATTTATAGTGAAGTCTTGCAGCCATACTTTTTTTAACTCTGAAAAATAAATATGTATTTATGTTCTGTTCTTCAGCTGAAAATTGATCTCCCTCTCCACAAAGTTCATGTGAAGAGAGAGTCTTCCTTCAGGACACTGACCCAGTGAAATCCCCAAGAGAAGCTCTATCTACAGACACATCATACAGATTATCTTTCTGTTCTCAGATATGTGGATCTAAGCATTTAATACAGAAAGTAACTAAAATAAAGAGTCCTGACTGGAAATCAGTGTGGGGCAGTGGTTTCTCTTATTGCTTTTAGTGGTGAGATTTGTTGCCCCGAGCTCTTTTTTCAAAAGGATTCAACTTATTTTCACAGCAGTACTTACTGAAGCTTTTCTGGGGGAAGGACTGTGCTTCACACATTTGCTTCACTGTTACTGAGAGGTTTCTGAGCTAAAGTTTTATTAAAAAGGTATTAACAGATAATATTTGGATTTTCATTTCTATTAATAATAAAAGAACCAGCACCATAACAACCTGTAGTTAAACTCCATATCTCTAACCCAGGAAGATTGTGGCAATGGCTTGTATATCATTGCAACCTGCTGCCCTTTCAGGTCAAGATGATCTGACAGACACATCCACAGCACCAGTGTGAGGAATTCACATTCCTGAAAGCCTGAAAACTCCCTACACTCTACACGATCAATGAAACAAGCATCATCTATTTAATAAACTCAGGCCATTCCTGCCTTTCACAAGGTACAAACTTTCAGAAGTTGTGTGTCCACAACAGCTTTTGTTGTGTGGGTGTCAGATTTTCTGGGGAGAGGAGGAGGAGGGAAGGGCAGAGATGTGGAGGAAGGCATGTTCCCTGTGAGGAAATACTGGAGCTCCATTGGACATGCTGTGTGCTACTGATCCCAGGTAGTGGGCAGCAAAGTCCACAGTACTGGAAGCCAACAGAATCTCATCCCAAATTTTAGCTATGAGACAGTGGCCTTCTGTACGTGTCTGAATGAAAATTACCAGACTGAGGGCAGGGAAAGCATCCAGCCAGCAATGAGTGGGGAAAATGGCACTGGGACCACAAGGATGGTTTTTCTTCAAAGATGCTGAATGACATCTGTCTGGTTGCATGATGATTGCCCACTGGGCTCCAAGGAAAGCAGGTTTAGACCACCAGAAAGGCCAGGCTGTGGGTCTCCATCCCAGGAGACCAGTCAAGTGAGGCAAAGGAGGTGGAGTGATAAGGGAGTGGCCAAAGGAGCCTGGTGAGATATGGGTGCCTTTATCACTTCTAAGCCACTCTGGAACAAGCTGCACTTTTCATACCTCTATGTTTCTTTTGGGACTTGACTAATCACTTCCTAAAGGTCTTAGCACATGAATAATGCCCAGCCTGGCTTTGGATGAAGGTCATACTCCCTGTTTCCACACTTTACCCTTGAAGTCTGATAAACTGCAGTGATCAAGTAGAACTTATTTATGAATCTACTTATTTAAAGTTATAACCCTCACACGGCTTTTAGCTCACTTTCTATTTTCAATTCCTTGCCCATCTTCAGAAATTATCTTTGAGATGTGATAAATTTGCCAGGCAAAGAAAATAGTTTTGTCTGAATTTTTAATGCAGTTATTTTGACCTTTTTCTTCAAGCGCAGATAAGACACTTAGAGTTATCTCTTCTGTCAGACATTATCACCTTTTCAGAGAAGTAGTTTTGAGAAGTTATGATAAATGGTTCAGTTTGCATTTTCTTTAAACTGTTGAATATGAGGTGAGGAAATTAGGCACACTGTTAAATGTATACTGAACTAATTATGTAGAACATCATACAGAAACAAAAATTTGAAAATAGAACACTATTAACCATTATAAAAATTGAGTTACAAAAATCAGAAAATATTGTTGATTTCCGATGTCTCATTTATTTCAGCTCCCTGGCACCTTAGCATCATTTTCTGTAAGAATTGTGGTTTTTAATGTATCTTTTTAAAAAATTACATTAAAAAATAAATAAGTAGGAGGTTTTTATAATTTTGCTGAGAACATAATTCTACTCCTTTTTCTTCTCAAACTATATCAACCATTTATAATCTGACTTTTCTCCATATGTATTGAACAAACTATTTTTTTCACTGCTTCCAGTGCATCTAAAAGTCCTGGATCATATTTGTTCTCCTTCATAAAATTCCTCCAAGTGTTGTTGGTTCCTCACTTCTTTCACTCTCACTGTGATCAAAGAATTATGTACATTTGAAACAATATACCCACTGCAATAAAATCTATTTTTTTCTCAACACAAAACATTTTCATGTGTTTCTCTCCCTCTTCTGAAGCATCCAAAGCAGACTTCGTGCATGCAAGAGAGCAGAAATAGCAATAATGTATCCATAAGAAAGCAAAGGGAATCCAGGGAGGCAACCACTTAAATTTAAATTTGTTGTGGCAACAAAGAATTAACCACAGGTGAAATATACACTGAATAAAGAGGCAAACCCTGTTTACTTGGTGTAATGCAAAATCACATTGTGTCACTATATTAGGAGTAGCTTGGAGCAGGGCTCTCTTCCTGTGGCTTTTGGGGTCCCCCAGGATGTCTTTGCTCCTGCCTGCCAACCTGATCTGACCCTGCTTATTCCATGGACCTTCCCCACTGGTGGCATATCTTCAAGCAGGATGCTGTGAAAAATTAATTACCTGCTGAAAGAATCAGCTTTGGAAACATGACAGATATAATTCACTTGGAAAACAGGTGGACTGCTACTGCAGGGTTCAGGTGCTTGCTCAGGCAGGGCAGGATCTCAGTTTCATTTCCTGCCATGATCATTATGAAGAGGAAACCAGGCACTCTGGCTAAAGAATGAATTGGAAACTAAAAATAAAAAGTACTTATTTTCTGTACATTTAAATGCTCAACAGAATATATTTTGTAATTTTTGAGGTATTTGATCAGTCAGTGTACAAAGTCCATACCAGACAAAAATGTTGGGCAGTGCAACACAAAAATGGATACTTAAACACACTAATGGATTTTTCTAAAGATTGTATACATTATAAAAATGATCTTTCAGTTTTTTTTGTTTAAAGTTGGATCATTTGCATTCTCAGAGGAATAATTAATCTGGAAAACATCTAAATATTCCACCAGCAAATGAAGGCTAATATTTTTTCCATAATTGTCACAATGACAGCTGACTTGAAGTGTTTTACTGATTTCCCTATAAATAACTTTGAGCTGTGGAAGAAATACACTTCATATAATATATCTTGGCTTATAAAATAATTACACCATACTGGAATGAGGACTGAATCTGCTACAGCTGCTTGAAAAGTCTCATTTGGTGTGCAGGGTCTTCTTTGGGTCATGGAACCTCACCACATTCTTTGGAAAAATCCCTGTGGCCTCCAAGGCACCACCTAACTCAAGGGCTATATTGCATCTCAGGTGGGCAGAATCTGATGGATCCATCACAACACCAGACTGCTCCCAACACAGCTCACGACCTTTTTCTCAGAAGATGTCACCTCAAATGTGCTGTATACGTGGAGGGACACGGGGAGAGTGAGGTGTTACCAATAGAGAATGCACGAGCTGCAATGTCTGTGTGCAGCAGAAGCAGACAGCTCATGTCCTGCAGGGTGCAACTCCCTGCCAGGTGATCCCACTCATGGTGGGGCCTGATTATCTGACTCCTGAAGAGACCCATTACTTAAGGTCCTCCAAGTTACCAGATGAGTCACAAGAACCTCTGCACAGAAGGATCCAATAATGGAAACCTTCATGGGCTTCCTGAGAGGAACACAACTTCCCTCGTGAAACCACAGCGCTGACTGCATGATTAACAACTGCTGGGACCCTGGATGCTCTCAGCACACATAAATGTAGCTCCTAATCTTGGTAATTTCTACAATTATTACAGGATATTCTGTCTGGTATTTGTCACCCATGGCATCAAGTAAGAGGCTGAGACATGTGGCTGAAACACTGCAGGATGGGCAGTCAGCAGTAACTGTGGTGCACCGAGGGGAAGTTCCAGGCTCTTGAGGGGACTTGATATAAATTGTCTTAATATTTTAAAAATGCCCTCAAACATCTTCAGCAACAGGCTTGTCCAAAATTCCCATTTACAGGTTATTGCTGCCTGCTGACTGGAAAAAAACTATAGGTCCTCAATTACCATATTGTAAAAGGGAAACAAAGAAACTCAAGAACAGGTGTCACTGTCATGAGCAGCTGCAACTTTGCATGCATTTTTCCTCCTCTACATGATGAATATTATAAGAAAAATAATAAAAAATGTGACTCATAAAAATGAGTCACAAATGTGTGCCATGGCAGGTATGTAATGGCAATGCTGGCCCAGGAAAGGCTGATCTTTTTCTGGCTTGCCCCTGCATTGATACCAAATATGCCCAGTCCTAGAAATTCTGGCTTTGAAACAAATTAGTAGATCAAAGTACCAAGTCATGCTAAAGCGTATTTTTAAATTTGTTTTTTTACTTTAAACTGAACTGGCTAGAAGGGAAAAACATCCTACTGAGTGACTGAAGGAAGACAGACACAGGCTGTGCTGAAAAACAATGTCAAAGTCATGTAATATTCTGCTGAAATTTCAGTCCTGACTTCATTTATTGCTTTTCTAAAATGACAGTAAGAAAATATTTTGTTTGCTGTGTTAATCATCAACCTTTCCATGTCTTCTGATTCTGTTAATTGAAACATTTTGCTCCTCCCCATCAGTCAAATACCACTTTCCCTATCTTGTACAGATTTATCCTTACCTTACCCCCAGCTTGTGTTTAGGAAGAAAAGAAATATTTTTCCTAAGTATAAGAAATCCTGGCAAAAGTAGGTAAGGTGACTAGCAAACCAACAAAAAAAAAGTTCATTGTGCTCAGTAAAGTGACCATCCTCCTCTAATACTCTTATTTCCATTCATGCAATGTGTTACCCTGAACACAGTCCAATTGAATTTCAGAATATTATTCTTCTGAAGCTCATGGGACAATTTGTTCTGAATTTTTATGGACTGACTCAGAATGCAACTCAGCAAAGTAAGGACAGAAACCCTGTGGTGTCAAATTTATGCAAAAAGTTAATTAGATCAAAAAGAGGGATGCTGATTGTTATTCCAGTGGCTTAGATATAACTATTGTTTTTTAAAAATGCTACCTGATGTGGTCAATGCTACTGCATTTACCAGCAGAAATTTGGTCTACCCAAGTAATATTCTAGCACATTTTTGTTCACTCCCCTGTTTCAAATCTGCATTACTGCCCCTTGCTGAACACCAAATCACTGCTGCTCCCACCACAGTCAAAGGAGCTAAATACAGACCACAAGTTAAACAGGAAAGGGCACAAATTGTACTGGCCCAAGGAGAGCTGCAATAGCCATGAAAATGGGTAAAGTGATCTGCTGTTTATATGCAATGTCTAAAAGTATTTCCTATTTCCCTTGGGAACTTGTGGGAGTCAAAGATTTTCATATAGACTTTTGTCATCCAAACAGTAAAGGTGTTTTAAATCTATTTTTACTTTTCAGTTCATTCCCTCAAGGTTCAGCTGCATCATTGCTGTGAGTGCTATCTGCTGTGTTAATGAGAATTTCTATCAGCATTGGAAAGCTGCACTCAGCAGCACTCTGTCAGCCATTGGCATTGCTCTTGCTTGGATACCCACTGCCTGGAACTTACACCTGTCTGATCTCACTACTTTAACACAGCAGCAGCCACCCAATTCGGGCTAGACCCTTAATGCCTTTGGCTTAGAGCAGTTTTGCATCTCCAGTGCAGGGTTTGTCTCATTACTTGTTAATTGAATCTCCTTTGCCATAATGTATGACCTAACAGCTATAGCAAATCTCAAACCTCAGCACACACAGTCTTGCTTAATGAACACAGAGTAAACTAAATTGCCTTTTTGTGTTTAATCACCATCAGGAAGTTTTTGGTCCTGTGATCTAAAGGCAGCTTCCCTGTTGACTTAACTCCCAATTTGTTGTGAGGTACCTCATCCTTTTACTTAACCTTGCTAATTATGAAAGCCCTTATGTGCCTCTTTTTCCCCCCTGCAGAGTAGAAATTCCTTTGATCTTGAACATACTGTTGCAGGAAGCAAGACAAAGAGCAGTCATGCTTCTCCTCTCAGGCACTTTTATGGTACCTCTACTCTGTCCCCTGACACCTTATGCTGGAATCACATTGAGAGGTCAGGATGAAGAAAGTCTTGAAGGAGACTCAGATTGCAAAGCTTCCACTGTCAATTAGTAATTTAAAGAATCTGCTTTTCACTGTGCCCAGAGTTATAAGTCTCAAAAGAGAGGGCTTGACTTTAATTATATTTCTGCAGCTTTGTTAGCACATTGTAAGATTTGTATTTACTTTTGTCTGGAAAGTTTTGAAAACAGGCAAATACTTTGCATAGTGTACTCAAATAGAAGCTAATCTATAATTTTTGCTGTGATTTGAAACATATAGAATGACAGACAACTCTGTTCACCTTTAAACATGTTGTGTTCTGCTTTGTGCTACTTTTCCTCTTCTCTCCTTGACTCTCACACATGGATGAGGAAAAATTCACTCAATTAACATTTGATAGGCTGGGGTAAACCCTAGATTGGGTTTTAGGAGAGATTGATAGAGGGGATAGATTTTAAAATCCTCTCAGTATAAATAGAAAATATTTTTAGTTCCAGAGCATACACCAGGGAGATTATTTCCATCTTGTGCAACACTGTTTTCAGCAGAACCTTAGCATTGTGGTACACCAGGTGCTGACATTAAATCTACAAAATCTATATTCAGCCAGTGAAAGCCATCTCAAGCTGATGAATGTTTGCAACCACTTACTCAAAAATTAAGTACAAGGAGTTAGGTTGCCTTCAGCTTAACTTCAAAGATTTGATCTGGTTAAGAACCATCTCTGTGTGTACCTCTCCTTTCAAAAGTACTTGCAGTGTTACATGCAAAAATCTCAAAATGAATTATAGAATAAGGAAAAAGGAGTATCTGTTGGAGAATGATGTTAAAAACCCCAGCTAGACTAGTCTTTCAGCTATCTGTGATGATAAGAGGAGAGAAAAGGGCTTCCTCCATCACTGGAATACTCACCCAGGATGTAGATTCTGGTCGGTGAAGGTCCTCACAGTCTTGCAGGACCCCAGGACCAAGTGGCTACCCTTCCTCAGGCAGCACATCTACTCAGTTTAGCAGAATGCAGGGCAAGGAGCATCATTCAGTGGCCTAAGAGCAGAGGTGTGGAGTTGAGGCAAAAAGACACACAGATATTTCCCATCTTACCCAGAGTAAAACACAGATGCAGGTAAATGATGTTATTCCGTTTCTTGTTTGGGCAATTACTCCCTGCAAGTGGTGACATGTTGGCCATTTATGAAACAAAGAGCAAAACCAGGTTTCCCTGGCATGGCCCTACTCCTCCTCCCAACAGGAACTCAAGTGCCATCTGTCAGCTTCTGTTGCCACAAAGTTGGACAAGTCCAAGGTACAGGAATAGGGGAAAGAAAACAGAAACTGGAACACCACCTCCTACCTCCATGTCTGCACAGCGTGAACTGTCAGCCATGGTTAATTGTACTTTACCAAGGAAAGAGCTACCTCAATAAGAGATTAAAAGGTATAAATCATTTTTTTTAAATGATTAAATCATGATTTAAACGAAAAAGTGAGTTTCAAATGTTGCAACCCATGTAAAGAAGCCCTAGTATTTTAAATGAGAGAAGTGAAAATTTAGCAAGTACGTTTGTCCTTGGCCATTTTCCAAGACATCTCATCTGTTGCAGTGAATTTTAAATGTGAAATGAATCAAATATATGAGAATAGATCTTCCATAAGTCATTATTTTCTTCTTAAAATAATGAACAAAACTCCAACTTATCCTGGGAAAATGTCCCATTTTTCATACAACTTTAGGAGCCATTTCCCAGCTGTATCTCCCAGCACAATAGCTTCCAGCTTTCCAGATTCAAGTACTCAGTTTTAATTTAGATATATCTGGACCATGCATGTTCTAGGTGTAAAAGAAAAAAAATAGGACAGCTCGAGAAAATGAGGCACTTGAACAAGCTGCCTTAATTTGCAGGCTTGTCTGGGATGTTCTCTGCTTTAGGGACTGACTGCTGCTCTTTCTGGATGAACACATAAAAATATGTGTTGGCAAAAGCAGATCACATAAGTTTGGATCTCTCATTGATGAAATGATAAATTAATGAAGTCTGGAGTGAAATTAGTTTCTTCATTTATTTTTTCATTCCATGTTTTCCAAAGGATGAAGTGAGCAGCACAATGACCAAGAAAGCTTTGCCACCACGGTAAACTCAAACAACTGGATGCAGAAGCAAAAGTTAAATCAGAAGAGGACACAAAACACAAGGTGAAAAAAAGAGATTTTATATGTACTGCCAGAGAATGCTTTCCAAATAAGATAACATAGCCTAAAAAAATACTTAGTTTTTAATATGCCCAGGGTTTAATCTATGCATATTGTCCAGCATGAAAGTTTATTGAAAACAAGTCTTGCTTAAGCCAAGGAAATGCCCTGAAATTTCTCTGTGAAGGGATAGTTAAAATTGGGCATATATTGTACCCTAGGGGCAGTTTCAAACTTCATCCCCAGAACGGTTGTAGAAAATGCCCTTCCTGTTTTACTAAACTAATTTCAACAGGCTCAAAATGTATTTAGATGTGAGGTCATGAGACCTGGGAGCCTCAGTAAAGAAAATGATAGATCGTAGGCTTGTGTTTAAATCAGTTGAAAAAACCCAAACCCAAAGCTAACCAACCAACAAACAAGAAAAGGAGACATATTCTTTGGAATTTATTCAGAAATTAAATTTTACAATGTTAAAAATATGTATTTTTTTGTTGAACTAAGAAAAGCTTAATTCCACGATAATTTGTGCTCTACAATCTCATTTTTTGTCCTTGTTATCATATTTATTAATACAGAGGGCATCCCATTTTATGTATATACACACAAAACACTAAACACTAACAGGAGTTTTACTGATTGCAGTAATATTCCTTCTCTCTTGTATCTTGGCAAAACTATTTTTCTCTTTCATTGCTTCAGCGTCTCTTCATGGTTGCTGCAGTAACAGAGTAATTTTCTGATAAATTCATCAGGAAAAGTGCACTACAGAGAACATGTATAACTCTAAACCTGTCAGACTATCTCAATTGTAAGGCAGTTTTTCTCCTGGGGAAAAAAAAGGAAAATTACATAATGTAATTGCACAGAGTGACAGATAGGTTATCATAATTTTATGCTACCAAAACCAACTTTCTTAGATGTGCTCAGCATCAGGAGATGCTCCCTTATGGACAATATAGATCATCTCATGCTGTATCAACCACAGTGTCAACTAGGCTGACAAATCAAGATTTCTGGCGCACTTGAGCCACTAAAGATTATGGATGAAGGAAAATTTTTATGATAAAATTCATCTTCCAAGTTGTAGTGAACATTTTGCTAAACAAATTCAAATGCCACAGTCTCCTTAATTCAATTATTTCAGGGGTACTCAAAATCTATAGCACACTTGAAGGTGTAATCACTGTAGTTAAGCTTAAGATTTATCCTGTAAAATGTGAAACCTACAGTACCTGAAACCAATGGCAAATCCTGGATAATGGGAATAAGAAACTGCATTTTAAACATTTTATATGAACCTTCCTTTACTTATTAAAGGAAATAAAGGACATGATGAAGAGTACTCAAAATACTGATTTCTAAACTGCCTTCTGTTGCCTCCTCTTCTTCCCCTGATACCATGAGAAGTTCTTAAAATGTCATTCAGAGTAAATATAGAATAAGTAGTTTTGACTTGCTAAAGAAAGAAATATCTACAGAATCTCATATTTTCTATAAAAACCAACATTACCCCTTATTTTGGAATTCTACAGAGCTTAGCTGTGTATAAATTTGGTCTTCGTAATTTTTTAGATTTGACTGCTTGATTTACAATTGGTAATTATGACCCAAACCTTTTTTGTTATGATCTGCTGTTCTTAAAAAAGAACTTCAGTGAAATTCAAGACAAGAACTATTTCTCTCAATGTACAATATGGATGCAAAACTTGAAAAGGCTGAGAATTTACTAATGTACTGATAATACATAATTGCACTGAATTTTTTGTCTGCCAAAAAGAGAAGGTGAAGTAAGAAATGAGTTTGTCACAATAAATAGTATGGGAACACTGATTTCATAACATGGGAAAAAAGAGAGAAATTGAGATGGCTGCAGCCAGGTCAGAAGTCCTCTCCCAAATGTAAAAGGACCTTTCTGGCAGTTGTTTGCAGGAGACTGAAAGTTGATGGTGAATCTGCATGCATGGAAGATTGGCACCACCATCTGAGATGATGAACCAGCTTTTGACATGGTCTTTAACAGAGTATAAAAAGTATCTTAAATTAGGAAAAGCCGCTAGGTACCTTGTAGGTTTACTCAACAAGAATAGAATTTTCCAGTCAGGGGGAAAAAAAATGGTTGTCCCAAATGCTTATTCTGATTTGATAATTTCACAAGGTCTTTTATTCATATTTCATACTGGTTTTGTGTTTATCCCCAAAGGCATATTTTTTCCATGTAAGCTGAGACAGAAACTTGTCAACACTGCATGTCTAAGTGGAAAAGCAGATATTAAAATTCCTGACAAGACTTCCTTTATGCCAGTGTCATATTAGTTCTAGACTTCTGCTCTCTGTGAATTGGTTTGTATAGATTTGACAAATTATTAGTTGGAGGAACACAGACATTTTGGCATTAAATTGTGATTTAATACCAAGTCCTTGCCTCAGAAAGATTACTACTGCATTTTTGCTTTCTCATTAAACAAAGTGTCAAATAGTCTCAATTAAGATTGTTGCACATTCCTGAATTCCCATATGTATGGTCAATCTGCATAATTTATTTCAGTTTGTTTTAAAAAATACTGTGCTGCAGTGGTAGGCAGTAGATGGAAACTCCATCAAAGCACTGTTCACTGGTCAACGACAATCTGGAATTTCCAGTAGGCTGAGAACTGGTGGGACTTCTGTATTGCATCAATTGCATCTTCAGGATTTGGATTCTGGCAAAGATTTTGCTTTGTCTTTGGGAGATATTCAATGCAATGGAAGTGTGGAAGCACCATGTACATCTATATGGACATGCTTTCATGGACAAACAGTGTGAAATACCAGTGTGGCAATTGGTCTTCATTCCAAGGATATGTTGACACTAGGCAGTTAACTCCACGATGAAAACCTTTCCAACAATCATCCTCAAATAATAGATGAGGATTCACACCAGGAATAGGACTGGTGCAATGTACAGAGTATCTTGTACTTGACATGTGCTAGCTTTAATATGACCTCATCACTTCACATCATCTGCTCTCTGCTAGAAATAACATTCCTGAAAGAAGACAAAAGAGAATGAGTCACGGAATAGTAATTTCAAGAAATACACACCTGTCAGTATTTGAGGAAGGTTTTGGATGCAAGTATGAATATTTGACTTGCAATGTGGACTTTCAAGACTGGTCCATTGACAACTTCTGCATATTATGATGTACTATTTTGACACTTGTACTGAGCTCTTCAAAAGGCACTCGCTCACCTCTTCCATCAGTGCCTATGAGACACAATGTCCCAAATGTATCTTATAAATAAAGTATAATCTAAGTGCTGTTCAAATTTGCAAGTCATGAAATGCTTTTGGAGCTCTTCAACACAGAGGCATCAGCTTCTCACCTGCAGGAGAGTTTAGTGGGAAATGAGCTACCCACTATGTCCTGCTCATCTGATTTGGGGAAAGGGAGGAATATAATCAAGAACTGCTCTTGCCACTCCTGCCTGCTCCAGTAGACTGATTTACTTCAGTCTTGGAGAGGATTAGCCCTTTCACAAGCCAAACTTTATCAATCTCTAAAATTAGGAGACTGAGTGTGAATCTTGAGTTTTAGCAATAAGTCTCTAGACATCATGTTTGTGGAGTAAAGCTCAAAACTGTGAAACAAAAACCTCCTAAAGGCTCATAAACCAGAAGCAGCTTGGCTCAATAAATAGCTTTTCACTGCCTGAGATTAACAGTACATGTTAGAAACTAATGATTGAAGATATTGGCTGTGTTATTAGGGAGCACTCCTCTGTGAGAAACACATTTTTATTTCAGTCCTCCTTCTACTCATATCTCCCAGTTTGTGTTAATGTAATTTTGAGAAACACCATTTTCAGAGAGACTGTTTCTTGTGGTTGATAATTGTGTGTGGCAGATATCAGATCCTGACCTGTATTTAGGTCAGTTTTGGAAATACAACTGGCCTATAAGGGCTGCTGCACTCCAGTGGTGAACAAAATGACTTCTCTCTTATTAAAGGAATAATTATCCAAATATGGCAAAGAAGAGGCTGGGTAATAAAAACGCCTAGAATTCTCCTACAAGCTACAAGAGTACAATTCTGAGATATGCTCTAACTTTTTGTTAATAAAGGTGGCATTCAAGTGTCACTTTTCAGATGACAGTGACATACTCAGTGAAAACCTATGTTTAAAAATAAAAGGGATATAAGAGAAATGCAAGCATCCTTTTCCAATACCCTTAAGTTCTGTCAATACCTGAGCCAGCATAAACAAAACTTCAAATATCATCCACAGACACTTTCTCTGTTACAGTCTCAGTAGGAACCACAGCAAATGGTCCCAGAAATCACTACAGAAATTACAGAAAATCTGGGTAGTGTATGCATTTTTGTGTAATCTTAACTATAACTTTGGCTTATTTTGTATGATAAACTATCATAAACTGCACTCAGTTTAGCTAAACTAAAAGCACAAGTTTGCCTTCCAAATTTAGAAGAATGAAGATGAAGGTTAAGAAGGTTAATGAAGTTAGCAAGTCAGCAAAATAGAAATGTCTGTACAATATAATCAATGTTGTAGAGCATTCAGGTTTTGAGCTATTTCACATCCCCCATTAAGTGTGACTATATAAAAATGTTTCCACAACTGTATGGATGGATACTGAGTGATACCACTAAAATTTAGCAATGTTTAGGCATATTTCCACCACTAGATTTTGATCTATCAGCTATTTTTAACTTGACTCCTTCCATCACACTGAATGATTAAATGGAGTATTTAATTAGTATTTGGTTTTGATCTTTTGTGATAATTTCACCCAGGATGGAATCACTCTATATCTAAAACAATGTCCTGGAAATCTCAACAAAGAGGAAAAACAGTGTCATGCCAACCTTTTCTATGACAATCAGAAGTATTGGGATGAACTTCTGAAGGAACAGAGAAAGGAAAATATGAACAGTGACATGGTTATGTCAGCACTCCTCACATTTTAGAACAGATTGAGAAGAATCAAAGAAGAAATTGCTGTGGCACATCTTGCACCTATTTGGCTGTCTGTGCATGCTCATGCAGAGCATTTGCTCATTGTGGTAGAGATCTAGAAAATACATCTTCAGAACACCAAACTATTCCACTAATGTTGTGTAAAAATTGATGCTTGCTTCCCTTCCTTTTTCTTCTCTCCTCTTGGACATCTTCAGAAGTAAAAGTGCTTCAAAGCACTGGAACCTTAAAGATTTTGCAGCAAGTTTGTTTAAAAATGTAGCAATATATTTTTCAGCACTTAAATATTCACAAGCTCAGGTTTCTAATATATGGCGATTTTTGCAGAACTTATGTTGTGATGGAGAAGTCCCATATACTTAAAAAACAAATCTACAAGTGAACAGGGTTAGCACATCACAGTATGATATGCAATAACTTCAAATAAAGAGAGGGATGTACACATTGCAGCTGCAGAGCAGGAGCAATGAGAAGGGAAAAGAAAAATTGTGTTTGTAGCTACTTATTTTTCTTATACTTATTATCATCACAATTTTTGGTTTTGAACTGATGTAATGCATGTTCATTGTCCCTTTGTAACCAAATTCAGGGTATTTAATGTTTATTAAATAGAACATATAAATTAAATACACAGATTCTGTAGTACTTTCGTATCTTTTATAAGATCTCTCTGAACTATCAGGATTAATAGTTCTGGGTCCAGGTCTTGTTTTTTGAAGTCTTGTCTTCTACCCTCTGTTCTTGGTGATTCTGGGAGATTGAGGATATGGGACATGCAGAGAATTAATTCTATTTACCTTGTCCTGTAAGCTAAGGAAAAATGTCTTGATCCTTTTTAACATTTGAAATGGACATTTCTATAAAAGCCCATTCATACAAATCCCAGTAACCAAATTTAATATTTTGGCCATAACATATTCACACTTTGAAGAACATAATTGAAAGCCAGGAGAATAAGGCTATTTGTTTTGCTCTAGGCTCAACCTCAGCCGTCTCTTAGGTTTCAGAGAATCAGAGCAGAAAACCAGTAGAACACCAAATTTGTTTCTTAGGTGGCTAATTTTCATTCAGCTTGAGAAGCAGCCTGGATATGGAAGACAGCAATTCTTTAGTCAATAAAGTAGTGAGAAGAATCTCAAGAGAAAGCTGAGAAAGAATTACTCCCTATTGCCAAGTCATAAAATCAAATGTGTGTTGCGCTCTTTTTTTTGGAGTTGCAAGTGGTATCTCAAAAGATAGCACCCTCTCTCTCAAAGAAAGGCTTCCTTCATGTTTCCAGAATTTGCTGATTTCTTCTTTCTTCAAATTAAATTGCTGTCATTGAATGTCCAACACAAGAGATTGAATACTGTACTACTAGAAGATTATGCCTTTAAGAATTCTAAAGCTACACTAGAATGTCAGAACACCACTTATTAAAAATACATATGACACATTTTATTTTTGATTGCAGCTAACTTTTGGCCTTCTGTTGTTTAAAAGAAATCTAGCAGAAAACACAGAAACCACTATAAGTACAAAAAAGCTGCCAATGAGCCAAATTTCTTCTCCCAGTCCTTCTCCTTCTCTCGTGAAAACAAGTGGAAGTCTAACCTTTTATATGTACTTCCCTGAGCATGCTGTGCTGCTGGTTTGATTCACCTGCTTCAGGGTTTTCAGGCTGGGGTGATCAGCCCCATTTCTTGAGGTCTGGCATGATGCATTTCAGTTTTGAAAACCACCGTGCACACTTAATATGAAGTATTATGCATATCCCAAAAATACCACTGGAGGCATTTCACATTACATTTTTTGTTCAGATGTCTCAGTCACATGTCTCAGACATCTTTAGTTACTGTGCTTCTGGTGGCATCATGGAGCAGTTTCAGAGCAGGAGAACTGGGTGACTGTTGGATGACACTAAACAAGGAAATCTGCTTTGAGTTTGCAATTTTCTATAATTATTGGCTCAGTACCTGGGAACAGACTGGAGCTAACCTGAAGTAATACCCCTAAGCCCATGCAGCATGGGACGCTGGGTTCTCATATCCAGATTCTCTCCTAAGGCACCCTACTGGTTGTCAACACACACTTGGTCATTTTAGGACTCTTGCTCAGTCGTCGCCTTGCTCCCACAGAAATCTGGAATCACACCATGATTTATTTCTCCTGTGTCAGCTCAGCAGTGCTGGTAAGAGCTCCAGGAGGAAACTGCTTGTGGCACCACCTGTTTTTCTTGGCAAACTGCAATATAGACCACCAAAAACAGTGATAGTGAGGAAAGTTCAGGATGTATGACCTGTGAAGAAAGACTGAAACAAGTGTGCTGCTGAGCCTAGAGCAAAGCAAAGCAAACCAGGGAAACTGTGACAGTCTTAAATACCTGCAAAAAAGATTGCTGAGAATATTTAATACAGATATTTTCCTCTATGTCCATTTTGAATTGGACAAGTAGAATCTGCCAATTTATGGAAAGGAGATTTAAGATAAACATTAGAATAACTTTATAGTTGCAAGGATAGGGAAGGTTTGGAGAAGATTGCTTGAAGAAATCACTAAATTCTACCCTGGAATCTTTTAAAAATGGGTTAGACAGGTATATGATGGGTATGGTTAGTCACATTGTGGGGAAAGGTGATGGGCAAGACAGCTTTGAAGCTGCTGCCGTCCTGTCTGACATATCAGAAAGACTTCACTTTATAAGAGTGAGTAACCTGGTACCCACTGAGATTTCTGAGGTCATAGAGAATTAGAAAATGGATATTGAATAACTAAGGTGTGGCCATTAGTGGACATCTTTAGGAGCTCTTTACTTAAGATGAAGTCAGTGGGAGGCTTACTTGCTACTGAGAGCAAGAAGGGCTCTTCGTTCAGAGTTTATTTGGGTCCATGGTCATAACTTGAAGAAACTAGCAAGTCCCAAAAGCAGTGATTGGAAAAGGAGAGATACAAGTGATACTCTTCACAGGTTATTGTGGGAAACTGAGAAGCTGAAGGCAACATTCCTGACAACCCAGTAGAATACATGGCATGGGGAGAACCTGGGCTTGATTTGGGTGTGTTCATTCTGCCAGATTATGCTGCATTTCCACTTCATGAGTTTGATTTTTTCTGATGCTTTCCTGTTATATAACTGCACTTTGCACATCCCAAGACCTGCAGTTAATAACTCTTAAACAATCTCCAGATGAACATTGCTGCTATTTATTTATTTATGATGTTGCTGCTCTCCTGTAGGGGCACAAAATACTTTAGTGCATACAGAAGAGAATATTCCTAGTAGGAGGTGATAGAAGCAGGAAAAGAGGCTGAATTTATGAATGAATTAAGTAGTCTAAATTATTTGCTGAAATATATTACCTGAATTCCTCTCTCATGCTATTCCTGATTATCTGTAATTGTAGCCATCTTGGCTGTGACTGGGGTTTGAATCTTCACAGCTCAAAATGTGAACTTCTGCAACTCAAGAGGAAAGCAAAGCATAAAACCAGCATCTAAGGACAAGCAATTTCCATGGATCAGGGGCAGAATGCATAACTGCATAATTGATGTGTAACTGGAACTGAGCGACTGATGAATGTCTCAGTGACTCAACAAAAATCTAGAAGGATGTTATACTGACTATTACAAGAGTAAAACCTTCCCTAAAATTTAATTCTGTATGGATGTGGATAGATTCCTTAAAAAAAAAATCTGAAACAGAATGTTATTGATGTGTTTCTCTTTGTATTTAATACAGCACTGTTTAATTGTAGTACACTGCTTTAAAGTGAAGAAATAAGTTTAATCACCTTAATGTCAGAATGACAAAAATGACACTGAAATATCACACTATTTTCATAGAACTTCACTGATATCATTCAGGAGTAAATAATTTCTGGTCTATTTTTAAGTTAGAAACAGATGATGTGCTTGAGCAATAACTAATTTTTTCCCCTGAAATGAAATATTTTTAAAGGAATTGCTACAATTCTGTGGCTTACACACACTGGTTTATCTTATCATGCTATACAGTGATCCAAACCCTCCTATCTAACATATAATTGCACATCATTTATCATTGCCTAAAGTGCCTACTCATCGGCTTATTTCATTCTTAATCTACCAAGTATTTAATGTTATATATCTCATTATTTATTGCTGCTTATTTATTTTATGTCTCAGAGGAGCAGGGTAATATGGCCAAAGACTGTCTCCAGTCCTTCCAGAGGGTCATAGTATCATTTTGTGTAAAAGACATCACACACAGCTCTAGCATACCTAAATTCTGTTCACACAAAGACAATCACAGTGAGAGAAAACAAGACAGCATTGTGGACTTTTGTCACAGTGTTCATATAGAAAGAACTAACAAGTGGCTAGAGGAAAATAAAATAGTCTGCAGGAGCTTTGGAAATATTCCAGGTAGCCAGTCATCAGAGAAGTACAGAGTTGAATACATATTTATCACATAACTTCAGTCATGGTCCTTGGCTATCAAGTGAATATGTAACATTGATTGTAACTCAAAGGATCTGTAAGTATTAATAGAAAATAGCATTTCTTAATAGGAATTTTCCCTGATTTCCAATAGATCTCAGTGAACTTTGGGAAGTTCTACTAGTTCTACTAGAAGCTACTAGTGAAGACAGAATTCAATTCAGTTGCTTGTGTATAAGAGAGTGCTCACTTGCAGATCAAGCAAAATAAAAATCATATTTTATATGATATTTAAATAGTGCAATAATAATAGAAATAGTGCAATAATATTAGAGTCCAAAACCACATGCCATTCAGGAAACATAGGGGAATTGCAAGGATTCTAGAGATTTTAGCTATTACAGAGTTATATTAAAGCTGTTAAAATTGTTACTACTTATCAAGAGGCAATGGAAGAACACACAGTCACATCACAGGTAAACTTAGTGTCTGCTGTGCAATTTCTCATGTGTATGGATTACAAGCATAAAGATAATAAAAGGCCTTTAAATTATTTTATTGTTAAGCAAGAAGGTAGGCAAAATAAAACCTTTTTTCCCCTGCAGATATTAAAAAAATCTTCAAAATAAAACAGCAAAATGTTCTAGGTCTGCCTGTGTAATGTTAGCTGGTGACCTGCAAAGATATATTTGGGGTTACTCAGGAATTTGTCCTAATGCACTGAGCACAATTGTCTCAGCTATAGTTGTCAGATGGGACCAGGCAGGTGGGATAAAAAAATCTTATGCCAGACTCTCCTCTGCTTCTAATTATCTCTCACAACCAAGACACTGCTGGCATGACAAATCCATAATCATAAGAAAATTGTCTACTTTTTTCAGTTGCACATACACATACGTGTGTGCACATAAACAGGTATGTGTTTGCATATATGGGGACAGATCTATACTTATGTATAATTCATGTAGCTCTTGAGAGGCTTCATCCATCATATGCAGAGCTTAACAAAGCACAGGCAAGCAGCTGGCATTGATCCCACTGAACAGGTTATCAGAGGAGACCAAATATATTTCCCTAAAGTGAAGTAACACGAATAAAAGATGCCCTGCTGAGAGAAGAAAAGATGTATTTCAAAGCCTGGTCTCTAAAAAACCTGCTGATTAGTGCTAAAGAAATCAATTTAACTCAAGGAAACTTCATAAAAGCCTATTGACTGTGCAGAAAAGAAGTGTGTTATTCCATGGGGAAGTAAATGAAAGAAGAAAGTATCTATCCAGACAGCTTCTACAAGATTTTCCTTCCCTAAAGGGTCCTTCTTTGAGTAAATTAAACGACTCTACTTGAAAGTGGTTGACTCAAAGAGAGAGTTGTTTAAAAAACTGACTTGCTATTATGCACGTACCTCTGGGTCCTGTGTTTGAAAGGTTTATTTTATATAAGGTGCATATAATATTTATTTAATTAAATACACAAATAGTCAAGGAACCTACTGCAATATTGCTGTCTCACTTAAAAATTGGGGACCTCTTAGTGAAAGTTTGACTCTTTAAATGGAAAACAAGAGTAAACAACTGACAAAACTTCAAAGAACATCAAAACTCCATACATAATAAACAAAAAATATACAGAATTTATATATATATAAATACTTTATAAATGCCTAAACACTTGGAAATAAGCATTTTTTATTTTTTTTTCTTCCCTTGTGTGATTTCATTTTTGTATTTTGTCATTTTTTGCTTCTATCTTGGAAAAGCTGCTGATTTGTCCAAGGGAAAATATATATACCTCATGCCATCATATATCCACTTTTTCTTGATTTTCAGGTTTTTTGGAAAATATCAGCAATCAAGAGCAGCTTTATTGCTGCCAGGAAGTTTTTCTTGGTGTCACTCTGTATAGTATCACTGACTTCAGCTGTGTTTGCATATTTGTTCTGCCAGAGAATCTGGTCAACCAATTGCCAAATGCAGGTCTAAGAAAGCAATGTTAAAATCCACATTTGCACAGTTGAGACCTAAAAATCACAGCCTAATAAAATTTAGACTTTGGTGTTGAGGTCCTTATTTTTCAAAATATCTGTCCCTGCTGTTAGGAAAGTAAAAGAGCAAGTCAGGAAATCTTTGTTCTAAACTTTATCAACTTTTTAAGACAATTACTGTTTCTCATGGAACCTCTGCCACAAACAAATCAGGACTTGGGGAAAAAAAAAGTACAACTGGTATCAAAGCTATGAAAGAAAGTTTCTGTCTGACAATTCAAATTTCAACACCCAAGTTTCCATGTTTTGAAAGCTGCAGCTTTGGGTTCTCTTGTGTTAAACTCCAGCTTCTGTCACTATTTTTTCCAGTGTTTAGTCTTTAGGCAAGCTTTTTGGTTTATTGTTTTATATCCTAATAAAATAATGTAAAATATTCTGGAACTGTAATTTTCATATATATTCCTTTGAGGTTCAAATTCTCCTTGTGCTTTGCAGGGAGAGTTGAAGGCATTCTGGGGTGAGTCTTGGGCCTTCTTTTGTCTTCCTGCAAAGATCAGATGAAATTTTATTTTTTACAGTTATATAAGATGAGAAATTGACTGTAAAGACATAAATAAGGGACTAAGGCAAGAAAAGTGAGTCTTCCATCTTAAAATTTCAATGTAAAGATGTCCACCTCCAATGGAAGACTTTTAGGTTCTGCATGCTGGAGGGTACTTAGAGATCCTAGTAACTGAGAGGAATTATAGGTGAATGTAAAAAGAGAGAAAATTAATGAAGTCCATGTCTGGTAGTTCCCAGACTGTCAAAGTGAAGGTTTGTGTGATTACCACTCCCAAACTGTTAATAAATAAAAGAACATTAGTAAATACCTTTTCCTTAGACTTTTCTGCCCTTTCCTCTCAGTCACTTGTCAGTTTCCAGTCTTGTTGGAGGATTTGGGACATTCACGTCAATTAAAGCTATTTTTGTCTGAAGTGAAACATTACTTACAATGCACCCAAACTGATAATTATGCAGTTAATTTTCAGATCAGTTGTTTACTAAATGAATTGTTTGACCTCTAGCAGAGACATTTTCTGCAGAGCTGTCAAATGAAAATATTTTAGCTAAGATACATAGCGTGTGGTCTTCAACTTTGTGCATTAGATTCTGCCATGACTTCTGGACAAATGTTCACTGTAGTCAGTAGATTTGAGCTGGCTGTGGAACACAGCTCTGTTTCATGACATTGTTCATAAATGAAAATGAAAAGCCCGACCCCAAACTCCAGGATTATTTGTAGCCTCACAACAATCTAACAGTAAAACTGTCAACAGAAACCAGAAGAAACTGAAGTCATAAAACTGGTGCTGAGTTTCTACCATTACCATTTCATTTGAAAGCAAAATAGTAATAAACAGAAAATAAAGGAATCTACAGCAAACCAGCAGGGAAGGATGTTAAAATGTTTTTCATCAATCTGCTAGAAGGGCAAGACTGGACTGGAACTGCTATGACTCAAAACTTTATTAAAAAAATTATTGCTAGTGTTTTTCTCTAGAGAAGAGGAGAAATAGAAAAAACTTACTTATGATAGATGTAGAACAGCACTGACTTCAAATTATAGTTTTAGGAAAGGTCCTTTTGAGGGTCATCCACTTTCCATGATAAACCTGTGTTGCTCATAAGGAAGTCTCCTCTTCCCATTCAAATTTTGTTTTGGAAAGTTATCCATGTTCCATTAAACCCCTCAGGTTGGCACAGTGCTACAGAGTCCCAGGAATGGAGAGGACCCTTCTATGTCTTGGCTCCCTGGGGCCTGGCAGGGAGACAGCTGCTGAGGAGAGGTACAAAGAACCTCTGTTGATGAAAGAATTTGGTTCACTTCTTTCACATCATGAAAGCCTTCCTATATGACATAGTTGCATTTTATCTGTCCATTCTTCTATGCTCTTTATTTTACACCTCCTCCCAGTGCTGATTCATATAATTTTTCCCTACTGGTTTCTTGATCTCTTCATTCCTCATTTATCATCATAACTGTTACTCTCAGTGAAACCTATACCGTGTTATCATGGTACACAAAAGAGATTCAGGCATGGGCTCACCTTTTATTTATAAGGATAGAAACAAAACTATGCAAAAGTCAAACACCTCTTCCACTTGAAGGAAGATCGGGTAACATCTGGTAGCACAGGTTTGGCATGCTATGATAAGAGTTTATAGTGGAGATGGAAAAGACAGACAGGACCTCCATGCTAACACACCCCTTGTACCATTCAGAAACAGCAAAGGGCCCGGATTTGCCTGCTAGGCAGAACTGCCTAGATTAAGGAGAAGTCCATCACAGATAAAACCTTGTAGCTCCTTGCTACTCAGTCTCCATGGTCCACATACATACCAGGGAGGAAGGCACTCAAGAAGAGGCCAGAGTTTGTGAAGAAAATATGCCTGATCTATTCCAGTGCTTCTGGCTGCTTTAATATCACTGTGAGCAAACTACGATGAACAGAATTGACTCCCAGAATTTTACAGTTGAGCAGCACTTGGATGCAGGGAAGGATTTTCTTCGACACGTGTGGCAACCCATTGCTCCCAAATCCATGGAGTGCTGGCTCAGCTCACCACTGACTCACTGGTGCAGAGACAGGCTTTTTCTGAGACATGGGCCTCCATGTAAACACAAAACTTCAGCTCTGCATAGATCAGCCCTCTGTAGAACATTAGAAATTACATTCATTCAAGTTTATTTCTTTTTACCTTTTCCAGTGAAGCCAATTATTTGGCTGTGTGAACAGTCAATTAGCTGATGCTTATTCTTTCTCTTTCTGGATCTGACAATCACCTTTTTGAAAGTACACAGTGGGAAATGACCCATGATGACACTGTAATAAGCAAAAATGCCAAATGTGCCTTTAACGAGTTACACCTCCAGTGCTGAATGCACAGGGCTCACACTTCCAGTCTTAGCACAATTTAACAATGGTAGAAGAAGAAATAACAGCCTTCTTTTATCCTGATTGACAGCTCTTCATTTACAGGACAAAATGCATCAGGGCAACCACACTTTACAGTGCCTTTTCTCTCTTTATTTCTTGTTTTTGTGCCTATTAACCCAGCATTTTATTTTTGGAATTTAGGAACATGTGAGAGACACACAGAAATCTGAAGTCTAATTAATTTCAAGTGAACAAGGAATACATCCTATAACCTCCTCTAAGAGGCTTTCTGAGGCTTTTTTTCCATCTCTCTTTTTAAGGTCTCCTACCATTTTACATTAAAATTAAGATTCTAGGTGAAACAGGAAGCTTTTTAAATGTGGATTCCTTGGCTGGGCATAGTTTTCATTTACAGAGTTTTTGCTGCATGTTTAGTGGTCATAACTACTCTGAACTACCACAGTGGCCTCACTTGCAACTGCTCATGTGGTTTGCAGGGCATGACAGCCGAATGTGGGACGAAAAAGCAGTGACAAAAGCCATTTCCCACCATTCTCCCTCTCCCCCTTGAACCATAGTGTTATGTAGTGCCTTCATTTTTGTGGATGTTTTTCTGGCTATGCTAGACTGCTGGAGCACTGTTAAGCTGGTGGCTACCTGAAGGCAGCTCAATGTGCCTGAGGCAAGATGTGCACTATCAACCTATCAGCATGGAGGGTATGTGAAAGAACATAAACTTCAAAGAAAGAAACACTTCAGAAGACGTCTACAGGCTTGTACAGAGGATCTGAGCAGTGTCAGAGAGGATTCAGTCTGGCTGCAGAGATGCTCACACTCTTAGGAAGCAAAGTTCAGAGACTCTTCCTATCTAAACTTAGAAGAATGAAATTAAGAAAATTATGTACTTTAAAGTATTCATTTTCTTAAGGATAAATATTTAGGCCTTTCTTGGGCTCTGTATGCGTGGACACTGCAGAGAAAGGGGCAGGTCTATGTCAACATTGCATCTGAGAGAGCTGTCCTTCAAAGCTTGTCACTGTGATATTTTATGAAAAAGCCCTTTGCCAAGATTTCTTCTCTTGGGAAGCTGGGAAGCTTCAGCTTCTCCCTGTTTTTCTGCTTTGGAATGTGATTTGGAAAATTGTTTACCCAGCATGTGAATTGTTTTAATTTAATGGCCAATCCCAGTCCAGCTGTGTCGGGACTCTGGTCAGTCAGGAGGTTTTATTATTCATTCCTTTGTTAGCCTTCTGATGTATCCTTTCTGTTTCTCTAGTATAGTTTTAGTATATAATCTCTATAATATAATAAATATAATAAATATGATATATGATATGATATAGTAATATCATATAATATCATAAAAGAATAAATCAGCCTTCTGAGAACTTGGAGTCAAATCCTGATCTCTCACCTAGTCCTGGGGACCCTCACAACAACACAACAATTGGTGACAACAAAAGCTATTTCAACACCCAGCATGCTCTGGATATCTGGCATCTCATGTCCCTATTGACCTTATTGGCAGCTGATGCTCAGTTGGAATTTCAAGAGAATACAGACCCAGCTGTCTTTTTGTCCCTCACCACCACTTTTTTCCAGGAAGCCACGACAGACAGTCTTGTCCACCTGTCATGGTCACAGGACATCAGCACACAGAGTTTGGATGGAGGCTGCGGGGCCAGACAAAGAGTTAAAACCTTTTTAGGTATTTCATACATGAAAAGCTTTTTCCTATGTACAAGGGGTACCCCTGGGGGTAGATAAAGTCAATGAAAAACTTGGCCTTGATCTTGGTAGCTTTCTAAAGCAGAAACCTTAAGGTTGAACTCTGAGAACCTCCTATTTTTTTTCTGGAGACCAAGGGAGATATGGAGCGAGGAAAAACATTTTTAAAGTGCAACTGCTTTTAAAATGGTGGAAGTGCATTGACTGGAGCCAAAACTCTTATTCTGAGCACCTAAAATTATAATAGCTAGTTATTTCTAGCCAGTTTAGATGCATTAATCTATATTTTGTGGTATTTATAAAAAGTAGGAACTTTTGAGATGACTGCCTTGACATTTATCCATGTCCTTCCATGATCCACATTGCTGCTCCAGCCTTTGGGTATTCAGGGGTGACACCTGAGCAGTCAGCCAGTCAGTTGACCTCCATCCCTACTTGCTTACAAAGTAGATTTTAAATTCTCTGGAAAGCCTTCACACAGATGGCTGCAACTTGATGTAGGCAGGTCAAGCACTCTGTTGTGTAAGTGTTCAGTGGCCTTTGTAAACTCCATAGCATGGACATACCAAAAATACTTACAGAAGTTTGGCTTATTCTAAATGATTTCTCATTTCTTTATTTTTCCTGGAGACTGTGTTACTCAACTGTATTTATATATATTTAGACTACATATGTGGCTTTATAAACTGTAAATGTTTTTTTCATTTTTCTTGGGTTTTTTGTTTGTTTAGTGTTTTTTTACTTACTTAGCAATTGCAAGCACACAGACCAAGGCATGAAGGATGAAGGAAGAAAAGATGTTTGCTCTGATGCATCTGACAGTCGTGCAATTAAACTGCCAGGAAAGAAAACCGACGTGCTTTACTTGTCTAAAGAGTGGTTTCAAGCCAAGCACATTTTGTACTGCACATTCAAGGAAGTAATTAGCATATCTGGCATTGTAATAGCCCAGCTGATGGGCAACAAGATATTAGTCACTGCAAATAACTGCAGTTTGTGGCTAAAGTAAATTACACAGATGCTTGTTTGACACCATTTATTTGAGGAGAAGGAGCACACAAATGCATCCAAACAAATTAGAATGCAAAATTACATTTGTGCCTTCCTTTGAGAACAGGATTAAATTTATTGACTTAAATTTTACATGCTTGCCTCGCATTGGCTGCTGCATTTTTAAGACTAAATGGGCAGAAGACAGTGGGCAATCAGAGATCCCCTTGCCTGTGCATTAGCACATTGGCTCTAAGAGCAGCAGAGGTGGGGATTACTCTAGCTGAGTCCATTATTTACAATTGTGATAAAGACAGTACATCAGTAACATCAGATATAACTTTCTTTGTGTAGGACTCCGTGTTCCTCGAGTGAGTCAAAAACCAATTCCTCGGAATCAGGTAATCAGGAAAATGCAGGTATAATACGAGACCCAGTGCAGAACAATGCTAAGGTAGGGAAGGAAATTGTTGCAAGGAACACTTGGGCCCAAAATGTCAGTGTTGGATGGGAAATAAGTCAGCCTCTGTTCTCACACTGCATAGCCTGAGATCAAGGACAGCCACATTATTTCTTTTTCCGATAGAAGCAAAACAAAACAAAACAAAAGCCAAACCATAGAAAGGAAATTTAGTCTTCTTTCCAAGTACTGCTTTCCATAAAATTTCCACTGAGGTAGTTGTTTGGGTCTTCAGAAAGTCTGTGTGTCCCTGCACGCTCAAGCATGTCACAGGCTCAGCTGACACAATATGAATGGCAGATCAGATACAATAAGTATGTGTCAGCTGACATGTGACAGCAAGTTCAGAATTCAGTTATCCATAACCACTCACTAGATGAGTCTTTGTAAAAGTAAGGTCACAACTGCATAGCAGATCTCTGTGCATTGGGGATGGTAACCAAAGCTCTTTGCTAAACTGAGCTGTGGTACAGTGGTCTTGACATTGGTATGTGGCTGTAAAACCTGCATGTCACCTTTTACAAGATGCTGATCTTAGATAAAACTCAGCATGGACTAAGTGACAGAAAGGACCTATCAAACAATCCCACACATGGCAAGGCAGGGATTTCTTTTTTCACCTAGAAAATCTTCTGATTTTAGGCACACAGTGAAATGTCAGCTGTGATTATCAAGATTATTACCATAGGCAGGTATCCATAGGCAAATTGTGAAAACAGATAAAGCAGCATATTACCTGCATCTATTATTGATTACATGAGAAACTCTGGGTATACAAGGGGCTTTGAAGAAGACATCCAAGAGGGATATGTTTACTTTTCTTAAAAGCCTCAAAAGGCACCAAATCAGTTTAGTTCTTTGTCAGAGGACTAATTTTCATTTTATTGACCAAATCAAATTGAACTTTAGTAGTTTTAGATACAGTGTTCTTGGAGGACTCATCTATTGGGAATCTCTCTGTATAACCCTTGCTGGCACAAATGTTGGCATCTTTGGTGGAGAAACACAGACATTGAACTGCAGACTTGCAGGTGGAATTGCAGTTTATAGTTGAGGAGGAACCACAGGGGAAATTTAATTCTCTTCAGGGGAAAAATTCTCTTCAGAAAGAATTGCATTCTCTTTTATTTCTCAAGAACTTCTTCCATCCTGCTGCTTTTATTTTGATTCTTTTTTGGCTCTTGGCTACAGTTTATGCTTTTATAAATTGGCAGTGGGAATACTGAATGCTTCCAAATTCTCATTACTGCAAATGTTCTCATTGTTCATTCAAGAATTAATCCTGCATCTGGAATACAGTTAGACTCCTGTTCCTAGCCCAGGTAACCACTTGGAACTGAACTATCTAGCTTTTTATTATTGACACGTACAAAAGTAAGATCATGACCTGATCTGAATATTAGCTCATGCACAGCTGTGTATAGTTCTTGTGTCCAAGGTCTCCCCTGACAAAACTTGGCTTGACTGGAAGATGAGGGCTGGGCTCCTGAAATAAGTGATTTGGGTGCTGCCACTGGGATCTGTTCATATTCAACCTGCTTTCCCCACTGCCTTGTTCCTGGCCCTCTCTGGGACATCCTCTCTGGGTTAAAAAAAGTCTTTATTACTACAGAGATGAGTGAATATTTGATACATACATAAATGTCTGTACAAACTGCAATATAAGAGTGAGGCAGGCTCAAGGGGTATTTTGCTTTCCCTATTTATATATATTTTTGAGCCTTTAGAATTACTTTAAAACCTTTTAAAGTAATAAATGGGCAAATCTCAATTTTTTTTTTTTTTGTGGTTTAGATGCCACATTACCAAAATCTTTGTTACATGTGGCTAGTGTTAAATTGTGCTGCTTTAAGGTTTTTGGGTTTTTCCTGGGCTTTTGAGGTTGCCTTTTTTCTAGTTTGGTTGCCTAAGAAGATGATCTTATAATTTGTAATCTACTTGACTTTCACATATAGTTTTGGGGCAACTTAGCAGGTGAAATTTGTCAGTAACACAAATTAACTTAATATACATATTGCTATTCAGGAGACTTCAGTGCAGGAGGAAATATACCAGAGAGACCTTGTAGTGTTCCAAGGTTTGGATACAAGGGAAGATGCAGCAAAGGGAAAGGGAAATTCTTCCATTTGCTGTGACAAAAAGGGAATATATTACTTTTATTTTAAAACTAAATAGGTGTGCAGCAGGATGAGGTATATGAAGCTCATGCAGCTGAGGCAGGCAGGAGGGGTCTGAGGGGGTTTGAAGGGTATCAGGTATTCTCAGGGATGAGCAAAAATATTTGCCCATGAAGATGAGTAGGACAGGGAATGAATACATGAACTTGAGGTCTGTTCACACTCTCTACAGTTCAGGGATCTTAATTTGGCCTTTCATAGAAAGAAGAGGCTACCTTGCAAATTCTTGCCCATCATCTCTTCAGTAATCCACACAGGAAATCCTCAGCTTTGGTGGCCAAACAACTCCAAAGATGAGGGAAACGACAGACTTTTCACAAGAGCAAATCTCATGCTCCCAATTCCAATAGTCCCAAATTCAAAGGACTGTCTAAAAGCTGAAGCGGTACTTAGGGGTTATGTGAACATTTACATGTGCCTGAATTTGTAGCCTTCCAGGTATGCTACAGTTGCACTTTTCAAATTTTCAACTTTCAGATTCAGTTGCATATTTTTCAATTTCTTTGACTTAACACCCCACCTTGTGGGGCCAAAGGCTGAAGTTTTTGGGGACCACCCCCCCACCCCCAAATCCCTCAGGACAAGTGCTGTAGGTTTCCTAAGAAACATGAGGTATCTGGCAATTCCCTGGTCAAAGGGACCAGGTCTGTGTTTTCATTTGTCCCTTATAGAGACAAAAGCCCTATCCAAGATTAAAACCACGGCTGTAGTAATCTTGATAGGCAATAAATAAATCTGTGAATTTGAAAACCCTTTACAGATTGTACACAGCAGCCAGTGTGCCAGTACTCCTCAGAAACAAGAGCTGAACAGTGTTACCTTGGCCTTAATCATCACAGTGGGCAATGGGACTGTTCCAGAAACAGGACTGTGAGCTGCAATGAATCCACCTGCATATTCAGGAACTCTCCTTTGGATGCAGGGAGTAAGAACCCTCTTCTTTCTGGGAAAAATCTACTTTTGTATGCAGAGATATGCTCTATCTCTCTATCTATTTATAATCTATCTATCTATCTATCTATCTATCTATCTATCTATCTATTTGTTTCTCTGGAATGCATAGTTATATTTGAATCAAAATGCTTGCAATTTGAATGAATGTTCCAAAGGAAGATGCCTTATTGATGTATTAAATCTAAATAATATGAAGTGACACTGAGCACTCAGAGTAATTTGTCTGACTGCTGTCACCAAGCATTGCCTCTGAAGATAGAAGACAAAACTCCTGGAGATTTTCTGTTTCCTAGGTAAACAGCTAGGAAATGTGTCTGTGTTCCTCTAATCTTGCCCTAGGGCACTTGGATTAATACTGACATCATGAAGCCCTGTGCCAGTGGACCGAAAGAAGAATAGCACATTCTGGTGACTA
>JAYDZK010000056.1:59461535-59481528 GCA_034509185.1 Euphonia xanthogaster | reverse complement strand
GCACATTCTGGTGACTAATTCAATACCAACAGGAGCAAGCAGCCTGAATTCAACGTAGAAAAATATTTTTAGTGGATCTCTCATGAGTTTAGGACTGAAACCAGCCCTTGGCAAGTGTCATCACTCACCAGACAATAAGCAGGAACTTTGAAAGCGTTTGAAGATATGAGACGATATATTCTTACCCTTTAGCATTTCACCTTGCACAATCAGTTTAAAGATAGCTCCATTTTTAAATTCAACTTCTTTGGACAGGTCAGTTATTTAGACATATCTGGCAATCTGCAGTTCTGATTTGAGCTCAGAATTTTATAAACAAAACCAAGCAACACGAGCCATGGTACACTTAGAGAATTAAAACCACATGACTTTCACTGCAATTTAGTCTGTTCCCTTTCCTTCCCTTTCCCTTCCTTTTCCTCTTTTTTTTGTCACCTTTTCATCAATCTAGTTAGGATGGAAGTAGTGTTTAATAAGATACTGATGGGCAAGGCAGAGAGTCACCCTTGCAGCAGAAAATTGTGTTGTTAGGAAACAAGTTGTTCTGGTGGGACTCTGATTTTGCAGGGAACAGAGGAGCTGGGTGCAGCCAGTTTCTTTTTGAGGTCAGGAAATGCTCTTGCTTACATAGTGGAGAAAGTGCAGAATCCCACAGTGTCTTCTACAACTGCTCTGTGTTATGTGTGTAGTCATTCAGAGCAGAGTGGGGTGGTTTTCATGTCAAGTTCTTGATCTCCATGCAGGTGGCGAGGTAGAGCAGGTAGGGAAAGGGCTCAGCATGGTTTTTTCAAAGTATCATTCCAAATGGAAATGACCTGGATGTGAGAAGATAATAACTTATTATGAGAAGAGTCACATGTACTTTCCTTTCTGAAGCAAAAAAGAGACCCCATGAAGACAATGAAATGTCACAGATTACACTGCTCCAGGCTGATCCTGGACTTTGCAAGTTCTGTCTCTGGGGAGAGAAGAGAGGCTCAATCCAATCACCTAAATGTCACCCATGAAGGGGGAGTACAGGAGCTGATTGGTGCCGAGGTGGCATGCCTAGAAGGGAACAATACAACTTTTCCTTTCAATCCCACACCTTGCTGAAGTATGGTCTCTAGCTGGAACAAAATAGAAATTTATATTCATTGGCAAATGGGAAATAATCTAGATGTGAATTTCCTAGTTACATATATAGCTCTTGAGGTAGGAGAAAAAACAATAGACCTGAAATATTTTAATTTCTTTATATGCTGACTAAGCTACTCATATAGCATGCCCTTATAAAACATTACTGCAGATGTCCAATTAGTTTTCTGAAAGCTATGCTTGGTATCATTTTACTTGAGTATGTAGCCTGCATTTGTCTGCATAATAGAACTTAAATATCCAAAATTCAATAAGAATTCAATGTAAATATTTAAATCTAATTTTTACTAGCTGACAAGCACACACACAAATATTATCAGACTACAATGTCAGTCAAAATTACACATAATTCAGTGCACTTGCAAAACAATCAGAGCTTATATGAGCTTTTGAGTGCTTTATGCAATTAAATGGATATGAAAATTAGCTTGCATTGCCATGCTGTAGGCAGATTAATACAATCCTCTAGCTAAGACCCCATGTGGCACCATGGCTGGGCAGTGTCAGCTTTCCTTCACTCATTTGAAAGAATTAGAAACCAAGCTCTACTGCTGCTCAGATAAATGGTTTTATACGCCTGAATGACATTTGTTTTCCTGCTAGAGATATTTATGTAAAATCACTTTAAAATCAGGCCAAGGGAATAATGGGAGCGAGCTGAAAGCAGCCAAACATGGTGCAGTTTGACAGTATGTTTTGTTTTCTTTTTCTTATCTACCCTGGATTTCTTCCTTCTGTCTCACCTCAAAGGCTGCTTCTCTGAGACCTCCTGAATAGTGGTTGAATTTATGGTTATGCTGATCTCATTGAGAGCCTTTGTGCCACAGCTAGGGCTGTGGACTCAGTTTCTGCTGCCAACAAAAACATTTGTGAGATGAGAATGATCCCTCATGTTATTGTAGTGGACAGTTGTTTTGAATGCAAAAGTGATTTCATGGAGCTTCGGAAGAAAAGCAAATGTTTCTTCTGATGTTTGCCCCTGTTTCATGCTTGTGTGACAGGTTCAGTTCCCAACCTTTAACCTTAGTGGATTGAATTTATCAGGTTTCAGGAATAAAGAACTGATCAGTAGTTTGGGAATAAAATTTTACTAATAAAAAATAGACATACATTTCCAGGAACACCTACTTTCAACTTTTAGCCAGTGGCCACAACTCCTAACCAAAGTTTTGCTCCAACTTCTTCCAGTGAAGAGGGCAGTTAATTCCCTGTCCTAGTGTGCTGCCTGGGGGTGATGCTCTCCAGTCAGGTGTTTCCCATGCCCACCTTAGCAGTTAGAATACCTGGAACCATGTCTTAAACACTTCAGCATGTTTAAGTCAGAGGCTCAAGCTACAACAGAAAAGCAAAGAATTGCTTGATGTTGTCCCTCTGGACGCCTTCCAGGTTTGTGAGGTTGGCTGCTCTGCTGGTCAGGCCCCCTGAGCTTAAGAATCTGGGCACAGGTACTTTGTTTGGCTGTAGTTTGTTAATGGTGAGGAAGGTGCTGGGTGACTAGGATGGTTATTCAGCTTGCTTCAGACTTGGTATCAAAGGGATTTTGAGTAGGATGTTTCCTTAACAAAAACTGTTTAATGATTCTATGATTTAGAGATGTCCAAAACTGATAGTTATGACTTGGTTTTAACCAGATGGATTTAGCAAACACGTTCTAAAGATTAAGGCTAAAGGTCAGAGAAACTTTTAGGCAGGATCTTTGTGGACTTAATGGGCTTAGAGCTCAGAAATAAAGAGCTGAAAAGTCAAGAATTCCCAAATGTAAATTCCATTCTGTTAGTTTCATCTATAATTAAGTACAAAACCATTACTGTATTTCAATATCTTTTGGGATTTTTTTTGTAATACTGACAAAGTTAATATTCAATGAGTGAAACACTATCAATTCTGCATAAAACATGTCTGCACAATCCCACTATTGTTAGGACTTTACAAATATTTTATATTCATATAACATCACATATAGCATTTGATATCTAGTCTCAGATATTGACTTGGTTCCTGAAACTCAGTGAGCATGTCATAACAGAAAACCTCACAGAAGGTCTTCTTCAGTCACTCCAATTTTGATCCTCAAATACTCTGAAATTATGTTATATTGTAAATTCATGGTGAGCCCTGTGGCAGGGAAGAATGATGCATCTGACTCCACGTCGTCAGAAGGCTAATTTATTACTTTATTATTCTATATTATATTAAAGAATAATACCCTATACCATACTAAAGAATACAGAAAAAATACTTACTGAATACTAAAAGGATAATAATGATGAGAGAGTCCCAACACAACTTGGCACTGATTGGCCAAGGTGTGAAAACGAGTTTAGGCTGTGATTGCTGCATTTTGAAATTTCAAGGGGGAGAATAATAGATCAATTTAAGCACGGTGGGTATGTTAAGCAAAATCAATGCTTGTGCAAATCAGAGCACTTGCACTGCTCCCAAAATGCCACAGTTCAGAATGTGACAAGCAATAAAGATTGCTGTCTTTATTATGCCACTGACTTAAAGTGTTTAAAATGTTTTGTATGCCATGTTTTTAAAATATGTGTGTCTGTCTTCTGAGTTGAAAAACAGGTTCTGTTATCTACAGCAGTAGCAGCAGGAGGGCATTTATTCAACTTTCAGAATGACATAGTAAACAATATTTTGTGAAAATCATATTTTTGTCTCCTCATGTGAACCAATGTGTTTTAGCAGGATAAGAAGTTACTACACATATATTTTTAAATCATTTGCTGCCTCCTTATGCATCACAGCTTTTCCTTTGGGAGGCTCACCTATTCCATGCAAAGTACAAATCCAAGAAGAGGAATGGGAGTTTTATGGTCTAGAAGACGGGAGATCTGGATTCACTTCTGATCCCTGATTTTCTCTGCATCACTTTTAAAGGCATGGTATATTTTGTGCACTGACCGAAAGATAGTGCTCTTCTATGTGTGCAAGAATACGCAATAATTTGCAAGATTTTATTGTGTTTACTTTTTACTGGGCTTTGTTTGCCTTTCTTTCTTCTCCTGTCTTCCTGACAAATCTGCTTCCTTCTGGTTCTTGCACCATTTTAAGCTGCACATTGCTCAGCTTCTCTGTGGGCTAGTAAATTTCATTATTGTAAGGAATGAAGATATCTTCAGGAGTGACTGAAGCAAAAGGATTAGGACTTCATGCAGAAATTATATTTCACAGACTGCAGTGAAATCTTAAAGATGATCATGTTGCTTCTATGTGAATTACAGACAGGTTTTCAAAATAAACTATAATATTTATAACCCTCAAAACCCATCACTCTAATGAAAATCAGCATTTTATATGTGAGAGAGAGAATATTAAGATTAAAGGCGTTGGCAAACTGGGAGGACATTACCCTGTTAGAGAAAGACCAGCAGTTTTCCAAAGGAAACAGAATCTTTCAATCACAGGTATGGACCAAGTTTTTTAATTGAAGCAGAGAACAAAATTTTATCTAATATCTTAGCAAAAACTTGACTTGGGATAAATTAATGTTCATCCATTAGAGATCAGAAACAGGATGGGAACCTCAAATATATTTCTATCTATCTATCTATCTATCTATCTATCTATCTATCTATCTATCTATCTATCTATCTATCTAATTTCTCTTCAGGAGAATTACATATCTCTGCCAAAGGTCAATTGCTTGTATGCTGCTTTCCCCCCCCAGTGTTTGTAATATGGAACTTAAGCATCTGGTAGAATGGAAATAGATCACATCCAGCTAATACTGAACACTTTCAGCTTAGTTTTCCTCTTTAAACAGTCCTTGTAAGTGCCAGCAAAAATCTGCCATGCTTGAACCTGTCTACCCTGGATCATCATTGCTTCATAAGGTGTTGTATTAACACCAATTCAGTTTAAACATAAATCCTACTCAAATCTGGCCATTCTTTTCCATTTAGTGGTGGTAAAGTTCTTGTCTACTTGATCTATTTGATTGTGCAACTAGAAACAAGGAAGATGGAAATTAGGCTTGTGTCTCTTTAGTGAGATACTTCAATATTCTTAAATACTTTAAAAATATTAAATTGAATGGTTAATCCATTATTTAAAACATGGTCTAATGACTTTGAAGATTACAGTAAACAATATCATAGCAGGAAATGGAAGATAATGTGGAGATAATTACAGAAAGTAATAATGGAGCCGCTTGATTTAATTGTTTTCACTCAAGGGCATTCTCTCTTGAACCTTGCAAATCTGGTGGCAAAAGTATCCTTTGCTTCTTCAGGGTGTAGAATTTTAAAGTAACAGGTTCATGAGAAGAAAAGACCTTGGATATAGACAGGGCTGCTCAGCTTGGGGGCATTGTTATCCACGGATCTTTGTAGACCTGTGAAAAGTGCTCTTTAGTAAGAACGACAGAAAAAAATGAATAATTTTATCCACTTTATTTCTTGTTCAAAATACATATGAAACAATTAGAATAAAATTATTTCAAATGAACTCTGATTTTTCTTGTCATTTTTAAATATAAAATTATCACAAACTGTACACTTCATACATTTTAGAGGTTTCATTGTTACATATTTTTTTCAGAACTGACAAATAGATTCACACTTTCTAGAGAATACATTGTAAAAATACTGAAATGTGTTACAGCTCTCAAAGGCTAGTGCAAAAAACCCATTTACTATCAGTAGTACAATTTATGTTGTCAAGTTTCACAAATGGCCATTTAGCACATACAAAAAGCCAGTAACACAAGTTCAAAAAGTTTTGGTTTTTTGTCTCTATAACGCAGAAGCCAAGGATATTGACTTGAACAATGTCTAGGTATCAAATCACAGACTTCATTTAAAAAGTCACATCATGAACACTGAATAAAGGGTACTAAAACAGTCAGGTATTAATTATTAGATCTTGGTCAGCCAACACCACATAGCAAGAAGAGACAAAATCTTAGAAGAACTCTGCAGTTCTTTGTAAGCTACATAGACTTGGCAACATTTCTGATCTAATCATAAAGATTATTTTAAAGGTAGGGAGTTCTGTTAGAGTTTGGGCCAGTTAGGGCTTAATCCAGAGCCCTCACTGTCACAGCAAATCCTGACAGACATTGTGTTGGGTGCTTTTGTTTAAGATATCAAGACATTAAGTGTTTCAATACCAAGTGGGGTTTTTTTAGCTGTCAATATTTCCTGTGGCCAGAAACTCCATTTTAACTTCCTACCTTTTGAAGCATACACTCTGGAGAATGTCTTCCCCACAAACAAGCATATACCAGGAAAGCAGGATGTTCTGTGCTGAAGCAAAGGTGTGGCTGATTTCTGTTCTCCTCCCCCCGGTTCAGTGCTCACGAGGAGCACACTGAAGCCAGTCAGCTCAAATGCAGCATGGACTACAAGATCATGGAAAGGAAGAAGCTTTTTGGGACTCCCCTTGTGGTTGGTGGCTGGAGGAGCACCTGGATGGTTCAGAGGAGCTGGTGCTGCAGTTCTGATGCCCGGGGTGGGGGGTGCTGGGCAGAGCAGGGCAAGGAGGAGATGCCATCCGGCTTTGCCCTCTCCCATCCCAGCCAGCAGGGCTGTACTGCCATGGAGGGAGCTGAGGTTAACAGGTCGGAGTTAACGCAATATTTCACATGGTTTTCTGAACAAGCACCCTCGTGATCTCCCCCAGAAAGTGGAGAAAGCACAAGTCAGAAGTGCCTCTCCTAATCAGCTTGCCAGCTTGCCAACTTCTAGGGTATAAAATGACCCATATCCCATCCTTACACATGTGCATTTAAGTCCAACATATCCTACAGAAACCTAAATACAGAAGCACAGAAAGAATTTAGACCTACACTTGGAAGAAAAAGAAACAAGGAACAATACTAAATATATATCTAGGCTTTTTCCTTCTATTGAGAAATAGTTTTCTATTTATTTAACAAAATTAAACTTTGTTCAATATTTTTTCCATAGAAATATAGACTGAAAAGAAGTGCTTTATATCTGATGTGCAACAGGACTATCTAAAAATTCCATATCAAAGGTTTAGTCTATACACACACCCTCTGAGCTTCAGAACAAAATGGCATTTTGTGGAAACCTGCAGGCCACCATTAAAAAAGAAAAATCTGTAAAAACACATCACTTCCATGTCTGACTACATACAGCAGACATTTTTATTTACCAAGTAAAGCAGCTGAGGCTCATCTTTCCTACCAGTATTAGTAAAATCAGCATTTGCAATAGTTGCTCATACCCCAGAGATGCACTGAAGATTTCTAATATAGTCTGAGCTGTCAGAAAGTGATGAAAATCCATGGTGAATGTAAGAGAAATCATTCTGCTTGCCTTGAGACTGGGCTCATTTCATAAGATGCTGTGACACATCCTCACGTGTAACCTGATGAGGAGTGCACCAAGATCAACAGCAGCGGTCCTGCTGGATTTCAGTGTTGGGCTGGCCAAGTACAGAGTGCTTTCAGAGGAAATTACATATTAAAAAGCCCTACAGAGTGACTTTACTGGATACATTTAATGGTCTATTGTCATGATATTGAGAAAATATTTTTGTTTTAATCAATACAAGAACTATTGGCATATAAAGTAGCAAGTGATTAGCCCAAAAGAAAGGCCCTTTTGAAAGCATGCTAGAATTCTTGTATATTTGGAATAGGGTGATAAATAGATTTTTTAGGGATGCAAAATATATAAATGAACATGTATTGTTAATACTTACACCTTAAGAGGCTTAAATGAATCACTTTTATTGTGCTATATTATTCCAATAGCTATTAAAACTACAGTAGATACATTTACCATTTTGTGTTTTTCTTGAGATAGCCCAAAAAGGGAGGTGGAATATTCTAATTCTAGTCAGAAAAAGTCACATATAAAGGAAAATGCCTTTTTGCCAGCGTCTTTGTGTTTTGTTGCCACAGATATTTTTTGCTGAAAGCCTTTTTTACTTCTTTTTTTTGCATCAGTTTTATTTTCAGTGCATGAATAGATTGGTACTTTAGTACCATTTTTTGCCCTGCTAGAGATTAAATTAGAATATTCTGTCTTGAGAAAAAGTAAATTTTTAGCAACAGTACATGAAAAAAAGGAAAGAAAATTTAAAAGCCATGTTGATATAATTTGAATGAAATCTCTTTTCTCAGCACAGATTGTTCATCATCAAGCCCTCTTTGGGTAGAACTGCTCTTTGACTTCATAGACTGCCCTGTGCCTGGAGGGTGGGCAGAATAAGAGCCAGGATTTGAGGGGTTAATCCTCAGAGTTTCTCTGAAACCTGGCTGTGACCTACAATTTTTTGTCTGCTACTGGCAAGTAGCTAAAGTGCAATAGTGCCAGGTTCCCTTTCAGAGGAATACAGAAAAAGTCCAGCTGTGCAGATTTTGGCTGCTGGCTAAGATAAAGCTCTACTTTCTCATTAATGACTCTGATTCCATAGCCCAAAGTTACCTTTGTGGACTAAGAAACTGAAAAGGTTGTAGGTTTAAATAAATTAATCAGGTTCTTGTACTATAAGGATAATTAAGGTCATTAAACACGTACAATACATGAGTCTTGAAAGAGAGTGATGGGCTCCTTGGAGAGTCCCCAAAATCTTCTTTTTCATTTTCTGTGGTAGCCAAATCTCCATTTACATGAAGAAGAAAGACACACCCATCCACACATACCCATTTGACAAAAATAATTACAACTGGCAATTCTCTGTCTTGTTCAGCTATGCAGTCATTTCCCTCATAACTATTATTACACAATTAAGCCTCAGAAAACCATGGTGAGGGAAGTAATGGTCCTCTGTTGATCACTCTGATTTTTAATAAGAGGCAGCTACTCCCAGGGTGAAACATTCACAGTACACCCACTATTATGTGACAGTCTGGGACAAAGGAATAAAAATTCATTATTCTGCTGAACCTCCATGAATAGGAAGAACAGGAGGAGACAGAATTTGGCGGAAACCTCAGTTCCAGGACCCTATTCATGCAGAGAGACCTGTGTGATATTAAGGGAGAAATACACCATAATTATGACTTCTTATTTTTGAGTCATCAGAGAATTAGAACCTGCAGCAGCCCAATGACTTGTCCACCATTTTGTGGTATTAGTTGAGGCGTGACTTGGGAACAAAACCAGTACCTTCTGTACCACAGCAGCATTTCCAGAGCTGTTTCCTATTGGTTATTCAAGCACTCTTTGCCAGGAGCTTTGATAATGTGAAGAGGTGACATTATATAAAAATGTTTTTTCACCTGTTGGAGATCTTCCAACCTATGTCAGGTGCAAATAAATAGGAGGCCATTACAGCATCCAGAGAGGAATGTGTCTGAGCACATGTGGGAAATGTCCTTTTTTTGCCTCAATTGTCCTGCAAGAAAAAGACGAGGGGGGAGAGGATGTGCCATGAGCAACTACCAGTGCTCTTTGCACTGTGAATCCTCTGAGAGCAAGATCTGTGGTTGTTTTTATTTTAAGAACAGACTCAGGTTCTGAAATTGGCTCCCACTACCCTCGTGAGCTTTCAAATGGCGGTACAAGATATGAAGTGGGGAAATTATGTCAAAAATCCCTTTCTGTTTGGAATATTTGTTACACATATATTTTTCTCTATTGAAAAGACTCTTCAACCCCTTTTTATATTTTCCACTTTGCCTTTTAACAGGTTTTTTGCTTTTTGCATTTTTTTTATTTGTTTGTTTTTTAATTTTCCAGAGGTCTGTCTTCATACTCTATAGCCTTTTCCCCTCCTCTCTTGTCTCCTGTTATGGCTCTGATGTCATAAGAGATTTTAAATATCTTCTTATTCAGTCCTCTTCACTTCTGATCCTATTATCAGTCTCAACTCATAGCATATTGAAAAAAAGCAACTCAACCCTTTTTGCTTCACAAAAACATCCAACAGCCTACAATTTCTCCTGAAATTAACCTAGAAAGTGTCCCAAAAAAACCCAGATTCCTTTTTGTCAGTGCTAATCTTAAGTGCTTAAAATTCCTATCTGTGATGTTGATGAATATTTGTTGGAACATTTCTGATATTTGAAATCACACAGGGACAGGCAACTAGGAATTCTATACATACAGGAAAATATTGCTTTACAATCAGAAAAACATCTTTCCCTTTTAAACTAAGAGGTCCCAGGATATTAGGTCTTAAATCTATACCATTATTCTACACAGGAAAGCAATTTTAAACATGTTCTAGAGCTTTATTTATCGTACAAAAATTGTTTATTCCATCCTCTTGTTTAAATTTCATCTTATTTTCCTCACGTATGGATGCATGGATTTACTTTAATTCAGGGTCTTGAATTTTTAAGGTATGAAAATATCCCAAACTGTTTAAAAGCAATCTCTCAAAGACACTTATATGCTTGTATTTTGAAAGAGAGGAAAATTGTATAAAAGGTAGGTTGCTGCCATGAAAACATTTCTGGCACTCTTTTCTAATCGATGGCTTTGTGAACCCTGAAGTTGTGATGAAATAACTGTGCCCTCATCCTTTCCTTGGTCCGTCTTCAGTTCTTTTTTTATGTCTTTTTTTTTCCTGACTTCACCTCTCCAGGGGAGAGGCAGGATTTCACAATTCTTTAATTTTTGCTGGGCTTTGGGACGCTGTGTCTGACTTATCTGTGCCAATGCAGGCAGTCTGAATGGATGTGCAGCTTTTCTTTTCGAGAGCCTGTGAGTACTCCACTTCATTAAAAATAGAATGGTATTTAAATATTTAATCTTAAATATGCAAACTTAAATATTTCAAATAAATGGAATTGAAAATAACAGTCTATATGCATATTTGTCCTGTGTCAAGCTTTCCCACCCATTCATGGGAGAGCAACCAAGCCTATTTTCCCTGTGAACTACAGTACCAGCTTGCATCCCCAGCCTGCTCAGACATAAATCTTGTCTGCTCTGAATCAGATCTCTTGATCTTTCTGGTGCCTTTTTCCTTATGCCTGCTTGGGATTTCTCCATTTTAGATGAGATGCATTTTTCAGACTGGCTATAGCATCAGCAGACTCTCCCAGGCCACCAAGATGGACATTAACATTTTATACAACTCATTTGCTCCTGAGAGACGCTCCGCTGTCAAACATTTTCTGCCTGTTTTTCCCTAAAATAGATTTTTTGAACTCACCTAGTTCAGGACCAATAGTCAACTCAACATATTGTATTCATAAATTATTACTGAGCAGCTCCACTTTCATCACAGCAGCTCTGTGACTTCCTGCAGATCCAACTTCCAAAACATACTGCCTTGATTTATTTTTCAGGGAGTCATCATTCCTTTTCCACAGGAGGAAGCTTTGGTGTTCTGGCCCCCTATTTAAGCTGTATTTATATGTATTGTTTATATTTTGACAATGTTGGTACTGAGGATCTTCAATAGCATTGACATGGCTCAGCAACACAGGCTTAGCCACAGAGTGTGTAAGAAATGTCCTCCCTTGGATCAGCAAGGCACAAACACTTGTCTTTAATACCAACAAAGTGACTAGTCCTCATGATGGCACAGTGCCAAATGGGTTTTTCCTGTTCTGCAAATTTAAGATGCTTTGTGCCCTTCCAGAGGGCGCAGGTAGACTGGGCCCCATGGAACACAAGAATCACAGTCTACACTTGGGTGGAAAAAAATTCTCGTGGCAATAGCAGAGGCATTCTCCTCTCTGAGCCTGTAAAGAGGTTTCCCAGCAACAGCAACATTGTAGAGGTGCTATCAGATAAAACATCAAATCACAGCCCTGAGCACCTGCTATCATCAAGCATCCCTTAGCACTCAGCACAAGACTGAAGGTGTTAGTTCCATTTCCCTGACCAGATTGCCCTGTGAAATTCAAATCCCACCTGCAGCTTCACTTTCTCTTAGATTTCTAGCTCCTGGTTTCCTTCATGCTGTTAAAAACCTGCCATTTTCCAGGGTTAAGGAAAAGTGCCTTGTGCAGGAGATATTCATCTAGATAAGTAAACAAAAGACACTTTTAGAAGTTAAGGTATATTTGCCTTGGAAAAGGCAAATGGCTGTGATCAGCACCTCAATAAACTCCTATGCTTAATGCTGATGCTTCTTCAGGAATATGCTTCTTTTGTCCTGTTTTACAGCAGAGAAAGAAAGGACAAGTGGTAAAACTACAGGAATTGTTATCAGTTTCAGGAGGAAGGTTTCAATTTCCAGGCATTTGCAGATGCATGGAACAGCTTTGTGTCTACTGCCACATTTCCCTTCATCTTTCCTAGCTCTGGGTCTGCTCTGTGACACAATGTGGCTGTTTTCAGAGAGCTCAGTTTAGACTGGCAAGACTTAGAAGTTAAATGAAAGTGAATCTTGAGTTAAACTGAGTCTCTGCTGTGGTGTGAATGAGAGAGAAAATGTCTCATCAAAACCTGCATTAATATTTCTCATATATGTGGTATATTTTATCCATATTTTGGACGGTCCAACACATATTACATGATCTTTGTCCAAAAGTCACCTCACTGATTAACATAAACATCACATTTTATCAGCTATTGAATTTTCAAGCCTGTTCATTTGTAGAAGTAATGTCATAGGAACTTTTCAGGTCAAGGAACTGTCACTCAGAACAGATTTGTCAAGTGTTTATCATGAACTGAAATTTATTTCTGATTAGCTGTGAGTGTCCTGTTGTAACAGAAGTGCTAAATAATAGTGATTGTACATCCAGCAAGTGCAAGTACTTGTATGTGCAAACCTAGGATTTTGCATGCTCAACTAAGGTGATTTTCAAATTTGGCAGGCACATTAATGAATTTCTGAAAAATGTTACATTTTCAGCAGAAGAACTCTATTACTGAGTTCTGAAATACTCTTCTTTTGAATGCTTCCTCACTCAAAAAATACAGACAAATGAATTCAGATGTATAAAGCCTGTTAAATTAATGGAGTATAATAAAAAGTTAGTACATACAAAAGTTTATAAAAAAGAGATAGCAAAATAATCTTGTAACTTGACTATCACGTATATGTTGTACATCATCATGTTAAAAATTTTTAAAGGGATTGCATTGAATCCAATTAAAAAGCTGAGAAAAAGGAGAAAAGGATGGATAGATGAGTCTTGTAATGAAACTTTTTTCTTAATATTGCTCCAAAAATGCATCCACAGAAAGAAATTAGGTAACTGCTTTTTCCCTTGAAAAAAATCAACGCAATGAAAACATTTATTGGTAGCTCAATATTTTCTTCAAAAATGGAAGTGGTGGTGATTCTTTAAGAAAAATGTATCATTTTTCATAGGCATAAGTAATCCAAATAATTGCATTAATTGAAGAAGAAATTTTGCAGGGGAAGTTGCTGGCCACTTTATTTCTGACAAATATTCATATCCCTAAGACCAGCATAGACAAAAGATGGTGAGAAAGGAGCTGGTTGCTTGCTGGGAGGGCGAAGGGAAGAGCCATGTCAGCAGGACTGTAAAATGCTGGGATCCAAAGCTGAGGTCATGGAGTGCAGAACATGGCTTAAATCTTCGTGAGCTTGTGCTCAACTGTGCAGTGTGAGAGTATAAAGAAAGCCAGGCCAGGCAAATACAGTTCTTAAGTACTGGTGCTGTTTCCAGTAAACTACTTCAAGCAAAATAATTTAGGCCTTTAGGAAAGGAAGATTTTCTAACTGTTGTAAAATTACTACAATATATTTTAAACCAGCCTTTTGCCACATTTTTTTTCCCAAATTAGGGTCATGCATGAGATATGGGAGAAATGCAGATAAGCAGAAAAAAAAAAATCAGGATGGGAGCAGAGAATTTGCAACTTCTTCAAATTTCCAAATTTAGAATTCCTTAATGAAGATATGCATCGAGCAACATATTCCTTGACTTCAACTGTGCTAGGCTCTTCCTTGGTGCTTTTGTGATGTCACTGGGAGTAACTTGTGAACCAGGCTCTAAAGCCAAGGGATGGGTTATGCTTAGTACATATCCTGTCTTTTGAGATGGCTAAGGAAACAATGGAGAAGAAAAATATCTTTTTCACTAGTTCTATTAATCACTGCAAAGGGAATAAAGATAAATACTTAGGGGATCATTTTTGAAGCTAGATGTCCAGATGATTTTGCAGCCTGATTTCTCCTAGATGCAGAGCACCCATCAATCAGGTTTAGACACAGAAGTCATTCAACTTTTGTTATTAACAATACCAAAAATAACACAACAAGGGAGCACAAGCTGAGCCTTTGGTATTTGACAACAATTAAAATTTAAGAAAATGAATCTTGAAGTACCTTACTACCTATGATGAAACACACAGGATACTCAGAGAACAGCAAAATAGGTAAAAATACGTTGCTCATTGCTGAACACTTATGCTACATTTGATCGTAAATTTGTTCGCTTTTTGGATATTAGGTGCAAAAAAGTGCAAAGAATATTTAACTGTTACAGTACCACATTACAAAAAGTATTCTCTAGGCCACAAAGGCCACTGTTGATATAATTTATATTAAGATAAATGTATACATAAAATAGTTTTTCAGTCTCCGTATATATACAAACATCTATATCTGTTTCTATATCAGCCTTGCAGAATCATGTTGAAAATTATCTAGGCCACAGAATTTTGTTAGGATAACAACGATGGGAGGGAGGGAAACCTCACAGAGGAGAGTTTGTTCTCCTATTAAAAAAATTACTCATCCAGAGCAAAAGGAGGAATTCTGCAAGGCTGCTCTGTATTTATGGTGATGAAAATACAATCTTAAGCAGGGAGGATCAGTGTTCAGCATTACCAATCCTCTCTGGGAGAAACCATTTCTGCCTAGAAGCCATGAATAACAACCTGAAACAGGCATTCAAAAACTTGGGCTGGAGCCTTTTCCTTTTTCCCTTTTTTCTTTCTTTTATTTTCTTTTTTCCCCCTTATTTGTAAAGACTGTCTGAGAGATTGATTTTTATATTTATTTGCTTGCTTGCTGTGTTCATAGGCACAGGAGGCAAGGTATAAAAGTGCCTCCTTTTTTGACTTAGATACACCTGTAATGTTAAGACCAGCCCTGCTAGATTTTCTGGAGCAGTTTAAGACACTTAAAGGTATTTTTGTCTGTCTTAGAGATCAGTCAGTGGCATGGAGGGACTGGATCTTCAGGAACATATTTTGTGTCAGCCAGGCTAAGCAAACTCAAAATGATTCTTCAGAAGTTTGCCAAAATGACCTTTTCCCTTCATATCCAGATGAATTCTCAAAATTTCTTTCATTATCATAAATCAATCTTCCTGTGTCATTTTTCTCCTGCATGACACTTCTGTAGAAATGCTGTTTTGGAAAACACTATCTCCTCTGTTTTCTTTATATATATTGCAAAGATACAAAAAGTGTCACCTCCTGACTTTTTCTAATTAGAGCCCAGCTTTCAAAACCTCAGACCCAGTCATGCTCTCTGTGCTACTCTCTTCACAGAAAGAAAGAAAAGAAAAAAGGAAAAAAGAAAGTAACTATCTAATTTATCTGATTGAGGTGAACTGCAGTGTTTGGAGATAAATCCACAAAATAATATGCAGTTCTCTTTTAATTTTTAAAGTATCTGACTACAGCAAATAGATTTTTGCATTTGCTGTCACTGTGTATTCAAATAAATGAGTTTACTTGCTTGTAAAAAAATAGTCACATTTCGATTTGTCTCTCCACAGACTGACAGAAAACACATCTCAAATTCATATTTAGCATACGTGTCTAGAGGCATCCAGCCAGCGACCAGAAACTAAATTCCATGTGTGCTGTGCACTCAGTCAAAATAACTTGAAAGAAATCTAAGTCTGTCACATTAAATCAAGAATCACAAAAATGTTGTGGGTAACTGCAATATTTGGTCAATTTTGTGAAGAGATAAATCACATTAAATCAATTCCTTTACGTCTGAGCATTCTCTCCTCTGCAGTTTGACTTGTGTAGAGATGCAGCTGTCATCATGAGTGCTGGAAGGTTATAACTGCATAGATCCAGTTCTCATACCTGTTTCAGAAGGGCTGGACTAAAACCCATTGAAGCCAGTAGATCTGCCCCATTGGCTCCAGTGGGCTTTAAATCAGCCCTTCCTCCCTGCCCAAGGAATGAACTGATTTTCCAGCTACTCAAAACATGATAACAGTTGGTTTTTTTCATGCAACATTCAGTTTGAAGTGCTATCTTACAAAGTCATAGAGAATTTAGTGCAATTTAGAAGGAATTTACTACACGAGCTGTCTATGACTATTTACTCAAAAGAATTACGTGTTAAAAGGCGCAGTAGTTTTGAATTACTTGAGGGATCTTTTTTCTGGTTTCTTTGCTGCTGAAATGATACAGACCCCATCAAACCACTGCTTGAATATGACCCTGGATATATGCCAGAGCTAAAACAGGTGGATGAATTTGCACAAGGAAGGGTTATATTTGATCGAGTCAGCTTCATTCACACTTTAACAAATTATTATAAGCTGCCATATAAGACTTAGAATAGGAAAGATGTATTTTGATTAAAAAATGTGGATACAGTTCATCTGCAGAATGCAAACCTTCTGTTGATGTAGATGTGAGCTAGGGGGGAGCTTGGACACTGAGCACGATGGATCCATTCTGGCTCCTAGGGTGTAAGCGGTGGTTTGGGTGAGGAACAGGATCCCTGGCTGTCAAAACTGGTTGCTCGGCCAGGTAGCTGCAAGAAAAGTGTTATTTTTACAATGTCATCACATCTGGCTGTGCATCACACTCATTTCAGAGGAAGAGAGACTCTATCAAAAAAGAATCCAGACCACATCCAGACCCTTTCTAGTCCTTGGATCAAAGTCTCTGGCATCAAAGCCTCCAGCAGAACTAATAATGGAAAGAAAATTTCTGAAGTGACCTTCTAAAAATGCCTCTGACTCCTTTCATAGGAATGGGTTTATTTCACCAACAAGAGGGGCACCTCTGTCTCCTAATTTACATAAACTAGACAGAACCATGAACCTCCAAAAGACACTTTTCTGCTGCCTTGACTCAGTTTCCTTGCCCCCACACTCTTCTTGGTGATTACTGAAGCCTTTATATGCTTTTGCTACCTGTCACAGGACATGTTGTGCAGCCATGTGCTACAGAGTGGAGGAATCACATGGCCTCAGGCAGCAAATAATTTTTCTACAGATTGCTTTTGTGATGGGCTAAACAGTGCCTCTGTGCCCCTGCTGCTTCCTAAGGCAGCAATATGTGTCTTTCTGAGTCCAGAGCTGTGAGGATTTTGTGTACAGAGCAGCAACAATGTGTGGCCACAGCAGATCGCAGAGGGAGTCCAAGCCCAGGGACTTGTAGCTATAATCACCCCTACATTTGAAAAAGCTTCCAGTAAGCATCTCTTGAATAACTCTGGAGGGAGCTGCTGGTATGTTGCCACAATTTAGCCTAATTTGCAGGCCAGTTGCAGATTAATGTTTTAGCAACAGCAGCTTATGCTAAAGATTTTTGAATAGGAAATGATTGCTTTTGAAATTTTTGTAAATGATCTCTTCTAAGTAGCTGTAAGCTCTATCAAAATCTCTGGAAATTTCAAATGCCTAAATGCAATCTTACAGTGCCATCAGAGCATCATGGAATTTGTTGAAATGGCCCTTTTAAATGATAGATAAACCCATACAACTAGATTTAGGCTGTGCTAATTATCTTCTACATGCTCTATAGGTGCTGTACTGATTTTCATGATTCTCAGAAGCCTGTAAATGTGAGGAGCAAAACCATTCAATATCAAGGATAAAATTTTGCTACTTCTTACCTCTACTAGCGGGTGCCAGTGAGTTATTGGTTTACGTGGGTAAGCCAACATTTCATTCCAGTGATCTCTTCCAAGGCCTTCAGCGTCAATTCCTGTCCGGCACACTCCAATGACCTCATTGTGCCCCACTCTGAGAATTGTAGAGTGAGAAAGAATTTATTTTTAATAAAAAATAGTTTTAATAACATCTGATACACAACCCTCTTTACTGGCTTAGTGTGGCACAGAATACATGACCAAAGTTTTCGCACCATTTATTACAGATATTAGTTTTAATGGTAGTTTAGTAATATTAAATTCTGTAATGGTAACATAAAACCTCCAGCCACTACCAGAGTGCTTCTAGCAGCTATAAAAATAGCAGTGAAAACATTATCCTTGCCATTAAAAGGTTACAACCCAAAAGACACAAGGACAGAAAAGGATCATAATACACAAAGTTATCTGAAGAAAAACATGCTTGAATTTTGTGTGAGAGGAAGGTGAAGGAAAATGGTGGGGAATACATTTCCTACTCCCAATACTTCAGACATAATTTCATAAACTATTTCTTAGCTCTAGCTGTTGTGATCTTTGGAAATTCAGTCAAAATTGTGAAAGCTAAGAGTCATAGTTGTAATAGGCTGTACCTTAATACTTTGTGCTCCTCACAGTGCCATGAACTGGTTGAGGAACACCAGAAAGTAATTTTCTGTACCATGACTCTATGTACCTTAGAATAATGCTTTCCAATTTTCCCTTAGGAAGTGCTGTGAAGGGAGGAGCTGAGGAGGACTGAAAGTGTGCAAGCTGCTGTGCTCCTTCCCGCTAATGGCACCACGATGCCACTCTCACATCTGAGTGAGAAGGTCTTCCTGGCAGAACTTGGAGAACAACCAGAAATCTGATGGCAAGGGAAAACAATCTGAAGGGTGATGTTACTAAATTGGACTTTCACTGTTTATTTGCCCTGCAGTCTCAGAAGCTCATTACTAATAGCACTTGAATGAAGCAGACTTGGCTTGGGCAGGATTCCGTCAGTCACAGATCTTGATCAACCTGCAGTCCTTGAGCCACTCTAAGCAAGAGTCTTTTCCTGTCAGTTCTCAGTGAAGGCATAGATAATTAGCCTAAGGCATGTTATCAGTGAGTGCTGAACCCAAAGGTTACATATTGAAAGGTTATTTTACTGACTGAATCAATTGAAATAATTACTACTTAGTTCAATGACATAATTAGAATTTAATTCCTTTTTAGTCATTGAAATTTTCTTTACTTTCAAATACTTGCTAATTAAATAGAAATTTATAAAGTTTGTACAGAGTCCATCCCCAAAAATGGCAGGAATGTATGTCAGCCCTAGCGGCCTGGAAGAAAATTGAGCCAAATTTCTTTGTCATCTCAGTCATTTATGACACAGATGAAAAGCCATGTGCTTAAAAGGCGTGGAAGCTTTAAACTTCTTCATGAAAGAGTCCCAAGGCTTTATCTTTTGTGACGCTGAAGCTGCTTGTAAGCTCAAGGCAGAAAGCAGTAGCTTGCAGTGATCAGGAATTGTCTCTGGTCAGAAAGTGAACTGTGCTTACCTGTCATAATCCATCACTGCAATGGAGAGGCTGACCTGGTCCACGTTCTCTGGAGGGATATCAAAGATGATGGCCTCATTATAAACAGGATTCAGTGTGTTCTTCTTCGTGGTTGTTTTCCTCTTTTTCAGCCTCCGTCCTTCGCACATCAGCGACACTTTGACATATGGATCTGAGTAACAGATAATCAGTTCATGCATTAGGACTCAAAGCCATCCAAATGGTAGCATAAGAACAATATTTGTGGTAGGAATGTTATACTGCTAAGGTAAAAGGTTGCAAAGATTTGAGTGACCCTGGAAAACACTGCTTTCATCATGCTGTAAACGCAAAGGAAAGGTACAGCCATTCCGAACAGACACGCTGGCTGCCAGTCCATCTAAACAGGGTCTGTGTTCATTCTCTGCTACTTCCATCCCACAGCCATGTTAGACACACAAACCCCAAGCAACTCTTACTCATCCCCTTCCTGAATAGACTCTGTCTTTTTTAAAAGAAATAGATTCACCTGATGCACCAGTTATATCCATTGCTTTGAGATTCCGACATTTGATGACTGTCAAAGTCATTCTCCCAGCAGTAGGCAAATAACAAAGGGAAAA
>JAYDZK010000056.1:59430798-59459993 GCA_034509185.1 Euphonia xanthogaster | reverse complement strand
TTTTTTTTTTTTTTTTTTTTTTTTTTTTTTTTTTTTTTTTTTGTTTTGTTTTTTTGTTATTGTTTTTTCCCCTGCATTGCAGACTAGATTGAAGAATGCAGTTTTGGAATAGCTTTAAAGTCTCTGTTGCAGTGGTAATATGGTAATAAAATATTGACTTTTGTGCAGGTTGGTCAATTCACAGGTTCAGTCATTTTGCTGGGATTTTGTTTTGACAATTACTAGTATGATAAGCATGTGAACATGCACTGTGAGCAAATTCCATGCTTGTCAGAATTTCAGATTTCTCAGAATTTCAAAATGATTGGGCTCATTCAGTTCACACAGGACAGCTATTGGACCTCTCCCTTTCTTTGCCACAAAGAGTGCAGAATTTTGTGCCAGAGACTAAATTACCAAACCCAATTTTCTATTTCAGAAAACAAATAAAACTTGAACAATTGAATGGCAATTCTTTCCACTCATTTGTTACAGTGGCAAGTGATGTATTAAATTTTACAGTTCTGACATATCTGAACACAGTTTCAAGCACAGCTTCTCCTAATGGCATTACTCTCTGAGTTTAGTGTCTGATGGTTGTTTCTGATATTCCGATGGTTGATATTCTGATATCAAACAGATCTCACTCTTTTGTTTGAAAAGAAAATAGAGTTTCCTGAGTTTCAGTGCTTCAAAGTTACCTAAGGTCTGTGTAGAGAAAGGTGATGAAGATGAGCTGGATCATGAAACACCATAAAAAGATCTAATTTTTTCTTCTTCAGAGAGATGGTTTGTGTAGGTGAATAGAGAAAAAAATAATTTTTGAAGATGGGAGTATGAACCTGAGCATTCTATTATTTCTTTTTGAAGAGGAATTGGGTAGACACTCAAAGGTTTGTGTGAGCTCAGCTGATAAAGCAGAATATAGACTACGTACTAATATTTTAAAATACTTTAAAAGAAGCATTGCTCAAAATGCTTGCCAAACTCACTCTGTTGTTACTCTGCATTTTTGAGGGTCAGAGAAAAGCAGTTTCTGCTCTGAGGATCTGCCAAGACTTTTCTTCATACAGGAGTGTGAATGTGTGAAGTTCTAAATGTTCTTTGGAAGAATTAAGATTAAAATTATATCTATATAATTATAGTATAAGAAACTGGCTATTGCAAAAAATGTCTGAGATATCTCCATTTTCACACACACACTTTTATTGTTAATTTGAGCACTAGAGATTCATAAATTTGGAGCCGAAAACACAGATTCAGACCTAGATTATAAATATGTAACTCTTTGTTTTTTAACATTTTTTAAAAAATCTAGGTAATTTTTTTAAAACTCTTTGTTTTGTTACATTTTTTTAAAAACATTTTTCTCATGCCAGTCTTTATTAATCACATTGATTATCATGAGTAACATTTTTAAATTCTCTGGATCCTTAAACATTATGAATTTTAGTTGAGATTTGTATATAGCATTCAATTTCATTTAGAATCTCAATGCTATGGAAAATTCACATGTTTTTTCACTTCATAATTCACTAGATAATTAAGTTGACGCAAGTAGTCTGACAGGGCCCTTCAGTACAAGCAAACCTGAAAAACCAAGACACAGACTGCCCCCAACAACCACATCTGCATCACAATGTGCCTCAAACAAAACACAATCACAAGACACAATCCAGTGGTTGTGATTTGTGCCTATTTTTAAATAATCTTCAGATTGCCTTACATGTATCACATAATTTATGAAAATTGCATGACTTAGATAAGTCCCATGACACTTCATCTCTTTCATAGACCTATTTTGATTTTTTCTTTTTCTTCTTGAACTAAATTTGGGTTTCAATTAACAGCTAGCTTTATGGATTCTTGTAATGATTGTCTCCCACTGGCTTCCAATAACAGGTACAGAAAAACCAGCATCCAGCACAGCTGCACTTATGCAAATGGAAGCTTCTGTTGACACCTCATATCTCTCCTTCACTTTTTTCCCTGTGAAATATTTCCCTTCTATATCCACCAGCCACCACACAGAATTAAGGACTTGAAACAGTGGCCAGCACTCTACCAGCTTCAGTTACTTTCATAGTTACCCTTTTACCTCTACCCCATCCATTTTCTGGTATGGTGGGTCTAGAACAAAATAAAACAAAGGAAAAAATGGTCTCATATGCACATATCAGTTATTCTGATGAACTCTGTGGCTTTTGAGCTACTGAATGCAAGTTTTTAAAATTAGCATAATTCTCATCCCACATTAGTAACCACGTGAATGAATGTGCTAATAATATTTTTCCATTACTTCCATTAGGATGGATCCATTAGGATCTGTCCACATTCTCTACTTTGTGGGCTCCTGGGAAATTAGTCCAGGAGTTTGCACAGGCAGAAATAAAAAAATTCTTATTCTATTCTATTTGTTATCATACCCAATGGACACCAGTGCTCTCATTTCCACACATTTGCCTGTAAAAATTGCAGCATTTCTACAGAGGCTGTGCTCCCCACTCACAATATGGATAAAAATGAAGGGATATGAAGAGAAGTTTGGAGAACTTGTAGGGGAGCATCAATTAAACTGATTGAGGTTTTTGAACTGCTGTTGCTGGAAAAAGCTTTGCTGCCACTTGCTCCAATTAATTTTCTCAGTAGTCTCCACAAAATTCAATAAAAGAGACCACTTTTAACTAGGAACCTCCAGAAGTTCAGTGGGGAAGGTGGCTATGGATCCTTCCATGTTCAGGGGGGTTCTACTCAGGTATCAATCCCCATAAGTCTGGAACTGAACAGGAAAATTGTTTATTGCCTATACTGATAGTCTAATAACTTTCATAGTCTCCCTCCTCTATGCCAACATGTTAACTGATTTCCTATGATAGCAGGGGTGAAAAGCTTATAGGGACCTGATATATGAAAAAAGGTGTCATCACTGAGTCACAAGTGAACTTTAGACCATTTTTTCACTGATGTTTGTTTCCTCTTCTTTTCCACTAGTTTTTCAAGTTTTGAAATTCAAACAAAATCTTAAAACAGCAACTTGCTCTGTATTCTTACAATGAACTATGTAAATGCTACTGGAAAATTTACATGATTTTGTTTTTACTAGTCTGTCATTAATTTCCATGCTTAAAATAATAAGTATCTGCATAATTAGTAGTGCAGTAGAAATTAGATTCCCTCAAAAAATTGCTTGTTGCTACTTTATTTATCATTCATATTATCATAATCCCAGAAACAATTTCAGTTCTTAATCTCAATTTTAATATCTGGAACTACTTTCCTAGTAATTGTAATTGGAATGATGTTTTAAAGACTGCATGTAAGTGTAACACAACAAAAATACTAACAACAGCATTTGTACTCGATTTCTAACCAAATTAATTGCAAATTTCCTTCTCAGCTTTCCTGCTGTATTTTGAGCAAGCCATCATAATGAATAATAATAGTAATTTTCTAGCTACCTAAGAAGGTGTTCAAGCATTTGCTTTTCTAGACTTTTAGGTGTTTCCTTTAGTAACACTGAAAACTGTTATTCTGTATAGTTTGTAAATTTAAAGAAAAATGTGTGGGCAGAGTTAGACCTTTGGATTACTCAAATATTGCAGGAAGATAATTCCCCCATACCACAGATTTCTCTTTCTCTGTTTAGAAACACATTATATATTTCTGATTTCCAATAAAAACTATTGACATTAAGCTTCAAGAATCAGGGATAAAATATAGCAATGAATGTTGGAGTTGGATGGAAGGAGAAAGAAGACCTGCCCCCTGAGAAAATTAGCTAAAAATGTGTAAAGGTATTCCTGGTTTTGAGCATATAGCAAGAGTTCAAAGAGTGATAGTAAAGAACAGAAGAGAAATCTACCAGTCTGTTTTCTCATATATGCATTTAGAACCCAATGGTACCCTTGCTATCACAGAAATGATTACAAGTTCTGTGAGGCTCAGGCTGGAGATCTAAATCTACCACCTCTCGAGGGGTTTTTCCTTTGGAAACCTTGTCCCCACCGCTAATATTTATTTTTGTCTTCTGTTATTCTTTGCATATCAAACCCAGCTCTTTCCTTCCTCTCAGCACCAGCTCCTGATTGAGCTGTTGCCCTGGGAAATGAATCAATTAAGTTCAGGTTTGTTCTTGCCTCTGTGGAAGACTGTATGGAAGCATTGGGCCCTGTTGCTCTATAATGACTGTGTCATCTGCTTGTGGGGGGCTGATGCTTGTCTGAGCCTGTCACCCTGGTTGTTCTGGGTAAGCTCTGCTGCTGGTTGCAGCCCTGATGGCAGAGGGAGGATTCCTTGAGTCTGCAGAATGCCCTGGAAGCCTCCTGGGTACTCTTTGTGCTGCTCCCTCTGTACAGAACCATCTGTCTCGTGCACCAGGGGATTGTTACACCTTGCTAGGCAGCAAGGAAGCCCATTCCTGCCTCAGAACAGCTGAGAGAAGAGGTGGTTCTGTGAAGTAACTGTGACAGGAGAATGAACCAAATTGTATGTGCCCCCCCCATAGAAAGATGCTTTTCTCGAGCTGCACTGCAATGTCTGCACAGAGACTTTGCAGTGAGAAACTCAGAGAGCCCTCAGGGCACAGCAGGTCAGACAAGTCATGCACCTGCAGCTGCCACAGCACTGGCTGGATGCAGAGATATTAAAATCCCTTGAGGAAACCATGCCTTTCATTCACCTAATATTTATTACTTTTTGGGTAGAGTGAAAGTAGCAGTTTGCCTCCAGAAAATCAAAATATTAAAATAATTTGTCATTTCAAATGAAAAGAAATATTAAATAATAATTATAGAAACCTTCCCTGCCTTCAGTAACTGGACAGAGACCCACCCTTTCTCCATTGCCTTTTCTAGTTATCAGCCAGACCTAAAGCAGTTCCAAACATAAATGAAGGTCTCCAAAAGGTTTGAAGAATGATCCAGAGTATTCTCTCACCTGCTCAGCAGCAGCATTGGTCACATGGATCCCTTTTATCACCGGCCCTGAGCAGAAATGCAAGTGCCAGCACTTCTTGGCTTCGAAGGGGCTCTTCCCATTTACAGAGATGATCAATGTTCCTACACTGCCAGGCCCTGAGTCCTTCACACCTGTTTAAGGCTCTGTTGAACCTTTCAGGTGCATTTCCAGAGTCATTCAAAGGTCTAGGTGCATTCTGATGAGGATGGGTAGCTGTAGGGCTTGGCCCACTACATTGCTGGTGATAAAACATTTCCTCATAGTGCTGCTCCTTGAGCACTAGGAGACAGGATAATCCTTAACATGCGGCCTCAAGGCTGGGCTACAAAAAACACCTCTGCCAGCTCTCTACCACAGCTGCCTTTCTCAGGGAAAGGTCTAAAGTTTTGTCCACTTACAAAACAGGGGACATGCAGAAAACAAAGCGAAGATTATGCTGTGGGTGAAATTCAGAGGTGGGCTTCATTCTTGTGTGATGAGGAAATCAGAAGAACCTATTTCCATAATAAAGGCCAGCAGCCAGCAGAATTACCTGTGCTATTTCCTACTCTGGCAAGAGTTTGATATAAATGAACTGAGACAAATGTTACTGTCCTACTTATTTAAAATATATATATTTAAGCACTTCTGTCTGTCCCAGAGATGCTAATAATTTATATTCCAATTGCTTTAGAAGCAGCAATCATGCACCACAGACATCACACGAAGACTGTGTCCTTACAAAATCTGCTCTTACATTCCACTTCACAAATGCGCAAACTGCAGCACTGAAATGCCTGGTGTTGGGGAGCTAAAAAATAATCAAGTTCCATCTGTCTACATGAGATAATTCAAGAGGGTACAAGTACATGACAATTTGATGACTAAGATCCCCAAGAGACTACCACTGTTGGAAATGGGAATGGCTGTCCTCTAAATTCTGAGCTTTAATTCTTTTCCCCAATTGCATGGTTTCCTATAATTGGTTACTCTAACGGACTTCACAGGATATCTTCAGAAAAAAAAGCTTTCTGACAGTCACTTGCCAATTTTTTTTAGGCAACAACATTAGAGGAAGTTTCCAAAGCAGATTATAAGTATTTTTAAAAGTATTATAGTAACCTAATAAACGTTTACATGCAGAAATTTTTGGATCACAAACAGTGGATTTCTTGCCTAGAAAATTTTAAGACACTGAATATTAGAAGTGATTGTTAGCAATTCCAAATAGAGAGTTTTCTTTTTTTAAAATATGCAGTATATTTTGATAGTAACAAAACCTCAGAAATGTATGCATAACTTACAAGCACTTGACAGAAACAGAAGCCTAATATGTTGATTAAACAATCCATTTGATATTATTTGTTTGCCTGTAATGTTATGAATTAATTTTGTCAAGTGTAGAGAGAATTACAGTGTTCCAATATAATGGACAACCTTCACAGGTAGTCCAAAGCTGACTCTTGAGTTTTTTCCTTTTTTTTTAATTAATCAGGTGAACAGAAGCAAACGATGGATTATTAATTGAAAATTCAATCACCTATGCAAGCCAAATTTGGGGATATAACAGATATCTAAAATACTTTTCCTACACTACTGATTTTGCTCTAAATTTACATTAATAATCCAACTTTAAGAAAGGAATATACTTTAGCACTTAAAACAGGTACAGGTTACATATTATAAACCATGGTATGCTTTCAATATAGAAACAACAACAACACAGAAATACAACAGAGAAACAATGGTATGAATTAAGAAATGAAGGCAAAAACCCAAACTACAAAATGTGATTAATTATCAGCACCTGAAAACAATGAGAATAAAGATGAGTGTGTGTGTGGGGGCACTTCCATAGAATAACTTCAAATGATTATTAGGAGCAAATAAAGTATATTAAAACTGTAGATTCACACAGAGTCATTGGGTTTAGAGCCAAAAGGACTCAGTGCAACCATCCAGTTTGATTTTCTCAGACTGTATTTCCTGTACCAAATAAAAACCCCTTATGGTTGGACAAGCAAATCTTTTTAAAATTATGTTAGCTACTGACAAAGAGCTGTTGCATAACAAAGAATCTCCTGATCTCCTGTAGCAATTTCCTTCATAGGTGAAATGTTGCAATTCATCTTCTTGGTAAATTTAAGACTGCAGAGTTTGGTGTCATAAGAAGAGTTTCTTCTCACAATGGTAATAGGAATGGTTTTTACCCTCATTTTAACTTCTGAGTAGAAAATTCTTGACTGTGGAAGAGATGTAAAAGATTCTTAGCTGAGGAGATGCTGTTTCCATTGGTTTTTTTTAAGTTTTGGACTAATTCTTTGATCTATCACTTCTATTATTTTCCACATCTATCATTTAGCAACAGCACGAGCAGACCACTGGGTGTAGTAATCACGTCTGAACAGAGATAAAAAACTTCTCAGAACATACAACAAAACAGAGCAAGGATGAAGAAGTAAAAGCATGAGAGAAATATATTTGCAGAATGGCATCTTGCTTCCTGGGCTCTAGTGGGTGGGTATGGCCTTTTCCACTCACACAGCCTGCTTGATTTGCAATGATTCTTTTTGAAAAACAAAGCATATTTTCTTGGATTAGAATGATTTTCCACCAACTGTAGAACCAGCTGGATCTTTCTTCTTCAAGGTTTATCAAAGTTCAGTTGACTCTGGCCAACACTAGCCATTTAAATGCGAGTTAGTGACTTTGGTAAACTTTATATCTGGTGTTTAAGACAGTGAGACCTCACTGATTAACATCTCAAACAGTGTTTATTCCTTTGGAGGTTTGGCTCTCTCAACTTACAGTTTCTGAAATGACAAAACTAGAAGCCTGTATTCCTATTTCATAAAACAGCTCAAGTAAAACACAAGGCAGCACATTGCACATACAGTTACTGGACATCTTCTGGGAAAACTTAATTTTTCCAGGAAAAAAAAAATCAATTGCCAGTTTCTTAGATAATTTTCTGACAATAGGGTAAGGTTTGTGAAAGCTGATGAGGTTACCCAGCACTAGAAGATATCTCAATTTTATGTGCACATTGTTGATGATTTAAGTGGAGACAACCTTTTCATACACATGCAGCACTTTAAACTATACTGACTGAAAGGCTGAAATCCAAAAACCTCATGCTTTCTTTTAAGCTTGACACAGAGGAAAACACCAGCAGAGTGAGTTAGGCACTAAAACTGCGCGCCTTAACCTTAACCCTTAGTGAGGAAGAAACTTGAATCAGGATCCAGTGCCAAGTTTAGTAACCATTTTCACCCATATGTGTATTAGTGTCAACCCCAAATGAATAATCTGGTAGGCATTTCCATCTGCTCAAAACCAGAGATTAACAGTCCAGAGATTATTATTTGCTGAAACCATCCTAGTTATCAGTTAAAAATCTCATACACACTGACACACCTGCTGTCAGTGACCAGTGCTTTTAAGTAATTACTAAAGTATTAAACACAATATCAAAGCTAGAAGAAATTTTAAAAAATAGTTATGTAGGCTATTATTCCAAGACCTTATACACAGATTCAGTTTTAAGCTTGGGAACTCAATCCTTAAATCTACCTTAAATCTGAGCTTGGTCAAACTGAGCATACTCAGACTTCTGGAGGTGTGCTGAAGGCAGTTCTGAGCAGTTTGGTAGGCCCAGCAGTCGAAATAAATAGCTGCTGTTGTGAATTCACATTTGAAAACTGACTCCATTATTCGACACTCTCTGATATTTCTCTTTCCTCTGGGATCACAGCGCTCATGCTCAAACTGGCCAGGATGTACCAGTGCTCCTTGTCCTTCTAATCATGCAGACCTGGACCTGTCTAGCAGATATGAACATCATGAAAGCCTTTGGTGAAAAAGGCATGGGAAGTCTCTGGCTGCAGAGAAGGGACAGTGTGAAGCTCCTGTCACTGACATGTAGCACTGGCCTGTCCTGCATTCACCCCTGTGTGGAAATCCAGCCCATGCTGAAACCCTGGGATGAGTCACATTGTTTGGATACACCCACAGAACCAGGGATGGCAAAACTTCTATATAAATAGCATGCTAGTTGGAAAGAAACTGAAACCAAAATCAAAACAAACACTCTACACCTCACTATTTTAACTGTGTTTTTTTTTTCTTCCCCCTTGAAATCCCCATCAGGAAGGATGAGTTTGGAATTCAAGGTTAATAAAACAATATCTGGAGACTGCTGTCCTCTGGTAGCCTGTCATTCATCTTGTCACCTGTGCACAGACCTCCTTTTCTAGCTTGCAACAATAAAAAAATTAATTTCAATTTCCTAACTTTTCTTGCTTGTACCTCTTGAGTTTTCCTAGCAACCATCAGCAATGCAGATACAACTATTGGGGACCCTAAGCACAGTGCAGTCAGCAAAGAACATTTTACACTTCAAGCATTTTCAGCCTCTTTTCCTTACCAAGGTTTCTAACCTATAAAAATTTCCTAACAAGAGCAGGATAGGATGGGCCCTTTTTCTTAATTGATGGTCACTTTGCAGGACAAGGTGTTTTGCTAACAGGAAAATGTTATTAGTTCTGGCTAAGCAATGACTTTCATGATGTAGTATTTAATTAATAAATGTGATTTATATACACACAGTGAGCCATAAAGATGACAGCATGTTCCCAGAAGATTTTTTGGTAATTAAATTTTATATCTTCCCAAGCATTATTCTCTGTGCTCAAAGGAAAATATTGACAGCTCCTCTTTTTAAATGTTTTTTATTTTGGACTCTGCTGATAAACAGGGTACACTGCCAAAAACTACAAAAGAGAAATGAAAATATGATGTTAATGCTTTTGTAACATTACTTACTGTGGTGGCACAGTGGATGTCTTTCCATACATTGGCTTCCCTGGAGAGATCTGAGACTTCAAAAAGGTTATCAAGAATAACTTCCCCAATCATGTCATGTCTAGAAAATCTGTCAAAATCATAAACACTGAAATGCAATTTCCTGTTGCTGAGTTGATCATAGGCCACAGGAAACTGAAAGGTTTCATCAAAGACTGGATTTAATGTCTTTCTGTGAACTCGTGTCTGAAACTTCTTTTTCCTATCTGGAAGCAGATAAATCTTAACGTAGGGGTCGGATGTTCCTGTGAAGTCTTTAGCAGGCAGATCTAAGGCTTTGACAATTGTGACAGCCAGAAGTTCATTCTCATAATCATACCGGAGAGTGAAGTTAAGTTTTCCACATGTTTTCACATCTTCTTGTTGCCCATCAGAATCCACAGACTTCTGTTTGTAGAGTTCTGGTTTTATTCTCCCAATGCTAGTTGTGGTCTCTCCCCTTTGCAAAACCGGGTCTGTCCCCATGTTAAAATCAACACTGGACACTTGCATCTGCCTTGGCAAGTGCCTCCTGAAGGAATTGTGCCTGCACACACACACAGACACACAAAACAAGCCATGGTTATCTCTGGGAAAAGGCCATCCCTCAATAGAAAATATAAGAACAAATTAGTGAAAAGACTAAAAGAATTAAAAAATAGCCCTCTCCACACCCCCTTCAGTGTTTTGCAAGTGTTCAAGCATCCTTGAGAGGAAGTGATAATTCAGAATTAATTTCTTGGCCCAGGAGACATCCACTGTCCCAGAAATAAATATATTTATAACTTTACTTTCAGACTGTGCAGCTGAAACTGAATTCAAGTTCTTTCACAGAACATGTTGACAGTTCCAACATCGCCTTTGCTAGGCCCTGAGTAAAGTATGGTCAAACAGAAAAAAAAAGCACTTGCAGAATTTTCATCAGTACTCTCTGCTTTTTTGGAGGCATTCCATGCTGGTTTTCCAATTAAATATTTACCAGCCTTCACACTGATGACCGTAAAAGGCACCTGAAAGGGAAATGCAGAGCTGTGTCTGGAGGGTTTTAGCATCATGCTTTGCCATCCTACATGTTTTATATACACTTGCTTGGTATCTGCTACACTGAGGCGCAGGCTGCTTTCTCCAGAAGCACTGGGAATATTTTGTTGTGCTTGCAAAGCATTTCAGAGTTTTGCCAACAATTTTCTGCCATTGCTTTTTTTTTTTTCCTTTTGTTCTCAAGGTCTGCCATGCAGCATATTAGAAAGTTGATTCCTGTGCCACTAGCAAGAAACAGTATGCTAAATTCCTTGCAATTCTGAATACAATGTTACATAAACATATGTATTTATGGGCTTATCTAGGCTCATGAATCTGAATGGAAAGTTGTGCTGCTCCTACTAAGAGTGAAATCAAACCCCTGGTGTGCCATACAACCCTAGAGTAGTATAAAAACACTGGACAAAAACTTCACAGCATTTATCAGCTGCAGATGCCATTATGACTATCCAGATTATTTTTTAGGCATTTTCACATTTCCTTGGTACTTCCCTACCCCAACAATCTGTGCTGCAGAAGCTTACCACCTCCTCCTGTGAGCACACTTAGTTGCCATTAAAGACCATTCTGATTGTCAGAATTTCCTCTGCTTTTTTGCAATCAATTGCTTATTAATGCCACATGTAGCCTTGCCTTATTGCTTGGTTTCCCTGTTGTGTTGTGTTGGGAAAACAAGAGGTGTCACAGCTGTGTGTTTCTTTCTTTAAAACAGAAATGGAAATTGTCCATTTGAAAGCAACTAGGACTCATTTCATAGATATTATTTGTATTTCTGCTGTAAGTGAAGAGGTTGCAGAAGGCAAGAAGAACAAAACTGCTGCAGTTCAGCTGAGCAGAGATACAAGAGGGTAAGCTGCAGCTATTAAATAATAGACAAGAATGTTTCCCCTTTCAGCTGTTTTCAGTCCTGCTAGGGGCAGGGAGCAGTCCTAGCTCAACACAAGAACTGGACAGGGAAAGCTACATAGTCTAGACTTGAAGTAGCTCAAAAAACCCCAGGTGTTTGGATGTCAAATTTAGATGAGCACTACACCCCTCTTGTAACACACTTGGCCTTTCTTTCTTTACAGATAGACAAGATTTTCTTCTCTCTTAAATGTTAAAACTCCCTGAATTCATAGTGGCTAATTTCCACATTGGAATGGAGTGAGGAATGAAAAGGCCCTGACTGGTCAGAAAAGCAGAATATTGTCCTCAGGGAGTTTCACAGCTGTTCTTGTGCTTTTGCCTCCAAGAAGCACAAGACCTCATGGGTGCGCCAAACATGGGGAAGGGGCTGAACTCCACCCGAAATGTAGCGCAATAAATTCCTGAGCAGGGAGCAGTTTAGGGACTATCTTTTTAGTGTCTTTGACTCCCAATGAGGTCCAGGCAGACCTGTGTTACTGCTGCTTCTGTCAGTGCTCAGGAAACCTGTGCAGAGAGGCCTTCCTGAGTGCCCCTCACACCTGCAGCTGTACTTCTGAGATGCCCAGACAATCACAGTCATAGAATAGTTTGAGTCAGAGAGGACCTTATAGATGATCCTGTTCCAATCCCCCTGCCATGGAGGATGGTGTTCAAACCCTGTTGTAAACAAGCAGTGGCTAAAACTGCCTTTGCAGGGGAAACAGTGAAGCTGATTACACATCAGTTTCAGCAGAAACAGGTCCATGACAAATTCTATTTTCTTCAACTTCTCTTGCATTTATGACAACCTGGGTTAATGTGAGCAAAAACAATATATGAGACCCCAAATCTATGATTTCTAACGTACGAGCTTTCTTTTAAATTTTCAGACTTCATGTGCTTCAGATTCTCTACTGAATTGTTGTGAGACGTCACTAAGTAAAAGAATGCATTTGTATGGCTGCTCCCTGTGGGAATCAGCAGCACTTTTGCTCTAGTAAGCCAAAGTCCTAATTACAGAGAGCCTAGTATCTGTTCTGAGTCACAGCATTTCACCAAGACAGCTAATTGGTCTGCTAATTATTAAGATGTTTCATTGTTGTCATGGCAACATATTTATCTTCCTTTGTTCTGCAGTAACAAAGGGATTAATGACTGTGATAATGAAATACAAGGATGTCAGAAAACCAGGTTGTTAAAATGTGGCAGAGCTACCAACAGATGCAGATCCAGGTATGTCAACCTCTACTGACTCTTACACGCAGCACTCTATAGCAGACTTGCCTTCCATAACAGAACAAACTCATTTTGAATATTAGCAAATCTATGTGTAAATTTAATATAAAACTGTATTTTCATGGACATAATGGCACTGTGAAGCTGACTTCTAACTCAGTGAGACTGCCACATCTGTGACAAAAGGGTCACAGATAGGGTGCTGCTTAATGACATGACTTGACATTTATGAGGGTGACTTGGGTCTAGATTTCCTAGATGGCATTCGAGCAATCTTTTGGCCCAAATCCAGAAAAGAGCATGATCACTGGTGGTATTTAGACAGAACAAAAGCTTCTCCTTGCAACCACTAAAATTAACAGATATGTTTGTTTTTCTTTAACCTTTACAAACCCAAGCACCTCACTTTTGCCTTCGTGCCTCTTGGGAACTGACTGGCTCAACATGTTCCTCTCCAGCTGACACTAAAGAGCAAAAAGCATGTTCTTGGAAAATACAGGTGAATGTTTGAAGAATGGATTTCCACAGAAGCAACAAGCTATATTGCAAAATACTATCATTAGTACTAATACTATCACTAATACACAATACTATCAAAATAATAAGTATGGGAGAGGGTGGTTCCCAAAAACACAAAGCAAAATTATTTGCAAATAAACACCGCTGCTGCAGTTCTTCTGCTGTAGTGGTTAATTGGTATCAAGGACTAAAACAGGTCTTTTCATATTATAAGGGACTGTGAAAAATATGTAGGCATAACTAAACAGAAATGTATAATTTCCCCATACTAACATGTCTCTGTGCTAATGTACAGTCTAAAAAATGTGATCAGGCACATTTGATTGTTGCTCTGATTGGCTTATTAAAATCCTCATGCTTCAAGTACAATTGCTTAATATGGATTAGTTTATTTTATTAAGAGCTGATGGCTGCATGAAGCCATCTCAAAACTGGTTACAACCCTTTAATTTGCCCTGTCTCAGGTGAGCTGAGTGCACAGGAGACAATCCAGCCAGCAAACATTCCTCTCATTCCTCAAACCCTTTGTCAATGGAATACATTCAGGAAAGTCCTGAACCCTCAGGACTCCTGAGGACAACAAAGCAGTGCTGCATTGAAAATGGTGCAAGAGAAGTTGTGCTACCTCTGCATCTGCCTTTGCCTCCTTTTTATTTAGAGGCTCCCAGTCAAGGACACCAGAGCCAGGTTTCAGTCATTTTGCTGGTACATTGTGCCAGCTGGGCTTAACACAAAAAAGGAGTAATTCAGAAACCTGGTTGAAATGTCCAGCCTCATTCTCATAAATGATAGTCCAGACACCAGCAATTAATATGGACTGTTAGGTTAGGACTCCCTTAAGGCAGGCAGGGTGTAGATAAAATGTGTTTACAAACAGAAAGATCACAATTTCTGGGTAATTTTTAAGGCACCTGTCATTCTAAACATGTTTTGTAAAAGGATGCAGAATTTTTCACCAAACTCTAAAAGAAGGTGATGTTTCCAAACACCCTGCCACTGACTGGCTGTGGTGGGACAATCAGTTACTCAAAGCACAGGGACAGTTCCTGTGCTTTTCAGAGGAGATTTAACCCTGATAATTGTGAGAAGATAAAAAGAAACCTCCCTTACAAGGTTGCAGAAAGGCTGGTATTGATAAGAGGCTTTACTTATGTAAAACTGTCCTTGGCTGCACAAATATTTTGCGTTCATTTAGATCCCAGTCCAAATCACTCTAGAAACCTGTGAGAATATTTTCACTGCCTGAAGTAGATCTGGAACATATCCCTGGAACTTCTTTCTTCCCCTATAGTACAGCTGGGACTATTCAAGTCCATTTGCCAGCCAGTTATTTCTTCTGTCTATTCAGGAGGTCAGACAGTCTGAATACTTGAATTTGATGGATAAAATCTTCCAGTTAATATCCTTTTAGGCAGCAGTGAGCTGGGTAATGGACTTGCCATGCTAAACTCTCCCAATTTTTGCTCCTCTGTGTTCAGTGCAACGGTTACAAGTTCAGAATTATCCGAGTGTTGTGGGAATGTCCCTCAGTGTTTGGATGCTGTGCTCCTGTTCTGAGCAGATGGATACAGTAGCAGGAACCAGGCATAGCCAGGGTAATGTGGCTTAAAGCCAGCTGGACAGTCTCAAAATTCAGGAGACGCTTGGGCTGCTAAAGTCAGTCAGACTTCCTCTGGCTGGAGTGCTCTCATTTTGGGAGTTTCATGTGCCTTCCTGCTGGCTGGTCCATGAGGTTGGAATAGCTGAAAAAAAGCACTTGAGCACTCGGTGCCACAATGAGTGCACTGAGCTGGCAAAACATTGTCTTTAGGGCTCCCAGGAGGCCAGCAAAGTATGTGCCCACTCAGTGTAAAGCATGTGTCTTCTCCTCCTTTTGCCTCTAATTATTGTGAATGTGAGCCCTTTTTTTTTTTTTTTTTGTTTGCTTGTTTTGTGTTTGTTTCTTTGGGTTTAGTGGATTTTCTCATGTAGTTGGCCTTAGCAAACAGCATTTTGAGAAAAAAATGCTACTTCCTACACAGTATTTGTACTGTAATTTATGGCATTACACAGTACTTCAGGTGCCTCTTTTAGCCTTAATTTTCCCAATCTTTGCTTATAAAACAATCCCCTTTTTATTTCAGGATTTGATCTTTGCAGTTCATTGTTTATTTCCATGCATTAAATTCACTGACAGTGTTTGAAGAAAATCCCATTTGAATCCATAGTCCCTGCATGTCTTCACTGCTTTTCAGTATAAAGTGGCACCTAATGAAAAATTAAAGTTTGCGTCCTCCACTTTAATACTAAAGAAACCACTAAGGAATGCTGTGTGCTTTTCATTTATTTATAGACCTATATGGAATCTGTACAGCTTTAAGATCAGTCCATAAGGATCTGTATTTTCAGACTGGAATTTTAATTCCTTCATAATCAGCAAAGCATGTCTTCAGGAAATGTGCCATCAACAATGAGTCTAACATTCATTTGGTTGAAAGGGAAACTTTCATCTTCAAAACCATCTGATATATCTATAAAAAACATCTCTGTGAAAATCTAGACTCGCAGTTCTTTGAAAAAACACTGAAATATGTTTTCCTGTAATCAAAACCCAAAAGGGAAATGCTTAAAGTGGCAACAGCTATCTTTACAAAGTAGTAGAAGATGTAGATTTCACTTTCATATGTTAAAATTATTATGTAACTGAAGGTACACTAAATGTTTCAGAATATTCTGTCCAAAGAACAATGTGGCTTCACATTCACATGACTGATGTTTTACCCATAACTTCTAAGAAACCTGTGAATAATCCAGGAATCCTGGAAATTTTCAGTGGTGTTCCTGGGAAAGGTGCCACAGGTGTGGGTGCCTCTGACCTACCTTGATGAGGACGTGGGCTCCGTGATCTGCCTCTGCATCCGAGCATGTCTGATCAGGTGCCCCTTCAGCGCGTTCTGCACCTCTGCTGGTATATCAGGTGAAGTGTGGCTGATTTTCAGCGCAGCTTCAAGCACCTTGGTCGTAGCTTTCCCATTTTCTTTGACTTCTTTTTTCTCGCTGTTTTCCAAAACTTCCGTGGGAGCGCTGGAGTTGCTCTGTGGGACATTGCTGGCACTGGAGGTGAGGGGTTTGCTCCTCCAGCAGGGCCAGCACAGCTTCCAAAAGACAAAAAGAGAGACCACCAGCAAGGCGAGCCCGCAGAAGCTGACGACCACTGCTAAGAGACTGACTGAGACATCTGCAAGGAATTAGAAACAAAAAGCATTGTGACAGACAAACATGCAGAGAAAGAAAAAAAAATAAAAATTACATAAGCAGGGAGATAGAAGCATTTTTATTATTATTAGGTCTGTGTAGAGCTTTAAAGTCCTATTAAAGGTTGTGAGTTGCTTTTTACTTTTTTTCTTTTTCATTTTGATATCCAAGCCTGTACCTTTATGATGTTATTATTTCCTAATATCTGCTTCACAAACATTCCTTTAGTCATTGAGGCCAAGTGCCAGTATGTGTACTGCTCAACATAGACATCCTTCTCAGGAATTTTCCTTCTCAGGAAGTAAGGAAACAATCCCAAAACCTCCCAGCCATTGTTGGCTAAGGTTGTTGAGATCAGTAGATGTAAGAAATATTGACCTAGTTTGCTAAAGCAAAGTTATTATAATCAAACAACAAATATCCTCACTGAGATTTAAAGCAAACACATGAGAATTCAGTTCCCAAATCTAGATTTCCAATTTTGAAAACAAGCCCCTATATAGACAGCCTCCTCCTGATGGGTAATGTACACATCCCTTTGCTTACTGGCTTCAGATGGAGGATACAGATGCTGAAAACATCAACAACTTTAACTTCAGTCAGAGGTTGTTGATGTTTAGTTCTTTAGAACATATATTTAGAACACCAAGAACATGTTGATGGAAAAGTTAAGCCACAGTCAACATTTTCTATCAGTACACATGAAGACAGATTAGATCTAAACTGCTAAGCTGATGCACAAATTTTTTTGAGATTTGCCAAACTTCTGGCTCTGTGTGCCAACTGCTCAGAAACATTTTAAACCCCAACATTTAGGCATAAATAGGAACAAGATAAAGTCTGTCATAAATAAGAGATTTCTGTGGTTAAATCACCAGCTCTGGACTAAGGCTGTGTTAGACCAAGATAGCACAGATATATCAGTATCTAAAATTCTGCTGTGAAAATGCAGCTGGCTTCAGAGAACACAGTGAAATGCCCCAAGCTCTACAGAGATCATGCTGTACATTGAGCTACTGTGGCTGCCCTGTGTTTGACTTTTGCTGCCAAAACTGCTTAGAATATCCAATAGCCTGGCCAGAGGTAGGAGAACAGATTTCACAGCAACAAAATTCCATGGACAAACACGAATTTTACAAGATGGTGGATCACCAGGACTGCCAGTTGAGCCCTAATTAGGAGTTTTATTCTATGTGACATGCTTCCATTTGATTTTTCCAGTATCCTGTAATATTATAACCAAAAAACCCCTTTCCTTTTCAAAACAGCCTTTTATATGCCTTAAAATTATTCACTAAGCCTTGCTAAATATCCCTCAAGTAATGGCTGCTGCTGTTTGTTACAACAAGTTTTGACAGTTTAACAGCTAATACTTTGTATCCATAACTCCAGGCTACACGCTACTAAGCTGAACCACTGGAAAAGTGCAAAGAGAGTTTGAACATATTTTTATAGATTTTCATGTGAGTAAAAAGGTATGGATTAACTCCATGAAACAGTATGTACCTCACTAGTGCTTATGAGAATAAGACAGAAAGATGAAGCAGAATGATGAAGATAGAAAGTTGAAGGTGAAAATTTGGGAATGTTTTCCTTATTAATATATCATATCCAGATGCACCTCTCAGTAACAAATGCTGAACTTACTCCTCATGAAAAATTGTGAGAAAAGCAAAAATGTATAGAAAATGTTGCAGTCTGGAGATCATACCCTTCCAGCCAATTCCTAGCCATGGATCAGGAATTACAATAGGTAAATGATCATTCTCAGTGGGTGGTTTGGATGTGTCCTTCTGCTTCAGCAGATGACAGGCATTAATAGCAAGGAGAGAGGCTCTTGCATTACCTCAGTTCCAGAGAATGGTCTGTTGTGGGTTGATTGACAGATGCCAGAGGCCCATCAAAGCTGCTCTGTCAGCCCCCTCCTCAGATGGACAGGGGAAAAAATATAACAAAAAAGCTTGTGGGTCGAGATAAGGACAGGGAGACATCACTCAGCAATTACTGTCGTGGTCAAAACAGACTTTACTTGGGGAAATAAATTCATTACCAATCAAATCAATGGTGACTAATAAAACCAAACCATAAAACACTTTTCTGCACTCCTCCTTTCTTTTGGGGGTCAGCTTCACTCCTGCTTTCTCTGCCTCCCCCCTGCAGCAGCACAGCGGGATGGGCAATGAGGCTGCATCAGTTCATCACACATTGTCTCTGCTGCTCCATCCTCTTCAGGACTCCTCACACCTGCCCTGCTGCTCTCCTGCAGCATGTGGTCCCTGGCAAGGGAGCCAGTCCTGCACAAACTCCAGTGGGAATCCTTCCCACACGCTGCTCCAGGGTGTCCCTTCTGCTGGGAGCAGACCTTGGGGAGCACACTGCTCCAGCACGAGCCCACTGCAGGGTCAGCAGCTATTGCGAATACATTTTCCCCCGATGAGGGGAGAGAATGATGTATCTGACTCCATCTTATCAGAAGGCTAATTAATTACTTTATTATACTATATTATTTGATATTATATTACACTACATTACACTACATCTAAGCTGAATCTGCCAAGCACTCACTGCACACACTGCCCAGAATCTCGTGACTGTCACCCGACAGTCCCGACATGCACACACGATAGGCCCTGACAGGCCAAGGAAACAAAGCACCATCACTTTGGGTAAACAATCTCCACACTGCATTCTGCTTTTGCACAAACACAGGCACAGCAAATGATAAGGATTTGTTTTTTCCTTTCTCCGAGGTTCAAAGAATGTGAAACCCAGAAATATTCTAGGGAAGAATTGTGCCTCGCTTTTCTCTGTGAAGAGAAATGTGGCGCCAAGGAGTCTTGCCAGCAAACCTGCTCCAGTGAGGGATCCTCCCTGTTTCCACAGGTCCACAGATCCTGCCGGGGCCTTCTACAGGGTGGGCTCCTCACAGGGTCATGGCCTCCTGCGGGAATTCACCCGCTTTGGGATTGGGATGGGCTGCAGCAGTGAAGCCCTGCAGCGGGAGGCACCTCGCTTTGGGATTGGGATTGGGATGGGCTGCAGCAGTGAAGCCCTGCAGCGGGAGGCACCTCTCTCTCGCACCTGGAGCTCCTCCTCCCTCCTCCTTCACAGACCTCGGTGTCTGCAGAGCTGTTCCTCACAAATTCTCACTCCCCTCCTCCAGCTGCTGATGCACAGCAGATTTTTTTTTTTCCTCCCTTCTTAAAAACATTTTCCTGCAACCCCTGTGTGTGAGGGGCTCAGCCTAGGCCATCCTGGAGCCAGCTGGCCTTGGCTCTGTTGGACATGGGAGAAGCTTCCAGAAGCTTCTCAGAGAAAACCCCCTCCTGCTACCAAAACCTGGCCAGGAAAACCCAATGCACAGTCAAAAGTGAATTTAATATATTCATTCAGAGGTAGGCCTCACTGAAGAAACTTCTTTGATAGATTGAACCAGACCAATTGTCAGGCAACATGGCCATTTTTTTTTTCTCTTCTCAAAGTGTGACAAAAAGTGGAACTCTTGAAACTGTTGATGGTCTGCCAGAAATAAATAAAAATTAAGGAAAAAAGAAAAAGAGAAGAAAACAAAAAATAAATTCAATTTTGGGTGATTTGCAATATTGCCAGCTCACTTTAGGGACAGTTGGCATAATTAGGCTATATTTTGAGAGGAAGACTTTTAGAACTGAAAATTGTAGGGTTCTTTTTCCATTTGGAAAATGTTGAAGGAGGATGTTTTAACAACTTTGAAACTGCTGGAAACATTTCAAAACCAGAAATATGAAAATTGATCCCTTCCAGCAGAGCTTCAATTTGATGAATAGATACTATCAGCTGAAAAACATTGCATCAAAGCATTTCTAGCCAATTCTAATTTAAGTTTTTCACTGCAAGACATTTTTCAAGCCTTCAAATAACTTCTTGTCTCCTTTCAACACCTACTCCTGTACTTCAACTTTCTCTAAGCTGTTTTTCTGGATTTCCATTAAGCTACTTCAAAGTTGAAAAAGCTCCCAAAATCTTTACAGAAAATATGTTTTATATCCGTAAAATAATCCCATGAAACATCTAAAGTCTTACAAGCAGAGATAAGGAACTAATTCTATAAACAATTGTAGTCTCAATTTTTTGCTATTTTATTAATAAATTAAACAGCCTCACCTATAGAATTTCACAGTGCAACAAATACAGGAAATATTTGAATTGCAAGAAAAATTACCAAAAAATAGTTCATTACAAAAAACTACCTAATTACATTTATTATTACAATTGCTAAGAAGCAGTCACTATGCCACGAAATAAAAATTGGCATAAAAAGCATATTGTTCAATGTCCTTCCTTCTGTCAGTCACTCAACCGAGCAGTTATGAGACATTTGCTGTTATGTGAAGAGTGAACTCTTCTGAAGAGCAGTCAAACCCTTTGTGTGTTGGGCTGGATATGCCTCTTATATTAAGGTTTTATAGGAAGTTTGGTTGAGGAATGTAGAACATTAAGAGGAAGACTTGGAGTTTCTTCTTCACATCCCTGCTGAGGAATCCTGACTGGGAGGAAAAATGGGTACTGAAGGATGGATTTGCCATCAGACCAGGGTTGCACTTCACGTACAAAAGTATTATTTTAAGATATGGAACTGGTGACAAATGCAAAGACTGCCTAAGTTTTTAAGGGCAGAGGAGATAATGCTGGGACAGCATTAATTGTCAACATTGTGAATAATGTTCTCACTATTCCAAAAGAAAACAAAACCAATCTTGCACAACTCTTTCTGAACTGGTAATTGCAGGTTGTCTGCAATGATTTAGATCTGCATACAACAGGACATCCCTCTGAAAATTCAGAAATATTACAGAATTATGCATTTCCTATTCTTGTTCTCATGCCTGGTATACTCAGGAATGTCAAGATCTTTTTTTCTCATACCATCCCCTTCTGGTCAGTGGGAGATCTTCCAATGACTTAATTCCATTCTTGGTGAACTCCCTTTACTGATGTTTGTTCTAAATGTTTTATTTCTAGTCTTGATAAAATTTAGTAACTGAAAGCATTCTGTTCCCTCATGGTTTTGTATTTAAAACTGCTCTTTCAAGATATAAAATTTTGGGCAATTTTATATTTCTCATTTAAGAAAGGCATGTCTATTGAGAAAACTCAAAAATTCTCTGTATTTTTATAAACATCTTCTGATACATTTCTACCATAAAAGTCTCCTTGATAGCCATTTTTTTGCATCAGGTAGCCAGTTTTTTGCATCACGTGAGTACTTCAGAAACATCCCCGTGTGTTGCTTTTTTTCTTTTCTATATGCTAGGTAATGTCTTGAGCATTGGCTTTGGTACTGTGGATTTCAAAAAGTTTTTGTTTGGAACATGGCTCAGAAAAGATCTGTCCATGGATCTGTTTGCAAACATGCACATTGGCAGACTTCCATTTCAAAACCAAATGAAGGTCACTTACATTTTAGGCAATATATGCCTCATGAGGCTGAATTTGGAAAAACATACTCCACAAACCCATGGTATTGAATGGAGACAGAAACACCACAGAGTTCTGTGATGAGCTGTGGATGCCCAGGTGTGTGAGGGTCAGACAGATCTGATATGAACCACATTAAAGACAATGGATTCTTCCCAGGAAAGGAGCAGGGGTGAAAGAAACACCTGGGGAAAGGAGGGATCTAGTCTCCTCTGGCTCATTTCTTTGTCTACATCTGATCTTGGTTCCCTAAAGGGCAATGTATGCAACCTGAGTTCAAACATATTTTTCTTTAACTTTGAATTTGTTCTCTTGTTTATCAAGCCATAAGTTACTTCATTCTTTCCATAATAAAGACACTCTTGTGTATGTAATACCAGGAGTCAGCTTAATCAGATAAACTAATGTGTCTGATTTTCTAGGATTTGAAGGGATGCAGGGCCCTTATAAATGATAAAAGGTCTGGGGCCAATAAATCTCCCCTATCCCCATGTAGATAAACTAGTTGGTTCAACCCATCATTTCTGCTGTTAGGTGTCCTTGGGGAAATTTTAAGCACATAAAAACTTGCTGGTATTAATTTTTACTCTGCATTAGCAGATCTGCCACAATTACCCCTGTCTCATCCAAATCCCTTCAGATGGGGACATGATGCTCTAGCATGCCTCACAAAGTGGCAGGTGCAGAGTCTTGTATTTTCTCTCTCAGTCTGAACCTGTCAAAACACCTGACTTAGATATTAAAAGGCAAAAAAAGCCTTTCACTTAAAAGAGTAGGTGTGACCTCCTCTCCTGTTCCCATGGAGAAGCATCCTTAGAAGATCTTCCTCAGGCTTTTACTCTGGCCTTATTGTGAATGTGTTCGCTCCCTGTAAATTCATTCTGGTGTCTGAATTTGTTCTGCACAGCCACCACCATCTTCTGGCTGGTAGTTTACTTAATGCTAGCAGAACTCTGATAGTTTTTTCCTGACAGGAGGGGAGCCAAATGAATTCAGGGATCACTGTGATTTACTACACGATCACAGCATGCAGAATTATTAATCTCTTGTCAAAATCAATTTATCTAAGCTATATTAGAGATGATGGGTCTCACTTTTTCCTGGTTGGGTCTGTAAATTATTGGTCTTCACTCTCGAGGCTCTTTCTGGCCTACATGCTTTTCTGCTTGTCTTTCACTTAATCTCAACAGGAGGGACTCTTTGCTGGACCCACACCTGACCATTTACCTTTCCATTAAATGAAAAAAACCTACACCCTTATGCTTGGTCCTTTGGTGCTTGGTGCAATTCTCACACTTTTGAGGATCTCTTTGTGTCTGCAAGAAGCCCTCACTATCCTCTTTCAATTGGAACACACCATGAGCTCACTGGGCTGCTGCTCACCACAAGCACACCAAAAGCTGTAAGGAGGTTCATGCAGCTCAAGTGTCATCTTTGAATTGTCATGGCTCTGTTTATTCTTACTCAGAATTATATAACAAACATCTCACACATATGACAGGACCCAGGGAAACACTATGTCTCTTCATCATCTTTACAGATTTCTTCTCCAGATGGTATAAATCTTTCTGTATTTTCCCCCTGTATTTCATTATGAAATGTGTATAGAGTAAGATTATTTTGTAAACCTATTGTTTTTTCTGTGTATTGCTGCTGTCTGCATTGTTGTGACTGCCTTCACATTTGCTGTAAATAAGTCTAGTCTCAGTGTTACATTTACCCCCCTGGTTTTGCCTTTATGCTGCTGAATTAGATGTATTTCTGGTTTTCACAGCTTATTAACATTGATTGTGTAAGTTATGTTTTTCAGTAACCCTGCACTTTTTTTCCCACCAAGCCTTATTTCTCTGATAGTAACATTGATCTAACCAGGTGATGAACTGTATGGTAAATAATTTGGCCAGTCTGTTAACTGTTAAAATGTTTATTATTTGATTTTCTCACATTCCCCTGTAGCAGAGACACTGTTTCATTTCTCTGTAACAGAATGCTCACTTGTTTTACACAACAATTACTTTATCACAAAGAAAAATGCTCCTTTCTTGTATGACAGCCTGATCACAGTAGCCTTCACATTTCTCCAAGCCATTTCTCATCCCCTTCAAGCTTACTTTGGCACAGTTGAGCAGAATTTACAAGCACTCTGTGGGGTAAATCTCTTCTTCCCCCTCCCCTAAATAGATCCAGGCAGTGCAAGCGCAGCCACAGCTCACACTGCTTGTGGATGTGCGTGCACTGTGTGCATGAACACGGCGTGTTCAAAGGAACCAGAACTAAATGTGAACTAAATCAGCTGCCATCCAGCAGGCTGAGAGCTGTCAGAGAAGCTTCTGACAGCCAACAGGAGGCACGTGGCAGCTACAGCAGGAGAACACAAGGTATTGCTCTTCCTGAAAGAGTGAGTCTGTATTACAGACTGGCCATGGCAGGATGCTCCAGTGCTTTCCTACTCCCTCTGTACTTTTATAGCAAACTGTCAATCAGGGGTAGGGTAAATAACTTGGTAAGTTAAACTGTTATGTTAACAGAATAACTGTCAGTGGAATATTTACATTAATAACAAATGATCCCCTAGAAGCTGAGACTCTTTGCATGGTCAACTTTCAAAAATCAATTGTCTGACAAACAAAGGAGCAAGAGTGAACATCACTCTCAAGATATTCACTACCCACTCTAGTGGGCTAAAATATGCCCTCAATGTTTATAGCAGAGCTGGGTTTCCAGCTCTATAATAAACATTTGTCACCCATGGGAACTGATAATGAGAGAGTAAAGTTTTGCATGACCAGCAGGCCTAAAAAAAGGCAAAGAGCACAAAGTACCCAGCATTTGCAGAGGACATAAAATGAATTTTAAACATGTGTCCCTAGAGCAGAATGTCCAAAATCCTCTCATTATGCTGTATGCAATTGGCTTAATCTTCAGAAATGCTCACAACTGGGACCTTTGATGTGCTTGGTTCCACTGAAAATGAGGAGGAATGCTTAGCTGGAAAAAATTAATTAGAGCCCTTTGTTAATGAGATAACCTGAGCCAAGATACCAGTATAACCACACTGCATATATGAGTTTCAGACAGTTATAGAAAATGAATAATTTAATAACTTTAGAGATAAATTCTATTATATGAAATCCTGCACATCCAGCTCCCATTTATTTTCCACCTTAACTCTTATAATTGACATCTTAATTATTTTGCCTGAATGTACTGGAGGTGTAAAATAAAAACAAAACAGCTGCATATCTAATTGTGCTTTTGCGAAAAATGCTATAACTTTCAGAAGGAAGCTCGCAGTCATCTAATCATACAGAGGTACTATAAACCTAAACATCTTCCTAATCTTTTCACTTGAGCATTCCCCTGAGATGAGCAAATTAATGGTTCTTGTCATTACTGGGGCAGAAAATATAACAGCAGATGTCTATATTCACTTGTCTAAAGTTCTTAGAAATTTACTGAATTTTCTGTCTCATGAAGATTATTTGCTATGAGTTCTGTAGATTGATTGTTCATTACACTAAATATGATTACCCCTTCTTGACACAAGTAGTGAGCAGTAATTGTGGGTCCTAAGGTGTTGGTGCTGGCACTGAGAGGAAAAAACCTGTTGAATAATCAGCAATTTCTTTGATGTAAACCTGTCTGTTCCCTTATTGGCAGGAAACCTGAATATCTCCCCTTTCATTTTGTTACACTCTGCCTTCCCAGAGCCATACTTACCATTTTTTCTTCTGACTATATCTCCAGCTTCCTCTTCTTTGTTATCTTTCTTATGCTTCTTTCTCTCATCTAGGCATATACACTATCAAAAAAAAAAAAATCACTGCCCAGCATCTCTGCTTCCCTCTGAAAGTTTTTGGGTCATGGGGCCAATATTGTCTCATATTTTGCTTTGCTTCTTTGAGTGGGTGATGCATCTTCTGCCTCAAGTAGCTGATTCCTCTGAGAAGCTCAGCTGCTTTTCAAGCTATCACCACACTCACTAACATAACCATACCAATGCAGTTCTAGTTGCATTTCACAGTGTTTTCAACTTCCAGAACATGTTTTTTTTCCTTGTATTAAGTAGAAATGGTCTGCTTTCCTTTTTTTACCATCTGCTCTTTTACTTTCTGAAAGGTTGCTTGCACCGTTCTTTCCTTTTCAAATATGTGTCTCCTCATGGTTTACAGAATCACAGAATATTCTGAGTTGGAAGGGACCCACAAGGATCACCTACTCCAACTCCTGGCTCTGCACAGGACCATCCCCAAGAATCACACCATGTGCCTGGAAGCATTGTCCAAAGGCTTCTTGAGCTCTGTCAGGCTTGGTACTGTTTAGACTTCTCTCCTCTAGTGACATCTCATTAGTGATTTTTGCCTATTCTATCTTTGTGATACTTTTAGGTATCTTTTTGAGATGAGAAAAATGGAATGAACTTAACATTTCCACCTTTAATGAAGAGGATCTATGGTTGTTCAGTGCTCTGGGCAGCATTAGCTTTATCCATAGAGATGACAAGGAACTCTAAGTGCATTTGAAGAGGAGATGTGGCATGGCTTACCTTTCAATGCCGCCACTACTCTCAGCTAAAGCTGTATTTAGAGTATTTCTGCTCATAAAAATGATGAAAGATATATCTTGTCTACCTAAGTGTTTAAACATTAAAATATTGTCAATTATCAGCAATGACAGTGTGTCTGGTCCTCCTCTGGAGACAGAGTATTACTCTATGTTCATTAGCAGTGTTGTTAATGAGATAATGTTCAATATACTGTGCATCTCAGTAAAGTAGACACCCATCATCTAATATTGGTTTCCTTTTAAGGGGGAAAAGTGACATTCAGGAATTCAGCTGAGATGTGGCACCCAGTGGTTCCAGCTCCTGTTAACTCTATTTTTTTCCTAATCCAACAACTGTAAGGTATTACAAATAGAAACCCAAGAAGATTGTTGACTTTCAAGAAAAGCTTGAAAAGAAGCTCATCTTATTATACATAATACAGCATTGAACCAAGTGTTGAAGATTCACATTTTCTAAACAGCAGATCTTGGTTTACCTCATGGAATGTTTTGTGTCCTTCATATCCCACCTGTTTATACACTGACTTTGCAGAGCCCAGTTTTACAGGCTCCATAGGGTAATGCTGTTTTCATTCAACCTTCTACCATTCAGACCATGAAGACTAACACAGAGCATGATCAGAATATTCATGATCCGTGCTGGGGGAAAGGCTGCAGCCCCCTCGCCCCTCCTTGCCCTGCTGCCCTGCCCCAGTGGCTGGGTCAGGCTGGGCTGACTAGGGCAGGGTCAGATAAAAGTGATTTTGATCTGAGATACTACAAATACCACGAAATTGTGGGTATTCAAAGAAAAGAAAACAACAACAAAAAGCCCATCAGCTGCTGCGGCAGCGACAGCGCAGCTGGGGCACACGCTGAGAACCTGCTGCTTTACATGACCCGGTGTTAATTTATTTAATTTGCACTGTTACACTTGGCATTTGCTGGCAGTAATGCAAGCTGTTCATTTGCATTTATGGATAGACAGTAGAGGTTATCAATCCCATCTAGCAGAAATTAAGCACAGAACTTTGAGCAACTTTCAAGCCCTGTCCTAAAAATAAGTGCTGAGGAAAACAAGGTGTCCAGAGAGCACCACACAGGATAATGTAAAGGTGCAGAGTTGGTTCCAAAAGGTGCAGAAAATCCAGATATCAGGAACCAAAGGCACCACTATTAGGACTCAAAATCTTAGTATCAATATGACAATTTTTCTGAATTTGGAATGTTTAAATTAACCCAAATTTTCTCCTTCCACCCTACCCAAATTTTCCTGGGCAAGTGTCCTGGGCCGGACCGAAGCTCTGCACTGACTCCACAGGTTCCCACTGCCTGTCAGACGGCTCTCCTGCCTCCCCCAGCGATGAGCGGAGAGGATGCAAAATCCTCAAACCCCGCTCAGAAAGGGGAGACTGCGAGGCGGGACGTGACGAGCTGCGCCCCGAGCCCTGCGGCTGCCCGCCCTGCCCGCCGCCCAACCTGTTGCCCGGGCCCCAGTGTCGCACCCCAAATGCAGAGGGACGGCCGGGGACAAGAAAGGGAGAGCAGGTGCAGCCCACGCCTGGCGCGCCCAGAGCACGGAACCGCTGCCCACCCGTGACAAGAGCACGGACCGCAGCCCTCTGTCCCGCTGCCTACCCGTGACAAGAGCACGGACCGCATCCTCTGCCCGCTGCCCACCCGTGACAAGAGCACGGACCGCATCCTCTGCCCGCTGCCCGCCCGCACGGCCCCGCCAGCGCAAGCAGCAGCAGCCCGGCTCCGGGCTTTCCGTACAGACAAACTCCCGTCGTGGGGAAAACCTTGCCGAAGCGGAGCTGCGCGTGGCAAACGAGCGAGCTGCGCGGGAACGGGGCCGTCTCCGGCGGCGATTTCTGTCCCCTGGGCACCTGTCCGTGCTCCCCGGCCCCGCGCCCGCACCTCGCCCGCTGCCCCCACGTTTGCACCGCCGCGCTGCTCCCCGCCCCGGCGGTCCCGGCGCTCCCCTCCGCGCTCCTCGGCAGCCTCGGCGGGCTGCGAGAGGGAGCGGATTTTAAAGCGGGCTGCGTGCCTGCCCCCCCCGCCCCCCCTCCGCCCCCTCCGCACGCAGGGAAAGCAAAGGAAAAAGTTGCGTTCTCCGGCCGCCCACGCCTCGCTGTCCGCCCCGCGGCGGCGGCAGGACGAGCCCGGCGGCGTCGGCGGGGCCGGTGCCGGTACCTGTGCCGCCGATGCCCTGCCGGGCGCTCTCCAGGGGGAAGATGCCGGCGCACTTCTCCCGCTCCACCTGCCCGCCCAGGCACAGCTCCGAGATGATCTGCAGCGCCTTGTGGCAGAGGCTGCCCACGCCGTCCTCCGCCGGGAAACTCATCTTGCGCCCCGGCCGCCGCCGCTAGGCCATGGCCGGAGCGGGACGGCTCCGCGCCCGACCCGCGCTGCCTCCGCGGGGAGCGGAGCGGGGCGGAGCGGCGGCGGCGGCGGGAGCGGCGCGAGTGCACCGAAGAAGTAGTGAAGGAGCGGGGGGAGGCAATAAAATAAAAAAA
>JAYDZK010000056.1:59405420-59430698 GCA_034509185.1 Euphonia xanthogaster | reverse complement strand
AGTGAAGGAGCGGGGGGAGGCAAAAAAATAAAAAAAAAAAGGGGGGGGGGGGAGGGAAAAAAATAAAAAGAGGGGGAAAAAAAATAAACATCCACTTAGCAACGCCTTTTGTGGCTCCGGGCTCCGGCAGGCGGCTCGGCCAATGGCAGCCCGGCGCGGGGGGCGGGGGACCCTCGCATCCCCCGGGAAACTTTTCCTTCCCCCGCCCCGCGGCCCCGCTCGGTGCGGTGCGGTGGGCGGCGCGGGCAGCGGCGGGCGGAGCGCGGTCCCCTCCCGGCAGCAGCACCCCCGGACCGCGGGACAGCGGGGACAGCGGGGGGACAGCGGGGGGACAGCGGGGGGACAGCGGGGTGCTCCCGGTGCTGCTCCTCGGCCGCTCATCGCGCAGCCAGCACGAAGCGGAGCTGGTTCCCCACCGCTCCGCTCGTTCTTCCCCCAGCGTTTTTTCCGAGATGACCTCTGCGGGGTGATCAGCGCGGGCTACCGAGCCGCGTCGAGTAACTTCATCGACTAAATCACCGTCTCCACCCCGCTTCCCCGCAGCGGAGGGAGCGGGACGTTGACTCTGCCGATTTCTTTAACTTCTAAAGGAGTCAGAGGAACCTTACGGTTATCTGGTTTGTTTCCTCTACAAATTCTGTAAAGTTGGATTATTTTATAGTTAAAAAAGTTGCAGCTACATCGTGTGTTTGAATATACTTCTGAAAATCAGCTCAGTGTATACCACTAGCGGTTGTTTCAGTTATTGGCTATGGAGCTGAACAAGACTTGATCTGTTAACTTGTTCATCGACTTACTGCAATTTTATGTTACTGAGGGAAAATTCCTCTAGTTCGATGACATACATATGTCTTGCAATGCTTAATTCTAACTAGGCATAGATGGAAGGATGTCTGCCAGCAGTTTACTTAGCAGCACTGCCTGTAGTCTGCTGCTTGGGTCTTGATTTCATAGGCATGAGAAGTTAACTTCTGTGTTGCTGTACTTTTTTTTTCCCTCTGGATTTTGAATTTTTTATCTAAAATATCTCTAGCAAACTGTCAATTTTAACAGTTGAAAACTTTAAAGCCATCCTTTGGTAGATGAATTACTGAATTAGAAAATGAATTATTATTCCAGTTTTAATTCTGAAATTCTATACTTTATATAGCATAGATACTTGTTAAAAACACAAGGAGATACTTCTAAACCCCAGCCTTCTGGTGGTTTGAAGGAGCATGCATTTATACAGATGAATTCATGCACATGCACTTTTCAAAATCTTAGGGAAGTAGTAGACTGAGTTGTACACAAACTGTAACATCAACACAAAATCTGTTCCATAGAGCTTTTTTTTCAGAGATATAACACCTATTTCAAAAATATCAGATGCTACTAAAGAAATTCTTCCCCATTTAACACCTTTCCTGAAACTAGCACTGTCAAAACGCTTTGTTAATGCTGCAAAATGTTCTGTCAAATCTTAGAATGTTTAGACTGTAGCTAGGCAGGGCACAGAACTGTGGAGGTCTGTTTGAAGACTCCTTTCACCCTCACAGGGACCTAAATCTGTATAATTATTAAAATAGTCTTGCTAGCAATAAAAATGTATGTAGATATTTTCATCAGAGTGAAGGCAACTGCTGCCTACATCCAAACTTCAAAATATGAACATATTTACTGTCTGTGTGACATTTACAGTCCTGTTCCCAAAATCCTGTCATGCATCACCAACTAATAATTAAGCAGTCTGTTTCTCTTTGAGACTTACCCAGAACTCTGGCAAAAGCTAAGAGGAGACACATACATAGAAAGGGTCTTCATCAGAAATTGGTATTAATGAGAGCAAGGACTGCATTTAAATGCTGAGACCTAAGCTCCTTCACATTTGAACTTTTCTACAGACTGTGCCCATGGATGTATCACACAGCCCATGAATGAAATTTTCTGTTTCTGAAGACAATGGCAGCTTTGCCACTGATTCTAGTGAAGTTCCACACATAGACCAGTTTGCCATCCTGCTTTTTTATTTATGTAGTGAGACTTTGGTGCATTTCTCTATTGCTTGTCTTTGCACACAAGAACTTCATTTCAGTGAAAATCACACCACCTTGGTGTTATTGATATTATCAACATATACATAGATGCAGAAAAGCACAAACATGTGTATTCTACAGTAAATAATAAAAAAAAAGGCTCCTGCTTTTGAAGATTTTCAGGCAGGTATCTGGAAGTGAATACCAACTCATCTCTCTCAGATATCCTAAGTATTTTTAAAAAATGCTTTTAGATATATAGCAAACACCAGCCTCATTAACTAGTATTACCGTACCTTTATCAGAGGCATCTAAATTATCTAAATCCTGTTCTTCAGTAAGTAGCATGGATATAAACTTCAATTAATCAATAGAATAGTTTTTCTCATTCTAAGTACTACGAGATTAGTTTCACCAGGAGATTAATGATTCTTCTGGTGAAATATGCTGACTACCTTGTCCTAAGCCAGTTCCAGAACTGGCTTTTTGGAGTCAAGTTATTGATGAAGAAGATGCTTTTCTAATGAGAATTTTAGTCTTAAATATAAATTCTGATTACCAATCATGGCATTTTTTTCTCCAATATGTTTTTTTTCAGTGGAAAACAACTTTTTCTGCATATGGAAGGACATAACAGCTTGTTTTCGAGCTACAACTCCCACTGCTTTGGTTTTCAATAGTCTGGCAATTTTTAAATTAATATGCAGCTGCATCGTGTGCCCTGGTATCCACCAAGACCATTAGTTTTCCCTGTGGCAGTGGTCTCACACGGTGTTTAAGGACACAGTAACCTCTTGCCTCATGGCTTCCAGGCAGTGCCATCAGACCAGACCACACAAGCTCTTGCTGTTCTGACTGTTGGTCATTACCAGGTTCATACTGCCTTGGTAGCTTCCTCTTGACGAAGGGAGAAAATACCTCTTTTTATTCAAATTAATTGCACGTATTCACATCCTCATGTTGTCCATGAAGTATCCAACCAGCGGTAAGGGTACTATGCTGGCTACTAAGGGTACTATGTTTCTCCTGGACAGGAAAAACAGGGCAAAATGCTTGGTTTTGGAAGAAGTATCCTTTAAGGAGGACTGTGGTGAGTGTTTTGAAGATTAGGCAATATAGGTAGCCTGTATATAAATACAGATAAAAATTTTGGCCTTGGTCTCTTGATTTGGAATCCAATAAGGATGCCAAAAAAAAAAAAAAAAAGGCATTGGGGTTGGGGGCGGGGGGGTGGGGTGGGGGGGGGAAGAGGCATTTCAACATTCAGCTTTCAAGAAGCTGTGAGTAGAAGAAAAGATGGAAACTATAGGTTACAAACACGGTTTGCAATTGCAACAGTTACAATTTTTTTGGTAACACTTACATTTTCCCCAATAATATCTCCGTAAATTCCTTGTAAACATCAAAATAAACCCTGAAATGTTAAAGATTGCTTTACTCTATCTACATATTTTTAATCCTTTTGAGTAAGAAGTGAAGAAAAATAAAGGCTTGCAGCAGTCCAGGAGCCAGCCAAAGCTGAATGTTCCTAACCTGCGAGTTAGAAAGGAAGACTGCCATGAGCACATATGAGCAGAGACTCTTCCTTAGTTCAAGTCATAATACAAAAAAAAAAAAAATCTAATTTTTAAATTTATTTTTTCTACCATTCTTATAATTTTATCTTGCTTCCACAGTTTCATAATATGTGGTACTATGGAGTCCTCCTCTGGGTTGCTTCTTCCAGCTTCTAATTTACTGTGAATAAAACTCATAATCATAAAGAGAGCTCCCCATATTTTGTCCAAACACATGCTTCTCCAATTTTCAGAAATACTGAGCAACTGTTACTCTACTTTTATTCCACTTGATTTGGTGTAGCTGGTACTTAAGACTACAAATCTGAGCAAAGACAGTCCTTCAGGACCTGCACCAACAGATGAAGCCACTTCTGAGAGCCAGCAGCTAACAATGTTGGCAGTTTTGTGAAAACATTTTTTAAAAGATGTATAGCTTGGAACAATTTATGAAGATTTACTATAAGTCCTGCAGAATAATTGGTTTGGGAGAGAGGACAAAGTGATTACTGCTGTATTTTATTTCAAATTGTGCTTTTTATGTGATACATGGCATTGACAAATTCTTGGTGTCTCAGAGCCCTGCATCCACTGTGAGTTGTTGTTTGCTTTTTAGCTACTAGCAGGTAATTACATAAAATCCCTTTTTTCACTGCAAAATCCTAAGCATGGGGGGTGGTGTTTTTTATGGCTGTTTGAGGAGGAGGAATGGCAGAGCAGCCAGCTAGCAGACCCCTTGAGCTCCTCCTGGCTCATGGGGAGAATGGATATTGTTTGGTCTTCTCTTGGTGTGTCCAGTGGACAGACTGTTGGAAGAGGTAAGAAGGGTAAATTAAAAACAGTTTCCACCTCTGATAGGTTTTTTTTTTGTTTGTTTTTGTTTTTAAACTAGATGAAGTATTTTTGGGTCCAATCAACCCTTTATAACTGCCATTTCTCAGCTGAAGGGCTTGAAGGGCTTCCTTGTCTCCTCTCTGTGGCTGTATCCACACAGCCTGTCATTTATCATTTTCACCTAATTTTTGTAGCAGAAGAAAAGCAAGGTCACAGGGAAATGTGTTTGAGCATGTATGTGTGACATGGTGCCTTAAGAGGACATGTTTTATTGAATCATAGCATGTTAACCATCTCTGTTGCCATTTTTCTTCCTATTACCTTCCCTTCTTTCTCTTAGTTGCACCTACTGAGGAATGAGGTTGTGATTGGCATTAGCAAGCTTTCTTCAGCTTCAGGACAAGATATCACACTGAAATAATGATTTGCAAAGTTGGTAGGTTTGAAGAACCCATAGAATAATAGGAAAAAATATTTTTCTTCTCTCAGCATACTTTTCAAAGTTTTTCCTGAAAGCTAACTTTCTTAAAATACTCTCTGGTAACACAAGCCAACCCTAAGCTTTGGTGAAATAAGGTATTTTTTGCTACTAGAATTGTTCAATGCAGCCAGGTTTTGCTGATTAATTTGGGCTATTCCTCTGCACCTAATGAATTTCTGTCTCTGTGCCTTCTAGTGATACAGCTGTGAGCATGCTCCTTAATGATTTTCAAGCTCTATTATCAACCTAAACACAGACACAAGGAGTTTGTTTGGTGAATATAATTTTTGTTCCAGTTTTGTTCCTCTGTACTTGATTTTCATGGTTGAGTGCCTCCTATAACAGCTCCAAATTTATTCTGCTTAAGAAATATTTAATTTAAAATTCCTGATAAATTAAGGGTATTGTGGCCTGTTTGGTTCTATCCTGCTCTCACAGCAACACTATTCAGTGAATGTGTGATTAGGTCCTAATGGAACAGCACAAAACTCACTGAAATAATTTGTGGTAGTGCAGCTACGGCAAAAACATTTGCTTTGAAGGGCAACACTTTTGCTGCAATATGTTTAATTCATATCCCAAGATAATTAGAATAAAATAGACCCACTATTATGGAATAAACACCTGTTCACCTACACTATCAATAGCCACTGTAGAGATGTACATGTAAGTAATAAAATTATTACATCCATATAAATCATTAAGTTCCACATAAAAGAAACAAATAATTACTACTCAGCATTGTCAAAAGAGTAAAGCTCCATGCTTTTAGATGATAGCATCTCTGCCTCGACATTCATTCATGATAAATGAGCCTCATTTCAGCATTTGTTGAGAGCAGGAGACCTTTATCTTGTGACATTGTTCTATTCCACTGTCATTATTTCTTAATTAGCTCTGTCATCACTAGTTTGGAGCTTGGTGCATGTTACAGGCCAAATTCAGCTTTGACTTAAGTAGGTACAGTGTCATTTAATCACAATAGAAATTATGCTCATTTGTGTCAAGACTTTGCTTGATTCTCAGTGCTTAACCAGTGGATCATAGAACAAGGAACAGCTTTCCTTGTTCACAACAGGTGCTGGAAAATAAACGCAGAAAACTAACTTTTAGAGTGAGAAGGTGCCATTCACACATCTGGGGACGAGTCTCACCCTGCTGCCTTCCTCCTGCCCTTGTCCCCTGCCCCCCGGTCTGCTGGGGGACAGACAGAGCTGCCTCTGGGTGTCTGACACGTCCTGCAAGCCAGGTCTGCTGCTTGCACAGCCAGAGGTGTTCTTGCAAGGTCTGATAGTGGCAGCAAGAGCACAGTAGTCCTCCACCATCCTCAACCAGAGCAGTCCTCTTAGGTAATTGAGAACTAATCTGATTCCCCCCGCTGTGCCTTTTGCACTTATAACTCCTGCTGCATAATATTTTGGCTGGGTCATGGAGCCTTAGCAATGTGCCCAGTCATAAAGTGATATCTCATGTTCTGGTTCTCGGAGAGCCAGTTTCCCACCTGGATCATGGTAAATAAATTCTGTTGGCTTTAAAATGACCTTTTCCATTCCCTAATAATTCGTAATTTAATTTGTTTTTCAGTGAGAGAAAGGAACTAACCCCTGGTAATTCTAATAAACACAACTCCGATTTTCCATAATCATTCAATTCAGGGATTTCTTCCTAGCCCTGAATCACTGCTTTTGTTTACACTCAGGGGAATAAGTCAGACACAATACCCAAAGACAATGAATTAGTACCATGCAGAGAGCTGTTGGTGGGGTCTTCCATCAGCAGAGTGTGGTTGCTACTGACTAGAGTCTTTGGAAGGGCTGGGGGCTGGCAGTGAGCAAAGCTTCCCAGAAGGGTTGGGAAGGGAGCACACAGGGCTGTGGCATCAGGGTTTTTTCCTGCACAGGCTGACAAAACAGGCAAGTCTGCCACACCAGAAAAAGGGTGCTGCAAATTTTTGCCCTCAGCCTCAAGGAGGTGAGATTTCCTGGTGGGGACCCACAAATGAGGTTTCACAAATGGCTTAAATAAATGGTAGGAATGCTGATGCCTCCCACCTCACCTTGAAGTCTGGTTACCCGTCTTAAGTTAGTAATCATATCACAAAGTACAATATTTACAAATTTCTTGACCTGGTGTGTGAGCACTGGGGAGATTGACAGCAGCAGAACCTGCCTAAAGGTTACAGCAATTAATAACTGTGAAGGCTGTATTAGGTATTTTATTTTAAGCACTTTATTTTAGTGTTTATGGAAAGAAAATATTTTTCAGCTTGTTTGAATATGCTGTCAGATTTCCCTACCACATTGGTAAGAGTCCTGGGATGCATATGTGGATGTTGGAAAGAGTAAGGACATATGGAAATTTACCCACAGGAACAACCCAAAAGTATAAAAATCATGTCTCAAATGTGACTGAATCATGAATGTTTCATCAAGATTTCATATCATGGGTCTCTAACTTGTGATATAATCATAGTGTATGTATATAAACAGTATTTAAATAAATAAATTCTGGTGAGGCACAATGTGAAAGAGGTAGAAGAAGTTTCAATCACTCCTGGTCAGACATCTGAGTCTCTAAACCATGTAATTCGCTAACTTTCATGGCAAGGTTCTCCTGATAGCTGCTCTCTGTGTCCTTAAAGGGAGGTGTTGTAGTGTTTCTTTAATTCCAGAAATAACTATCTGAGAAGGAACATGATAGCGCTGTAGAGGATGCTTCACCATTTCAAAAGAAAATCTATACCTGCAAAATGCTACATTTGTTTTTCAGAATGTTTTAGTTCTCACAGGTGCTTTTTCTATTAAAAATGTTTTTCCCAAATGGTTCACCATGCACATAGTCAAAAGGCAGCAAATATAATGATAAAATAATATAATGATGCTTTGATAAAGTCATATATTACCTGACTGAGAGCAAAATTCTGGACTACTGCAATTACAGCATCATCCATTTACTGGAAAATTCAGAAATCAAGACACAGTTTTAGGGGAGAATCACTGCCAAATAACTGTGAACATGGAGTGTTTCATATTCTTAACTGTGAATGATGCACTTAGGGAGAAAACTCAGAGATGAACTTTAAAAATACAGGTTTTAAAGCAAAACCAGAAAAAAATAAAAGAAGCCTTTTTTTTGGTAAACTTAAAAGCTTTTGCATAAATTCTGAGTCAGGCACTGTAGACAGCAGTTTCTTCTGCCCAAAAAGGATAAATATATGGCTGCATTCTTCTCCATATCAAATTATCATTTGATTTAATGAAAAGAAGCTCACAAAAAAGCCACTTGTAGGTCTAGCTGTGAGACTGGTTCTATATTCATATTTTGATGAAAATTTCATATTTTGCTCTATTTCAGAGCAGCCTAAATTATTTTTTTAATATACACTAATAGATATTGAATCCATTGTGCCTGTCCATCAGCTTAAAATCAGCTAGAAATCAGAGCTTTCGAGTTCTGAAGGCCTTAGCCTATAAAAGAAGAATTCAGAAAAATTTCTTTGTGTTTCCTGCATTTAGCTATTTACAGTGTAGATGTATGATCTGTCATCTGTTCATAGCTTATGGACAGAAGTGGGCAGAAGTGAATTATCTGAGCCATCTTACTTGCTACCTTCAGATGAGATAAACTTTTCTTTTGGCATACCTATTCTCCATTGACTGGGGAGTGTGGCAGTGTTTGAGGGTTCCCAGGACGAGGGAAGAGATGAGAATCTTGACTCCATCTTTCAGAAGGCTGATTTATTATTTTATGATATTATATTATATTAAAAATGCTATGCTAAAACTATATTAAAGAAAGAGAAAGGAGACATCAGAAGGCTAGACAAGAATGAATAATAAAAACTCGTGACAGAGAGTCTGACACAGCTGCCTGTGATTGGTCGTTAAGTAAAAACAATTCACATGGAACCAATCAAAGATGCATCTGTTGGTAAGCAACCTCCAAACCACGTTCCAAGGACTCAGATAATTGTTGTTTACATTTTGTTTCTGAGGCCTCTCAGCTTCTCAGGAGGAAAATCCTGTCAAAGGCATTTTTCATAAAATATGTCAGTGACAGGGGAGGGATGGCCAGCTCAAACAGGAACATGAATTGCAGTGTAGGGCAATAAGTCCAGCTCTGAGATTTAGAATTTCAGTCTTCTAAGACAGTGGCACCCACAGAAAGCATCCAGATGTTCCAATATTCTGTGAAACTATGGAAGTAAGAGGTTCTGGGGAAAGGGATTCCCCTTTCACTGGCCTTCCATCTCTCACACAGACTGATCTCGTGGGAGTTTCAGATTTTTTCGTGATGAACATCATCTCTGATGGAAGCCATAGTCCAAAATACTTTTGGAGTCTTCTTGTAGAACCTTTTCCCTCAGCAACTCATCTTCTGGGAAGCCAGAACCCTTCTGCTGGTCTCCTACATTAGAACATGACTCACAAAACATCCACAGATCCAGCTGATGTTGCTGTGTGGGTATGTGGAATTACTTACAATGAATACAGGTGTGCCCTCTAGGAAGTGGCAAGTCTGTTCAAAAAATGAACCCAAACTGGTCTGACTGGAACATCCTTAATAAGAGAATAAAGAAAATGTGTGTTTCTGCACACTTGCAAATTCACTTGTGTGTGGGTTATACACATTCCGTGTGAGGAACAAACCTAAATAAAAACTATATTTGTAGTAATTTTTCTACATCGTCAGCAAAATAACATTCTATAATTTCTAAATCTGAAGGTAATCTGAACTCATTGGAGAGAACAGCAAGGCTGGGAGCTAGTGAATGAATCATTTTAGAACAATATTTTTTATGGCAGTGATGGTGAAAGCAGTTTTTGTGGAAGAAGGATCATGAGGACGTAAGGGAGACTGATATTTAAGAGATCCATTAAAAAAAAAATTAGAAAAAGTTGCAGTGCACAATATTTATATGATATTTGGTGAACAAATCTAAAGAAGATAGAGTCTGAAATAGAAAAAACTGACCTGATTTGAGTTGTAGTCAGCTACTTGTAGGAGAATTAACAGCAAGAAATTCTTCAGAGGAACTAAGGAAACATATTGGAGAAGTTAAAATCAAAGAAAGTGTAAATAAACTGGGAAAACAAAAGATAAATGAATGTTAAACGTTCATTTATCTAGCCTGCTCTGACTAGAAAAAATCTCCCCAAATAACCGTAAAACTTTGCTTAAAAGCTAAGAGAGGACCTGAAAAAGAAAAGCAGGCTAGAACAGGAGATGAGGCTGACACCCAAATGTTAGTGAGAAGCGCATTGATTCAAGAGCAGCAGCTGACACATCATATTTATTACAGCGGGATGGAGAAAGCTTTATTGGCAGGGGATCTCCAGCTCATACCCTTGGGTTGGCAGTACCAGATAGCAATCCCTTACCCACATTTACTAACTTATACCATGAGGAAGCATCATTTCTTGCTGGTTTTATCAACCAGAAAATGATGCATTTATTTATTATTATAATTTTTTTTCTTCGACAAAAAATCTTTATGTCCTTTGGCTTGGAGTAATCAAAGAGGATTCTGTTTTTAAAAATTATATGCCAATAGGCTATAAAAAACTAAAAAAATATAATAATGCAGCACTTTAAAGTATGAGTTTTGTATAATCTCTATTGAGCAAAGCCATGATAATTCATAGTGGATGGGAAGCTTGTTGAACAGTAAGGATTCAATTAGCATTCAAGATGAATATTTCATTTTAGCTGTTTAGAGAGACAGAGATTTGCATATTTACGTATATGGATATGCATAAAATACATATATGCATCTAAAGCTGGTTTCTTTGTGTCCAAACTTCAGCCCCCTGCTGCTTTTTCTTCCTCTAATTTATTGCTGTCCTACAGTAGCAGACACCAGTCCTGAAGTTGTCTGTGTACCTGATTAATATTATCCATACCTACTCAGGGCCAATCCAGAGCCACTTGAACTAATGAGCAGATTCTTGTTAAGTTCCAGGGGTTTTGGTGCAGACTCTCAAGAGATGCCTGTTACTCAACAAAAGCACTGGATTCCTGCTGTTATACAATCTTAGATAATAATAAAAAAATGTGTTCAGAGCGTTGAAAGCAGAAGGCACAAATAAACCCTATTTTAATGTACATATAAACACATTCACAAAATGCATTTATCTCCAAAGCAGTAAATTTGCTCTAAAGCCTTTCATGTATCAATGCATCTGTCTTTTAAGAATGTACAACTCTCTACTGTTTTTTGTTAGCATTATGTCTTTGGGTACTAAATAATTAAGCACTTTGTCTCACTCTTCAGTAGAGGGCACTCAGAACAAATCATAGATCAAAATAATGTATAAAAGAAACTAAACATGATGCAAAGTATTCACTAAAATCTCTCCTGTGTCTTAAACAAGGCTACTATATATTTACATCTGTTTCATATGATAAGCAACTCTATGGAAAGATAAAAATTCTCAAAACTTGAGCTGTCTCTTGTGCACATTCTTATGTGCTTCACAGCGTGATGTAAGCAAGCTATTAAACTTTGAGAAAAAGAAGTTTGTTCCATTTAATGGATTAACTAGCCAGGGTCTAATAAAAAATTTAACAGCTTTGTAATGAACTGAGCCTGTCCTCTCTTTCTGGATATAATGAATAGTGTGTGTAGGTCTTGGTAACAGACATCATTCCCTTTTTTGGTACTGCTAATTTAAAATATGTAAAGTTGAAAACACGCAGGTTTTGTTTCCAGCAGAAACTGATCTGTATATGAGGAGAAAAGGTTCCTCATTCCTCACAAGCTTTATTTAACTTTTATACCAGTATAACCCCAATGAATGCAGCTATCACATCATTATAAAAAGAGCAGTGCTGTGTAAATATGGATAAAACAATTTTATTATGTTGGCTTTCATGAAGAAAAATGCACATTCAAATGAACTTAATTTTAAATAAAATTCAAGAAACAAATCAACCTGTGTCACTTAGAAGACTTTTACAATGCCATGCAACAAGTAGCAAGTAAATGTAACAAATTTAAGGCATGAAAACTTTTGATATTTTTCTTTGTTATATAAGAGCTCCATTTTGCTCAATAAATAGAAAGGAAAGATGTATTTCTTGGGTTTTTAGGGGGTTTATTTTGGTTTTTTGTTGCCCACACAAGTAGCCAAACTTAGGTTATGTATCTGTAGTTTATAAAATGGATGCTTTTTGAGTTAATACTTAGTTACATGAGCCCACAGCTTTTGTACATACAGAGTGTTCCATGAACACTTAATTTTTGTTCACGGAGGGCTTCTATGCTTACATGGAAATGTGTGTCTATCATCTATTATGTCTGGATTAAACCCAGAAAATGGAGGTGTGTTCATCTGTATCTGCACTGAAAGAAACATCAACCACAGAATTTCTTCCAAAGATAATTTTACACATTTTTATACATTTTTAACCTTTTTTTTTTTTTTTAAATCCTGGTGAAATGCCAAAGCTGCTGTTTATCTAGAGATTATGTACACCAAGACAGCAAATTTTCTCATGGCTTTCCCAGTGGGTGACTCAAATTTGATCTGCTGGAGAAGAAGGAAATTCCATCTGCATGCTAATTCTTCACTGGTTATAACTCCTGGAAAGCTGGCCATGCTGAGGGAAATCTCCAGCATACTTTTTGAGACCGAGGGACAAGGAGCACTGATATTTGATGTGTCATTAATATGGCACTCCCCCTGCTAGTGATAAGTTTCTATTAAACTGGCCCTGGTAATCATCCAGAACCAGGCACCAGTTCCTTGGGACTAACCACTGGGTATAAGTAGGAAAATTGCAAACTCATTTTATTTCTGAGCTAAATTGACATCAGCATGTGAGGTTGCTTCTGTAGAGGTGAAAAGCTAGAAAACTAATCTACCACACTGCTAACTCTAAAAGCTTAGACAGTCCTGTCTTGCTGTGTGACATAATTCAAGGCTTTTACTGTTTCAAATATGTAACCCTGGTGATTAAGGTATTGACTTTAAAGATCACAGTAGAAGAAAGTTTATTATATTATCTCTCTTCCATGTCAGAAAAGTACATACTATGAAATTAAAATAACACATCATTTCTCCTTAAAGGAAGCTAGTCTGTGCTCTGGATTGATTGGTGGGGGAAAAAAAAATCTTTATCAAAAAGCAATTTAAATGTGTTTCATAAAATTATGTGTTATGTTTGAAGACTGTGACCCAAAAATAAATTCATACACATGGTTATGCTCTTTGAAGCATCCATGTGTGGATAGTATTTTATGTTTATGTGCAAGCATTTTTTGGCTCTTACAATCACACTTCGGACTGCCTCAGAAATATAAGGGCTGAATAGAAACACTGAGTGATTTTTTCCATATTGGATGGAAGTACCTTGCAGTATAAATTCTGACAGCAAGCACCGGACACACAAGACACACCTGCAGCCCTGGTTGTGTTTCAGATCACCTGTGCCAGTCCAGCTGTTCCCTTGCTCCATGCTTTGCTTTGCATCTTGGGGTGCTCTCAGAGGTAGGCACTGGATTCCTTTCTAAGGAAAGAACCCTGAAGGAGAGATCCAGGAGTGTGCCTACCATCCTGTATCCACTATTGATTATTCATCATTCATTCATTCATTCATTCATTCATTCATTCATTCATTCATTCATTCATTCATTCATTCATTCATTCATCAGGGAACCACCTTACACTTCATTAAAAATGTGACAGGGTCAGGTTCTCAACACCAATGGTTTCATCCTGCACCACACTTATGTTCTTTACTACTTATAATGCAGTCAGTGCCCAAACAACCCAAAATCCATATTCTTTAGATATCTTATTAATTTTCATTAGTATTTCTTGGTCCATAAACCATGCAGAAGCAGTTTATCATGAACATTCACAAGCTGAAATCTGTGTTGTGTTGGTTGATTTAAAATATGTATTCAGATCAAACGGGAAGCTTCGTATCCTGATTAACTGAGGATGGGAATGCAATATTTATGTTTATAAATTCAGTTTGTTTTCCACAAATATTCTCCAGTGGTCACTTAAAGTTCAGTGTTTTATATATTTCTGCCAAAAGGATGTTTGCTGTAAAAGTCAAACACAAAAAGGTTCCTGATTATAAGCACTGTAGAGCAAATTAATCTTAGAAAAGATTTTACACTCTTTGCCCAGGACTAATTTGGTCACCATCTCTTTCAACAGCAAACAACATAGCTTTTGATTGTTTTAACACACATTTATAATGTTAAAATATTAATAACTACAAGGAACTTAAGTATTTTCACTTGAAAAATGAAATGTTAATGATGGCTGGAGGAATCATTGTTGTTTTGCATAATAGCATCTACTGTAGCCCCACAATAAAATACCCAAAGAGAAGACTTTTATCCATTTTTTACTAACACATCATATTTTACATAGCTGAAAACATGATTTTTCAAACAAAAGTCTGTTCCTACTTGAAAATATGTCATCCATTATATATAAATATATATAATACATATAATGTCATCCATTATATATTAAATATATATGCCATCCATTCCTACTTAAATATATATGCCCTCATCCAAACACAGCTCTAAATGCTCTTATGTGGATTTTTATACTAAGATTCCACACCTCCTTAGATAAGTCAATAAAAGTGGGAATGCAGAAGAAACTCTAACTGCCAGCTACATTAAAAGATGTTTTTGAATGTGCACAAGCTTTGATAGATGCCCCAACAGAACGGGCTTTTTAGTCTTCTCAAGGAATTACAGAATTTGCAAGCACTAACTGTAAGGTTAAATTTTATTTTAATCTTAATTCTTAAACAAAATATGTTGGTGAAAGAGGAAAAATTTTAGTCTGCAAATTTTTCTCTACGTGAGCTCTGTTGCTGGGTCTCTGTGTAGCTACAGCAGATTGTCAGCACAAAGCCATGTGCAGAACTGTGGTCTTTGCACTGCTTTATCCATTCTGTGTTCAGGAGATTCAGAGATTTAATGGCTCAGTTTTTATGGTAAGCATAAAGCAGAGCAATCACCAAGCTGTGGCAAATTAACCATGTGTTGTTTGACACCTTTTATTTCCCAGTGTTGAGATGGAACTTTTGTAACACCAAATTTGTGCTCACATTTACCTCAAGAAAATACATGCCTTGAGTTCTTGAGTAATGAATGAGCATGTTCCTTACTCACACACATTTTTTCTTTGTAATCTCATCTTTTATAATTCTATTTAAAGCTTGTCTTGAAATAACAGTTTATGGAAGAAAGATTTTTGGGACATTTTCACTGGTCAGAAAGATTAGATTTCTTTTCAGTTTTATCTAACAGTTACATGGGAAACTTGTTGTCCTGTTTCTTAATTTCTAGAACAGGATTAAAATAACATTGGTCCTAGAAAAGCTTATGCTTTTTCCTGGCTCTGGAGAAGAGAGAATGAATTCTTTACTGTGAGGATGGTGAAGCACTGGAACAGGTTGCCCAGAGAGTTTCAGATGTCCCATTCCTGGAAGTGTTCCAGGCCAGGCCAGATGGGGCTCTGAGCAACCTGTTCTGGTGGAAGGTTGGGGGCAGGGGGATTGGAACCAGGTGACCTTGAAGGCCCCTTCCAACCCAAACTGTTCAATGATTCAATGGATTTGAGCCCACTGAGGGTTTTTATGCCTCCAGAGTAGCTACTAGGCATTTGTAATCCTTGCTATGTCTGAATTCTATTTGACTATGGTGTAAGATTTTATGTCTTCACTGCCACAGATCACTGCAAATATTTCAGCAGGAGAAAAGCTCTAAGTCCCATATTCTTTTGTACATATTCATATTAGCTTAATGATGCCAGCACAGCATGATAAGGATAACAAAGGAGTGCAGCCACAGTGCTGTCAAACTGTTTAATGCCAGCGTCCTTATCTACCTTCAGAGACTGGACAGTATTTTGGAAAGAGTGCAAGAAACACAGAGAGTTCTTTGCACCTCCTTCAGAAAAAGACTCCAAAATCCTTCTCTGTCCACCAGATTCTAACAATATTCCTGATTTACAACCAATTATTTTTGTTAATAGCTGCTAAAAGACCTCTCTCTCCTGAAATTTTCTTTACTGATCTAGAGTCAGGGTTCTTCAGACCAGTAGGTCCATACCTCTAATTAAAAAAAAAAGAAAAAAGAAAAAAAAAAAAAAAAAAATCTTGCTCTCCAGAAGCTCATATTTTAGGCTCAGAATCAGAATCTATAATATACACATATTTTTGCATATTTCCTAGATAAAACTTTAAATCACAGCACTGAAGCAATGCAATGCAGCCTTTTCCTGGTGCAGAGCAAGGTCACCTCTCTTTTGTGTGTTCACAGCCTGGCCCCTTTGTTTCCCAGTCTGGGGGCACAGTGCAAACCCACCCTCAGTGCTGATGCTAAACAATGTCTGGAAGAATATGAATCATGGCCAGCCCCCTGCCATTTTTGCTGGAGGGCTAGAAAGCAGTAACTCAAAGAGAAGATACTGAATTAAATATTTAGGCATTGTCATGCCTCAAACTAGTGCAGCAAGTCCTTTCAAAGCTCACCTGTCCTTTCTGCTGCTAAGAACTGTAGTGAAATTCCTGCTACTGGCTCTGGGTTGATGAGGCAACAAGATTATTATGTACACAGGCAAGATAGAATGAGATTTTCCTTTTACAGGCAATAGCAAGATTTTCTACATGAGCTCCAGAATTCATTATTCTATTTGATATAGGAACAAAGTACTATGCTTAAAAGAGTGAGAAATGAAATGTGCCCTTCTAGGTGAGCTACTTGTTATTCCTCATGATAGGTGGATGCCACCCACATCAGGCAGCAGAAGAGAGAAGAATGATGTCCACCTGCATGGGTAAAACCATATTATAGATGTAAGAGCACATTCTGAGCCAGGCAGTGCTCCTGGGAGGTTAATTTTTCCCAAAGTCAGGACAATAAAGTTTTCAATGCTTCTGCTCTTGAAACTTGTTTCTGCTTTATCTAGAGGCTTCCAGCTCTATGAATATTGCATTCCTCCAATACCTTCAGAAGTGCAGACATATACAGCATTGTTACTTCAGAAATGTGAAGAAAATAAAAGTCTCCTAGAAATGCAGCGCTTAAAACTTTAAATTGCTTTGAGTGCCTGCTTTTTCACAGAAGATCTGCATCACAAAATGGAAAGTAAAGATTTTCCTTACAATCATTGTAAAGGAATAATTTGTATAATTTAAATTTGTTATTGCAGTTGATTCCCTTTTTTTGTTAAGGTGGAACAAATAAGTGAGGATTGTTGATCCTTCACTGTAGGCCAAGTCCCAAAATAAGGAGAGTGTTGGTGTACTGAGCCTTGCAATGATCAGGACTCTTTGTAGATCTGTCTCCATTTGCAAAGTATTATTGACAAGGAGAGGAAAAGCAAGTGAGCACCTTTCAAGGGCTTCTGGAACCCCAGTTTTACAATTTTTTTCACTCTGGTGTGGCAAAATATTTCCTTGCCCATTTTTGGCACAACAAAGAAATCATGGAAGGGATTTTGCAGCTGGAATAAATACTAGTGGAGACTGGCAGCATGGTGGCTTCATGAGCTCTCTGGCTACTGACCTTAATGGCAGTTTAGCAGAACAATTGAACCACCAATCATTGGTGGCTAGAAAAGAGAACCCTGTTACAATACTTCAGTTAGGGGACAGAGAGGGGTGCACTGAAGTGAATAAATCAGTTATTAGCGTGTAAGAGCAATCGAGTATGGTAGTAATAATCTAAGGCTGTCCTCACATTTCTGAAAGGCAGCTGACTGTGCTAATGCCTGGAACAGGGACTATAACTGGCTTTTAGACCAGCTCCAAGGAGTTCAGCAGGGACCTTGGTGCCCTGGAACTTCTGATTTGGGACTAGGATTGCCTGTCCAAGGGCGGTGATATAAATCCCTGTACAAATTTTATACAAATGTAAAAAATTTTGCCCCAAACCTAGGTCCATTTGAATGCAATGTCTGCTAAATAACATTACAAAATCCATCTATCTATGAATCCTTAAACAGCATCAGCTTTCCACTGCTGATCTTCCACAGCAGTCTTTTGCACCAGACATGATTGTTCCATTCTGCAGGATTTCTACAAAGGCTGTTTCTGGTTACTGATATGAAGCATCACATTCTGTAGCTCCTCAAGTACAGATTTAGCAATGAGGAAATAGATGTGGCCATTTTAAGAGTAATGACCTGTTCTAGTGACAGTGAGGTTGCCAGAATCTGTCAACACTTGCAGCATTTGGCAGGAAAGTACAGGACAACCTACACTGAACAAATGGGAGAAAATGCAGGGTAAGCTTGGATATTTCTTCCCCATGTCTTCAGCAGAGGAAAGGGAGTGATGGAGCAGCACTGGTGGGCAGCTGATACCCAGCCAGGGTCAACCCATCACACCATGTTATGTATCAGTTTGCTTGTGACCAGCAGTGGGAAAAGGAACTGTTACAGATTGGGCATGGTGGCAGATTGAGAGCTTCAATAGGAAGTATTTGGAAACAAAAGTAGAACTGGAAAAAATGGATTTAACCTAATTATATAATTTCTGTATGAAGACCCAGTATGGCTGCACTCTGCTTCAGACATTTTGGCAACTGCAGGATGCAATTGCATATCTGGGATAAACCTTTTAACTGGAAATAGCAAATAATTTTGCTCAGTCCATGCAGGATGACAGGAAAAAGATGAGTTGGGAACTTTTCTGCATCTAAGGCTTTCTACAAGTTATGAGTGGTCAGTACAGATTTGCCCAAAACCCCAGGTGCAGGTTTTAGATAATCTGTTACATGAAATCACTTGATTTGACGTTGCTGTGATATTGCTGATGAAAAGATTATCCATAAATGGTAATTCAAAATGTCTGTCACAATCAACTGAAACAAAAAATATTCACTCTGTTGCTATAGATTCTGTAAAATGATTAACAAAATGACAGCTTTAAAAAATGTTCCTGTTAGGCTTGTAATGAAAGAACTGCAGTGTAATCTGTATTTTGATGTATAGGAAAGAATAGAATATAATGTATTATCAGAGATGGGACAAGACAGACCTAAGAGCTTGTACAGGGCACTAAACACAAAAATTAAATGCATTTTGGATGGTGTTAAGCCTTCCCAACAGTCCAGAACAGGCATAACATGTCAGACTGACTTTTAATAAGGAAATGATTCTTCTACTATTTCATTTCTTCAAAGCTGGAAAATTTTAAACCTTGAATTATAAATAGATGTTATAAATAAGCAAAAATTTTCCATTTAATTAAAAAGAGTACTTTCTAAAAATCTCAGAAAAAATAGCAAAGAAACAAAGTCTGAACACAAAAACCACAGAGAGCATTGTTAGGTGGTCAGGGACCTGATCTTTGACTTCACTGTGAATGATTGTGGTGAAACAAAGAACCTGGAATGTCAGGGTAACTAATCACCTGGAGATTTCCCAGAAGGTACCTAAATGCTGGAGATTTAAAAGTTCATCACAGCAAGGTGATCTCTGTGGTAGAAAAATTGCTCACACTGAGACAATCTGCAGGAGCCAAAGGAGAGTCCTTACTTTCTGCACTGTCTGCAAGCAAGAGCAGTCAAACATTTCTAACAGCCAGGAAGGCACATCAACCATATTAACCTCTGAAGTGCAGCCCAGCAAGCAAGGGCACCTCTTCAGGGTCTTGATTGGCTTTGAGAACCTCCTACAGGGATCCAAAGAAATTCTCTGGCAAGTTTGTGACTTAGTTGCTGTCTTTTCAGTCAGTGCTGAGTGACACAGAGGGTCAGGATCATCATCTTGGAAAGCTGGTTACCAATCTAACCAGTACAGGGAGCGCAGCCCTTTGCAGACCTTGTTTTATGTGTCTACAGATAAAACTCTTCCCCTGACAGTTCCAAGTCGAGGAAAGGAAGGCATCTTTAGGCTGCCATTTGCTCTTGTGTGATTTCTTTTCCCAAGAACCACAGGCAGCTGCATGGTGTTTTATCCGCTGAGTGCCACACTTATCAGAAGAGTTCACATCGACCTGCTACTGCTTTTTATATACAGTGGTATGTAGGTGATGTCCCAAAATTTAGATAATGCACAATGGGCTAGATTTGGGTGGAAATATAGGTTGCCAAAGGCTACTAAAACAGAGTAAAATTTTCAATTTAGAAATTAATATTTTCAAAATTATATTTCAGTTTATTGATGTGTTTTCTGACCTTCAGCATCTACCTGCTTCCCTAGATCTGTTCAGTACCATGCCCTATTTTGGTTGGACTGGGATTTGTTTGCTTTTTAGGCTCTTTTGTTCAGAGAGGACTTGGATTTCATGGTTTTTTTCGTTTGAAGCAAAATTGAAGGATATTATCAGTGTGTAGTGGTCTTTTTTAATGTGCGGGGCAGTTCAGCACTTTTAAAATATTTTTGATAAAGTTTGTTTTCATTTTGTTTTGTTTCTGCATCAGTTACCCACTCATTTATTTTTTTTCTTCAACAAGGTCCACAGATCTTGTAGCTTGCTGTGTGTTCATAGGATGTAGCACTGAATTTTATGTTTGGTTGCCTTTGCTATACTTTGTTAGAATTTTATTTTGGGTCTTTATAAATTTGAAATAATTCCTTTCATTCAATATTTTGGTTTATGACACTTTTAGTGAGATAAGAATTTGAGCAACTACATCTTCCATGATTAGGATTTAGAGCCATTTGAACAAAGGAGAGGACTAAAGAAGCAATCACATCATTAATAATGAATACCCTTAATCACAGGGAAGACTATTCCATTAAGGAACTCCATAGAAATGAGAATCATGCAGTAGCCAAGGAAACAATAAAAAACTTGGAGCATGTCCTGGTTGGGTATGAACAGTGGTCCTTGCATCTCTTTCCACTATGAGTGGTTATTAATTATTAAGTGTGGGGGGTTTTTAGATTTCCTGATTCCCTGATGAACAGTGGAGGCCATGAATGAGTTAAGGCTGAGTCAGTTTGATTCAGTGCACACCTTTCCATTAAGATCATGTAAGTGTAAAGGTTTAACTCTGTCTCTTAGGAAATCACTGTTTTCTCCCTTTCTGTTATGAATATGGAAGTGTTCATATGCAGCTGCACTACCAGGCTGAATAGCACAGCTTCACAGACAGCAACTGCTCCAACTGAGGGAGCTGTCCTGACTTCTCCATTACAAGCTCAGAAACATCACACTGAATTCCTAAAGAGAAGGATCAAAGCAAAGCATTCAGGAATTCAGGGGCAGATTTGTTTGGCATAACCAAGGAGTGAGACCATTCTGGAGGGTGAATGCCCTGAAAACTGTTCAGTTGGACCCTTGATTTTTGTTCTGTGTTCAGTCCTACGTTATTTGGGGAACTGCTTGTGTGCTGCTTTGCTAGCCCAGTGGAAAACAGTTTTAAATCTCATCAATGATAGAATCTAAATTAGGGCTGGGTTTTCGCTACATTCCTCTAGGTACTCTGCTACAAACCAAGTCTTTGCAATCCTGGGGTGAGCATTTGGGTACTGGAGGTTATGATTCACCAGGTTCAGCATATAGCATGCAATCTGAGAAATAACTGGCATTTTAGAGGTAAAGACAGAAAAACTTCTCTCCTCCAATCTTGCCTTTTATCCACTGAATGCCATTTCAGAAATGTAAGTGCTTCTCAGAATTTAAGCAGACAGAAGTTTAAATAAGGTGAACTTGTTCAACTTTCCCCTAAAATCTCAGCAACACTTTATACTGCTAGAAGCACAAAGAAGGGCCTTATTATTCCCTTGACAGGTAATTTTCATGCAGAGAAATAGAAATTATGAGTTTGAACTAATGATGCTAGTTGTTACTCCGTTGGAGAATTTTCCTCCTATAAAATAGGATAAGAATTCAGCCTTCTCTGTACTCAAATTGTCATGATCTGGAGAGGTCAAGGTCATGAGCAGAGAATCAGGTCCCATTCAAAATGCAACCCATCTTCACTTCTTTATTTATTTGATGTCTTTTGTGGTGGCTGCAGTAATGCTATTCCTAAAGGTGACTACAAAGATGGAGAGGGAAAAATGGGAGTGGTGTTCCATTCTACTACACAGAAAAGATGAGGGAATCTCTAAAGCACTTAACTTCCTGGGAAGCTCAGGAAATTCTTTCCATTCGCTCCTTCCTGAGCATGTGGGTGCTTCAGGAGTTCACATCAGGCTAAGCTGACTGTTCTTTCCTTAGCTTCATCAGTGGGCTGGGACATTTCACCAAACCACATCTCCTCATGGTGACCCTGAGTGTTTTTATTGCCTTAAATAAAACAAAATATTTAGATACTATTTATGTTATGGTTGATCTGCAGAGACTGTTCTTTGACAAAAGGACTTTAAGATCAGTGTGTGGGCTGCAGATACATCTGAGTTACCATTTGTGTTTTCACATTTACACTAATTTTTCACGAGCTTCTTCTGCAATTGCAAATATCAGACTGTCATGCAGGAATGATCCTGTAGATGTGTATGTTAGGATTTTATCAAATATAAAGAAAATATTAATTCAATAATGCTGTTATTTGGACTGTGCTTTTCAATTCACCATGCTTCAAGTAGAAGCAATGTGTTACACTTAGCTTCAATATAAATTAGCCAATATTTAAATTCCTTAAAACATGTACTTGTGTAAAATTACTCAGAGTGAGTATGTAATTTCTCAACAGGCATGCTAAATAAATTAAGCACTCAAGGAATATTTTAAAACTCTTAAGACCTTTCCTGAAAATGCTGCTGGGGAAAACATTTTCTGCAAAATTCTCTCATCTTATAGTTACATTTTGAACATTCATGGAAATAAAATTCCAGTTGCATAATCGTGGAAAGACAAGGATTAAACAGACTTTACAGACTGATATACCAGCAAATGAGGCAAAGGAACCCTTTAGAGCTGTTGAAGATCTGGCATTGACTACATTCCATTTAAATGCTGACTTGATTTATCTGGAAAACTGAATCTGAGAGCAAACAAAATATAAACTGCTGCTCCCAGTCCCAGAGATTATCTAAAGGCATGTATTACCTTCCCTAACATCTGTGAGAAACTGGATTGTTGTGTTTACTGCTTACTGTATGTATGCAGGGAAAGCAGCTGCCCCTGATTTCTAAAATAGTTTAAATACTTCAGCGCTTTCAAAAATGGTAACAATTTAATTCACTCAAAAAAAGAAAAGCTCCTAAAATTGCCATAATTTTAGTTAGATGTTCTGCTCTTTCCATGAGTGTGCACATGCACAAGTTCCAGAGCATTACCAGCAGGCTGGGCTACAAAATACCAGAAACTGTGTTCCTCCAAGCAGTCATTTTTCCTACTGTCTTGCCATCAGTTTTCTGGAGGCAATGCAGGCTCATTAAAGCACTGAGAATGAAACAAGTAAATAAATAAGTAAAAGTGTAATACAGCAACACTCCTTTGACAGCAACCCTACAGGTACAGTGCCAAACCCAAATGGAATCAATCATTAATTACAAGTTTTGCTGGACTTAATGGAATCTGAAAACAATCTAAAGTGCACAGGGCATGGTAAGTGATGAATGTCAGGATAATGGGAAAAATTCAGCTTTCAGACATATCTACTGCACATTAACTCTGATTTGTCTTTAGATCAAACAAAGAGGACAATTTCAGGGACTACAGGACATGCCCAACTCACATAAATCAATATACTGCCTATTGAGCCATTGGAGCATTGCTGATGTAGACAAAGGGCAGATCTACTCCTGCATTATCTGTTCATCCTTAAGAGCAAAGTTTTGCCAAGAAAGAGCTGAAGCTAGAACTTCCTAAAAACACACAAAGTGCATAGAAATTGGTTGAACAGGACATGAGGCTAGAATCATTCAAAGTGTTTACTGACCAGAAAGCTGTTCTGAAGGAAGATCTTGCAGGCTGTATTGATGTACATTTCATTTCTGGGTGGAGATTAATATCACTGTATTTATCTCATAAAGCCATAAATGACTTTTATTTCTGGCTGTATTAAAAAAAAAATTCAGCTGTCATTTTTCTAATACAAATCCATTTGAAATGGTAATGGGAAGAATTGCTTGAATTAATGGCCTTTTGGATCAAAAGGTGAGGCAAGATAAGGATACAAAAAAATTATTAATTGCTGCCATGCAGAATGGTGTTGTAAATAGTATTTTTAAAGGAAGAAGCAGAGCATCATAGATTCCTTTTTAGACTGACATGTTCATCTTGATTTGTAATAACTTCAAATACACTTCCTTTTAACCCATAATTGAATTTTTCTCCCTCAGAAATTGCTATGACACTCCTACTTATATTAATTAGAGAATGGAATCAGTATTGTACAATCATAGAATTACAGAATGGTTTGAGCTGGAATAGACCTTTAAAGGCCCCTGAATCCAGCCCCTGCAACGAGCAGGGCATATTCAACTGGATTATGTTGCTCAGAGCCCTGTCCAACCTGACCCTGAATATTAAGGACTTATTTATTCAGATCCTCACCTTCTTACACATGCTGGTGGAGGAATGCTCACCCTCCTGTGGGATTTTACATTTCTAGGGGGAAATAATGCCTTTGCAGCATTATATGTTCTCAGGAGAGAAAAAATGAGATTGGGGAAAAAAAGAGTAGCAATTTAATCTTTTACAATGAAATCCTTGGTGTAATCACTTGGGGAAATATTAGTTTAAGCCAGGAGTGTTGAGGGGGTGTGTTATGCAAGAATCCTCATGTGTTATTCTCCCATTTCTTACAAGATTGACTGAAAAAATCAAAAGCTTTGTTACCTCATCCCTTGTGAATGACAGAGAGATGCTATCAGACTCACCTTCTACCCTCACATAAGTGGAGTGAGTAGAGATAAACCTTGTTGTGATTTACCAATAATTCATTCAGGATTGCAGAGGCTGAAATTCATTTCCAACTGAGTTGGGTTACAGGTAAAGAAGGAATTCTGTATAGTGGCCTATGGAATGGTATACTTGGAGGTCTGAAACACACAGATATCTATGAATATGTATGAATTCATTCAGTAATAGCAAATTTTGTGTACTGATTTCTGTTCATTTAATCTGGACAGCTCCATGATTCTATGTAGAAACCAATTTTCCAAATGAATATGAAACTTGGGTTGTTAGCCAGAGTCTATATCACTGTGGAATTAATTTTGATGATGCTTGTGGATGAAATTTTTAATTTTAGAAAAAAGACCCTTTAAGAGTCACTTTAAATGAATGCAATTGCCTAAAAAGAAATTATTCCACACTTGCTCCTTAATGGAGGACAATATTGTTTAAATCCTCCATAATTAATTAAAAGCTTGAGTACCTGTGCTATCTGTTTAAGAAAGAATAATGATGCCAATTTCTTTCTGTAGAGCTCCTTAAAATTTTCTCTTTAGCAGTTCACTATTTAGAAATAAATAATAAATTTATTTATTATTCATTA
>JAYDZK010000056.1:59372894-59405320 GCA_034509185.1 Euphonia xanthogaster | reverse complement strand
TAGAAATTTTATGAATTTAGAATATTCTCACGGAGAACTTCTGCTCCTAACTTACTTTGTTTTTCTCTAGGTAAAGGTGTTAGTATTACCATTTCTTTCATCTCCCTTTGTCAGGGAAAGAAAATCTGTTTTCTAAATTTATAGTCAGCTGCTTAAGCTGACTATTTCAATATCTGTGGTTCTCAGTTGCAATTACAGGGAGTTGCTGAGAGGGAAAGTAATAAATATTTTAATGTTATTCTTATTTTCCTCATTGTCTAAGCTTAAGAACTAGAGAGTGACTCTGGGTGATGGCAACTAACAAGGCCCCTGTTAATGCCAGACTGCCTATCAACCTGCTCTGGCTTGCCAGAGACTGCTTTGCAGATGTTGGATGAGGGAAGAGAGACCCAAAATCATGCATGTGTAGTGCATGACTTTCCCAGATGGTGTATGGAATGCTGCTGCATAATTTCCCCCCCCCCTCCACCCCCCCACCTCTTTTCATTATAAAATGGCACCACTTGATATTTAAAATCTGCAGTTCAGGTCATTTAGAATAATGCCTAGGACTCATTAGTTTATATTCCTCAAAATTTGATATTTTCTTCAGTTTCACTGAATGGGGTCTGAAAGATATGCTGAACATCAGAAATAATGAGTTCTTTATGCTGTGTCCTCATTGCTTTCTTATGGGCTAGAGGAGGTGTTTCCCACCTGTTTTGAACAATGGCATTATGAAAACAAATGAATTTTTCCACAAATGAAAGAAAATTTGCCGTGTTAGTGTGTGAATTTCATTTAAATACCCAGTGTTCAGGTAGAACACAAATTCCTGACTGGTACACATAGGTCTAGAGTGGTTTATATAGAAACAAAAAGCTATAAATGTGAGAAGTGGAAACAGCAGAAGAGAAGGAAGACTGATAGGAATTTCTTACTTCAGGTTTTTGTAACAGGAACCAAAAGCTAAAGGGAGATTCAAAACACTTGCAAGCTACAGGGGAAAAAAAAGTTTTCACAAGAGAGTGAACTTTTATTTCACAGTAATTGACCAAATCCTAGCATAAATTAGAAAGAATGGTTTAGTGGTTTTCTTGTCCATTCTGGTGATGGATCTGCTGTTGAAAAGACAGACTATTGGGTTAGACAGACCTCAGAACTATCCTGAGGGCAAGTCTTACATCGTTAAGAATGTTCTTGAAATAAACAGATTACGATGGAGGGGAAAAACATAAAAAACAAACAAACAAAAAAAAATCTGCAAATAAATCAGATGTGGGAAAAGCTGTCTGTCTCTTGTTGCACTGAATTATTTTTATGTCAGTCTGAGAGAGTGGTAGCTTTAACTTCATACACAAGTTGCAAAGCCCCAAACGAATCTGAACCTGCTGGACAATTTGATCCCTGAAGTCACTCTTAAAAACACATTAATAAATACAGATAGAGACCATCAGGAAAAAAGAACAATCTTCTGGCTTTAATAGCTTCCTTTCTAGAATTTCTTTGTTGCTGTCTCACAGCTCCCCATGGCATCTGAGTCCTGAGGCTCTTTTTGAGGAAGAAGTCTAACCCAATCTCTTGTCATATTAGTCTTAGAACAAAGGCAAACATAAATTTCATATGTATCCATTTTAAAAACATTTATCTGTCTTGAGGACAAGAAGGACGACTGGGTAGCTGTGCCTGTGTCCTGATCACTAAAGATCTTTCTGAAAGGAAAGGTACCAAGAAGGGAAAGATTGGTTTGTGATTAAAGTCTGAGAGCGGGACAGTGCGTCTTGAATCTCTCCATGGTTCTGTAATACTTTTCCTCCATAGATTTAGGAAAGCCCTTATGTTTTCTGAGGTGTCTATACCTCAAAAGACATATGCAGACACACACAAAAGGCTCAGGGGAGGAAATGATTTATTTCTATCTATTCTTTTATCCATCTTTGATCAATAGTTTGAGTTAGGATCTGTCCTTTTCAAGTACGAGCATCTAGCAAAACAGCCTCTGGGATTGCTCAGTTCTCCTGTTTATACACAGGAATATCGAAATCCCAAATATTTAAAAAACCCAAAAGCAAACTAGGAGCAGGTGGGGGAGAAAAAGAAGAGAATAGTGGTAGGAATTTGCTTATCAGCCTGACCTTAAACAGAAATAATGCAAATGGGAGGATGAAAGAAGTAAAAGGGAATCTCAAATTTTATTGTTTCATAAGGAAGTGTGAAAACACCAGTCAGTTTTCACAGTATTTCATCCAACTCTCAGCTGTCCAGGGCAAAGACTCTTTTGAGGGACCTTTGCTGGATTTTGTCATATACTTTGCTGGATGGAAAATTCTACCTATTGATGGTGTAGTTTACTGTCTTTGCTCATTTATCCAACTAAAACCAAAACAAGGGAAAGGCCTGGTTGATACATCCTTTTTCTGCTCTTTTTGCTGGAAAGAGTAAGTAATTATATGAGCCGTGTGTGGGTTTGTGGGCAACGTGTTTTGCTGTAGGACACAGCAAAAAGCCAGAAACTCCTCCCCACCAGGCAGCTGATGCAGGTACAGCTACAAAACTCTCTTGGGGCCGTGGCCTGTGTTAGCCCTGGGCCACTGCCTCAGTGAACAGCATGGACTCATCTGCTCTTGGTTTTCAGCAGCTCTGCTACTGTCAGTTTAGCTCTGCTAAACCAAGATCTCTATCCTTGGAACAAGGTCAGATTATACATGTTGCAAGGCAAAATACTGAAAAGTGCACAAAGAGAAGGGAGCAGTATGGTAGTAAGATATACCCAAAATACTGATGATGTTTATATGTGCAGATGAAAAATATATGCATGTTTTAGATATACATACATGCATGTAGGTCTTGTATTCAAATAAGAAAGGAATTGGAGAGGTCATCACAATTTCAGCATTATTTGTAAGATGCTAATTTATGAGGAGTTCAGATAGCTGGTGCTCTACACCTGGTGGTGTTTCCAGAAGGAATAAATTGCTGTTGCTAATCTATAAATCTCCTAGCTCTCTAAAAGCAGGCTTCACACTGGTGCCAAAAGTCTGCAGCCTGCTGTTGGGACTGATAGAACCAGTTGGCTGATTTAGAAGGAAGGGGCAGGCCATGTCAGGGAGTCTGCTGTCACAACTTTAACATATATCCAGGACCTACTTTTGCAGCATTGTCTTGATGTGACTGAAGTATTTTGGCACAGAGAGGGAGTTAGGAAAAAGGGGAGTGGCAGGTGCTAAGGTGTGATGGATTCTGGGCTCTGCTTGCACGGCTCCTTTCTCTGGAGAGAATATGCTTATCCCCAGACAGGCACATTTTATCCAGGTTCTGCAAGTATAAAACATGAGTAATGCTGGATTAAACTAGGTTAGCAACAAAAAGTGAAACAATTCAAGCAAAGATGAGCACACAAGCACTACACAATCTCCTGACTCTCCAGCGCTCAGCAGCTGTTTATTTGAAATCATTTGGTGCCCAGGATTCCATTTAATGACAACAAAATGTAGAAGACCGGAGATTTGATGACAAACTTCATTTCAAGGGTTAGATCTTTTTCCTCACTTCAGAGTAGCTGACCAGAACTTCTTATTTTCCTTTCAGTTCTTTATAGAATACACTGGATCATATAAAATCTATTTGATCACATCCATAGTAGCAGAGCAAAACAGTGAGTGGATGATTATTAATATGGCATGGAACACTTTGCTGTAGCTGTTACTGGATGTATCAGCCAAGAACACATAAAAGTATAAATATCATGGTGCATAAATATCTATCTCAGGGAAAAATCCCAGCAATAGAAGTCTTTTTAATCTAGCAGACACATCATATTCATGAAAAAATGCAAATACTGTCTTTTAAAAATTATTATTAATAGAAGGGGCAATTAATCATCAGAGTAATTTGTCCAAGGGATGTTAGGCTTCTCTGTCACTTGGAGTTTTAGAGTGAAGATTAAAATGTCATCCTGAAAGATTTGCTCTAATCAACCAGAGGTTATTGGACTTGATGCCACAATTAATAGACAAACATCTCTGACTGTAATGAACAGAGAGTTTGGCTAGAAGACCCTATCTCTTCCTTTTGACATTGCCACATCTGACCTTATGTGCTGCCTTGTGAAGGATGACCTAGAACAGAGGCTAGATGGAGTTAAAGAATAAAGTAGGCATTCATTAGAAAGCCTCAATAGATCCACCTTGGGCAGCACAAGATGAACCAAAAAGGTCACGAAATGGTCACAAAATGCATGACCGGTCACGAGGTCTCACACTTTTATAAGTTCTGGTACATTTGCATATTGGAATTAATAGTCCAATTAGAGGTTATGTCCAATTAGCTTATGAAGTCCCATCCTTCTTGTTTTTCTCTTTTCAGTCCACATTGTTTCTGATCTTGGGCCTGAAATTTGGATCATTTGTCCTTGGTCCCCAGCTAGAGAAGGAATTATTTTTTCTCCCTACTCAGTGAAGAGAGCTCACCATCCCCTAAATGAAGCTCAAAACTACACACTAAAGCAGCACAGAATCTGAAAACTATAAAAGCTAAAACCTGAGGCATCAATGTTATAGGTCAGGATGAACTTCTGAGGACTCAGGAGAGGCTTGAAAAGAGTAAAAGCTATAGATTAGAGTCCCTCTGAAATAAGGACTGGACAACGTGCTGGACAACATGTTCTAGCTGACACTCTGAGTGATGTCAGAGACAACAGACAATTTCTGCAAGTCTCTTCCCATCTTAGTTGTTTAGTGGTTCTTTAACACAACACATTTTCTTCCAAGCTCATGTAATCTTTACCCCTTGGGACCAGCATACCTCTCTGCCCATCCAAAACAAGTAGAACTGGGCATGCTGTAGAGGTACTCACAGATTCTTCATAGATGCTCACTGTTTTCCAAACTGCATTTTGACAGCCATGGAAGTAGCCTATGATGTCTGGTAGGCAAAATACCCCTTCAGTCTCTCTGGGTACTTCTGCCCCTTATGCAGTGTTTAGTGGTTTTTAATTATTAAAGAATTGAACTTTGCTAGCTTGATAAGTGCACAGGCATAGGATTAAGCCTACTAGTAAACAGCTGGGAAGATAAGAAGGAAATAATAGAGGTCCCATCCAGCCCTGAGAGCAATTTAATAAAGGTTAATCTCTTCAGCAGGTACTGCTTTGGCCAGTCTGTGGGTCACAGCACAGAGAGCTGGGTGGGTCATGGAGCAGTGGGAGCTGTGGAGAAGCTCTCACCCAGCACTCACTCAGGCTGCTGTGTGGTGCTGTGTCTGCCCTTGGAGAGGAGGCTGGTGCAGTGTGGTGACTGCCACAGCTGCAGACAGCAACATGTGGTCTGGCTTGGAGTTTAAAAGTTTTGGAAGGCCTTCTGAGGCCAAAATGTGGAAGGCCTTATGCCCAAATGGGTCCCCAAAGCGGCTGGCTGCCTTGCAGGGGTGAGATTTTCAGCAAGCAGCTGGAAGCAGGGTATTTTACCATGGCAGCTATCTGGAGAGTTCCAGTGGAATTTAATTTAATTCTGCAGTGGTTTACTGAAGGCAGTCTCCAATGATATATTGGTTTCAAAGCATTCCCTTTTCAGCTTCATCTCTCAGACAGCAATTCTTCTAGATCTCCTAGGCTCCTTAAATAAAATATATCTTCTCTATAATTCTTCCCTGTCCACTATAAGGAGGTAGGAACAGGCATATGCCTGACGCAATGCTTTTTATGCCACAAGTATTGTTACCAAGCAACCATCCCATGCAGCTTTGGCAGAACACAAACTTCTTCAGTCACTAACCCTTCAAACACCTGAACCAAGATGTGCCAGCAGAAAACATCAGAGAACTAGGTGAAGCAATGCAGTAGCAAATGATTTTTCTGAATCAACAAATGATTAAGGACAATTACAGGTCTGTGGTTATTATGAACATTTTATAAAATGCTGCCACAAGTGAGTATGCTTACTTGTACGTGAAGAATAATATCAATTTGTGAGAGAAGGAAACCTCAGTAATCACTAACCTATAAATTTTTATTATGGCAGGTTCAGCACATTCTATATGAAATTGAAAAAACATTCACAAAGTCCACCCCAAACTAGAATAAAGGGAGAGATGAGACACATGTCAGTTGCCAACCAAATGCTCTCCCATCAAACACTACAGGTAGTAATTTGTGTTAGCACAAAGAGAGCATAAAATTCATCTAACCTCACAGTGGCATTGCTGAAAGATCTTCCATCTCACAGCCATTAGAATAAAATTTCTGTACTTTCCTCAGCTTCCAGATTTGTGGCTGTGAGGCTTTTTGGAGTCTATGCAAGTGTGTAAGCAAAGATGGAGGATCAACAGGTTCAAGTTATCGTGACTCCTTCGGCTGCAGCCACCTGAGAGCTGCTGAGGACTGGTTGTGGGGTGTATTTATTTTTGCCCTGTGGATTAAAAGAGCAGAAAACAAAGTAAATGGAAACACATGTCTCAGTCCATGGGTATAGATATAGTCTTATTCCAGCTGGAGGACATGAGCATGGACCAAAGGAGGCCATCAGGGTAAGAAGCTCCAAAATGGGTTCCCACTACCTGAAAAGAGGAAATTTCCATATAATCAGCCTTGCCTTTGCTTCTCTGCTGGTCAAAGGAGTTGACTTTCTACAGGAGCACAGCTTGGTTCCTCACAAGAAAAGGTCTTATCGTCCATCAAATCTCCTCTTAGTCCATAAATAGAAACAGGAGTTAGAGACCTTTGAAAATGAGAACATAACTTTGTGCAGTACATTCATCTGGCTAAAAAACAGAGCTGGTGGAAACCAGCGGGTAGATGATGAAATCAGTGGGACTCAAGGTCAGGTGTTTGCTCAACATTGGTATCTGCTTTGAAAATGTAAATGTTATGAAGCTCATCTGTAAATTATAGCGGGCAGAATCTTGCATATACAGAGGCCAAGTTTGTCCTTTTCCATGCAAATAAATATCCAAGAGCTAAGAACAGCAGTGCCTGAAGTCTGTTCGACAGCTGTGTGATTGAATAGGTTTGACACATCCAGTCCCTCACTTGCTATTGATGCAGCATTCCAAAGTGTTTGAAGACTCCAGAGCACATTGAAAAAGCCACAAGACTGATGCTGGCCAAATGACCCACTCAAAAGCACCAGTTTCTCTTACTCTTTGATTTCTTGGAGCTGATTCCAGGTAAAAAGTGCCTAAGAAGTAATGGTGGCTTCCAAAATGTACCAGTACTCACAAAGAAAGACATTTGAGATATCATTATAAATTTTGTCCTTTGTGTTTTGTGAGGAAAAGGAATCATTAAGTAGTTCATTCTATTTTGAACTTTCATGCAAAATTTCTTTGGATGGCCTCTCTGTGAACGCAAAAGGGCAGGAAAAAAACTGTCTATGTTATTTCCTTCAGCATTTTTGTGGTTTGAGGGCTGTTTCCTGTCATCACAGATCATGTCTGAATGTGTGATTTACACTTGGCTTGTGGACCCTGGCTCTTTGAGACTCTGTCATATCATTTTATTTTTTTTTGTAATTAAAATTGGCAATTAAATCAATGGAACTGTACAAATTACCATGACTAAAATAAGTGTTCTGTTTTTTCAGGATCCTACAAAAGCAGGTTCACATAATACAAAAGGTTTCATGAAATTTTCTGTGCTGTTTTTGAGCTATACATGACATATGTGTTCCCATATTTTATCTAAAATATTGCAAATTTATGAGTCTCTTTTGCTGGTTAAATGCCAGGGTTTGCTGTTGCCAAGACAAACAAAACAAATGGCAGAATTGCCTAATCCTTTTCTATTTCCTTCCAGAGCACAAGAGATCATTACAGTCTGGCTTCTTCACGCACTGTGGCTATCGATTTTTTCTTGAATTCTTTTTTGAATGTATTGTTTTAAATATGATTTTTCATGCAGAAATACTTCCTTCTAAGTGCTCTTCCTGTGGCATGAAAATGAGTACTAAATGCTATTTAAAGGTGGACCACTGACAAGTTTAGTGTTTCTTTGAAGAGTTGTCTTATTTTAAAATGACTTATGGTAGCACTGATGCCTGCTAATCTGCACACTGTCCTGTTCCTGATCATTATTGCAAACTAAAACCTCATCTAATAAAATGTTCTACTGCAGAGATGAAATATTGCCAAAGTCCAGTCTTCCTTTTTTTTTCTTTTTTTTTCTGTGTCTGTCAATCCTAGAACTACATATCATGCGTCCTTATCTTTGCTATCTATATTTTCTTTTAAAATATCATCTGTCTTCAGGGGAAATAACTTTTCTTCATGTCATCCTTTTAGCTAATTTCTACTGATATGATATTGAAATATTGTAATATTCAATTACGCATTGCATTTAATAGCTGAATGTAGAAGTAAAATTTTGAGACCAAATAAAAATCCTGAAAATTAAGGGAACTATTAGAATATCATGCCCCAATCTCCTGAACAATACACACAGAGGTAATTTTTAATTTGTAAGTTTAGTTTTTACCTCCATGACTTTATCTTTTCATGTCATAGGGTGAATATGCATGGAGATTACACTTGCAAAATCTGAATTAAACTCTTTTCTATCAACCAACATCAAAGCCAAAAAAAAAAGAGAAAAACGTCTACTCTACTCAGTAGGTGAAGAAGTTTCATAAGTAGCTAGAAATAATTTTTCCTGAGTTTAGTATACAAAAAGTGTAAATATTTTTGTAGAATTCAGAGGTCCTAATCAAATCAGGTCTTTTTTATACTGCTGCATAAACACATGTACATTACTAATCAGAAGATCTTTTAAAATTGAAAACATATTTCCATTTCCATATGTTGAGAAAGGGATTTCAACAAATTTTTTCACAATCTTCATCAAAAAAGAAGTGTAGTCACATGACATAGGGATAAAGGTGTGATTCAGAGTAAAAATAATTTACTTATTTTTTGGACATTCTCTCCAGTTCAAGTTGTGTAAGCAAGTCCAACAGCATGATTGCTTTTCCCACTTAGGATTGCTTTTCCCACTTACATCAATGTCCAAGTTTTCCTGTGGAATTGTGCATTTAATATTCCTTCTCCTGGAAAGTAAATGCAAAACCCAAAAGAATCACTGTGGAATGCCAGTGTCCACTCAGCACTGTTTTGTCACAACATCTCAGCTCCTGTTGTGGATAATTGAAAAGTAATCTGATATTTCACTTTCTATTTCATTTTGGGATGCATGCTTTCCAGCTTGTCAAGTAAAATAAAGATATGACATGTGCAATAACCTTTTCTTTCATTGTGAATCAAAATGTGTTATAATAAAATAGGCTGGCAGAGTTCCATCAACCAGAACACTTTAACAAGTTACTTGCTGCAATTAAAAATAAGTGGAGGAGGAAAAGAATGTCAGTTTGTCTTTGAAACCAGAAACAGGCAGGGTCTCATGATACAAATTTATTTTTTTATCATTTCAAGCCACAATAAATCAGCTAATAAATTCATTATTTATCTAATTTGTATTTCAGAGATTTTCTTAATTAATTTTTGCTCTTTCTTTAACAATGCATGGCTCTCTATATTGCTGTATCTAATTACAATGTGATTCATTCTGCTGGTATCAATCAGCTGTCAAGAAAAGCAACATGAATTTCCTAGAGAACTCCACCTCCAGAGAGTCCATGCTCTGCAGAACTTTCATCTTCCAGCAAAAGCCAGATTTAGATAAAATGCCTGTCTCTCACTTTAAACAACAAGGACACTTTATATATTTTTCAAGCATACATTTCCCTACTGTCTTGTTTCACCAGAGGAGATTTTATCAACATTTGATATATTACCTGCTTCTGCCCAGTTCTGGTTAAATTGTAAGGATAATAATTACTAATGTTAATATTACTAACACTTTAGGGGCTTCTTAACCTGCATACATGGTAGGAAAACAATCTCCTCTGTCTTCCTGTGAGTTAACCTGGAAATGGGAATTCTTGTCATGAAGATTATCCTCCCTTGATCCTCTGAGTCTTGACTTTCTACATTATATCAAACCACTAATCATGATAATCCTGTAACCTGGCTCTTCTCTGTATTAATTCAGCTGCTCCTTTCTCACTCTGTCTCTTGCAATGCTCCTCTTGATAACTTTGTTTTCTTTCTACTGTCAGTCTTTAGGTACTTCCACAGGAAAATTGCTGAAGAGTAATAATAAAGACAGAAGTGCCCTGCATTTCTGCAAGCTATCTTTATCTTTCTAAAATATTTAATTTCCATTCTTGCAAATGGAATTGATGAAAATGTTTAGGCTTTAAACTGATAAGTGCTTGTTTGCTTTTCAAAATATACCTTTGAATATAATGATTGTTGTTGAGAAAATAAAATTACCTTGATATGTAAGTTATAAAATGGGGTAAAAAAATCAATGCATGCTGTGCTGTTTTCCCTAAAAGAAAAAAATATGTAACTTCATGGGTTCTTAACATACCCATAATATTACATGAAGTTTTAATGACAACAACTTGTAAGAGACATCCAAATGGATTTCTCCAGAGACTTTTCATCCTTTGTGTAATTATCAAACAAAACATTCCATATGGAAGCAAGTGGCTGTATAATTACAGGAGCACCTTGGACACGCTGATTCATGATGTCTCAGAGAAGTATGGTTCAGTGGGTAGGACAATACATTGGTTACTGTGAGAAACAGGTAATTTTCTCAGCTTTGATTGCAGTGAAGTGTAGACACTTAATGTTTGAGGTTATTGATTTGTAAAATTGGTTTGATAATGCCTGTCCTCACTCACATATCTATGACACAGCACTTCTAACTATGGCATCTTCAAACACAGAGGAGGACCACAGATCTTTCAGAAAACTGAAGAGTGTTAAGGAGGATGATTCTGAAACAGAATGTTCTTTCTAGTTTTCTGGCTCAACAACTGTGTGATATTTAATATAGAATTATTTTTTCATCTGAAAGTACTCCCAGCTGTTGCAGTCTCAGATTTTTCAGCATTTACTGCTCCTTAAAATAAGGTGAATGTGGCAATTCTCCTGGCTCTGCCACATATTCTCATCTACTCAGGGACATGACCAGACTAACTGTATGTATAAGAGTGACTGGTCATACACAATATAATGACTATGGCAAAGTGGTTCCAGGCAGGATATAAACCAGGAAAAAAAAAAAAACAAAACAGAAAGAGAGCTGAGAATGTGGAGAGTTTTGCTAGGAATATTCATCAAGAGAGTCCAAGCATGGGTGGTTTAAAGTATATGGAGATTATTTTACCTTAATATTTTATTATCTGGCTTAAAAGACGAATATGGTTTCATTGATAAAACCATTATATTTTTCCTGCCTCTTACATAATTAAAGTTTGTTTTGCTGGAATTCATTCAAATTGCATACTATAAGTCAGGACCATCACTTACAATCACCTCCACAGACAGCTGCAATATTAACTACACATGCAGAAATGTGCACTTCTGCAGGAAATGTATCTCTGCAGCCCTATGCACCACACTTTAAGCCATTAAAATGCTTAGGTCAATCCTCTGCCCTGCTGTCCTGTTTAGGAAGGAACTGCATTTTTTGTATTCAGGGTAGAGAGACATAACTTGTCTACATGGACTTCAACACGGGAGAGAACAACTGCACTAAACATTGCACAAATTGTACACATTCACTAGAGCAAGAAATCTTCCCCTAAAAATAATCTCTGAACCTCACCAGGGCAGGAAGAGAAGTGACTTGGTTAGCAACAGCCTGTGCCTCATTGCCTGAGACTCGAGAAAAATTTATTTGCCAATTGAGATTTTTCAGTTAGGTGATTGCTTGTAAGTTATAATGGAAAATAAAATCTGATCTACAATGCTTCCCATTAAAGTATCACTGCCTGTTTAGAAACCAATATTAAATTCCTTTAAAGGCAGAAGCAACACACAATCTTCTGTAGCCTTGGTGCAAGTATTGTGTTTGACCTGAGGAGAAGGGATGCAGGGACAGCCAAAGGGCTTTTCATGGCAATCGTGGTGAAGATCTAAGGTGAAGAATAAAGCAGCAGATACCTCAGACCACTCAGACCCTGACATCTCAGCTGAGGTGGCTGTTCAATACCAGTTACAGGACACACATCTCACACCCAAAGAATGAAAACCCCAGGTCATTTCCAGCAGGGCCCCAAACATTCAAGAGTAAATATTAAGTATTTCCTAGGCAGAGTGGATCCAGAATTGGGGAGCTGCTGACAGTTTTGCTGCAGGGTGGTAGGAAAACCAGCAGGATTTGTGGGTGCAGGGATGCAGCCAGGCACAGTGCTGAGCAGCTCTGCTGGTGAGCTCTTCCTTCAAGCACCACATGTGAGAGGCTCACGCTGTTTATTGCCCTTCACAGCTCCCCAGATAGAAATCCTCCCTGGGCTTCTGGGGAGGAAAAGGAGGCAGCTAAAGCAGACAGAAGGAATGCATAACAAAATATGCAGTGCTGGAGGTACCTTGGAAAGATACAAAGGACTTTGATGGTCTTTTTTCCCCCCAAAGATGGAAGAAACAGAAGCTCAATATAACCAATAATTTAGTGTAAATTACTTAGCAATTGTTTTGGTTTCACTCAGCTCAACACGTTAGTTATTTTCCTCCCCTTTCTGTTGGGTGTCTCAGCTATTTTCAGGAGATAAATGTTTCACTCCAAAGAAATAGAAGCCTTTCTATTATTATTTGGAACTGCAGATAGGAGAAGTCCATGAAAATAATTTCAGAGCCAGACTACCTTGAAATTTATGTGACAGACACATGAAACATCTTTATCAAAGTCTCCATAAATCACAGTCTCTGTCCACTCCTAGATTGAGAAAAAACAGAGATACCAATTAAATTTTGAAGAAGTGGCCTGTTTCCTCCTTACAATTTTAGGTTCTGAGGAAGCATATGGTGAGGCACAGGGTTTTAACTTTGCTTATAATCTGGATTTTTGCAGTGCTTCATCTCAGTTAGAGATGGTGGAATTTATTGCTTAGGAATCTCTACAGAAACAAGATTGTTCTGTCATTTCTTCTTTGAGGATTGCTGCTATTTTTTTTTGCCATGTCTGGTAAAACTGCAAAAAGATAAAATGTATCACAAAGAAGATATTTTTAAAAGAAAAAAGCAACACATCGAATAAGTATAATTTTGAAAAGTGATAATTTAATGAAAATCAGGATGCCTTTCAGTTTATATTTACACTGTAACAATACTTGTGCACATATTTGTTAGAAGATATGGAAACGTAAAGGGTGAATTTATGGCTTTGTAGTTTAAAATATGCCATTCTCAATGACTGACATGCTTTTCCTATGAAGTAAAGTAGAAAAATGTAATTAACCACTAAGAAAAAAATGTATCTATGAACTTTGCTTTTCTTTTAAACAAATAAACTTCTAATATTTTACGCAAATAAAATGAAACCTATCAGGACACATACAGGAAATACTTCTGTTTGATGTGTTGGTAGTCTTCAAATTATTATGTGAATTGCTTTTCAGAAAACTTTTCTGATGTTCGAGTTCAGTACTTGAGGGTGAAGAAACACCCTCCAGAAGAAAAGAGAGGAGGGATTACATTGACCCACTAAAGATCAGATATTGGCAGAAACAATGACTGAAATACCTCTCTGGAGGTGAGCTAAATCATGTCTTACCTGGAAAAAGACTTCTTAAACAACATTCAATGGTCTAGATAATGGGATGTGTTTTGTATTAGTATGATGTAATTGACTTTATGGTAAAATTTTCTATATATATAAAAGGAATACAAGGATTATATATCCCTTTAAGGGTTATAAAATGAGAAGTGCAGTGGAAAGGGGCTGAGCACTTATTTTCCTTCAGGGGAGTAAATTTGAGTTGATGGAATCTACTCACAATTTTCTTATAGCTGTAATAAATTCTTATATGGTTAATTTGGATTGTGGATATCTGTAAGGATACCAACCACCAAATATTGAAAATGGAAATAAGTATGAGACCACCTGCATCTAGTTTTGAGGACGCAAGCAAAACAAAAATTTATATTAGAATAAAAAGGAAATATGTCTTTTTTCTTTTTTTCAAACAGCAAGCAATATACCATGCAGGGAGGTTTCCCAAACACCTACAATATGCAAATACCTTTTAGCTGATGGAGAAGGAATGATCTCCCTACTCCACCCTGTGGTGGGCATAAGCTTAGTCTACCTGTTTAAACTGCAGATGGAACATGTTGAGTGAGTATTTCAGGAAGAAAACAAAAAACTGGGCTTGGCATAGAAATGGTGAACAGTGTACAGTGTGTGTTATGTGTGCAGCAAGCAGACAGGCCTCTGAACTTCAGCTGAATGAACTGCAAAATCAGGGGATGATTCAATGAAATTCAATTCATTTGGGTGCATTCCCTAGAGCAATTAGAAGTGTTATAATTGAAAATAGCATTAAATCATTAAAAGGTTCTAGCCAGAAATGGATTTGTATTTAGCTCCCAAATAAAAAATTAAATCAGAAAAGAGATGAGGAGACGGAGTTTCCCAAGCTGAACCTGTCCTACACCTGCCAGCAGGAAGCAAGAACTGGGCCAGGAATGCTCTGACAGTGAGCACAACCCTCCTACCCAGCTCTGAAAGACAGAGAAACCAGAAATTTCTGAATTTCTGAGGAAGAAAATGAGGGGGTAAATGATAGCTGCTCTTCATAAAGACACCAGTGGAATCTCCCCAGAACACCATAAAAAGCAGGGGGAAAGAGAGCTCATACAGAAAGGGAAGCATTCATTGCTTGGGGAGCCTGGGGGAAGAGGGCATAAGAACATTTCATGAGCATCTATCTGGGAATACTCACCTGGGAACAGGTCCTATATCACAGTTCAAGTGTTGGAACCAAAAATGAGGATTTTGGCAGCAGACAGGTGCTGGGGTTTAACCACAGCTTGTCATTAAGCCCCACACAGGCACCCACTCACTCCCCTCCATTGGGAAGGGGAGAGCACAGGATGAGTAAAAGTGAGAAAATTAATCGGTTGAGGTAGAGACAATTTAATAAATAAAGCAACTTGTCCTGCTCTGCTTGTAGCTCTCCCAGGAATGGTAAGGACAGTGCAGCTCTGTACCTGCAGGATCTTTTCCTGATGATCCTCCCCTGACAGCAAAGGAAGACTGGAGAAACAAGGAAAAGCTTTATTACATGTAAGATTCTTTACTCACTTTTGAGGCAAAAAAAAACAAACAAAAAAAACACCCAAAGAATAGATTGTGCTTTAATAGCACAGAAAATTCAAGTTAACTCTCAGAGTGACTGTTTTCTGCAGGAATTCAAGTAATAATAATAATAATAATAACAAAACATTTGTTAGGAGGGCACCTATCAGGATTTCCTGGGTGGCAGTGAGATGCAGTAATGAAAACACAGAAAATCAAAAGTTAATTCTTTGGACCAGCTGGCCACAAAATGGAAATGTTGGACATGACTTATGAAGGAATGATACCTAAAGCAGCACCTGACATCCATACCAATGTAGTGCAGAGCTCTAGAAGCACTAGGAATCTGGCCATGCAGGGAAGAAGTTAACAATAACAAGGAAAAGCATCAAACAGCCACTAAATTGTGTCTGAGATCTATTCCCCATAGCCAGGAGTGGTGCATGTAATAACAACCTCTGCTATGAAAACATCTAAAGCCTGGTGAGCCATACATGCTGCACAACTCAGGATAACTCTGGAGACCTACTGTCTATCACCTAAAGTGTTCTGAGCTGGGAGAAACTTTGGGCAAAACATTGACAGAACCTCTGGTCAAAACTGAAACAAAACATTGTAATAAAAATATCCCATTTCTGCATAAATTTGTTTTGCAAACAGTGCCAGTGGGATTGCTTTTAAAATGCCAACTGTAGAGTACATGTAATTACTAAGATCTGGGTTACCAAGAGTTCTGGAGCATGAATAAGTAGGAAATAAAATCTCCAAGTACTGAAAAATAATAATATACATTTAATACAAATCCTTCATAAACCAGGCAGTGCTGGCATGCCTTGCAAAGCAAGAATAGAGGAAATAACTGTAAAATCACAGTATCAGTTGTAGTCTATTAAGCAGAGATCAAAGGCAAAGGTGCTGGAGAGTTGTGTTGCTCAGTTAAAACCAGATGGAGATTTGCAGAGGTCACAAGATGGGGCTTCTCTGGCACATAACAGGGGTTTTGTTTGCTTAAGGAGGAAGAAAAGGAGCTATCAGAACATGACTGACAAGCAGAAGCACTTCTTCTGGGAATTGATTTCATAGTTGCATTAAAGAATCAGAAAACAAACCAAACCCTAAAAACTGGGCACAAATAACTGCAACCAAAGAGAAATTTCCAGCTTACATTAAAGCTGCACTTTTATTGCAGTTTTTTATCTGTTCTCTTTCAGTCTAGTTTCCTATTCTTGGTGTCTGCAAGGGCACATATCTGCTGTTTATAATAAATTCTGAATTCTTTTTCTAGCTTAATCCAGGTTTGCCCAGGAAATATAAGTTTTGTATGTGGTGCATTGCTATGACAGAGTAAAACCAGGCTGCCAACTATTGATATATTAATATGTCCTGTGGAAAAGAGTGCAGTCTGTGCTCAGTGCTCTGTGGTTAGCCCTGAATCTACATTAGTGGATTCATTTGTACAAGAGTCACAAAGTCAATTAAACTGGACTGCCTTGATTGCTGCCCCTGAACTACCCGAGGGAAGATATTGTTTGAACTGGGTAAGATGCATCAGGGCAACAGCCATGCTGCTATTTTTAAGGTGAATATATTTGATAACTCTTGATTGTAAGCTTGAGGGCTCTAAGATACCATGAGACTGAAACTCAGATTTTTTCATGTTTAGCTTTAAGCTTCTTGCACTAAAGTAGGTTACATTCTCATAGTTTATGAAATTCTGGTTTCTGCAGAGTTTAATAGCAGCATTTACTGTTTAATATTTTAGCCATATTCCATAATCAGAGGCAATAATTTTTCCTCTTTGTTGTCAGTTTTCCATTTTGCAAAGTGACATATGCCACAGAAAGTAAATAATATATACCTTGTCTATGGGGACTCCTTCAAATATGTCATGCATGGGATTCAGGTACATAAAATACCCTTCTCCTTCCTTGTTCTCCATTTATGGCTTCAAACACAGATATTTAACCTTTTATAATCTTATTAAGCCTGCACAATATAAACACTACACTTAAAGCCATCATTTTTCTTACAAGTACAAAGTGTTTTATTACTGAAATCTGTGCAGAAGAGCAAATGGTGATATTATGTTTATCTTGTGTATTTAATGGCAGGATCTGGACATTGCTATTCCCTTGATTGAGGTGTCTTAGTCCTCAGCTAAACCATTTCATTCCTCCTTGATCAGGGAAGCAAAAGTCCAAAAGTTCTCTCTGCTTGTGTCAGATTTTACGAAGATTTCTTTGCTGCCACATTTGATGAAAAGGCCTCTGCAACTTTCTCCAGATTTCAGAAAAATCTGTTGCTTTCTAGCTCAAAGCATCACGAACTCCTCAAATTACTTTTTCAGCTTCCTTGTTTCTTCCCTAACCTTTTGGACTTTCCAGACATTTTCTGAAAAGGAACCAGGTGTAAGCCCTCCACATTCCAATTAGAAATGGAAAACATCTTACCTCTTTTTTAAAGGTCAGATATATGAACATTACAGTGAAGAAATGATCCTATTTTCAATAATTTGGCCAAGGGGTAAGTGAATTCTGAGAAAAAACCCCACTTTTCATAGAGAAATTCTCAAAAATGTTTTAAAATTCTACTTGTATTTACTCTAGTATCTTGTATCTCTCCAGGGCTCTCCCTGCCCCCTTGTACACTGCTGGCCCAAACACAATTTCCAAGACTTAGGTTTGGGTTTAGGACACCTTTCAGCCTCCTCTGAAAGAGTCAATTTTTCAGCTAATAAAGGGACACCCATTACAAATGGCACTATACATTTTCTATGATAAAAGCATGGCCATACAAGAAAAAAGATGGATTCTTGACAGCATGAATTTATTGATGTCCCTCAAAACATGCTGTTCAGGCTCTTTATTTTTAAGCCCATGTGATGCAAAATGCTATGAGGAACCCATAAAGTCTTTGATGGTTTTGTTCAAATTCCCCAAACCATTCAACACTTAGGATCCCAGCATCACCATCATATTGCACAATATGAAATTTTTCATTTGACATATGCAGATCACCCTGGCTGCACCCAAATTAGAAACATTACATTCAGCTCTTGCTAATTTACTAATTTTTTCCTTATTGTATTTCAAAGAACATTCAGAGATGAAAAGATATTTGAAAATTAAAGCTAATAAAAAACCTAATTTGCTAATTGTTCTACATCCCTCTAAGGGTCCAATCTTGCTTAAGCAAGGGAGAAGGTCTCTCTTTGAGATGGAAAATATCCCTTCTTCCCAGCCCATAAGTCAACCAAGAGAGAGTTGGTAGACAGACTATCTCAGTCCACTCAGTCAAAAGCTAATGAAAATATATCCTGATGTGTATGAACACCAAGAATATTGAATTTAAAAATTAGGAAAAAAAAGCCAAAATGAGGTTGTATTTTGATAAGATGATATTTTGATTAAATCCATCAAAATTCATCATTTCAGTTATGCAGGAAATAGAGAACTCTTAAAATTATTTCCAATTTAAATTGAATACAAATTAAGTATGCTTATCTTCCCTGAAAAATTGCTTTCTGCAGACATTTATATCTAAGTGCCCACTATGTCATTTGGGATTATAAAAATTTCAAGTTTACCTCATCATTCATTTCTTTAAAATTGTATTTATTATTTTATGTGCTTTTCTAGTATTTCACTAATGGTAAAATGTCTTCTTAAGTGTTCTCTAATTAGCTAGTGTCAAGCTCCTTCGCTGAAATACAAGTGGAATGAGCATAGAATAATTTGGGTTGGAAAAGACCTTCAAGATCATCCAGATCAAACACAAACCTGACACAGCCAAGCCCACCACTAAGCCATGATCCTAAGTGCCACATCTACATGTCTTTCAAACACCCCCAGGGACAGTGACTCAACCACTTCCCTGGAAAGCCTGGACTATGTTTGACAACTCTTTTGTCAGGAAATTTTTCCTAATATCTGATGTAAACCTCCCCTGGTGCAACCTGAGGTCATTTCCTCTTGTCCTACCATTTGTTACTTGGGAATGGGACCTACAGAGCAATTTTCCTATCATGATTTTGAAAGGAAAAAACCCCTAGCAAAATCACATTCCAGTTATTTTACTGGTTATCCATCTCACCATAAAAAATAGCAATGCACAATGCAAACATATCAGGAGAAGCAATGTAAAATTACTGAGACACAGTAAATTTTGAATTTAACACATTTCGATATTTTACAGAGCAATCTGTTGGAGGAACCCTTTCCATTTAAAAGCTTTTCAAGGAAATCTGTTTTGAGATATATTTGATTGCCTGAAACATGGTCAAATAGAAAGCTTCTGATGAAAAATGTCATCTCCAGAGCAGAGAGAACCCAAATTAACACACAGCACTGGCACAATAGCAGCTTGGAGAAGTTAAAAGTTGAGCCCTGTGCATGACTGGCAATGCTGATGTGTAAAAAATAAGGTGATTCATGAGCTGTTCTTTCAAAAAAGAAACAAAATACTCCTATACCCCTTAAAAACATCCCTCTCCAGGAAGAGTATTGCACTATAGGCCATGCTTTAGCAATATCTGGTTTATGAACATTTCTCACCCATCCGAACAAGAACCTCCTTTCCCTGAAGTCCAAAGTCAGCAGACAGCAGGCAGCTAGGTGGATTCCCTGTCCTGAAATATTCTCCCAGGTTCCTTAACCCCTTTCACTATCATCAATGCAGTTGCCTCTTTTTTTTTTTTAACTAATATTAAACTAATTTTTACTAATATTAAACAAACAAAAAAAACCCTAGCTGAACAACAGAAATCACCCATAAATTGTCAGAGAAGCAACAGAACCAGAGCTTTTTGAGCCATGTTTGGGCAGCTTATCTGCAATCTCAAATGGCAACTGATAAGAGAAAAGGGACATAAACCCTCAATTATTAGAGTGGCCCTAAAAGTAGCTGTTGAACAATTAACTTTATGAAAGAATGAAACATATTTTATGATACTGTTATTCCAATTTGAAAGAAAGGATGAGAGGATACTATGAATGTTCAAAAATTCATGGAAATATGGCACTAACATTTGTCTTGGAAGCCTTAATATATAGATCTTTTTGAGGAAGTTTGTTTGGGATCATTTTATTGGTGTTTTTTTTTTTTTTTGTGTGTGTGTGTGGATTTTTTTTGTTTGTTTTTTTTTTTTTATGAGAAGCATTGCTCGCTGGGTTTTTTTTTTTTTTTGTACTTGAAAGTATTCCCTTTGATACATCATTCACAGAAAACTCTTGATTATTTTTTGGATATTCGTTTTGCTTTACCCTTATATCTGAGCAAATTTTATCTACTCATTAGAACAGCAGAAAGATTTAGAACTGATTATGCATGTCTGCTTTTTGAGGTTTATATTCAAATGAACTCTTAATTTTAGGGAGCAGACTGGCAATGACAATATAGCTAAATAGTGATTGAAAAAGGGTTATTACAACAAAATGATATTATGTCAGCATTATGCTAAATCCTTAATGAAAATTGCACTGAAGAGATTGTTTTCTTTAGAAGAATGTAAAATAATATAGTCAGAGATATTAAGTGTAGCAAAAATAACTAAATGAGCCTGTTATTCACAAAAAGTAGTTGCTCAAGCATATATTAACTTCCCTAATTACTGAACAAGCCTTTATAAATGTAATTATTTACCAAATTTAAATAGTTCTTGTAATTAACAATACTTACTAAGTGTGGCAAACAGAATAAAACTTTGAATATTTCCTTTTCCTATCTGCAGGTTTCAGGACATTTATGCTCATGATTTCTAAGTGCAGTTAAGATTTGCTAATTTCAGTTTTGGTAACAGGCTCTGACCTTTTGTCACCCATATCTACAACTTTAGATTTATTGATTCTTATTGATAACAGCTAAGTGTGGCAGCAGAGAGGTCAGCATGGATTATGAAGTAATTCCATTTCTTGCTTAATTTTTCTTGACTGCACTGAAGTCCACAGTGCTGTGAAACCACTCCAGACAATCCCCCTGTCAGGACAGGGCTTGCTCATTTAAATCTGTGCGAACCCCAGCCAGAGCAGTGGCTGCTGGCTGCTCTCAGCCTGGAAGAAAGGCTCTGTCCACACTTCCCTCCTAAAGGATGATTGTTCTGCCCCTTGGGTTTGAATTATGAGGAGAAAACTTTCTCCAGTATTGAAAACTTACCAGGACAGGACCTTCTTTTATTTAAAGATCCACTTGTCACAAAAGTAGTGCTATATTGATCCTCTGCAAATGATAGGGCTGTAGATCTATACTAGTATTCCCATTTTTCAGTGGTTATATGGTGGACATGGGGAAAATACCATTTCTCTGCTGTAACAAGACACTGTGAGATTTTTGGTCCCATCTTCTTTACTTCACCTCTACTTTTTATATAATATCCATTTGTTTCCCACATCACATTAGACAAAATATTCATCTTTCACAATCCTAAACCAGCTATAAGAATTCAGGCTAATAGAAGCAGTACTTTAACTCCAAATCTACTCTTTATCATTTATTGCTCTCTCCTTTACTGTTACCTTCATCTGGGTAGCTCAGTAGGAAAGGAGACAGCCTGAGATTTTTGGGTTTAGTTCACTGACCTTTTTAAAGCAAATGCTCTGGAGGACTATACCTTTCAGTCCCTGGCTGCAGGCAGTGCTGGTGTTCTGGCTGTTCTCACTCTGTTACAGGGAGAGATTGTCTTTGAATAAAGCACTTGTTTCAGAAGAACAATAAACCAGTCCCATGCCTTTACCAACCTTAATCTCACAGGACAAGTTATCATTAGTCCTGTGTGTAATATGAATTGTCAATCTCAAGTACTCAAAATAACTCAAATTTACTGAAAGGAGTGCAATTGGAAAACATTGATTTATGTTCCATGAAAAAAAAACCCAAACAAATTGAAATCTGAAGCAATTCAATGTGTAATTTTTCCCAAATGGCTGTAATTTTTAGATGAGAATAAATTTTATCTAAATGGGAATTTTGATCCTGGTCTCTTAAACTCTATTTCAGTCTCACAGATACCAAAATATTCTGTAAATTTTAATCTCAGTCATATTACAAATTACCATGACTCAAAAGGAGAAGGTCTGAAGCTGGAACTGCTGGTGCTGAGGGTGCAGTGAACACATCACACATGGATTTGGCAAAGTGCCAGAAGCAAGCTCCACTCAGATCCCATGTTCTTGACTTATGGCACTCTAAACCCATGGCCCACTAACATTTGGTCAGCATTTTCCAGCTCAGTCTGATCTGAAATAATCAGCTCATCTCATGATGCTGCAGGTTCACCTGAAAAGAAACCAGTCATGCACTCCAAAACTCTGTGGTGGGAACCAAAATGCAGAAAATGGAGATGACCAGGTGAAGAAATTTAGAAGCCGTCACAGTTGATCTGAACTAAAACTCTATCATAGACTCCCCCTGTCTTGACCTTACACCTGCTACCTTTCAAAGAAAGACAAAAGAGAAACCAAGTTTTTAACTTTTATGGCTGCTCAGTAAATGTGCTTCAGTTATGTCATAATCTACGAAAAGAATCTGTGGGAGCAGATTGAAAATATTGAATGTGGAGGAAAATATAATTTATAAAGAAGAATTTACAGTAATGCAGTGTTTAAAATGATTTTTTTTCTGAAAAATAAATACTTTAGTTGGTGTAATGAAATTTTGGATATTTTGGGATCAAATCTCCAGGTTACAGGAAAACTCTGCTTGGGCAGACATCTGGATACCAAATCTAAAAATGCAACTGAGGTTTGTCTTCCTCAGATAAGCTAATGACTAATGAAAGCAACAGAGTCTGAATGAAGTCTGGAGATGGGATTCTGCTCTTGGGTTTCCTTTGGTCTCTCTCCCCAGTGACAACCAGTACAACCCACCAGCATCAGAGAGGTTGTCCAGAAGTCACAGATGAGAACAAGAAATTATTTGATGATGTGCATGAAGGACTCAGGCCTCTTTCACTTCAGCACAGCTGCTCTCACTCTGTGAGGCTGCCCTGCCTTTTGTCACTGGAGAGAGTAAATCCATACCAAAAGCCAAAATTACTTTCCAGAACAACTTTAACTCCTGTTTCTTGACTTCTACTTTGTATTTTTACTCAGTCCTTATTAGCCATGTGTTTTACCTCTTAGTCTACAATGTTTCAGTGTCAACAGTTTCATTAGGAAAAATAGATTTAGAAAGCTTTCTGAATCTGAACCTTTGGTCTTAGTCTACAATATTCATTACCAAAGAATTACCAAATCCCAAATTACCAAATATATGTTCAAGCTGCTAAGACAAACATAAACTTCAATAACAAATTGTTACTTCAATGTAGGAAGTATTTTCTACGTTGCCTTAGGCCATTTGACAAAATTTTGATTATTGTTTTTTTCTTGAGGATAAGTTTATTTGATATATAGTTAATGTGTCTAAGTGTTACTGCTTTAAAAATTACCTAATTAGATTATTTATAAAATATTAAAATATCAAAGGCAAAAACACATTGATAAACCTCTGTTAATGAAATAAAATTAAAATTTAATTAGAAAGTTACATTTTCTAGGAATCCTTTTTCCTGAAAAAAAAAACAAAACAAAACCAAACAAAACCAACTGAAACATTTTGGGAAAAAAAAATGGTGTGTTTCTTTGACATTTTTCAGTATGAAGATACTGAATAACTTACAAAGTTATCCATATAGTTTTATGGATGTTGGATGAAGAGGAATTAAATTATGAAACTAAAATTAAATTATGTAAATTTATGTAAATAACTTATTGTTTTGCATTCTTTTATGGAGAAGGAGAAATTTGACGGACTGTTGGTTTGTCCAGTGTCATTGGAGAGGTGGCACTGTCACTTTTGGAAATCTATAAATGTTGGAGTCAGAAATTTAAAAGTCTCTTTTTACCTTGGAAAGAGCAGTGTGTCTGTGTCATGTTATTTCATGTCCTACAGTGACAGGAGAGGAGATATTTTATTAACTTCAAATTAAATTCAGAACTTTTTCTATTAAGTCCTTAAAAGCACAAGAAATTTTAAAGAGAATGACACTCATCTCTTCTGAGAGTGACCACAGCTCCCTGAGGCGTGTGTCTCTAATCCAGGGAGGCTGACTGTGCCCTCAGGAGAGGGAAATAAAGAATGCACACCCTGCCCCTGTGGAGGAGAGAGCCCCAAGGGTGTGTGGGATGGCTCTTCCCACTGGTCTGTCACAAAGAGTTAACTGCACTGCTCTTGTTAAAGATGGGATTTTCAAGGCAGGTGGGTTAGACCTTGCATCCCTGACTCTTTAAAAAAAAAATCCCACATCACAATAAAATGAAAGACCTTAAACCCCCTTTGTAGTTTACACAGCTTTTATTAAATCTTCTCATATGGTTAATGATGAAGGAAGAGAAACAGCTATGAAAAATACTTAGAAGTTCAAGTTATGTAATGTATATTGACCCAGCATTCATGAGTCAGGAATTTTTAATGACTGCATCATGCAGGTGGACATCAAGCAGAAAAAAAACCCCAACCCACATCCAGTTTTTGAGCATCCACAGAGGGGTTGTTTGTATCATGAGTTCTGGCTCTTTGCAGTAGAAAATAAGCTGTTCACACCTGTATGAAATCCACACCTAAATGTGGAATTAGTGAGGAATTCAGATGCCTCCAGAAACTGTGTTCAAATCTGAGGAGTAGTGTGGGTCTATTTTACAATGTAGAGTATTGTGAGGTTAATTTCAATCTCTGTAAAAGGTTTTAAGTTTGGAGACACCTAATCAAGAGAAGTTTCTCATTTCTCCAGTCCCAAGAGGGTGCTGACACCCCTGTATAACTGTGTAAGAGCTTCCATGGACACAGGGACTGCTTCTTTCTTGATCCTTTATTTCCTAAACCTTAGGAAATAAAAAACAGGGAGCAGCAATCAGAAGACTGCAGGGGTAAAACAAGGAAAGAATTATTCAGTATACATCTATTACAGAAAAAATTTAGTAAAATGAGAGATCATGAGGATTATTACATGGATAGAAAAATGAGCAAGAAACAGGCTGAAGGGAAGATATTTATGCTGCATAGCAATAGGAATTAGGAAGATTTACTGCAATTCTTGAGATTTTTAAAAAATACTTCCAATAAAGAAACTACTAAAAAGGTATGCTGATGGCATTTATTCAAGGTACAGAGCACCAGGGGAGAACTACATAACCACAGAATGGGTCAGGTTGGAAGGGAACAATATGGGATCATCTTGTCCAACTTCCCTGCTCAGGGAAGGTGATCTCAGAGCACATGGCACGGAATTGCACAGCAGTGGCTGACAGGTACACAGACCTTAATTTGCACACACCCTTTTAAGCTCTCATGGAGCATAAAAATCAGTATTTTTGCAGAGTCCATTCATTTTGTTGATTAGATACCTTAAAGACTTAATTATTAAAGAAATGGGATGAAATTTCACACTGTAAAATGGAAGTACCTCCATTGAGAAATTAATAATGAAAACTGAGGTGTTAACCACTTAGAAAATACAGAGGTGATGAAAGATTTGGTGGCACCTGTTGATCAGATGGTGACTCTGAATTTGCTGTCTCTCTGCAACTCCTGCTGTGATGTGGGATTAAGATAAGAAAGTATTTTTGTGTCAATCTAACAGTAGATATCCTGTCAAGCTGTCAAGACTTGACTTCATATGAGGAACTAGCAAATTGTCTTTTGGAGTTCAGATTCTCCAAATAAAATAAAGAAAGAAACAAACCAGATGAATTCATGGCATGGAGTTAAAAAAGGGACAATTTGAAGGAACAGAAAGCCTTTAAGTTTTAGTTAGATTTAATGTAATTAACCTTTGATTTGATCAGCTGAGTAAATCCCCAAAACTGCATGGACTAAACATGAGAGAGGGAGAAGACCAATTAATGTTAATTAATAAGGGCCTGAGGAAAGTAAAAGCTAGATAAATACAAACACAGTTATATTGACAGTCAGTTTACAGCTTCTAATACTCAGAGGACAGGCTTTCTGAAATGTCCTTCCTACAGCAGGAGTCCAAGTGATTTTAAGTGAGAATTTGGCATGTAGATGAAATATGATGGATATTTTTCCCTGTAGCAACAAGGGACATCACTACAGGACCCAACAGATCACTTAAAACTATTGTTCATTGAAAAATCAGTCGCTGCACTGATTGCTCTGAGGCAATTTGGAAGCAGCAAAGTGATATGTTATGTACACTCAGCAAAATTATTTAATTTCCCTTGTGCCCCAGTGTTCAGGCAGCACATTCTCTATGTTTGGATACTATTTTTCAATAATTACTTTTCTCTAATAGCTGTAAGAATTTATAAAACATCTTAATTTCATTAATTTAGCAGCCAGTGTGGAATTTTAAGCAGCAAGTGTTCCCAAATTTCAGTGGCTTTGCAGATGTTGTGATGAGTAAAACTAGCAAATTGAGGCATATTAGTTAAAGTGACATGCAATTAGTCATGCCAAATTACATTTGTTTGTTTTGATAAAACTGGGAAAAATCAATTTCATCAACAAGAAAAGAACTTTGGATGATCTTGTATGTTTTGTAGAGGATCTGATCTTCCATCCTCTTGGCTCTTACTGTTATTGAGAATTTGAATTCTTTTCCAACTTCTTTCTACTCTCCACTCTGGCTTCCTTTCTTCTGGTACCACAAATAAATTTCTGTCAACACTTTTCTGACCAAAAATGCAACTTTTTCTGCCTACAGTGCCTTTCTGAACCTTGTTTTAATTCTCTTACTGTGAGACTTACCCCATTGAAACTACAAGTAGGACTGAGAATAAAAACATTAACATGATGTAAACAGAGAGAGCTTTCAGTACACTTCCTCTGAGCCAAAGTTTCCTAAGTGTTACACAATCAGAAAAGGGAGTTTAATGTGCAAAAGTTGGCTTTTTTTTCCATGTGGTGTGGTTTTTACTTTACTCCAGAGGTGAGATGCTCCCTTTTCCTGCAAATCCCAGCCACTGCTTCATGATACAAGAAAGATAAAAGCCACATCAGAGAAACATAGGATCATTAAGGTTGGAAGACACCTTCAGGATCATCTAGGCCAACAACCAACCAGCCTCACCATGATCACCCCTAACCCATATCCCCAAGTGCCACATCCAAACACCTCTTGAAATCTTCCATATTTATTTGAGAACATTTTAGTGCAGGCTAATGCAAAAAAGAATACCAAAATTATTACTATAACAGCTTACATCAGACTTTGATGGTGTCAGGGACAGCAGGCAATGGGTTATGATTGGAAGGTCTCAAGTAGCTGGACACAGAAAGCTTACAGACATGACACCCTCAAGAAAAAAAAACTGATAAAATGCTAACCCTGTGAAAGTACACTTGTGTCTGTGTGCCTGTGCTTGTGTTTGGACATATGAATACATCTAGGCTTAACTGTAATTAAAACCTGAATTAGTATTTAAATAAAACGATGTCCTCTTATTCATTAGCCTTGTATATTGGTTTCAGAATTATCCATATTTTTCAATTAATTGAGCATTTCTTACTTGATGTGGAAGGTCAAAGAACAAAGCCACAGAATAACTGAAACCAATACTATTTTTAACAAATAACAATGCTCATTAACTGGAAGAAGGTCATTATACTGCAATTCCCTGCTGCTTTGTTATTTTCATAAGCAGTTTACATAATGAGATTTGAGGAATCCTACAAATTGTACGCTGTTTACAAAAACGAGCATGAAGTGTTTAGTTCAACTCAAATAAAAAACTATAATATTTCATCATAGTAATTAGAGTTATTTTGCAACATCTGCATATCAGGATCTTGATGCTTCATGTATGATTAGGACATCAGTAAAAGCAAGCACATTATAAACTGGAGATACAAAGACAAATATCATCCTGGAGAACTTCTCATATAAAATGTCAGTCAAATGTCAGAGGGACACAAGTCCATATTTGTGCTGACAACAGGCCGCCACATGTAAGCAGCACAAGGTTACATCTTTGCTTGCTGCAATGAGCTGGAACTATTCTTTGAGAAAGAGTTTGCTTGTCCCTGGGCTTTCTCCATGATCCAAAAGTGGCCATCACCTTCTGCTTTATGAGTCCTTCTCAAGCTGTTTCATGTGGAAAATGTCATACCCAGCTGTACTGGGTCATTTGCTAGACATACATTTTCACTAAGAGGTCTGTTGAATGTGCCTCTGATAACACAGATCACAGGAGATCTTCTCCATCATGTCAGGCTTGAGAATCTCTGTTGATAATTCAGGTGTATCAACCTTCCCTATGTCTGGTATATTCCTCCTGCGTGGGCTGACATCCCCTTCCTGAACAGTGACAAGAATGTCACCAGGGCCCCAAGGAGGAGGGAATTGTGGGCCAAGGATTCACCATTGCCAAGTTCCCCTCTCTTTCTCCCTGTGCAGAGTAAACCTGTCCATACTATACATTATTGGGGCTCATCTTTGGTGTCATGCCCATCCTACACTCCTTGATTTCTCAAGGATGTGCCAGGTGAGCTGCCACCTGCCAGAGTAATCACAACAGAGCAGGAAAATCTGCTTCCAAGACTCCTGGGATATGCACAAAGATTGAAAACATGAGAACTGCCCTAGATTTTTGAGTGTTTCCAACTCTGAATTATTATGATCAGGTTAATTTTCCCCGGATAGTGCAGAGACTTCTCTGCAACCACTGAAAACAGAATTTTAATAATATAATGCATTAAGAGTGTAAAGGGTAATCTCAGGCATGTTTGAGAGCAACAAGGAGCACACAAGGAGAGCTTTAGAATGGCTGGAATGCTGAATAAATCAAAGTGCATGTGATTTTGTCCATACAATTGTTGGATATCAGTAATATCCATTACTAGCAGGACACAGAACAGATTGTTTCCCACATGGTTTCCAAGTTTCATTTAAGAGAAGGCTAACTTAATGACACCAAAAGAGAGCTTGAGAATGCTATTAAAATTGCACAGTGTTGCTGACCATGCTTTTAGTACTTCAGCTTGTTGCCAATTTATTGAGAGGTATCAACATACTGGAAGTCACCAAATATTTAAATTCTCTCTAGAGCCCTCTAAGATTGCTCAGACTCCAGGCAGAGAGCATTAACTGCTTTCATATCCTTGTTTATCCATTAAAATGTGCAGTGAAAGAAGTAGAAACCTTGTGTAATAAAATTAAGGGGTCCAAACCCACTCTGCCTCCCAGCATCATGCCCCCATTCCAAGCTATGGGCTGCTTGCCAATGCTGTATTCATTATTGTTATATTCATTAAAGATGTCTTTACAAGAAATAACAAGTTTAGCCTACCTCCAAAAATGCAAAACACAACAGAACCAAAGATGAAGGGAAAATATATTTCCTTGAGCCCTAGCCCAGCTTTTCCTTGCCCTTCATCTTATTGATCAAGATCTTCCATCCCTTCCTCTCCTGATGACATTCTGACCTCCAGCAGGTGTGTCCACTGCAAATCTGCCCAAGGCAGAGGTACCCCAGCTGCTCACAGTCAGGATGCCACATGGCTGCCACTCTCCTGCCTGTGAGCTCTGTGGAGACCAGGACCTCCTGAGTGCTTTTGGGTCAGGGGACACCTGGATGATATTAACACCTGGAAAACTACTGAGGGTGCTCTTCTGTCTGGTTGCTTACCTTGACTCACGGTCCCACTGAAGTCACAGCAGCGCTCATCAGGAGCTGGAGTCTTCTGTGTCTGGCCACAATCTGTATGAGGATGATACTGAGTGTAAAACACAGAATGTTTGATTTGATTCTGGTGAAGTCATCTATTGTGATATAGCCTAAAACTTGAATCTGAAAAACTCTCTCAGGTGTTCAAATCTCCACCAAGATGCATTAGAGAGTTCTTGAATTTTCTCATTCCAAACAGTCAACAAATATACCAAGCAGAACAAACTTTTTCTCTCAAGGTGGAATCCAGAGGACTTGATAAAAGCCAAACTCATTAAATACTGTTTTGATGGTTAATGAACATAGATTAGCAGGCTGTTGGATAGATGTGTGTAAATTTGCTCTTGATGTTTTCCTGCAATGAACTACTAAAGAATATTTTCTTCTGACAACTCTTTAATCTCTTAGTTCAACTGCATGCAAATCAAGTGCAGTGAAAATATAATTTATTTTTAATTGATGATTTTCTTCAGCATCTCATTTCTTTACCTATCAGCCCAGTTATTTTGTCTCATGGATTTCAGAAAGTTTCCTTTGAATACAGAATCATAGAACTGCAGAATTGCAGGGGTGTAAATGCACCACCTGTTTGGGATCTCTCTAGTCTTTCTGCTCTACTATACAATTGAGTATTGAAAATCTAGAACAATGGAGACTTCACAAAGGCTCTGGACAACCTGCCCCAGTGTGTCATCACCTTTACAGTAAAAGAAAAAAAAAGAAAAAAAATGAAAAAAAAGAAAAAAAAAAAAAGGAAAAAGGGTCTTTGCAATGTTTAAAGCAATTTCCTCTATTTTAGTTTGTGCCCATTCCACCCTATCGATTTCCTGGCACCAATAAGAAGAGTCCAGCTCTCTCTTATTTATTTTGCAGTGAGGCTGATTGTGATACCAAAAAGTTCAGTGAGTTCCCCCATGTCACAGAGCCAGGCACGACAGGGGCAGAAGGAAACTTAGCCCCTCTTGAGGGGAAATATTTGTCTTTGCCAAAGCTACAGCTTCAGCCTTTTTACATGACCTAAGGATAGTTTTGAGATTCCTGGGACTGCAAAAGTCTTGACATCTTTCCTTTTGTGCAAGTGGTAAAGTTCACTTCTCATTCCTGACACCTGTGGACTGTTGGTTTGAAGATTTTGAGGGTTTTTTTGTAATCTTTTAGTGACAAGTGCTTTTCAGTGATACAGATGGTTTGGAAAAAAATATTGATTTACTTCAAGGTGCTTGTAAGTAGCATGACTTCACTGCGTGGAACTTGGACTCTTTTTGCTGACCTTCACTTATTTTCAGGACACCAGGATTTGTTTTAATATTTATGGTGAAAACCAGAAGATATGTTATTTTTACTGTGGCACCCAACAGAGATAGCTTATGTCACATGCACCATTCATTGGTCAGAAAAAGTTCAGACATGTCTATTGCAATTACTAAATTCCCTTTTCCAAGCACAAACAAGTCACTCTTTATTCATTAAGAGATGCACTTAAACAGTCTGATTTTTCAGCATTCTGACCTATAAATACTGTGCTGATTTTCTTCAGGAAGAAGTAAAAATGGCTGGTAAAATAGCTCAGGTCAGCCAGCAGAGCTGACACTGCAGGAACCCTTGCTGCACCAGGAGCTCAGTGAATGCCTGCAAAACCACCTGAGACCTGTCAAACTTTCATTCCTTTTCAGGCAGAGAAGTTGGACTTTTTCCTCCCAATTTTTCCATAATAATTTAGGAACAGTGAGAGCCTGTAGAGGATGTCAGTTTTCAATCAAATCAAGTTGAACTAAAGCATAAAGAGCTTGTATTTTCATTATGAATTTTCAGGCTCTCCTAAAGCCCAGAAATCTTACAGTTTGATGGAAAAAAACAACTACAATGGCTATTATTAAGATTGTTAAGTCCTATTATGATGATGGCACCCAAGGGCCCCAGCCAGGATTGAAACATCTTCTTCCTCTCCCTGCCTTCAACTTGATGGGACATTAAATAACTCATAAATGGTGCCTGACAGAAAGAATTTCCTGCCTATGCAATGCCTGTCTCTTCTCCAACCTGCTTCTTACCTTGCCACTGAGCCTGCTGTGCAAAACACTATGATTTACTCTTGTACAGTAAGCAAATATTGATGATTATTTCTCAATGTGTTTATTTTCTTCATCTAGTTCATATTCTTTATTTTTGAATCAGTTTTGTCCTCACTTGCAACACTGATTTTCCATTCTCCCTCAGCCTCATTCTTTCCTCATCCTACCCTTGAAGGTTCTTCTGTCTTTCATATTTCTTTCTTTTATAATTTCTATGCCATGTGCATTGTGTCAGATTGCCAAGGCAGTGTTCAGACCAGCCAGAAATTGGAATTGCCTACATGACCTTTCTCATACTATATAAAAAGATTGGACTAAGAAAGAGTGCTACCAGGAAATCAAGACGAGCAATGATCCTGTCTGATACTGACACCACTTCATTGCTCCATGTTCACTTTGTTTTCCTTATCTGAACCATCCTGTTATGCCCTGTGGGTATTTTATAACACATTGCTTAACTTCTCATCTGGGGTCAGACTGAAAGCAGGGGTATTCTTACTCTATCAAATTTGCACCACATTGATGATTAATACAGTTGATATTTTTCTGATGGATATGCCTAACAGATCGGAA
>JAYDZK010000056.1:59342996-59365576 GCA_034509185.1 Euphonia xanthogaster | reverse complement strand
ATTGTTTTCATTCCTCTCTGAGGCTTCTCAGCTTCCCAGGAGAAAATCCTGGGCAAAGAGGATTTTTCAGAAAATATAATTGTGACAGGTGTGTGCTCTTCTGATGGCCTTGTCTCCAGGGCTTCATCCCTCAGAAGTCCTCAAGGATCCTTCCTGTGTCAGAGAGCCAACGCTGCCCAAGACACCAAAGGAGTGTTTGCTGCTGGCTCCTCGTTTTTGTTTTTTTTTTTTTTCCTGCAGTTCAAAGACTGTCAGGAAAAAACAGGCCAAGGTCTCATCTGAATCCTCACCTGTCTCAGCTTGGCAGTGGCCAAGCTGTGCAGTGTCCTGAGACAGGCCCTTTTTATTTGTCCACATCAGAACTGTTTCCTTTGCTTGAAATTATGAAATATTCATTGGACCAAAGAAAGGAAAGCGGGAGTGCATGGATTTGCTCTCTCTCTGACCAAATAATTTAGACTCTAGTGTCTAGTAAGGGAAATTTGGATTCCTGTTTCTGCTCCAGATGACTACTTCAGTTTTTGTCTCCCACATTTTCTATTCAGTTTCTAGAAATCATATTTTCTCCAAGTTTTATTTGTCAGTCTCAACTGCTGGATATTGGCCCCAGGAATTAATGGGAAAAAAAATTCCTTCATGAATGCTGTCCTCCTATATCTGATCTAAACCCACTGAAATCAGACTTGATGTGTCTATCTGCTTGTTAAATAAGTTTATCCAGCTGCAGCCTGTGATGATGCAGTCAACCAGAGGAAGCCAGTAAATCTGAGTTAACACAGTGTGCTTAACATATTTTTCCTGACTGCTGGCTTGATGCCTATCAGTCAGGAAAAAGCATTCTGAACCTGAATACACTGTTTCTGTTGTTTTTTTATCTGTGTGAGCTCATACCACAATAAGAAATTAACATTATATGTAAAGTATTGAATTGGATCTAAATCTATTATTAAATAATTTTTTAAAAGGCAAAACAACCTCCAAACCAAACCCAGAAATGATTGCCAAACCTTCCCTTTACTTCCAAGGTGGGCTGTGATCCCTGAGAAATACTCACCAGATGTTTAGAGTTTGGAAAAAGTGACTCTAACAGATCAGTCTTCCTGAAAAGCTTTAATTAGAATCTAAATTTAGAAGGCCACAGTGTCATTGCTACCGATAGGAGAGCCTTACTCATTGAGAGGCATGGCCTCAGGCATTCTTAGTGGGGATCACAAAATGTTTGTTTTGCACATTCTGCTCTAGTCTGGAGGGTGTGACAGGAAGTGTAGGCACTGGTATTTTAAAGAAAACAAACCTTCTCCTGCTCTTTTTTATTTACCACCCTTACACCCATAGGCTGCAAACAGCTTTAGGATTCAGCGTGGGAGAACTGCTTGTTAGAATCATGCCTGTAACAGCTTTGTTCATTCTATCAAAGCCCATCATCTCAGAAATTTGCTGACTGGTATTCAGCAGGCTTGAAAGATAGATGCAAAGAGTCATAAATACATGGTTGGAAGGGACCTGGTAAAGATGTCTAATCCAATTGCTTGCCACAAGGCAAGATCAAATGCAGCAAAAGTATTTCTGACAGATGTTTACCCAGTCTATTCATAGGAATGTCAGTGATGGATGTTGTAGAGTGTCTCAAGGCAGTGTTCTCTAGACAAAGAAGAAAATTTCAGAATGTTCTAGGACTAGCAGCTAAATGATGGCTGATTCAGAGCTTTGTTATCTTGATTTACATTAATATACATATCATCCATAGGGTGTGGAAATTATACCTCCTGCACGATGTAGTGGCAATTGGGACTGTGTGAGGACTGGAAATGTATATGGTGAATCATCTGGTGAATCATTTTCAGTTAACTGCTCTTATGAAATCTAAAATCTTGCTATATGGCAATGTGGTTTAAGGAGAACTATCTTAAGGATGCTGTCTTTAGCCATTTTAAGAATACATGCTGGCATCTTCAGATACGTCCAAGGGTTTTGGCACAGATGCCATTAAAAACTAGGAGACTTTGCATTCAGAAAGTTCCATGCACGCTTTAGAAAGGTGCATACATCACTCTGCCATTTCATGAAAAAAGATTATTTTTGAAGGTATAAACCATAGTGCTGTTCATTTAGAATTCCTAAGTACTTGCTGAAAATGTGGTGTTACCTTAAAGTGAGTATGCTCATGAAACTAAATCAAACAAACATATCACAGGTTGATGTGCCTATGGATTTCACTGCATTTTTTCCTTTGTCTAGATTCAAATACCTACTTTGTGCATATTTGAAAGTAGAAAAGGAAGATAAACATTCAGCTTATCTGTCATGGCCTCAAAGATAAACCAGTTTGAGAAAAAATTTAAAGTAAATTTAATGACTTCTACAGGACTTTTTCCAAAATATTTTAAATCTTCAGATCGTTTGTTTAGATTGTTTATGAAGTAAAATTCTCCATTTTTTTTAAACTCTGTGGGGCTCTGCAGCATTATGAACCTTTGTAACAAATGGCTAAGCTTAAACCAGAAATTAATCAAAATGTGTGCTTAAAAACAAGTGGACCACACTGAGCACCTAGATAGGTATTTCTCAGGTTTCCTTGTTGAAAATGCCCCTTACCCAAAGGAAATAAAATATTTCATGGTATATTAACATTTTCTGATCCTGAATAGTATTGAAGACATGAGTTAGCGAGAATAGAATTTTCAGGGCAACACAACTGCTTTTGAATACTTTTTGGGGTTTCTCTAGAAACTATTAATTTCACAGTATGTGTTTAGTGATACAATCTGAACTTGACAACTAAGCAAACATGGGAAAAACATTGGGTTTGCCTACTAAAAATACAGGAAACAGAAAAAGATAGCTTCATTCAGCTCTCTCAATAACACCTTCAGTCCAGTATGACAGGGTGTAGAAAGGAGCAGTGAAAACAGGACTTAAAAGACATTATTCCTACATCATTGTGCCTTCATCTTACTTCTATTGCTTGTAAGGAATATTTATCAGCAAACAGATACAAAACAATGAACAGCAACACCTTTATGAAATCACTTTCAATGCATGAGATACACTCTCATTCACAGCCTTTTTGGAAAAGGAGAGGTGTTTCTAAGTTGGAAGGGATTCAAAGCCATAAAATAAATGCATGAATTTAAGTATTAACTTGGCTCTTGCTAAACATAATAAAAATTATTTAAATTAATAGTATTTCCCATAGCTATAACTATTATTTTTTTTACCTGTACTGTTACTTTTTTTTTTTTTGGTTGTTTTTTAATTTGTTGTTGTTGTTGTTTTTGTGAATTACAGAGTATTTTTATTACTTGATTTACTGCAGGAGAGCTTCAACCTCTTCAAACCTCCTGTTTGTATTTTGCTGTACCATCCTTCACTGCTAATGGAATCACAGGATCTGTAGGAGCCACAGGAGGATTCAGGTGCATCATGGACAGTCAGAAGGATGAAACATTAACTTCTCCTGTGTATAAAACCCTGTGCTGAGAAATGAGAGAAGAAAGACTCATTGAAAGGGTATTATGGATACCCTCACTTCTGGAAAACAGTCAGCATTTCTCACTCACTGAAAAGAGACACTAAATCATTCCTCTCTCACAATCCTGGTTTGCTTATAAGGTATTTTCCAAGACATGCACACTAGCAATCCCCTAATAAATTAGCAAGTACAGCCATCCAAGAAATGTTGATTTCTCTGACTATCATTCTAATTCTCCACAGTATCACAAGCACTGTATGTTCCTCAACAAATCATGTCCTCTGAGAAAGCATTTTATTTAAGTGGACATATGTTTTCATAAGATATCTTCTTTTCATACAGTAGTCCTAGGTCACAACATCACTAATTCTTATATGTCAGCATTTTTTTGAGCTAAAAACCTAGATTTTTGAAACCAAGTTGTGCAGGCACCTTAAAAAAAGTTCTGCTTTCTCTGGTAGAAGCTTGCATAACTCCAAATTTAATCAAAAGTCAGCCCTGCTGATAACCATCTTTGGGGGCACTCTAATCATAAAACAGAAACAACAGCTATCACTGGAAGTTTGATCTGGATGGGCACCGCAGAATTTCTGTGAAATTTAAGGAGGTTATCCAATTCATTATTTTTGTAACAGAAGGGCAGCCTTTAAATCTGCCAGGTAAACATGTTGGCAGGAGTTTTAGTCGAAGAGACACCACATTTTCTTCAGAATAAAATAAGCCTCCATCATACCAAGCACTGCAGTACAGATGGCTACAAAATGTGTGTTTGCGGAAGAATTACAAGAGTGACAGAGAGCTTCATTCTGTGGGTAGTAGGACTGAGCTGTACCTTGCAATCAGGAATCTGCTCTCTGCCTCCCAGGGTTCCCTCTTCCATGTCACTAAGTAGGAGCTCAAGTGTACTTAGATGAGACCAAAGCACTGAATTATAGAAAAGGGAACTGTCTTGCTGAAGGAGAAAGCATGCATTAACGATATGGTGCTATTCAGGTTCTCATCTTGCACAGTTTAACTGAACTTTAAATACTTTTGAACACATTTACACTTTGATTTTTCAAAGGCATTCTGTCTTTAAGCCTCAGTTCTTTTTTATCTTTTTGGTCTTGGGAACTCCTGCACTTCCTCTAATTTTTTTTGTGCCTTTGTCATTACTTCTTCTGTGTGAAAAGATTTCAGGGATATGCCACACATACTCATAAACATTAATAAATGCAATATTATCTTTCCTTTATATCTAACTCTCTTCCAAAGCAGCTGCAGTGTCATAACTGATCAGGGACATTTAATTTCTATAACAGTATGATAAACAGTTGGGAAATATTGAACTTTTACTTGCAGTGATTGTATTCTTCTGTGTTATACTTGCTAAAGGGACTTAGAAATGTTGATAATACTGATTTTAGAAGGCTGAGATTAATTTAATCTTTTTCTAAAGAGGTGTCCCAAGAGTCATTTAAAATTGAGGGGAATTTGGGGTGAAGGAGACATTTGGGGAGAAGCCAGTGAAAAGTAACTGAAGATTTTAATTTTTTTTTTCTTGTTTACCACAGCAATATCAAGAAAATAGAACTGAGCTAATTCCTGTATTTGTTTTAGCAGGCACTACATTAAGCCCACTGTAATTCAGATATAAACTCCACTCTGTGGAGGACAGGACTTACCTTTTAGTACCTTTTTGGGCTACCTGGAGTGTTTCACAATGGTTGCTTTATTAAAAGGAATCCTCAAAGTAGTTTCTGAGAAATGCATGAGAGTTTATGTAGTCATACACCTCAGGCTGTTCTACTGGGAGATCAGCAAGTATCCTTCAGGCATCTCTTTTAACAACACTTTCCAGAGAACTCAGCCTCTTAGAAAACATATTTTATTCATGGATTATCATGTTTCCATGTTTTAAATATTTACAGAACTCATAGTCCAATGTGGTCCTTACTGTAGTGCATGATACAAGTGTTTAATGAGGAAGTGTGGACATATTTATATAAAAACAATATCAGGTCTTTCCTTGGAGTAGTTTTGGATTTCTGTACTGAGTAAACTGCAGTGATTACAGTGACTTTTTTGTCTGCTTCATTCTTCTTTTTTCCTTCATTTAGTCTTTGATTAACTTTGAGTTTTCAGCACCAAAAATTATCAAGACAGCATTCTGGTTGAAAGCAGGCTTCAATATGCTTACGAAATGCCATTTTTTGTGTTTGCAGGTATTTCTCAGGATGCATGAATGGAACCAGTTGGTCCTTTCTTCTAAGTACAGGATTCTTTCAAGAACATCACATATTTTCATATATTCTGAAAGACAATCCAAAACAGGCACCCTGGCTCTTCAGTTTGCAGACATACACAAGCCAATATACCTAATTAATTCCTCATTAACCTTTGTGTTGGAGAGGTAGATACCCAATAATTAGGAAATAGAAAGAAAAGAGTTATACATAAATTTAATTTTCTAACTACATTTTGCAACAATCAGACAACTGAAATAGGCTTTTGAATGGATGCAAAAAGATGTTTTAACATAAGCAGGAGGTAGTGAGACTGACTGTTTCAGTCTGAAGAGGGAAGCATATATTTGAAATTAAGAGGGTTTCAACTTTGTCAGTAGTCAGCAGAAATCCAGCTTGTAATATAGACAGAATCAAGGTTAAGGAAACTCCCAAACTGTTGGAATGAACATAAGTAATATGTTATAATGACGAATAATGAGAAAGTTAAAGTGGTCAATGTTATTCTCTGAGGAGCTATACCACAAAAACCTTGAAATGTTGGACAGGATGAAGAGCAAAAAGGAGTCAGTTTCCCATATCCGATTTATGGGACCAAGAGATGGAGAAACAGTGAGAGCAGAGAGCATAGTTTATTTCTGATGCCTTCTTAAGCTCCGTCCCTCACACTTTCATTTATTGTACTCTGAGAATGTGTCAAAGCTTTGTAAACATCCAAACACAGACTGTAGGGGAAAGTGCAAGACAGGAAAGAAAGGTCTTAAGTAGAGTAATAAAACAGAATGCTGCCCTTGGAAAAAACAAACCAGTGAGTTTAATTGTTTAATAGATATTTGCATATTGGTCAAAGTCAAGAGGAAAAGAATGGGAAAAGTTGCCTTTTTATGCCTAAAGTTTGCATATAAAAAGTTCTATCTGCCTGTCCTGCTCATGTCTACTCTCCTCACTTTCCCACCCATGGAAAAGATACTTCTTCGTGTAGATCCTTTATGGATTAATCTTACAGGGATTAAAATTTTCCACACAAAGCAACCTCATCTTCTGAAGAATGAAATTTTATCTAGTCAACAGGAATTAGACAGACAGTTATAATTTTTCAAGCTCTTATTGACCTTGTTGACATGTGTAGTGGGTTTCATAATTTCAGTAGAAAAACAGAAAACTAAAATCCCAGAGGAAGAGATAATTTTGACCTTTCCTTCATGTATATATTTTGCTCTTTCTAGAAGATGTAATCTAAATACCAGTTAAACTAGCAGCTGAATATTTTTTACAAAAATTGCTCCAGCTGTGAAGCTTTGCAGTCACATCATTAGGATTAACTTGTGATCTAAATGCTATCTTGCAGCTCAGTTATCTGCTACTAAATATTGGATGCTTCTCTGTGGAAACCATTTTATTACTTGCCTAAATATTTCAGTCAAAATACTCATCTGAACAACTGACTATTGGATAGCACAGAAAGAGCCTGGAAAAGTGCAATGGAAAAAAACAAATGCAAACAAAAAAGAAAAAAGAAAAATAAGACCAAAGATAAATGCAGCCAAAACTTTATGACCTTTTCGAATCTCCAGTATTTAGAACAAAGTAGATCAAATGAGGAAAATTTAGGGATGAAAGATATCTGACAAGATATATTGACAAGGGTGATCACCACATGTAACAGTTGGGTGTTGAATAATTTCTCCATGTGAAAGCAGTGGATCTTATGGCAGCAACAATGGTGGTATGGATGTTTCCCCCTGCAGTTTCCCATTTTTTCCATAAATGTGGAGGGGTGGACTGCAGTCAATGGAATCAGTGCAGAATATCAGCTGAACCAGTCAGCAAACTTCTTGGAGGGCTCGCCAGAGGGTTCCACACGTTACTGTGATGTCTCCAGTGCAGAGTTGGGACAATAGCAATGGCACTGCCCAGTGCAATGAACTCTTCAGCCTCCTATGGGACAAAGTAAAGATGCACTGCTTGATTATTTCTACTCTAGTCTGTTCAAGTAATTTCAATAAGTAGAACATCCTTGTCCATCCACTCAGTTCTAAGTGACTCGAACAGCAGATACTCTAAGATAGAACTACTGACTGTCCAACTTCTTACCTTTCTTAATGAAGTTTGCTTTAGTAACATATTTTTGTTGCCTTGTCTCTAACCCTACATTTATTTATTAGCTCTTCTCCTCCGTAATCATTCAGTCACTGCCATTTTTAGGGCTGTTTGCACATGGAAGATAAAAAATATTAGGATTCTTGGTCCTAATTAACTGCAATAGGTTCCACTGCAATTTCTACATGCAAAATTTTGCAGCCTGTGAGCTCTGCTCCTCTTGTATATAAAAAAGAGCAGCAGGAAATATTGGCACTTGTTTTGATCATGAAACTTGAACAACAGTGAGTTGTTTCCATTCTATCAACAAATCCTAGAGAGCTGGATTTGGGGCCATGCCCATCTGTACCTTCTCTGTTATTCTTTCATTCAATCAAAGAAAAGCTAACCAAATAATTAATTCCCTATCTTCTGAACTGCTATGCAACATTCAGTATAATTATTTGTACCAGATCAAGTTCACTTCTGCCACATGAAAAAAAAACGATACTGGTACAACACTGTGTAATTTTAGATCCATATAATTGAAATTCTGCTATGCATTGGCCTGAAAATTTGACCTATGAAGCAGGCATGGAAAATTGCATTTGCTTCAAAGACAAGCACAGTAAACAAGCACAATGGCTTTTCAAATTTTATTGGATGCAGCTATTATCTATTTAATGGGGTTTCAGATATGTTGGGTAGCTGCAAGTGTAAATGAGACAGTTAAAACACTCAAAGGCTTTGGGTATTGTACTTACACAGGCTACTTATTATCCACATTTTGATTTTTTTCTCTGAATCATTGTCAAGAACAATAATAATAGCGGTAGTATTAATAATCCAGCTGGGAATCATTCTTTGATGTTCTTTATGTGGATAATTATGAGAACATAAAATAAATCCTACTTCTGGCATATCTTCCAGCAGTGTCTGTTTACATCTGAAACTGTGAATTCATGTTGAATCTGTCAACAGTAGCTGCCTTGGAGAATATGTTTTACATAAACAATGAAGGAAAATGGCCTGAGTGGCATGAAAAGAGACTTAACCCTTGTCTAATAGATGGGTCAATGACAGGGTATGGTTTGAATCATGTCTTACTCATTATTTTTATTCCATCCAAAAAGCTGGAAAATTCTGGGTTGCCAAACTGTTATATGTAGATCATATGCTTTTTTAAGAAATGAGAGCTTATTCCACATGGAAACCGGGAAAGCAGATACACTGAGGTAGAAATACCCCTCTGAATCTCTCCCTCCTACTACTGGAGGAGTGAGCAAGCATTTGTGTGTGGCTGAGCTGCCAACTGGTGTTGCCATGCAGCAGTCAGGCAGCATTGTCATCATACAGACAGAAAACTGCTTGGTAGTCCCTCCATTACCTGTCCATTAGCTCCACTTTGGAAGGTGACTCCATGGATTTTTCCTGTTGTGAATATAGCAGTAGGTGTGCAGGAGAGAAATGGTTTAAGTCAGAGCCACCAGATGGGAAAAGAAGTGTTCAGGACATTCAAAATAACACAGAAATGAGAATCTGAAGCACTATGAAGAGTTAAGCTGTACCTGTTGAATGTTATAGATCTAAATTACATTTCATTACACTGATCCAATTGCAAGCCACCTCCAATTTCCAGCTGGATACAAATATTTTCAGTGTTGGTATTGTTTCACCATCTAGATTAAATTCCCTGTTTGAAACTTTTCCCCTCTATTGATTTTTTTTCCTGTTATGACACATCAATGACACACTACATTATACTTTTACCTGCTAGAAAAACAGGTTTCTATCCAGGAGGCTCTTTATCCTTTGGATTAGGGCTCTTTCTGTTACAAATAACCCCTCCTAGCAAGCTTCAGTGTATGGTCTGTATTTGTAGGTTAAAGCAGTTTCTCCTTTTAGGAAAATCTAATTTAGGTTTTACCTGGCACACAAGATGGATAAGGCTCCCAGGGGAAAATCCTCCCTGGTCTAAATAGCTGGGTGCAGACAGCCACAGGTATGGAAGGGAGAGAATGCTGGACAGAGAAATTCAGAGTGAGAGGAATATGTTTGAGTGGCTTCTAATGGATCTTCTGTTTAAAGTTGGAACTTGTGTTTGAGACTGAAAATGCTTTAGCTTGTAATTATTCTCTCAAGAAATGTAACAGTTCCTCTGAAAGCAGCATTTTAATCCCCATTCTTGCTTTTCGTGCCAATTAACCATAAGGTGGAAAGCTGGGGTGGCCTCAGAATGCCTGTAACCTCAGAATGTCTGATACTGATCTTGCTCCACATCCTAATGCATTCCTTGAGACAAATGAAAGAAACAGAACTGTGGGACACCAACTGAGTCATGTGACTTCATGTCATGGAATAATATTTACTTTTTGTCTTACACAGGGAAAAATGCATTTGAAGTTAAGGCATTGTTCCTTTCATTCAGCTGTTGTGTGTAAATAAATGCTGCATGTTAAAATCTGCATGTCTATGTGGAAATATGTAACAGAAAAAGTCCATTAATTTAGGATATATAAATGACATAGATTTCCAAAATAAGTGACATCTTACTATAGCCAAGTGGTCCCTCACAAACCATCCTCCCTCTGTCAGAGTTTTTCATCCAATGTGTATGGATTGATGGCAGAGCCACGTTGGAACAACACTACTCTGTTTATGATCCTTGCTGCATTCTTAAGAACCTTTGCATTATAGCTACAGCAAAGATCATGCATTCATTTCAGGAGGGAATCTCCCAGTGGTCTCCTTTAGCTGTGTTCTGGCTCACTTCACAGAGCAGTCTCAAAGCACAAAACCTGTGTTCCTTCTGGATGAAATTAAACTGGATGGTGTGTCCAGGAGAAAACTTAGTGCATCCCAGCCGCTAATGGGATTTCAGTCTCATGTACTTCTCTCCAAAGCTGATTTAATGGAGCTACTCAAAAAACCACATGGGGAGATGGAAGGGCTGTGTATGAAAAAGTAAAACTGATTGTTTGAAGAAGGTGGATTGAACAGACTAGATTCATAAAGGTTTAGGAGGATATGCAAATTATTTATTTCAGGGAGCTTTAAGATGCTAAGTGTCTCTCTGAATCTGGGCTGAAGGATTTAGAACCTTATGCAGCTGCTGTATCCTTTGATTCTCCAATCCATCATACCAGCACAGAGGAGTAGCTACATCTGTTACACCACACTGCTGAATGTAGTGCTGCCCGCTGGACCAACTCAGTGACACATTCTTTCTGTTCCTTTTTATTCCATTTACACAGAATCCCTTCAGAGTCCTCCTTGAGACTGGTGTCAATCACTGTCTACAAGCAAAGGTGCAGAGCTGAAACTCTCAGAGACTGCTGGTAACTCCTGATAGATTGCTCCTAACTTCCCACCTGTTTGCAGTCAATTCTTAGTGTGCTCTTATAAAGGGCAAAAAGCAGCAGGCAGAATTAGTACTTTTGTTTCTGCTCTGTCTCAGTACTCAGAAGGCTTTACAAGGTCTTCCTCTCTAATTTATAACAGCATCTGGGCTGTAGAAAGCTGAGGTGTGCCTGAACTACTGTTACTCGCAGTGGGATGGGTCATCATGAAGAGAAGGGGTCATGTTCACTTGACCTTTTAGCCCTCTCATGACAAAATGTCTGCTTTCAGTAAAAAAAATGGTGAGATCTGCACAGCTGTCCAAATAGCATAAGTTTTCTGGCAAAATGAGAGAGACCAAAGTGGCACACGTGTTTTATGGAGGCCTAATGTTATGTTTGGAATTGTCAGCGCTAAGCAAGAGACTGTTTAGCAGTGACCTCCTCAGGATGATGATGAGGTGTCTTGATTTAGGTTGATTATTGCTAATTCTATGTAGCCTTCTGTGGAGATATTTTGAAATAAAGTACAGAATGCACAAAATACTTGACCCCTCAGTAGAGAAAGAAAAGGAGAAAACTTTATATAAAGGCACATCCTTGTAATTCAGCTGCTGTGATTTTCTCATGTTTTGTCAAGAATTAGTCAGGGAAAATAGAAAAGAAGAAGAAGAAGAAGAAGAAAAATACATCTTACAACAATAGCTGTTTTATCTGGAGAAAGTCCCATCCTTTTTTCCTTGAATGAATTCCCATATCTTGTGTTCTAATCCAAACACTGATTAACAGTGTTCTAGCTCTTTGTTTGTTTGTTGCTTTTTGGCAGACATTGTGGCTTTCATACTTTGTTCCTTAATTACTTGCCATTTCACCCCCTGATTGTTTTCAAGACTCTCTCAGCACAGCTTCCACAAAAGATCCATTTTCACAGCGTCTTGTAAAGTATTATTTATATGTTTGCTGCCAGGCAATCTGGCCTCTTTGCAAAGTCTTTTTCTTGCATTAGAAATAAAGCTGGCTGCAGAAACACAGAAAATCTTGTACTTCATGAATGTATTCTGAGAAGAGCTCTTCTACTGCTTGGCACTAGGTCCCCTAACTCTGGCCACTTTTGAGGATTCTGAATTCCAGTGATGTGAATGGACCCCTTTCTTGCTGAAGAAGAGAAAGACCCTTGACACACAAGGCAGCAGAATAACAGTGCTGTACCACCCTTTCACGCTCAGGTGTAACTATATGAAAGTTGCATTCAGTCCATGGTTAAAGACCACAAAATAGCATGCTGGCCAGTCTTGCAAGAGGGGAATCTTGCCAAACCCAAAAGTTGTTCTCTTTCTCATTCCATTTACAATGGCAGGAGCAGAAAGGTCTTCCCTTTGGTGATGTGCTCCAGCATTACAGCCTCTATTCTTGTCCTACAAGTGCAACAGGATCTTTCCCAGGTCTCTCCTATTCTTGTCCTACCAGTGCAACGGGATCTTGCCCAGGTCCCTTCTTTCTCATCTGCTTTCACAGAAGGATGGCAGGGGGAGGAAGTTGGTTTACAAACTGCATTCCTCTGGTGACCAAAATGTGATCAGGTGTGAAAACAGCTGATGGCTGTTTTCCATGTTGAGGGCTGGAATCTTGTACTGCAGCAGAACAGAGAAGAGAAATCCTTTGGTGAGCAGCCCCTAAATCCCCCATGTATTTTCCCGTCTCCTCTCCCAAGCTACCAGCACTTGCTTTTTTTCAGGGAAGATGTGCAGACATAACCAACAGTATTGCAATGGTGGCAGCTACAACTGGCCATGAAACTCAACAGGATCATAGGAAAAATGAAGAACAAATAAGAGAAAAAATACATTTTCCGTGGTATAACTAAAAGTACCATATTGGACCAAGACATTTAGTGATAACTGGAAACTGAGTGTACTAATAACCCACTCTGCAAGAAAATTTTCCCAGTCAATGAGGTACAGTTGGAGGATGATCCACACTCATCAAACCTTTGCAATGAATGAAGGTATTTGATTCAGTGGGAACTAGAACACAGATAAGTGCATTGTGTATCACATTCATATCCCTAAGTGGAGTGTCTGTCCCCACATGACTAAGGAAGTCATTCCCCTCAAGCATCCCTGATCTTTTCTCTATGAATGTTCCATGCAGGAGTAACTTACAGACCTGCATAATGTTGTGAGTGCTCTTGAAAAATGAGACAAATTATTTTTGCAGTAAAGGACTATTCTAAAAAAAATAACAAAACAGTCTTAGCATCATAAATCAATAAATGTTGAACCTGATGACATAATCATGACTCAAGATGTTAATATTACACTTAAAATATCCTTCCTGTGAATTTCTCAGAACAGTTTTCACTGAACAAGAGTTGGCTCCACATTAGGTTGTGTTCAAATGACTGACCTCAAGAGTGTGAGGATTTTGCTAATGTCAGAATAAATAATTCAGAACAGTCAGTATGAAAGCAGTCATGGTCTCTTCACTCCTTTGCTGCTCTTTATTCTAAGAAGGAAAAGGATGTGATAAAAATGGCTTCTGATGACTCTCTGAGTGAGAGTAGGTCATGATAGTAGAATTAATTTCAAGTATTATAATTTCTAAAATTAGACATTAAAATAAACATGTCCTTCAATTCAGGAATTGATTGGTTCTTTCCACTGACTACAAGACTGGAGGTGTGGATAAAAAAAAGCACATATTTTTCTCCTGACTCAAATACTGTTGCATGATACAGTGAAATCTAGTTGCAAATGCTGCTTAAATAAGAGGAATTTTGCATATTGTATCAATCTTCTGGCTTCAGGGGTCAGTGGTCTCTCTTGAATGGATGCGAGCTGCAATGGCATCTCTGAGCACAAGCAGGCAGCAGAAAGAGACAGGGGCAGCTTTTGGCCCAGTTCTTGAGTAAACCACATAACACCAGCACCACTTGGCTAAGTCTAGGCAAGCAGCAGGCTACAGCTGATCTCCATGTGTCACACAGAACCCCACTGGACTTTCCCAACAAGGTATTTAAGCTCATCAGAGTGCTCAGAGATAATGTTAGTCCTCCCTTGCCAATTACCAAACAATGTTGAATTCTTCCTACCACAGCCAGAGCTCTCCTGAGGTTTGTACCTACTCATTTTACTGTATTGATTAATTTCACATGTTCACTTTTTTATCAATTGCACAGGTGCATTTCCTCAGAGCAAATGAAAAATAAAATACCCTTTGTCCAGAAACCAAAGCAGATGATGCGGCAGACACCAATTTAGTGTGAACTTGGAGGTGAGCAGAACATGAGGTTTATTCCAAGATAAATTAGTACTTTTTGTTACCTTCAAACAGTGCTTGAGTCCCAGTCATCAAAAATATATCTAATAGTTGGCACTGAGAGCCAGGAGCAGCCACCTCACCATGCTAAAAGTGGCCCAACCCAATCCCTCACTGATTTACAAATAATCAAATTCATCATTTCTTGTCATGCTGCTGTCAAACAGCACACCAAGGTGTGTGAAGAAGCAGAATTGGCTGCACTTTAGGAGTCCATCAGAACAGTATTGAGGAGAAATGTCACCTATTTTTCTTGTGTCCTTCTCTTGTCAAAACTGTAGTAATTCTGTCTTTTAAAGGATTGAAGACTTACAGCAGATTCAGTGTCCAAGCTTAGCTTTCCATAATGGCTGTCAAAGATATTTCCCAAACCACTCCTATTTACACCCATGGAGCTACCAGGGGATAGATGTTTACCACAGGAAATATTTAGAGGATTTAGCAAAACTAGTTCACTGTATAGGTGAGAGAGACAGAACCACAGGGTCCAGTTTTGGTCCAGGAATTAATTTTCTCTATAAACCATCTCCATATATCTTATACCTTCCATGTCCTTCAGTTCAGTCAGCTGATACATGTATTTAAACACAGCACTGACCCAGAGACTGTGGTGATATTTATTAACTGTATTTTATTTATATAACTATTTTAGATAAGGCCTGTGTCATGATACTCCAAATATAAGCACAGGTCTCATTATTTTCTTTCCCCTGGTAGGGATCATATTGGACTGGGGAAAGAAATTGTATACATTTTAATTTCTACAACTGTATGCCCAAGGTAGTATGAGTGAAGTCCTAATTTTCTGCTGAATTTAGCCCATTGATTTCTTTAAGCTGGGACTTTATAGCTCATCAAGCAGTTGCTACAAAACATACATAGTAGAGATAGTAGAGATCCTTCCTGCCTTTATATTTCTCTAAAAAGAAAAAAACCCAAGATTATTGACATTGTAGGACAAAAGCATAATGGTCAAATTGATATGCAAGAACACTTATGAGAAACGTTTATTTTAGCTTGATTTGTCACAGCCTTTTCGTGTAGCATTTATGCATCTGATATTAGAGGTGTTTTCTTCGTTGCATAAAAATGGGAATACAAAAAGAAATGTCCTCCAAATTTGTAAGCAGAGGGAGTAGTTAAAAGAAAACATATTCGTAAGATAAATGGAAAACAAAAATTACTGAAAGTGTCTTCTGAATTTTGGGTTGATAGCTAAATAATTAAAATTCCCCTGGGATGAATTATTTGTCATTGTTAATGTATCTGCAATTTGACTAGAACTCACTGATGAGGCATGCATAAAACCATCCTCATTTTCAGAATGAATCATTTCCTGCTGGCATTGTCTGTCATCTCAGAGCAATGCAAACACTTCTGAAAAAGAGAGAACGACATGCACACAGACACCCAAACTGGCTTTTGCCATTGCTGGTTAATGAACCCTTCATGATTTTCCTCATCCTGACTTGGCTGATAAGAAATCCCTTATAATTTCTTATGGCTAAGTGCATCTTTTCTGTCAAAGATGTTTTGCCATCAGTATGTCTGATATAACTTTTTTTATAACATCCCTTCCTGTTAGCCAGGTTCCAACCTCTATCCCTCAGCTAACAGCTAACAAAAGTTTTCTTCTTGTTTTCCTGATATATTCTGCCCATTTCTGCAAAGAGCTGCATTCTTAGCTTTACCTTTTTCTATATCTTGTTTGTTTTTCCTCTAATACACCACAAATCTGCAGTAAAACAGGGTCTGAATTCTTATTTACAATACAGTTCCATAAGAGTGCCTTAGAGGAAATGAAAATCTGACCCTCTGAAGGCACTCCATAGGCAATGTTTCTGATGGGGAAATTTGATCTTTTCCTTCTGTTAAAGGTTTGCATTGTGCTCATTTCAGTGGAAAGTGCATGGATATCAGCATTTATTGGAAAAAAAGGTCACCTGCTTCCATGATTAGAAGGAAAATAACTCCTCCATAGAAATCAGATCTAAAATTGTCCCTTATTTCAAGGGGACATCAGACCTCCTCATGGCCTCACTTGTAATTAATTGTAAAATACTGGATTCTATGATAACAGACAAAAATGTTATTGTTAATCTAATTGAACTTGAGCTCATTGGCTATCACTATATCATTCTTAGAATAAAGGAAATCCTGCAAAACCTCAGGAAAGAGAATCTTGATGGTGATTGAAGAACTATGAAGCACATTCCCAAGAGAAAGATGCATTTTTCATCTGGACATATTAAAGAATACCAAAGAAATGTACAATATCTCTTTCTGCTGCTTTCAGGCTGAACATTGAAGAGACAGCATTCCATTGTTATAAACTAAGATGAAACTCGAAAACTTGGTGGGTGTGACTATGCTGATTTGGAAAGGAATATTGTGATGTGACTTCCATAGTGAAAGCCAAAGTAACAAATTAATTCACCCTTGAGATGGAGTTTTCACAAGCAAAACGAATTTGTGTGGATTCATTAATTTTCTCCTTGTGATATGTCTTTAGTGTTCTGGGACACTTAGAGGGAATTGAGTATTGCTTTCCCTCCTTGAAACATTTTGCCTGTTTCTGTGTTAGTCTGCCACAGAAAAGGAGGTTGGGGAGATGCTTCTTTTGCAAGAATGCTACTAGAAAATTCTTAAAATAGGTCTTCATGCTTGCAGTGTCAAATTGTCACAGTGAGCAAGACAAATCATTATTTTTAGGGTCTAATATAGGAAATCCCACCATGAATCAGGGCAGAATCGGATATTCTCTGAAGACTGAGATAAACCACCATTTTCTTATTACAGGTGCCACATTAAAATTGGATGAATGCTGTAAATATTTAGATTTACAGAAAGATTCTGTCTCTCTGTTTTTGGATGATGGCTTCCACAGATATATTCAAAAATCCAGATATGATTTCGCAGTGCCTCGAACAGTCTCTGCATTAATGTCTGCTCATACACCAATTACTTGGCAGGCTGGATTACAGAAACAGTAGAGACTCTGAACTGATAATTTCTTGCAGATAGAGGCTATGAAATGTTAATTACAGGACAGGAAAAACACTCTCCTTTATGTTATCACATTTGCTGGGTGGCCCAGTGAGATAAGATATTGTTCTAAATTCAAATTAGTCAATGCAAAGCTGGATTTACACAGCCTTAGTGACTTAATGGGAGAGAAATGAGCTGATCCAGATAAAAAGCATGACACTTCTAATCTGTTTATGCACTGAAACAGATGGCAAAGCCACATTTGGTTTTACCTACAGAATCTCCAGCCACATTGTGTCCTTGCCCACTGGGTACTGCTCCTCTTTGCTGGGCTGTGCCTGCCTTAACACTGCAGCAAACACACAATGGGACCCTGTTTAACTTGTCAGTCAGGGCATTAGTGGAGCTGTTGAAATTCAGCCAGGTGCCAATTCTCATGTTTTAGTAGAAGTCATTATAATCTGGTACTTTTGAAGGGCACTTCTGCTTTTGGCAGCAATAGGTGGGCTAATGTCAGCTTATTTCATGTCAAGAGAAATGCCAATGTATTAAACAAGGCCTTAGATGATGCTATTCCCTCAAAGTAACTGTGGGGCTCTTCTGCTACACACCTTGCAGAAAGATATTTCTGGAGTACATCTATAAGAAATATATTATGCAAGGGATTAAGATTTTGCCTTTTTTTTTTCCCCCTAGCAGTGCTGTTATAAAATCAAATTTCAACCTCTTTACTGACTGATGTCACATAAATCAACCTCTGAGTGGTACTGTGACCTGACAGAAAGCTCACTGGCATCCTGGATGGGCCTTGGAGCAGCCTGGTCTAGTGGGAGGAATTCCTGCTCATGGAAGAAGGGTGAAACTATATGATCTTTATGGTCTCTTCCAATCCAAAACATTCTATGATTCTATGATTATCTGAATCAAAGCATTTGGTGCTCTCATTAATACCATGAGATGGGATTTCTTTTGAATTATGCTTCATAAATCATTAATATTCCTACATACTAACATTTTCTTCTATTAAAAAGAAGGCCCAAATGGGAACAGTGACCCACCTACTGCTGACTAAAGTGGTTGATAATTTGGCTACAAAAATATGTCATATCTCATATTTTTGCTATTTAATATAACATTATGCATCTTCCTTGGCTACCTGTACCATCTTGTGTTAACATCATGTGTGCCATCCTCAAACTGAATGAATAAGACCTTATAATGTATATTTGAAGTCTCAAAAGGTGTGTTCAAGTTGTCTATGTTGCAGTTAATCTACTCACCAATGAGCACTGTCAGTGGGCAGCTCTGAAGGTTGGATGCAATATTGCCAAAGTGCTGTGGAAATAAGACAGCAAGTCAGAACTTCTTAAGCTATATGAAATAAAAGTTAAGGTAACTAACCCATAGTTATTTCAGGTTATTTGAGGTTTTTTGAAGAACTCTGAGACAGAGTACAGTTAGAGTCTCTAGAAATAAATGCCTCCCAAGTTCATATTTTGATTTTAACACCTCTACTACTAGATTCTGTCAAATTGTGATGAACTATTTATGTACCTTGAAAATTTAAGCTTGATTTGCTTGGTTTCAGATCAGTAGATTCCCTACTTATTCTGGATGAAATGTTATATTTTCATTTCTGCATGCCCTTCTGGCCAGGGTGGTTTCTGTTGTTCCTGTTATCTGTAAAAATGTCTTCCAAATGCTACATATTCCTTTTAGCATTCCCCTCAGTCTGTGAGCCTGCACCTTTAGCTCATTTCATTCAAATTACTCTGGAATTACCTCCTCTGTGTTCACCTTAAGTGACATAGCTTTGCATGTATCTTCCTCTAATGAGGCTGCATCACTGTCAATTAGAGATGGCAGAACATGTGTTCAGAATGTTCTAGGACATCAACGTGATTGATGGCAGAAAACAAAGTGTACCAGTCCTATAAAAAATAAATTTCCCATTAATCCATTTTGAAAGCAAGTGAAAGATGTTTTTCCTCATACTATAGTGCTTAATCTATTCAAGCAATAGGTTTTAAAAGTTCAATGATAAGGCATTTGTTTCTTTTCTTTTTTCTTTTTTTTCTGATCAGCTCTCTGAGGAGATTTATTCAACATTCTCCACAGTAAGTCTATTTCAGACTTACTAATCATAAAATAGTGGTGAAAATAATGAATGATTAGGGTTGTTTTTTCACAAGAAGGTAAATCATGTCCTGATTCAGACTCTTCAAACAACAAATCCTTAACTCCCATTTCCTGAGGACAGAGATAACAGCCTGCCATGCTGGTGGGATTGAGAAAGCCAAAGTGGTGCTGCTGGTTCCTTAGTGTTCACAGATAACCTACAGAGGATTAACCCTGTTGGTGCCCTTCAAGCAGTTTCCACTTTACAGATTCCATTTTTTGGGAATATGATTCCCCTGTGTGTGTGCAAAGCCTCTCTAGAGCCCCAGAGCTCCTGCTCTGTTACCCAGTCACCAGCTGTGAGAGCATGGTGCCAGGTATCACAAGATCCAAGTGTTCCTGAGTTTTGCAGCTGATAGAGCTGTCATGAATCCTTGCTCAAGAATGTAAGTAATAAACGTAGGAAAAGAGAGCACTATAGTTGGGATTGACAGTGGGTGTGAAATGTTCTTCTTCCAAAGAGCAGGAGAGCTGTCTGGCATTTGAAGGCTTGACTTTGCTGACTCCACTGCAGAAGATAAGAGCTTTAGCTTTGGAAATTGTATTATCTGGGAAAATGAAGTCATTCAGATCACATCTTGAAAGGTAAAGAACAGGCAAGAAAGCAGTGAAAGAAAGAATAGTGAGAACTGCAGTTCAAAGAAAAAAGACACCCAATATATTTTCTACTGTGGTTTAACTATTAAAATATTTTAAAAATGCTTATGAAATCAACTGCAGAACTAGATTTCTCTCAGTACCAGAGCATTGGGGAACAACCATATGACAGCAAAAGAAGAAACCTGCAGAAGAGCTGTCTTCTTTCCCTGGCCTGAAAATGCTCAGAGAAAATGGAAGGCTTCACAGAAACATGAACCTGTTTGAAATACTTCCATATGTGTTGACATACGTTTGGACTTAATGACAGCCTTTGAAACAACACAGTCAAAATTTCAAGGATTTTGTGAAGGAGCTGAGGGAAAGGTGAGTTAAAAACAAAAAAAGGCAGAAAATAGGGGAGATGTCATGCAGAAACTATGTGAAGTTGGAGATTCCTGTTCTAAGAAAAAGCTTTGAGAAGACCTGGAAGAAAGTGGAGAAAGAAAAATAACTTTGTCAGATGAAAGCTAACAATTTTCTGGGGCAGACAGGAGTTTCATTATATGGATAGAGAGACAAATGTGAAGAACTGAATTCGGAATTGGAGCAATGAAACTATGAAGAAAAAGAGATGGAAAATCTCTGTTAGGAGTCCAAGATGTGTTTTCAGATTCATAAGTTCTCTGTGGAATGCAGTAAAATTGTCATTACTAAAATTTAACAGGAAGATTCATTTGAGTTGGATGTGAAAAAAACCCATTTAAAGTCCGATATTGTTCTTATTGCTCTTGTAAACATCATCATGTTTGTCCCCATTATGTTTGTTTCTTAAAAACTCACCAGAGCAAGCAAATTTCTGTATATTTTCCTATCCTGAGAAAATGAAAAGGAATAGATGTGTCTCAGATAAGTAGCAATCTATCACTGTACTAGGCATTTTGGCAACATGAAATGGTAGCAATTTCTTTTCCCTGAGATGTTACATCTTAAACTGACAGCAGGTACATGAAAAAATCCAACTGACAAACAGGGTGAACAATGTGTTACCTCAGTACTACAGTTTCACTCATTTTCCCCAAAAGACATAAAGGCAAAATGGAAAGGAAGGGTATGGGACACAGAAGATGGAGGGGGTACTGAGGGAACCCCTTATTCATCAGTCTCAGAGAGGAAGAGCTCAAGACAGCTTCTTTCCAGAACAGGCACTTTCTTCAAATTAATTTATACTCCTGCAAATTAGGAGTAAAACTGGTAAAGAGGCAATATGGGAAATAAAAGCTCAGCTAAGCTGTCTGATATTTCAAATAAACACTCTCTGCCCAGCATCATTTATATTTCAACAAATTAGGACGCCCAAATTAGCTACAAATTTCTATTGAGCACTACTTTTACCACATAAACAAGGACAAATATTTTGCCACTCTTCAGTTGCTTAGATATATACTATCAACTAGGAAAAAAACCAAAACAAAATAAACCAAAAAGCAACAAATGGCATTCCAGAAAAATTGTCTGAAAGATCTCTGATTTGTTAAATTTAATCTAAAAAATCTTAGAGCTCCATGTGCACTTCAGAGGAATGGAAGAACATCATGGCATTGGCTAAAAATGGAATAGTTTTTAACCTTATTTGATAGATAAGTTGAAAGCTTGAAATCTGTTACAGTTTGAATCAGAACTAATCTGACATAAATTTGAATTCAGACAGAATTAGTAGTATAGCTGTGAAAAAAGACCTGTCCATGTATTTCTTGTTAGATAAGATGGATACAGAAACAACCTTTGCTCACTCTTCCTCATTTACTCTCTCACAAAAAAAATCCTCCGGGAGCTTCCCATGCCAACTCAGTTCCCCTGTCCACAGTGTTAATATTGCAGAGTAGAGAAATGAAACATAAGAGGGAAACTTTACCCAGAAAATTGTAATGGAGATGAAAACCAATCCAGTCTATTGAGTTTACTAAATAAAGTACTGCAAGATTACTTACAATGTGTCTGTATCTTCATGTGGGGGAAAAACCCCACAACACTGGGAATTAAAGGACTTTATGTAGAAAAGCAGTCAGGACAAGTTGCTAGAATCTAAAGTCAGACACGTTGAAGTTATAAACTAAAGACACATTTTTAACCAAAAAGTTATTAATTGATGCAGTAGAATATCCAGGAAAATTATAGATAACTGTCTTTTGCTTGTTGATGCCAAGATACAATTCTTCTGTGGAAGGCACATTTTTGTTTTGTACAATCTCAGCACAGGAATGGCTAATGAAATTTAGCAGCCTAAAATATGCTGAGGATTAGAGTGGATTGTTCCTTAAGGCATTTATGAGTCTAAGAATCAGTACACAAGATAGATAGATAGATAGATAGATAGATAGATAGATAGATAGATAGATAGATAGA